>CM045466.1:15135568-16335568 GCA_024666655.1 Dascyllus trimaculatus | reverse complement strand
GCAGCTATTGTGGCCGGGCTTAAGTGAAGAGATGGGGATGGAGAGGACAACTGATCCAGGTTTATGCTTGAGGAGCGCAGCTGTATAGAAGCCTATGGTACACAAAACCCCCTCTGTGGTGTGTCTACAGTATGCTAAACAGGATAAATCTGCGGTCAGCCCTGACCAGATAGGGAGAATGGGTTTTTCTTGAAGGTAGGAGAATTTCAATCAACCAGCTGCTGCATGTAGATAAATGAATGTGCGATGACAGTGAGAGAGATTCCCTGTTACATGCTCATAGGTACATGCAACTGTCACAGCTGGCACTTTTTCTCTGGGAGCATTTCATTCACTTTTGCTGCATACGTTCTCTCTCTGCATGTCGTTATAGATAATGGGCGTGTGTAAGTTCCTGATAGCAGGCATCACGAAGGCTCCCGCATCTGCCGGCTTGATGGAAACACTATCGGTGTCCCGTGATGCGAAACACGTGTGAAAGTGTGCGTCGGCCATTACTAACCAGACCTCAGGAGGAAATTCAATCCCTCACGGAGAGCAGAGTGGATAAGCTCGCTCCCTGTCTGCTAAGCCTGCGAAAAACTTGTGCTAATAGAGCGTTCCCACTCTGTCATCAGGACAGAACGGCACTGTGAATGGGAATAAGGTGCTTGGTTTGCCCCTCCAGGTTTTAGGATGGAGTATAAACATAAAGTGCCACTTGTGCAAAACAAGGACAGTTTATTAGAAGGGACTACAGTTCACCAGAACGAGGCTATGAGACATCTTCAAGGAATGATTGCGCCATTGTAAAAATCAGTGGGTTTTATAACGAGCGGTCGTAATGTGCGTGCTCATGAGCACAGAGAAGGGTGATTGAAAGAGAGGGGAAAATTAATAAGAATGAAGAGCTACCTGGGACTCTGAGGTAGGCAGGTTCAGGGCAGCCACACATTTATTTATCAGCACACACATGCGGTATACCCACTACATGCATAAATTTCCTTAGGCATGCAAGCGCTATACATATTGTATGACTGATTTGGCAGTGTGTTGAATCTAAATGACCTCCAGCATGAAAAAATGACCACTCGTGATCATTGAAGGGTAGCTCGGAAGTGTAACCTGCGTGCACAGACCGAGTAAACATATTTCATCCATCCTGGACTGGCGATGTTGGGTTGTTGGTCCAACATTTTTGTCCAGGGTGAAACATTTCTGCCATGAATGTTTGTACGGATATTAATGATCTCTGGAGGATGAATCTGACTGACTGCATCTCTAACACATACAGGAGCTTGATTCGTTTTTAATGAAATATAAATGTGACATGACAAATATTGGATGGATATTCAAGCCCCCCCTCCCCGTTAGGATGAACTGGAATAACTTTCAGCTTGGCTGGACATTCCCATTAGCCTCGACTCCACTTTGTGCTTTTCTTTGATTAGCAAATGTTGACATGCTAAAACCAAGATCATAAACATTGTGCCTGATTAGAATCAACATGCTGTCACTTGGAGCATGTGAGCAGTCTGACATTAGCATTTTAGCTCAAAGTGCTCCACAGTTTCACAGAGCCGCTGGCATGACTGGGACACAATCAACCACTTTGGAGTGTTTGTGGTGTGTGGTTCAAATCTGCAAAACAAACAGACCAAGGGGGCTTCAGAACAGATAATTACCTGAAAGTCTGGGTTGGGGTTGGGGTAGGGCAGCCAGGCCGACCGAGAGTTCTCCTGGAACTTGAAGGGCCCGTTGAAAACCTGCGCTATGGCACTGAGATTGAAGGCACACACTGCAGATGCAGCAATGCTGTTTCTGCATGTCAGGAAGTTGTCAGGAAGACGTCAGGACGATGATGGATGAGAGAGGGAAAGACAGAGATAAGCATCAGAAGAATCAAATTCAGAAAAGAAGTCCGTAGTAGAAGCTGGAAACTGTCCAGAATATGTTAGTATTTGTAAAGCTGACCTCTGTATGTTTGTTTTGCCCTCCACCAACAACACAAATCAAACACTGGACAGACAGACGCAGATGCTGGGGTAAGTGATCGTCATTACCGGATTATAAATCCTGCAATAGGACACAATTAAGCTGTTCGGCTTGTCTGATTAACTGTACAGATCTCCGGCCTGAAATACAGCTTTGACTTTTTAAGCTGTCAGTTTCAACAAGTACCGGTCTCCTCCCTCGGAAGACAAAGTAAAGAATGAGAGTATTAGCTCTCAACTCAAACTGTGAGACTTGGGCGATGTGAATTATAATCCGGTGCAGCTGTTCATTAAACTCTGTGCCTGCAGGGGGAAATGTTTCCAATACCCTTCAAAAGACTTCTTTTTCAGCAATGTGGAGGCATTGACCATAAAGAATTGATTACTCAGCTTTTAATAATGGTCTGTGCTCTCGTGTGTGTGTGTGTGTGTGTGTGTGTGTGTGTGTGTGTGTGGTGCAGGGTGTGTTTTGTGAGAAAGTAAAAAAAAAAAGATGGAGAGACAAAAAGAGGAAAGAGTTATGATGTTTGGGAAAACAGAAAATAATAGTTTTCATTATACACTCCGCCTCGTACACATGATACACTGTTGAGAGTGATGATAAGCGTTTTCTAGAGGATGTAAATGTGAGATAGCGGCTAGAATAATAAACTCTGTTTGTAGATGGTTTGGTGTTTCTTTTTGCCCATGCAAACAACATGATCATACAATTTAATATGTTCACTTTATCTAATATGACAAAGAGGTCACATGTCATGTTCATGCAGATGCAGTCATGGTGTGTTTGTTTACACAAAAACAAAGAAGACATTTGATGATATTTGCTGGTGTTTTAAGGGGTCAGATATCCAATGGAGCTGGGACGATTAGGACAATGACTTTAAAATTCTTAAACTTTCTAACTTTTGGAAATTACTTTCAAAGAAGCTGTATGCAAATGCAAATACAAAACTGATGATAATAAAAATTAAAGGGAAAAAATTGAACATTTTATGCAGACTTTCCAAAGACACCACTCATGGTGGATAAGAAAAGCAATTTATCAACAAAGAAACTGAGTGAATCCACTAAAATCCATTTCTTGAATATCTAATAATGTATCTAACATTAAAATTAAAAGCTGAACAATTATGTTTGCTGTGTTTGTCATAAATATAAATCGCCAACTGGAGTTGATGCTGGTGTTGATGCTGGTGTTTTGCCCGTAACATGTAACTTAATTTTTTAGTGAAATCAAATCGATGTGGCCTTTTTGTGCTCATTTCAGACAGGTTGTACAGGGACACAAGTCAGTGGAACATTAAACCAGAGAGACATTGTTGGCAAGGAAAGGAACCCCTGGAGAGCTGACCTCTGCTGAATCAATCTGGTAGATACAGCTGATTAAATCTGTCAGATGTAATTTCAACAGCTGCCAGTTAGAAATGAGATGCCCACTTTTCTATACTTTTGTTAAAAAACAAAGCAAAAAAAACCCCAAGTATTTCGAGTACCAGAAGTTTCTGAAAACCTGGGAAGGTTGAGTTGTGCACATGTGTGAATTCCATTTTTGGTTAGTAAGTGATTAATTGAATAATTTGATTTGCATGTTTATTTTACTTCAGCGTACCTCAATGAAGATATAATAATAATTAATAGACTTTAAATAGACACAAAAGCATATATTATTGTCTCTGGTAAAGGCTGTACTTTGTAGAAGTCTATTTAAGTAAGTTTAATTTGTCCTACATATAAAAAAAAGGAAAAAATTTGAATGAAAAATCAATTGTGAGTAATAACTTTGTCAAAATTATGACTGGAAATTTCATATGTGCTGTCAGAGAATGGAAAGCTTGAGGTGTATTAACTGTACGGAAAGGTGTCTGGGCTTAATGTTCATTTGTGGATGTAAAATCTAACAATGTCATACATTTTATGACTAGTAAGACCTCATGTCACTCACACGTTGGTGGTAAAAATTCCATAGAGCAGCTCCAGCTCAGGCAGGTAGAAGGTTCCCTGTAGCTCGTTGTAGTTGAAGGGGATTTCTCCTGGTCTGGAGCAGTTCAGCCTGGCCTTCATGAAGGTGGTCCAAGTGTCCTCCAGGAGGAATCGTCCACCAATGTCATTTTTACAGACGCGTCCGGCGCGGGAAAACACCGTCCGGCCGCAGTCGTGCTCCACTGCGTTTTCCCGGAAGAAGAAGTAGGTGAAGTTGCCGATGTCGTAGGAGGAGACGAAATTTGGTTCTGTTGAAGGAGAAGGAGGGAAATTAATGGGAGAAAGATTGTCACGAAGAGAAAGAAGACACAGACAGAAAAAAATGAAGACAAACCAACAGAAAGATGAAGTGCAGAGAGAGGAAGACAAATATAGAAGAAAGCATATTTAAGGTTGCAGAAGTACAAGAGAGTGGGTGAGCGAACGGGTACGTTATGACTGATTGACTCACAGTGTGTGTAAGCGTACAGCCCACACAACAGCAGGTGATCAGGATTAATAACTACAGGCCACAATATTAATGGCATCGTGTTGTAATAAGAAAACTCATTTTTCACTCCCCAAACCTAAAGGTTAGGATGAGAAATGACCAAAACAGGTGTAGCGTAATAGCTCTCGTCCTATCTGAAACATGCGACCCCCACGACACCGTCACGAGTAAGACGTTCATCTTTATGTATGACATTATTGGATCTAAACCGCACACTTTATTCTCACTGACAGTGATTTAATTCGGCTTTAAATGAAAGCATTTCCACCCCTCCTCATTTCAACCCCTGTTCTCCTCTGCACCTTTGTAGGGCAGCGCAAGGGGCGGGGTGGACAGAGGAAAAAAAAAATCAATTCGCCATAAAATTAGTTATTAAACCTTCTCCCAGAAGGCTGCTGCCAAGTAATGTATGTGGTACTTTTTAATTTATTTTTTCAATTTAGCTTAAATGTGAATCAGATAAAAGTCACTTGCTGACAAGATACTGATTGACCTATTCCTCTGTAGCCTGGACACCTTAAGCTGTCTGAAGTTCCTCCAATCTGCACTGCACTTGAAGTGGGTCTGAGCTTTCAGGGGGGGAAAGACATTGATTTTTGAAGGATTCGCAATTTTACGCTCCTCCTCAAAGAAAGGGCGAGATAAATATAAAGATTTTCTAGTTGCTTAGTAACTTTACAAATGATTGTTTTTGCGGAGACACAGAATAATTATGAAGAGGGGGATCTTCTTCTCGGGATTCGCTACGTTGCACGGCGCAGCAGTGATTTGAAGATGAATGCAATCCTTCAAAAGAAACAGATTCCAGCTCCTGCGTTAGATAAGCAGCTGCCATGTTCAAGCATCCTTGAGCAGGATGTTGAATCCCCACCAGCTGCGGAGTTAATGTTCAATAGTTGCGAATGGAGAAACAAACAGAGGAAAAAACGCCTCCATTGTGTTTTTCTTTGTTAAAAATGGAGATTTTATTTTATGTAACAACTGCTGAATTCATTTACATAAAACTGTAACAATCATCTAAACTCTGGCAGCTCCTTACCGTTGAGCCACTTGGAGTTGTACTGGGCAGTGCGCAGGGGTGGCAGGCCGCCCAGGCTGCGGTAGATCGCCGGGTCTCGCCCGGAGAAGTCCATGGCGGTGGCGGCATAAAGCTCCCCGCTGGAGGTGATGAGGGCGGTGGAGTTGTGGAGGGGGTTGTAGGGACACCGAGCCATTCCGCTAATCTGATCGTGGATCTCTGTCAGATTAGTGAGCTGCAGCGTAGAAAAATAAGAAGAGGAAGCGGGAACAATGAAGAGTAAGGTTGATCGAACATGAGCAAATAGAGATTAACCGGAAGCAGACATTGCCTGGATGTAAGAGAAAAGGATTTTTGTTGTTAATAACAACCCAGGAGCTAAGAAAGTAGATGTTATATCCAACAAGATGCATTTCCTTATTTCTAAATAACAGATTAGAGTCGAAAACCTGCATAAAAATATAGGACAGAGTATCAAAGGGCAGCATTAAAATGCAAACCAGATGAGTCTGGTAATGTTTGTTTGTTCCTGCCAATATGCAAATGGTACAGACTAAGAAAAAATCTTAACCTCATTATGTTTTGTTTGGTTTACATCTACTGTGAAACACACAAAGATATATATATATATATGAGCAAAACCTTCCCGAGCAGGAAAACATAATCAGACAGCACATTTGGAATCATTAACAAAATAAAACACACAACCACAGCAGCTGCTTCAAGTCTAATGCTAAGAAACCACCTGTTAAGACACCAATAAGATTCCTAAACAGGCTTCTTAAATCAAGTTAGTCCTGACTGCACTGCTTAGTTGGTTCAGTTCCTGATGTCTCTACAGGACAGCCAGCTGTTTGTCTGGCTATAACATTATTATACCACATCGTTGGGAAGCCGCTCTGAGCTCAAAAGAGGCTTGATGTGAGATGCAGTCTTCTGTCGCATACTGCCTTTGAATACGAAGCCAAATCCAACTGCCCGCTTTTTAAAAATACTTTACAGCATGACCCTGGCTTAGCCCTGACACACTGCACTGGTTCCTACTTATATTAAAAAAAAAAAAAAGTACAGACCGTAGCTCAGTGACTCAGCCTTGAATCCCAAAAAAGGAGCAATGCAATTTTTTTAAATCCAAGATGTAATTATATTTTATGGTGCAAAAGTAAACACAGTATGCAAGGATTAGCTCATGGTTTGTGCTTCCATCCAAATTCATCTGAGTTCTGAAGGCAGATGCATGACGCAAAAAGACTGCGCTAATCTCAGGTTTAGAAATGCACAAGTGATAATTAAAATTACTTGATTTGCAATTACTTTTCTATCAATCAGCTGAGTTCCACATTTTTGACTCCACGCTGGAGGACCTACAGTGACAGCACAAGTCGTCTCTCTCCGCTCATTTTCTGGCTGAATAATCTGCGGGATCCTTCCACTTCTTCCATAAAGGAAAACCAGACTCCATTCATTGCAGTGCATCGGGGCAACCAGGCGACTTCTTCAGCCAATTTCCTGGAGCCAGTCGACTTGGATCAAGGGTTCTGTTAACTCCTGCCACCTCTGCTCCACCCGAACCACAACAAAACAGAGCAGCTCTGTCTGAATTTCGTCGGCTTGAGATGAAAGCCTGGTATTGACGGGACTGATACTGTGGGCCGGAACAGTCGCTTTTGGATCAACCGGGTCATTTAGAAAGACAAAAGGAGGGGTGATAAATAGATAGACTGCAGCGCATCCGTTGCATTTTTAAAAAGTGAAGAGAAAGTCGTCTCTGTAGTGGACTGAGCAGCTGCACGAGTGGGACACTGAAGTGACTTTGAATGCGTCTGATAGAGACTTTTCAGAAAGAGATCGCTCACAGATTCGAGGAGACTGCTGTGAGAGCCAGTTGGGTGCTACATATGGTGCTACTGAGATGCCACTGTGGCTATTGAGAGAATTTTTAACCACCCAGTACGACAGGAAATCTAGCCACAAGCCCTGTGTGATCTGAGATGTGTTAATAGACGGGGTTGACAATGATGTTTCACTGTGGGTGGCTGGCAAATGACACATCCTTGTAGCTTTCTGTCAAGTGAATCTGAACAGAATGTCATGTACAACTTTTTTTTTTATCTCATCTCGACTCCTTGTCCTGAGCATACTGCAAGTTACAGCATTGATATATTGTAGCATTGCTTTTCTCAAAAATAACCTTCTATAAGCACTCATAGACAGACAGTTTCTTACCACAAGAAAATGCAACATAAAGCTAGAGTATGCAGAGTTGAAGACACCAGCAAGAGAAAACGAGATTTTGAAAGCATAAAACAAAGGCCACTCTTTCAAAACACATTTCCACTTGTCCATAAAAAGACAACATGTGTCACATTAAAACTACCTCATGTCTAAAACACAAAAATAGGCTACATCACCACATTTGCAAAATGTCCCATTCAGGGCCAGTACAAACTCTAAATATCATCGGATGCCACTTGACATCAACGACACTAAAATGCAAACAGGCCATGGACATACATCAATCAGGCAAAACATTATGACCACCTGCCTAATATTGTGTTGGTCTCCCTCATATGTGGGCAAAAAAAGGTGTCCTATGAGGTCTGGAACCAGGACGCTGGCAGTGGATCTTTTGGATACTCTGGCTTGTGCAGTGGGGCCTCTGTCAATCAAATTTGTTCCACTGCACCCTGTTGATGCTTGATCAGAATGGGGCCTAGGAAGTTGGGAGGTCAAATCAACATGTTGGGCCACTGTCATGTTCCTCAACATGTTCCTGATTGTTTGATGTCTTTGCCATGTGGTGGGGTGCATTTTCCTGTGGGGGTAGGCCAGTGACATTTGGGATTTCCATTTGCATGAGGGAGTGTGTTTGTTGTGGGACAATGTTTATTTGGGTGTCTAAGTCTCATCACCATTGATGCCAAAATCCAAGGTTTTCCATCACATAGTATCAAAATGATTAATGTTATTCACTTCACCTGTCAGTGGTCATAAAGTTGTGGCTGATCGGTGTTGCTAATGTACCCCAATGAAACTGGACAAAACAACAAAAAAACATTAAAAGATGCACAAATACACCAATGGATGCAATGAGCTGGCATGTTCAGCCATGCAAGATGTTGCAACTGAGGAGGAAAGTGTGTCTGCACTTTGTCTCCCTTACTTTCTGCTAGCTAGCTTAGCATTGTATAGATTGCTCCACATTTCCATCCTCTACTGTTATGAATTAGGTGTGGGATGTGTCTAGGAAAGCAATTGCTGGCACTAATTCTCCATTCAGGGACAATTAAGCCACTGCAGACGAAGAGGACACAATAAAATGAAGCAATCAGAGAGAGTCGGTCAAACCTCAAACAGTTAACAACTCTTTAATCTATAACCTCTGAGCGCTTATTAAATTATTAATATTCTGCTCATTCGCCGTTCATCATCACGGCTGATAGTAAATCTGTCCAAGCATCGCTCTATTGCTGTTGCTGTTCCCAACCCGTGTTTCACATTAACGGACGTTCAGTGGGTAAATATGACAGCGCCTGATGAAATACGGCCGTAATAATGTCATGACATTTCAACTATATGTATTTTCACAGCGGTAAACAGTCATTATGAGCCGGTGACCTTTGAATGCAGTGCTTTTGGACAAAAAACAAATGTCATCATAATAGTAAACTCTTCTTTCCTCCTCCTAAAAAAAATCCAACACAAGGAGAGCCAGATATTTGATATGGCACCGTTCTAAGGTAAGAACAACATGCTGACATTTCAAATGTTGCTTTATACTCAACTTCAGTGGGCATTAGTCAGCAACAAATAAAGGTTCTTAGCTGGCAGCTCACTTATCCAGAAATATGGTTATTAGCACAGTGTGCTTTCATAAACTGGTTTTACAAACTGGTTAATACACAAGAAAAAGCTGGAGTTGCCCCCACTGCATCAAGAGCCTGCTGAAACACAATAGCAATTCAAACTGAAAAGTCTGACTAAACACCCCTTTAAAACATGGGATTAAGAGCTACAGGGAATTTGGAGGAGCAGAGAAGCGAGGCGTGAAAACACTGCATCGCACCGGAGTGAAATATAGAAGCAGAGAAGACAATGTAACACGAAGAATAGAAGGGAAATCATGGCAGTGACTCATGAAAAAGGGCAAAGCAGCACAGATGAGACAAGGAGTGTGTTTACTTGGAGGCCAACGCCATGATTATCAGGAGTAATGAGCTTAAGGCAATATTTTGATTAGGACGCTTAACTAGTTTGAGGTAACACGACTTCCGAAAGAGAGAGCTTAATAAGATTCATTTTATAATTAGTCTACATCCTTGACTGCACAGCAGGAGGCAAGACAAAGAGACACAAAATCTTGTACAGTGAATCCCGCATATCAAAATCACAAATCAATCACAGCTTGATTAGATGTGCTGATCAACCTTGTTGTTTCCTTCTGACATTGTCGGTTCATTTAATAAGGATTCAGTCTTTATATTTGCAGTGTTTACAGGCTTGACATACCACTGTTATTGAAGAATAATGACTCATTTAGATACTGTCAACTTCCATATTGCACTGCAGGTTTTATATCCCTGACAAAGCAAACAGCAGAGTTTGAAAAAGTTGGTCTTTTTGCAATGGAATATAATTCATTAGTAAAGAGCATTACTAGTTTGTCAGCAATAAAGGAATACCCACTTCTAAATCACAATTCAGTAGTGTGCTCCAAGCATATACTGAGAATTATTCAGTTTTTAGATATCTTATTTTGCAATGTTGGTAAAAAATAAACTTAACTCTGGCTGAAACACCAAATACACCGATCACGCATAACATTTAGATCCATCTGCCTAATATTGTGTTGGTCCCCCTTATGTGGTCAAAAATGTTTTGAACCATTGGGCATGGATAAGAGAACTATCAACATTTTGGGCGACTGTCATGTTCCTCAACACATTCCTGGCTGTTTGATGTTTTTTTCCATGTGGTGGGGTGCATTTTCCTGCGGGGGTGGGCCAGTGACATTTGGGATTTCCGTTTACATGAGGGAGTGTGCTTGTTGTGGGACAATGTTTATTTGGGTGTCTAAGTCTCATCAACATGGATGTCAAAATCCAAGGTTTTCCAGCAGAACACCACATAGTACCAACATGATCAGTGTTATTCACTTCACCTGTCAGTGGTCAGAATGTTGTGGCTGATCGATGTATATCTTATGTTCGTGCATCAGGCCTGTGTAAGACCAGTACAACTTGCAAACTGCCCCTTGACAAGTAATGGTATTTTCTAATTCTGGCACTTCTGACTGACTATCTGTAGCAAATCAGCATTTCCAAGAGAGAGTTCAAAAAAAGAGGAAACTACTGGCCCATAGACTTGCAAGGTGCGAGAAAAGCTGTTCCAATTTTCATGTGTGGGGGGAATAATTCACTCAAAAATGCATAATTATGTCGTTTTTTTCACCATACAGTGTGTGGGCCAGTGCAAAATTTGCACCTCTACTGTGGCTAATCTTAATTTCATAATGAGCGTTACTCCCTGAAGTCTAGCAGCAGAAGTTATGTGGCAATGTGCAAATGCTACTGGCCCATTTTTGGGGAGAACTAAGTATGTAAGAGAGTTACAACACAGGGTGCTTTTCCTTTGCTTTTTATTATTGGGAGGATAAATTAAGACTTTACCAACTTCCACAGGCAAAGAAGAACCTTTAGGAATCATGCAACCTAATTCTTTTGCATTTCAAGAGGAATGAAGTGTTTTATCTTCACAAAATTACTTCATGGTGCACATCTATCAGTCAAAATTATATACTATAAAAATAGCATTGAAGAAACCAAGAGAGATTCTGCTGTTGTTCATACCGTTCGGTTGGTGCAGATGGGGGTGAAGGCGTTGGTTCCACAGGTAAACAGCCTGTTCCCATTCACCAGCAGCACCCTGATGTAGTTCTGGCACTCCTCCTGTGGAAGCACACCAGCAAACACACATATCACAGTTAGCAGTTACCAGCAGCGCCATTATCTATCCGCTGACAAGCAGCAGCATTAGGCAGAGAGACAAAATTACACTTTATGCCAATAAATGAGAAAAACACCTGAAGCCATGGGAGGGCTGCTCTGCAACGTGACCAAGCTAGACAGAGTCAAATCAAGGCTAATGCCCACACGGCTTAGCCATGTAGCATCTTAATTCAGCAGGGGTCTGGTTTGCAGAGGGATCTGAATAAGGTGGAGAACAGATAAATGCAGCGGGCGTGGGAGAGGACCACTCTGCATTAGCTTTAAAAAATTGCATTGGCTTTGTTTTGCCTGGTCAAAAAGTGAAAATGGAAGCGTAACCTCTCATACACTTCACTCAGTCATGCTTCTTTTTAGCCTGCTCTTTACATTAATCAATTTCCAACCACTTTTCTCTAAATTATGGTGAGGCACATGTTCGCCACTCTTTTCTTGGCCCCTGCTCCTCCTCGGAGGTTTTGGCCTGGCTTTGCAGCAAAGCCACTCAGCACTTGGTTAAAGGCACTCAACAAATACAGCCGCACCGACGGGCTGAATGATTGATAGAATGATTGACTGCCGCTGAACGTCATGAACTCTTGGTCAGGCGTTTGTGGAGGTTTGACGGTGATTTCCATCAACTAAAGTCATTCTGCAGTAAATGTAACAACAGTAGTCAGTATTCATGTCAGAGAGCGGCATTTGTTTTTGTCTCAGGACAAGGCAATAAACTCACAGGGTCCCCCTTCATCTGAAAGGGCCACGGCTGGGTTGGCGAGGGCCCCTCATAGAAATTTAAAACCTTGTAAATCTGCTATTGTCTGAGCCACTTGAGGTGCCCAGGGCAACCCCTCCTCCCCCGTCTCCCCCCTCTCAAGGGTCTGATTTAGGAGTGGAGGGCATCGTAACAGAGATGGAAGGAAGGAGGGCGAGGGCTTTTATTTCCCCCTATCAAGATGAAGGTTGACTCGTAAAACAACTCGTTTCCTGGTGCTAAGCGCGGCTTAAGTATGTGTGTATGTGTTTATATGTGCGCCTTCAAAACAGAAGATATGTGCATGAGTAGTCACACTTGTAATGCGTGCCTATATATCTGTGCTGTTTGTGCAGCTCGTTAAGCACTGTACACTTGTGTATTTGTGTGTGTATGTGGGTCGATGAAGGAGTGGGGAGTGGGTTCTGAGAGGGGGTCTGCATAATTCAATTCTTCTCTGCAGTTTGTTTCTACGGTAAATAACGCCATATTTAATATTTGCCCAGCCTCGCAGTCTTGACTTGTTTATGAAAACTTCCTGACAAATGTTCCGCGTCTGTACTGTAATACAGTGGCTGCTGTGCTTGGCTCTCGCATTATAAAACAAAACAGAGGCAGCAATCAAGCCCTGTCAAGTCCATTTAACTCTCCTTTCTTCTCCCAGTAGAGATAAATCAAATACAAAAAGAAGAGTGGATGCGTGCATTAAGAAAAAAAAAGAAATACAATCACTTGTAAATTCACTCAAAGCACAGGGACGGTATCTGTGTAATAGCTTAAGCGATGGTATATTGCTACGCATTGAGCTAGGTAATAAACCATCGAAAGCCTTGTCAGCTGCTGGAGAATGAAGTCTTTTAATGCTATTCTTAGTGTACATCACAGGAGCTGATCCTCAGAGGGGAACAGTGAGCAAAACAATTCGGCCCCGCCAGACAGCAGTGACTCTCAAGGACTGAGGTAGCTTTGGTCTGTAATTCACAACTGCTATCTTGTGCCGGCCAGCCCATGCATGCCCATTATGGGTCCCTAACCACCTTTCACAGGAGGATAAATACACGGCGGTGCACACACACACAGGGATCAGGGCTGGGCAGTTCACCTACGAGTCAAGTTTAGCTCGAAACCATCTGTTTTGTAGACAAGAGTATGCCAACTAACCACATACAAAAACATACCCTGCGCAGAAAGAAACTACAAAAACAATAGGAACTCCCTTTGTACAAGCTCTATAAATAAGAGTTAAGGTGTGGTTGGGAAGCCTTTTACTTCACAGTAAGATGATTTAAATCCTCTTTGAGGTCGATCCCACATACAAAGCGGAGAATCCCAGTGAGTCTGTATGTTAAGGCTGAATGAAAAGCCCCGTGTTGCTTTCAGGCCTCATTATGTTTCATCATAACCTGACATTTTTTGATTTTACTCTGCTATTTGGTTGTGAAAAAAAGAAGGAAGATCTGTGATTTTGGTCTTTAGAAGATTTTATTTTTTTATTTTTTTGAAAGCCATAACTGTTATGCAGCACTGATGGTGCTGGTGGGAAAGTCCGACATCTGGGTCCTTTGGTTTCACTTGTAAACAGCATTCATTCATGTGTTATTTTTGTAGATAACCAAGCCCAAAGGAACACGCTGAATAATCACGAAGGCTGCAGCGTTGCAGTTTGTAATTGTTCATATTGTTGTTCTCCTAACAAGACATCAAGGGAAAACGCATTATTTTACACATTAATAACAGTTTATTAGTCATCTTCTGGGGCTCTGTGAGTTGCTTTGTCAAATTTGAGAAAACAGACCTTGTGAAGTCATCAGGTTGTTTTGGGTTAAGTTTCCACACAAGGAATGGCAGCGTTGGTCGCTGAATCCTCCTTTGAAAATCTGAAGTTGTTTTATGGCCCAATTGCTGCATAGCTACTGACATTCCCATCCTCATCTTCAGCACATTTGTGTTTAGCACTAAAAAATGGCATCATGCTATCGTTCAGTGCTACATGGTAAACACTACAGCTCTGGAGATTATCATTAGACCTTTCTTTGCAGCTCTTAGTGGAGCCACACTGTGGTTTCTTCTTAAGGTTGTAATGGACAGCTGTTCTGGCTCTCTTGATGTATTTCTGTTTTTTATGCACCGAGATGACTATTTTCTCATCGTCTTGCAGTTCTTTTATTTTGGACATTGTTGAGTCATAAATTAGCTTGGATTATCTGTTGACTTTACATCTAAAGCTTCTTAAATAATGCTAAAAGTTTTGTTTTCGGCCATCTAGTGTAAATTTTGAAATTTCACAGTTTCAGTAATTCATATTTTAAAATATAATTTAGTGCATGTATTTGCATGGATTTATTATTATTATTATTATTATTATTATTATTAAGTCTCATCATGTCTTTTAGGAGATGCTGAAATTATTCAATCACTTTGATAAAATTTTGACAAAATAATCAACAAAGGCCTGCTGTGAGACTTTGTGAAGAAAATAACATGTGGTCTAATAGTAATTTCCAAACTGGTCTAATAAAAATTTTCAAAGCTGTATATTGGCTGATCATCAACATGTAAGTGTTGTTATTGTGGGCTTGTTTGCACGCTGACAGTACAATTTAGTCGCACAGAGCTGCATAATTAAGGGGCTTGTATTACTAAAGCAGGGCACAGAGATGAAAACGTGTTAGCGTCAACCTGGCATACAAAGTTTGTTGCTGAGGTGTTAAAGAAAATGCAGAGTTGAAAGTTTTGTTGTGTCTCAGCCTCCCTGAACATAAAGGAACACCAAACTGCCAAAAACCCCTAAACTGTTTTGATTAAAACCATTAAGTTGTACTGAGCTGTAATCACAAAGTACACCTTTTACAGAGAGGTAAGATGTGTTTTTTTTTCTTACAATACCCCTACTGAAACTTGTTTTTCTCAACATAGTGACAAGTGTCTGATAAAGAGATATAAAAGTTTGCTCAGGCATCACTTAAACTCACCTCAGATTTTCCCCGGCTGAAGCAGGCTCCCTTGGTGAACTCATCGCAGTGCCACTCAGCCTCCTGAGAGAGAGTAAAGAAAACAGTGTAAGGCTCCCAATAAACCATCGAGAAGAAGCAAACACTGGGCACCATGTCACCATGAAGCACTTTGAAAACCACTCAGGGAACCCAAACAAAACAATGCCTGGCTCTCAGCTGTGGCAAAATTCCCACCTTTTTGAAGTCATTTTGATGTCTGGTGACTAGCCTGGCAATACAAATAACACAGGAGACACCGTTAGAAAATGTAATGGAAAGCCGTACAGCGATGAGTGTTGATACGCTGGCTGCGGCACTGGTTTCTGGGTGCCGACTATTCTTTGACACCGGGTGGGAGGAATGGATTAAAACAGAAGGGAACGGTAAATGAATTTGACATCACACATTCCCCGCACTCTCGATCCCACACATAGACACCCGCGCATGCACGCTCGCGGCACACACAAGTTTATAAGCCATGTTAAATACAGACAGAGAATTCAATTAAGGTGCGTACCAAGCAGAGACCTCAAGAAACGAGAGGCAGGAGCGCGCAGAGCCAAATGTCAATTTGATTTATGTGTGAGGGAAAAGAAGGGATCTTAAGACATAACAGCCGAGTCCCTAGAGAAGGTTGTCAATGTGATTTACATGTGAGGAAGAAACAGAGGGACGCTTTTTACATTTTATTACAGCAGGGAGAAAAATAAGAAGATAAAACCTCCACTGGTCGCCTCTGAGGGTGAAGACACCAGCGTGCTCCGGCTTCAACCATTTAATTTTATCATGACCTCTGGGGAGGGGGTGTCCTCCTCACTGACAAAAGCTCTCTATTCACAAAATGAGCGTTGGCCTTGGGAGCGCACCGGGCCACTAAGACACTGACGCTGGCGACAGGCAGAATTAGCCACCAGCTCCGTGTGACTGGCAGAGAGAGGAATGCTTAACAGAGAAATTGGCTGGTGCAATAATTTTGCTTAACGCCAAGTCTCGAAAAGTCTCCAAAAGTAAAACTATTCAACTTCTTTTTTGGCCACAGAGATACGACTCTCCTGCAGTAATAACCTGGCAAGGGGCCAGAGGTGCAGGAATTCACCCTCTGTGGGAATATAGTAAATATCGCTAACTGACAGAGAATATTAGATTTCACCTTGGTATCGGGACTGTTTTATGCCAGGACAAGAGGGTAAGGGAAAGCTGAACCCCCCTCAGCACTTCGGAGAACTTCTTTCATTTCCTCTTTGAGAAGGCTGTGGAAGTTTACCCTGTGTTTTATGACAAGGCCTTTGCTTTCCGCCTCAGTGGCCTTTGGGAGGCGTCGAAACACCCGTATGTACACACACAGGACGGAGCTTAAAGAGGGGAAGGAGCTCAGGGTGTGTGGTGCTATTCAAGGAGGATAAGATATGGAGAATTAATGGAAGCTGGCTTCTCTCCCTCTCTTCTGTGTGAGCATCAGTTCGCATTTCAGGCTGAAGCCGGCTATTCCATGCATCCACCACAGACACAGATGAGCTGCACAGCCTGCACACACAGCACCCCAGCTGAATTCAACATAGGCGCTGGAAGTGCTTTCACTAATCGCCAAGGGGGTGGGGGGAGAAAACCTGTTAATGGCCTGAAACCTTATTCACTCATGTTCAGTGTAAAAATTAATCATAACACAATGCAAAATTACAACTTGAGATCACATTAATGGGAGCAAAGTGGTTGCTTTTATCATGAAGAGGCAATTATGTGATTTATAATCATTCAGCGTGGTTCAAAGCATATTTTCAGATTACTACATGTTCTCATTACATCTGTAAGATCTCAAACTTTATGGCTACTTATGTCCATAAGCCTCTAGGTAGGGGGATATGCTGGCGTCATTGGCCACTAAACCCCCAATCTGACAGCCTTGGCTCAAATGGTCCAGAGTAAAGAACAGAATCACAGCCAAGCAAAGGCAAGCGCCGGTATCATTAAGAAACATTAAAAGCCCATTAACATGCTATTGTTCAGCCCTTGTGCTCCGAAGATGAATCTGCCTTGAACTCAAATATGTCTGGAATGTGCTGTCGTTAAATAATAATAATTCTTGGCTTTATCAGAGGGAGCTGCTTTAGAGGGGCTCTTTCTGTGCCATTGTCACCTAGAGGAAACTGGAGTACAGACTTAGAAGAGAAATAAAGAAGATGAGACTGAAAGAGAGGGCTGGGATCAAATTTAGAGAGCTGATAATGGTGAATTAGCTCAAAAGGAAAAGACATATCCATCATGGCCCTGTAATCATAGTGAAGAAAAGCAGTAGATATTGCGAAAGGGGGCAAGATTTATACAGATGTGTCGCAAATTAAAGGAAAAATCTGAACCCTTGACCCCTGCAGTGACAGGATCCAATGGCTTTGTTAAGCTGTGGGAACACTTTGCTGTCATGGTTCAGATCAACTTGTCCCTTCAGAGAGAACATTCACAGCAAATCAATACCAAGTTGTTCTGAATGAACAACAAACCCTAACCCTAACCTTCATCTTATGATGAAACATTTCTATCCTAAAGGGATGGGTCTCTTCAGGATGACAATGCCTCCATCCAAAGGGCACAGGAGTTCACTGAATGTTTTAAAAAATCCAAAAAATAATGTGAATGACATGATTTGGCCTTCAAAGTTACCAGAATTCAACCAAACTGAACAACTATGCAACTCCAACGCCATCATCACCAAATATAGGTATATCTTTTGGAAGGATGTTGTTCCACCCTTCTAGTAGAGCTTAGAGATATAGAGAATCAATGCAAAGGTGCACTGAAATTCTCCTGTTTGTTTTTTGTTTAATTTGCTACCTGTCTGTAGTTGTCAAAGGAAAACTTAAGTATGCTACAAATATTTATTTACATAGTTTCCAATCCCTATTTCCAGCGGGGATGACAACATTTTACTCTAAAAATGTCTTAGCCACTAAATTTGGAGGTGGAACTGAAAGTAAGCACACCCTAAATGTCAGTAATAATGGATCATTGCAGGTTGTACAACATGATAAATGCAAAGTTGAATCTGGAAGTTGGTGTGTAAACTGCAAACCCCGCTAAAGCAGTCCTCGGCTGAGAGGCATTTTCGATATAGTGGCAAGTATTGTAGGATCATGTAATGCGCACAGACCTGAAAACATGCAGACAAACATGCGCTTACACATGCAATCATTTGAGAAGAAGCAGTAAATCAGTGAATACATTGTTCTGATCATCACAAACACCTTAAAATGACTGAATCTGATCAATAGAATTAGAATAGAATAGAATTATTTTACACTGTTCATGTTGCGTTGAGATGACAAGAAGTTAGCTGGCTCAGTCAAAAGAAGTCTTTAACATACATGATCTGAAATAGTTTCACTGGAAAGAAATCTTGTGCTTATTCTTTGTGGCCAAACAATGTGAAAGCCTGTGGGAGTCTGACAAAGTTGCTCAGTGTGGAGCAGTTTCCACAGGAGCGAATGTGGCACAGTCCTGGAAAGCAGGATCCAGTTCCATTAATACAACTGTAATCTCTTCCAAATGTGTTTAGGTGACTTGAGAGTTTGTTTAAAGCCTGCATGATTGTCTGACTGCTCCTGTTTTTTCCCCACATTGTGTTTCTTTTCAGGAATATTACTCCTCTATCTGTGGATAGAGTCTTATTGTTACCCGACGCCATACTTGCAAAAACACCAAAAGCAAGACCTAACCGACTGAAATAATCACTTAAGTAAGATAAAGAGTGATTAAGACACAGAATTTCAGAGCGAGCATAGACAATGTGAACCAGTCATTTGTTGCTTCAGGGAAGATGAAGGAAAAATTCCTGACAAGTTATTATTCACATGTCCGCCCGCTCTACTGCCCCCTGGAATAGATGCAATCCTCAGAGATGAACCATTGTGTCGGAGCTGCTCGTCACACTGAGGGGCTATTGTCACCGCGTGGTGGGTGCAGGAGGGATACAAATGGAGAGTGTGGGCAGAGAGGGAGATGGAAAGAAAAAAGGAAAATAAGGGACAAATAGAAAAAATAACAACAAAGAGAAAACAGAGTCCAACTTAGGAGTCAAGCAGAACAAGGGAGACTGTGTGGGCAGAGTGAAGTAGTCAGTGAGAAGGAGGAGGGAGCGAGGAGCTGAATTCCAAAACAGCAGTTTCCAGACATGATATTGAATATATTTTGCATAAAGAGGGTCCAGAGAACAGACCGACTGCTGACAGCTGTCTAGCGTTGTGAAATGACGGGCTGTGTGTCTCACTACACGGGGATCCTGGGTTGAGAGTAAGAGCCGGACAAATCCTGCAGGGTAAATCTAATCTGTCTTATGAATAGCTGATATTACCTTTTGATGTGCTGGCACAATATTTACTATTCAGACTGATGTCTGCTGATGTAAGCGCCTGAAAGATTTACACATGAAATTGGTCTTGATGTCATGTCTCAGCGAATGTGTAGGTCTGAGTCATTACGCACATCATCATAACACCTTTCAAAAAGATAAAACAGTGCAAAAGTGACCCCCTGCTATGAATCTCACAACTTAGATTCACAACCCTCTTGCTTAAACATGCCATCATCTCCACAATATCACTAAACATGCTGATATCTGTATCTCCAATTCCAATTATGCTTTTTATTCTATGCATTTAAATGGCCAAGTTAGTGTTCTAGTAATTGAATTAGCAATGATTCCAGAGCTGTGGAGGACAGTTTCTGTTAGCTACTGATTAGCAGGGCTAATTGTCTGACTGACAAAGTGTAATTGTTAGAGACAGGCCTGTGAAATATAACATGCAAGAGTGGAAGGAGCCTTTTGTTTTCTTTGGAATTCCCTTTCCTTCTTAACGGCACGACAATACGAGAGAAAAATGGAGGCAGAATATACATCTCAACACCAAACAGTGTCTTTTGCCAAGGGGAGCTGTTATGGATAGTGTTTTCATGTGCCAGTGCAAGAAGAGAGAGAGAGAGAGAGGGGGGGGCTGGAGTGAATTTCCACTACTTCCTCCTCCTCCTCTGCTTTATTGAATGGTGAACAATGCCACTGATCCTCCTCATCCCGGTGCTTATTGACTAATGCTCTGCCACAGTGTTTCTGTTGAAACTCAGCCTCATCGTCTGCATCCTGTTTCGATTGAGAATGGAAACGGCATCTTGATATTGAATTCTAAAAGGCTGCGATTTTTTCCTCTCTTAATTTCTCCTTACATTAGCAACTCTGCTTCGACAATGCGAGTCCGATAAGATCTTATTGTGCCTGAAAATTAGACGCTTAACATCCTTTCATTTAGGACTGCATTCAAGCAGCTGTGCAAGGTTAAAGATGAAGCTAAAACTGAGCAAGGGTGAATGACTGTATTTGATTATTTAATAATGTCAAAGGACAATTATTTGAAGAGGTCATGGGCAGACAGAAACACAAGGCTGAGTTGTGCATAGTGCCTGCTTGGCCATTTCTCAGCCCTGGCAATGCAGCAGGAAATGATAATGCCAGCATTGATTCACCTGCCCAAGGTTGGCAGCAACTCAGTTGAGGGAGCTGAATCGGGGAGAGAGAGGGCAGAAGGACAACACTGAACAGATGTGAGATATAATGCGGGGTTCACCTGTAGACAGAAGAAGGAAACTGTGCTTTGTGGCGGCTGTTTTTACAGCTAATTCTTTGGCTTTGGTAGCTATAAATGTCTCATTAGTTGTGCATGCTGCCGAGTTAAGCCCTTGCTTCTCTTTTTTTTCTTACTTCAGCTGCACAAGTTTAAAAGTGGAGCAAGGAGAAAAGCATCCACCTTTTGTTCTTGACAGTGTTTTCCAGATCAGTGAGGATGAGGCTAGAGGTTGACAGGGAGAGGAAGGCCTCTTCAGGCTGGTGAGACACTGCAGAAAAAAATGTAAGTACCTGATATTAACTCTAATCAAGGCCACAGGGAGGGCCGACTCATCTTTCAAGGCCTGACTCCCCCCACTTCAACCCCGACTGCCATTCAGTTTGAGTAGCTACTAGAAAGTTCATGTAATGTGAAATGTTTTCTACTGTTTATGATTCGGTGTGTGTCCATCTCACTTATAAACAGCTCCTCAGACAAGCTTTTATATCTTTTCTAAGGGACTGAACCCTTTCTACTCCCACGACTTGTGGAAGACCAAATCTGTGGTGTGGCCTTAAAAGACACTCAGAGATGAAAAAAGTTTTCAGATGGCTAGACATCAACTCTTTTAACAAAAGTGTTAAAGGTTTCTCTCCAACCTCTGATATTATAGGCATTTTCTGTTATTTTTTTATTACCTCCAAGCAAGGAGGGTTTTTACAGAGGAGATTATAGTTGCTTGGGCTCCGGCTTCAACAATCCCCCTTGTCTCGACTCAATATGTGCAATAGACCATCAGTGTTTAGCTAGTAGCTTAAATGTCAATACCCTCTAAAACCTCATGACACAACAGTCAGACTAGCAGGTATTCAAAGTTAATTTTCTGCCTCACAAAATGCTAGAAAACATCTCGTCACCCTGCAAGCAGGGACAAAAAAGGGTAGAACCTTAAATTCATGCACCTTGGTGGCATTATGCTTAATTTTTTCTGGAAATGTTTTTTGCATGTGCATAAAAGATGAGATCAGCCATCGATCATGGGGTAATTACGTCCAATTCTTTAGCGCATTATAAGCTGTTTGTATTACAGTGGTTCTAAGCCTTGTACTCTGTCAAAACATACAGAGCCTCCTCCTTAATGCTGCCAGCCATGCAAGAACAGATCACTGCCATCAGGCATTATCTGACAGGACTGATACATGGGGATGGGGTGAAATCACAAAGACATGCGTAGGTGTAGCTTTTAGCCTGATTTCCTTCTGCGGGAAAGAGAAAAAAAAAAGAAGCTCATGCAACTCTTTTGAAAATCAGCGCAACCGAAATAAAACGCACTGAATTACAAACAACTGCTCAAACTTTCTTTGTTGGCTCTGCCAGCACGATATTCCCTTGTAAATCTATTTGATCAATCAGCAGTGCATGTAATGTGAGTGAAGCAAGAGAGCCAAAAGGGAAATTCATTCAAGTCTTTTGTATTGAACAATAATAAAAATGAGAAATATATGTAAACCATGAAATGGAGGCAACCAAATCTCAGTGCAACAAATCTGTTTTCTTCTAGGATGAAAAAGAAGGATGGTGAATGGAAGAATACCACTCATGCTCCAGAAATTTCAGCAGTTAAACTTGGTCCAGCTCGGTCCAGTCTAATGCAAAGAAAGGACAAGTGCATAGGTCAGCCCAAATTGGTCCCAGGTCTGGGCAGGGATTACCAGATCCTATTCTCCCAACAGAAGATATCTTGGAGTTTTGGGGTTGATTGGCTCAGTGGAATCTCCTCGCTGATTCTGCAGCACCAGCCGAGCGCAGGATGAAATAAAAAGGGGGGATGATTGGATGGCACAGAGCATCTTTAACAAGCATCTGTGTCCCAGTGAGCGCCCACAAAAGACCGGCTCTGCATGAATCCTCGCCTCTCTCCGTGGGGGGTTTCTCAGCTTTCTTCCCTCTGTCTGCTTGCTGTCTCACTGCTCCCTGATTCTTTTGTGTTTGCCGCCCTCCACTCCTTCCTAGCCAACAGAGTCAGTCTCGCTACGTATTTCATCTGACCGTTTTTCTCATTTTCCCTTTCCAGTCGGATTTATGTCAACAGCGCTCCCTCCATCCTCCATTGGTCTGTTTCTTCCAACCATTCTCACAACCCTGTTTTCCTGCCCCCCTGGATTTCCAGGGTGTAAATGGCAAACATCAAGAGCTGTCTAAGCATCAAAGGAGCCTTGCTGCTACAACCTAGAAATAAAGTCCTCAACGAGTCAATATTTGTATTGTAACACAGTGGGTCACAAAATGGTTAGCTCCACAGGTGGGGATGTGGGCTCATACAATTGTGCAAAAAGACAGAAATGAAGAGGATGCCAAATGAGAACATTAAATGACAACATGTGGGAGAAGGCAGAATGAAAGACAGTCTTTTAAATAAAGAATTGCCACCTTGAGTGTACCGCTGTTTATGCATGTTTTGTAGAAATTCTACAACATGTCACCATAGGCAGATGGCAAAGCCCTGAAGCTAGTGCACTTTAATTTCTGCCTTGCATTTCAGAACAGCTGATTGTCTGTGTGGATTTTTTTGATGCCGCGAGCTTGAAAGAGCTGAAGAGTTAAACCAAAATTGGAGCATCTTATTAAAGAAATTGCAGAAGATTTAACAGCCTCAAAAATGTGGAAAAGTATAGCTTTAGAGTGTATGTCACATGCAGTTTCAAATTGGATCTCAACCAAAGGGTATTAACACACAGACTAGACTTCATATCAACACTCCTTCTGTGTATCAACACACAGTGCCATCAACCAAACCCAATGGTACTCCACCGGTTGGGAAGTTGTTGTGACATGTGAAATGCTAAACCATTTTACTGTAACAGCTTTAAGTTATGGGAGCTGGCAGCGCTTTGCTAAGTTCAACACAGTGTTTATTTGGAGGCAGGGCGGCGCTGTGCATCGCTGTACAAGCCATATGAGAGTGAATACATATTTGCCCATAAAACTAGATGAGGCAGACTGAGGGAGGAATTAGAAAGACGGAGCGAGACGGAATTGGCACTCACCTGGATCAGTGTCAGGTCTTCTAGATTGAGCCTGAAGAGGTGATTTCTAGGAAAAGAAGGAAACATGTTAGTTTATGGAGGCAGTTTCTGAAAATGAAAAATATATGAGAATGATACAGAATGTTTTTTCTCCACAGCTCTGTATTGTGTTTAGCTACTGTGTGTTCTGCCTCTAATCCTTTCATGTTCACTCGCCTCATCAGTAGAGCCACTACTAGGCGACACCACCTCCAAAAAAGCATACATACTTAAACTGCTTAAGTAGCAAGTTGGAGGGTGAAAATGATTCAGGGTACATTTATATATATGAGTTTTCTACTGATTTCACTGCATACTACTTTATCCGTTGGACTTTTTTTAATTCCAGGTATTACCCACCACTGTAAGAAGACAGTTTGGATGAGGACTTATATGTGTTAGTAGTTACGATGTATAGCCTGAAGCTGCTACAGCCTCAAGCACAGATGAAAAGCAACCAACAGTTGTGTGACAACCTCACTTTCTAACCATCTAACTCCACACCTTCAGATTTTTCTTTCATTTTAACAACTCGTATTCTTCAGGCTCACCTCAAGTTATGTCCCTTCACTGAACTTTTCTTTCGCATATGCAGTAGTACCCCACAAAAACTGTAAATAGACTTTGTTGTGTAAAATCGACAGAGCTGCCCTTTAAAGCTGCTTTATCTGAAGCTTTTTAAGTTCTTCCCACTTAGAAGTTAAATGAATCTTTTCACTGGGTGCATGAGGAGTTGTAAGAGTGTAGTCAGGGTACTGAAAAGGACTGAGTTCAATAGATAGCTGGATTCAACCGCTGCAGCAAATTATGGACCTCTAGGTTTCTCCAACCCATAATTAGGATGCCAAAAAAGACTAGATAAAGCATGGCTAAAAGGTTTTATGCTCGTATTCCCAGAGGTTTGTGTGCATGAGGAACAGTAAGAGTTAGAGAGAGAGAGAAGAACAAGAAGAGAGTAAAAGACAATCAAAGCCTGCCGGTAAAAATCTCTGTCTAATAAGTGCCGATCCTGCCTTTGCCTGAAGCTTCTCAAATCTGCAAGGTACAAACAATTGGCATTTCCAACTTTTCAAGAAACATTAGGTTTTAATGAATGCAATCTCAGGAGGGATATTCTGTATTTTGACTAACGATGTCTCAGACTGTTGACTGTAGCCATTATGCACCATTAGCAGAATGAGATCATATAAAACCTGACAATTAGGACTAGAAGTATTATTAATTGTAATGTTTTTAATTTTAACCCCTGGAGACGTAGACATTATCTATGTTTTTGTACTCTGTGTCAATAACAAGACAAGAATACTGTCGGTATATGCTACCAAAGGAAAATTCGGTTTTGGTAAATTCACTGCAAAAAATCCTTTTTAAAGATGATCTGACCTGGAAGGCTTCTCTTCTGCTTTGCTCAAAAACAGTTAAGCAGACAGAGTTTGTGCAAAGCGTGAAAAATATGCCCCTTTCTTTCATGTCAGAAATCATTTTTAAAGAGCAAGCATTGTTTTTTATTTTTATAAATCTCATTTCAGAGTTAAAATCCACAAGCATGCTCACACAAACACCTCCACACACATACACATACATCCACGCTTTCGCAGAGATCTATCCATCTCCAGAAGAGTGGCTATCAGCCAGGTATCAGTGTGGCCACGGCCCCCTGTTTTACTGTATTGATATTTGCATCGATTCCTCTTTCCTTCCATTATCACTCATACTTCTAACCCAGCCTGCAGTCATCCATCCAGCCACATTGCTTTTCACAGTTAGACACTCAACAGCCGTCAAGTTGGCACCGAGAATTAAACTAAATCTCTTATTTGATTTTTGTGAGTGCTGGAAGTACGTGTTGATAGAACTGGCTAAACTCGCTAAAAAATAAAACAAGGCCAGCAAACAAAACATTTAATATAATGTAACATAATATAATATAATATAATATAATATAATATAATATAATATAATATAATATAATATAATATAATATTCAATTATAACACAATTTTTTAAAATTTGTTTCATTCACAAGACCTTTATCCGTCCACATACATCTTTCCTGATTAGCCTTTCCATCTACGTTCCTGGGTGCATTAGTAAATTCCCTAGACTCGCTCTGTTTGTTTTGCTGCTCTCCTTCCTGATGGCTCTCCTGTTATCTCCTGTTGAGGTTGTTGTGATTGTTTCTTTCTACTGACAACTAAAGCCATTAAGCAAAGTGCAGAGGAATCAGCCAGAGACTCTTGCATTGTCACGTGTATATATGGATGCACATATAAAGAGGAAAAAACAAAAACTGTTTAGCACTAAATGGATGCAGGTATTTTTAAATTCAGTGTCTGAGTCACAAAGAAACTGTAAACAACCAAACACAGACATATTTCTTTCATTCATTTCTTGAAAACTTACGCTAACCAACTGCTTATCTTAATGTATCCTAAACTTAAACTACACCTAAACTTACCCTAACCCTTAAACCAAGTTTTCACTCCTAATCTAATGATTCATGCTATGGGGACTTGCTACTTGTCCCCAAAAGGGAGGTGAGTCCCTACAGTGCGACTGTGTCAACAGATTTATGTCCCCGCAACACAAGTAATACCAGTATACACACACATACACACACACTTGGCTGAGCCTCACAAAGACAAAAGACTTGGAAACAATCTCCAAAGCCATTTTTCTTTGGCTTTTGAGGACATCTATAGAGAAACTGATCATTACTCATACAATGCTCCAACAAACACTGCAAAAAAAGAAAAATGAAAGACAGCACAATAAAAGAAGAGACAACAAAAGAAGGAGACAAGTGGGAAGACAGAAAGAAGAGAAAGAGAGAAAAAAAACTATGCTGGATATGAATTACCTGGCACCGACGATCAGTTCGTTCTGCCCAGGGTCAAAGGTCAGCTGTGAGTAATCCACCGTGCCCTCAGCTTTGAACCTGAAGATCCACGGCTCCATCTCTGCCAGTGACACCAGAGGAAACAAAATCAGTGAGCCAATCAGAGCAAAGTGTTTATGACTGCTGATGACAGCTGTGCTGATAAATAACCTGAGTTCAAACAATGAGGTCCTTAAGGGCCACATTTGTAACAAGGTTGCAAATCTTTCTGTTCCTGCTTTTTGTTAAGATTTTTCTACACTCAACTAAAGCTGAAAATGTTACAGCTTAATTTACAAATCAAACTTCCTATGTGCTATATGTTTTTTAAAAAAGCAAATTTGAATTAAAGATCACACAATAGTATTATAGACTATAGAGGATGAAAGTAAATACATAAAAAATCAGGAAAACAAGGAACAACAATGATGGAGACACAAGAAGTACACTTAGTAAAAAATGTACTGAAATAAAATTATAGGTAAGTACAATTTTGAATAAACTGTACTTGATTAGAACTTCGATTTTTTGCTGCTGTTTTACTGCACAACTTTTTACGAGCTTAATTTAAAAAAGTTACAAACAAAGCTGTCAAAATGCTGCTTATTGATTAATGCATTAGTAACAGTAACCTAATAATATGATTTATATTGGTCACATTCAAAGGGGTCATTTATCAGCATAATAAAGTAGCTTTTACTTTTCATACTTTTAACACGTTTACTCGATATTTGTACTTCAGTTCATGTTGAACTGAAAATGTTCAATTTAGAAATTTTAGTTGCAGTGGGGTCCACTGTGACTTGACTTATTAAGTAAAGAATCCACATGCTATTTCTGCCACTGGGGACCAGTATCATCTTTAAAGTCAAAAAACATGCACAGACCATAAACTCCCCTTAGACACTGCTTCATTTTTGTTTATCTAATTAAACCTGACTTGACTCATTTACAGCAATTTGCTTATAAAGAGTTTTTTTTAAAGAACAAATTTCCCTTTGTTTGGCATCAGATGCACTTATTTTTATGTTTTGAAGGTGGCAGTTGGCACATTTGCAATTGCTGAATAAGTTCAGCACTTGGCATCTGCTGCGAAACAAATATGGGCTCTTTACTGAAGAAGTGAAGAGGAGGCTGAGTGAAGAACAAAAAGGCTTCTAGGTATTCTTTGTTGTTAGGGTCACGCATTCAAAAAAATCCTTTCCTACGATTTGAAAGACTGATACATTAGTGTTTCACATGTTTCTCATCTTAAAATCATCAAGTGAAACCTGAAATGAGGATGTCTTTTGACTCAGTGGTAAGTCCTTTGATTTTCTATATACCATCAGAACTACTGTAGATTGAGTGGTTTCATGGAAATGTATACCCCACACGAACCAGGAAGAGATTCTAACTTTTTATGGAGACTGCCCTCGACTCCATGCTTTGGGGAATACATACAAACATAACCAGACGGAGCAGGAGAAGGAGCGATATCCCAGACAGACACTGACATCTTATCCACTACATGCCTTTTCTCATGGCGCCCAAGCCATTAACCCCTGACCAATCAAATCAGGCGATGAGGACGGCCTGTCTACTGTCTGGTTACCCGATAGGTTTAGTCGAGGGTGGTCAGTCAGTCATTAGGGTGACTGATGTCCTCCATCGCTCATCACTTGCTTGATCTGTAGCCATAATAACTTTTCCAAGTGTTACTGTATACACAGCTTGGATTACACTTAAGAAACCATTACATTAGAAGGGATATTTTGTCCATATATATAAGAATTAGTGCATGTTGGAATACCTTAGAGTAGGATGCCAGAGCTCAAGCATGGCAGAACTTTTAGCAGTGCTTGCTACAGTGATTTTAAAGCATTCATCACTATATTTGTGAGCTATTTCCAGACGAAAATTTTCAAAGGGACTTTTTTAATTTACCAGGGAGCTTTCCATCAGGGCCGGAACAGAGGGAGAGGACAGCTTGAATATCCTCCTCGAAACACATTATCTGCTTCTTCAGGCACACCTGTCAGACAGCGTTTCAAATGAAAGCATGCCCTCCCTTGACTGCATCAAAAGCAAGTACTTCGAGTGTTCGTGACAAACGTGGGATTTCTGAGTGGTTCAAAATGAAGACAAACAGAGCAAAAGAAACAGGAGCTTCCACGGAACATCTGCCACCTCCAACTCATGTTGCGGGACCAAACCCTCGCTCTCCTAGCAAAACAATATCATCTGCTGAGAGACTGTGCTACTGCATGCAAAGACATTTTCCCTTGTTCTCTTTCAAGTCTCCAATGGGAGTACAAGAGAACTGCAAGAGCAAAAAAAAGCGTCTTGCATCTTATTCCAAGTTTCACAACACTAATACATTTTCATTAGCCACAGTGAAATAAATATGTGCGAGATCATGACCAACTTCACCCCAAAGATTTAATTTTGCTTAATAGCTGCTGCTCTGCTTATTCTAGAGGGAGACACCCGTTTTGGATGTGCCAATCCTTTGGCTCCACTGAGCTTGTTTTTTTTTCATGCCATCGAGAGGATCCCTGGCATACAAATGTGGCTGTGACACCCCCCCAGGGGAAGACGACGCTTGACGAACCCAGCCTCTCCCCATAAATCTCCCTGACTCACCAGGGGAGGCTTGCTAACGGGGTGATGGAGTGTGTGCGACTGTGTGTCTGAATGTGTGTGTTTCTGAGACGGAAAGAGAGGATATTTGTTGGAGTGTGCAAAAGGGGCAAAAGGTTCTAATTGAACACAACGGCACTCAAAGGATTTATGGCCTTTTGTGATGAGGCCAAGGAACCATTCATAAACATTCATAACCAGCTCCTCCCAAGGCTGTGTAGCTAAATATACGGAGGTTCCCAAAGTCAAACTCCTGGCAGAATCCTGCTTTGATTTTACTGCTGGGATGCAAAATTGTGGCACACTTGGAAGGATTTTTAAAAACAACATTGCAGGATACTGAATTAGTGTCACCACAGAGACTAATTTGAACTGTGATCTAACTTGTGATATTTATTTGTTTTTGGATCAGTAGTAATAGCTAATTTTAGCTGCACCCAGGGAGGTTTTTATGGTCCCATACAGAGCCAACAAATCAACCTTATCGTAAACCCCGCATAAAAGGGAACAGCAGGACAACCCCCCAGTTAATAAGTATGCACCCCAAAAAACAAATCCTATATCCAATTCCTGGATTTCAGTTGTGCTTTGCATGTTACATGGCTTCACATCAGCCGCACTTTAAATGCATGTGATAATGTAATCACATCACGGCCATGCTTGTACAGAAGATGACTGAATCAGGAGATTGGCTGCTCATGAGACGACGGAGGGATCACACACAGGCACACACACACATGCAGACTCACACACAGATTGGGATGAAAATTCAGAGCTCAGCCAGGGCTTTGAGCCAAAATAAAAACCAGCACACACACACACACATATATGCACCCCACCCCCTTTTCTCGGTCCCAACTTATCCCCTTAACCCCTGTCTCCTGCCTCCTTAAAATAGAGCAGCCCATCACTCACATGCCGTTTGTTATTCCTCGCTCTGACACGGAGCAGTTGACACAAAGACAAAATGACAGGATGTATAAATATTTACACCAAGCATCAGAGGCCACGCCACTCTCCGGTCTGCCAGCGCTCAAAGTTGCTGCTGCTGCTGTACTGTACTGCACTGCCAGACCAGCAACAATGGCAACATGTGGAACCAATTCTGAAACATGAATGGTTTTCCTGTGAGTGGTGTAAATAGAGTGTGGCAGCGGGCGCGCACATAAATGAACAGCCAATTCGCTCTAAATGCAGCCCTGTGGTAATGGGTCGCAGTAAGAATGGCAACTATTTGTTCAAGTTGTTGCGAGGAAATGACTGGTCCTAGCGGTTGAGAAAACAAACACCTGCCTGGTTGGAGGGAATCTAAAGCAAAAGGCAAGGACACTTAAGACCTTCACGCGTGGCTCTTTACTCAAGGCTCCTTCGTGTTATCTTGAGAAAGGAAAAACAAGGACAATTTATGGCTCAAAGTCCTACAACCCAAATTGCTGCTCCTATGCTGTGGCCCTGGGGCAGAGACTGAATCATGCAAAACAAACCACCGTGAAGCCACAAATAAGTGTACTATAAAATATTTAAATCTGATGTGCATTTCAGAGCGGAGTCCTTTGGTTGTAAGGGTGCCAGAGATGAGACACGCTTTTAACAAGATGACCAAATCTCTTCAGGCTACTTGCAAAAAACTAAAAAATTAAAACACACATGGAAATGACATATGGGATTTTTTATTGCACTTGGTAACTGAAAAACACACAAATCCAAAAATACTATCCATGCAGGCCCCCATTCCTTCCACTGGCAGCCTGTCATCCATTAAAATATAACATGGTGAGAACATAGCTTGACCTCGGACGTTGTTAGAGAGAAGTTAATGCTTTGGAATTTAAGTTCCACAGACCTTGAAGAGCTTTAAATTTCAAACAATCATCCCCAAATGACCAATTAAAACATCTCTGATACTACTCGCAGCCTGTTGCATTTATGAATGCTATGAGGCCATTTGTTTATTTTCCTGCCTTCACTCCCCTCTCTATAACGATGTGTTAGCTTTTTAGGGATGATAAAAGCTGAGCTCGGTCTGAGGCTGTAAAACAAGTCTGCCGGTTCCACTCCTCAGAGACATGGCCCTCAGCTTGGCCTGCAAAGGCATTGTTTACACCACAGTTTATAACCTTTAAAAGCCTTCAAGTCTACACCCAGGAACACTTGTTAAATACAACACTTTATTAATACAGCATATCTCAGGGGCTTTGAGCTACAGTAACACTACAAAAGCTTGGTCAGAAGTCTTTTACTAACATATCCTTCTCTAGGAATAAAGTCTTTTAAGGCACCACCTAAAATAACCCGACAAATGGCACACATTTACATTGGACCTCTGCTGAAGCTATATTCAGCCCTGTTTTTGTGAAAGTTACCTTTTGGGTAAACATTTGGGGTGCTGCTGCTGGACCTTCTGCTACTTTCTCTCTGAAACCCTACATTTCTGAAAACCGCCATACAAAGCAGAAAGCGGTCTTTAGACTATAGCATCCTCGCACCACAGTAGCAGTTCTGTCAGCCAAGTGTTATGCCAAGTCAGAAAACCACCATCCCCAGTGGGGTCAAACCCATGCGAGGCACGCCCTTCCAGAGTCAGGCCACAATCACACAGAGAGAATGAAACGCTGTCACTGGAACCCACTCAGACAAACCTTGACCTTGGCTTCTCATGATGGGTCACAACCACTTTTTGGTATTGTTTTAACTCCTTTTATACCAGAAAACTGAGTATGTGAGGTGTTTCAGTGAACAGCTACAGTTGCAGTTTTTACTTGTGAATGTCCTTCTGTAATTCTTGCCCTTCACAGCAAAATTTATTCTTTTTTACCTCACACCAGAATAGATTCGATCCGCCCCTAGTTAAACTATTTCTAAATTATTTAAAGTTATTGTTCAACCTCGAATGTCAGAAAATTGTGAGAAAAATTAACATCTGAGTGGTGCAGGGTCCAAGGTGATGTCAAATTGCTTGTTTTGTCCCACTAATAGTCCAAAATCCTAAAAAAAAATTAAATTACAATACAATAGAAAACAACAAAAAAAAACTCCCTCAAAATCTATTAGTGGTTAAAATGGATTTTCGAGAAGTTGTCACCAGATAATAAATGACTTTCCTGCTGAATAAATGATTAAAATGAATCAATAATGTATAAAGACTGTTGTTAGATATTCAATTAATCAGCTTTCCATTAAATAAAGAGTTTGCTTCTTCTTGCCAAGATTAAAGGGTCAATACGACCGTTATGTCTAGACTCTTTGTAGCCACAGCCAGTTACCTTAGCCCTGCACCCAAATAATGCACTCTCATCAATCTCTCATTTGCCTAAGTGCAAAACAATAAAGACAACAATTTGTGGTTTTAAGACAGTAAAGAAGGTGCAGATTACCTGTGGACAAAGCCAGTGGCTGTTTCCCATCTGTATGCTAAGCTAAGCTAAGCAGCTGCTTGCTGTACTGTCATATTCATCAAGATATCTTTTTGAAGTCTTGGGAAGATAAGATAAGATGAGATCAGATAAGATAAGGATCAGAAAATGAGGACAAATGCAGTGCAATAAGCAGAAGAAGTAATAAGTAATACTGACAAGGATAAAGCTATTAATAGTGTTTTGCAAAATTTTAATCGACTGGACATTGAGGCACTAGTTGTAGGACTCAAGCCAGATCTTTATATGTATGCTTGTGTACGTCCAAAAGGGTAATGTTTTCCTGAATAGAGTGGGAGTGTTGGGTTTCTATGATCCACAGGGGTATATTTAATGTGTTTGTAGTCCTCCCAGCTTGGCTAAAGAGCAGTCATGGCAGCCTCACACTGCACATTCTCAACAACCAGGGATTACACTACATTACATGCAGCACAATGACTCACAAAAGAGAATGATAATAGGTTTAACGAGAGGTTTCGCCTCCCTCACACACAGTTGCATGTGCATATGCGTGCCTATGCGTATATGTGTCTGCATATTCAGTAATGACTCACAGCTTTTTGTTTTTTTTTTTTGCTTTTATTGCACAAAAGCGAGGGCTGTAATTTTGCAGTCTCTGAAAAAAGCTTTGTGTACTTTACAACAATGAGATGCATTTGAACCGCACACAGACTATCATCAGACCATGAAAGGAAAGTTATTAAAAAACCGAGCAGAAATAAAACTGTGAGGGCAAAGATAAATGGACATCTTGATGAGGCCAGGGGAATTAGCAGCTGCTCTGCAAAGGTGCTGATTCTTACATGCAGTGAGGCTGCGAGTAAACAAAGCATAATGATAAACTTAAAGAGACAAGTTGTGTTGAAGGGAAACTTTCTGTTCCAACATGGCAGCAAAGAATAAGTCCACAGAACTTTAAAAGCTGTACATCAAAGCTGATGAGTAGACTGGGAGTCAAAAGCCTTTGAAAGCACATGCACACTGCACTTGTTTGAGCATTAATGCAAATCCATTTCATGAAAAATAGTTCCCCCTTTCTGCAGTTTGAACAGTTTGACTGCAGGTGTGTCGCACTGACTCCCAAAACAGCCTTTCTCACTCAAACATTAAAAGTGAGACAGAATGCCATTCACTGTGAATTCTCATTGAAACTCATGACTCAGAACTTAACAAAGGTTACTCTGCAACATAACCTGGGGAGATGTAGAAAGGTTCAACTTCCTCTGACGCACATGAACCCCAACCTGAAGCCAACCGATTGCCTTTATTTTGAGTTTCAAGTCCCTTGGTAAACACTAACATGCTGTTGTTTTCTTCGCCACTCCAGAAAAATCGAGGGTAAGATGACCATTATGTTCAACAGCTTCCCAATTCTACATTAAACAGGCTATCAAGATTGGAACAATAGGAAGAAAGCATGGAAAAACATTTCTCTTGGACAGAGGTTTACAGACCCTGCAGGGGGCCGAAGGAGTTTGAAAGATCCCATTTCAAACAAAGGGAAAGACGAGATGGAAAGAGGTGAATCATGCTGGTTCTTAAAGTCCAAACTCAGTTAGTTAGAAAACAAAAGAAAAATAGCTCCAAAACATGCTTTAGAATCATCAGTTTTTACTTTAGTAAAAAGAAAAGACTTAAGAGTTGCCTTGTTTTGGTTTGTTCTGTCACATTGGTCCTTACCAATAATAAAAAAACAAAATTTACCTACAAATGCTGTCCATTTATCATGATGGTAAATGGCTGCCTTCCCACAAAACACACTGGACGCTACTTCACTGGTAAGAAAGTAGATCTGGTGAAAACTGGTCACTGGTCAAGGTGGACTCACCAAAGGAAGCTTTTTAAATGTTGAATGTGTGTAGCAGCAGAGATGTTCATTTCAAAACCTGAATATAACCCAAAACTACATGGGTGACTGGATACCACGAGAGATTAGTTAATAACTAAGGAATAAAATTTCCTTTGTAATGTGGGTAAACCAACTTTATAGCTTTTGCCATGCCTCATTCAGCATCATAAGGTATTTATCCAATGAAGCATCAGAGTCTCACTGCATTAAGGAACCACTGTATCATCAGCGCTGATCATTCAGACCAAGAACTTTTCTCGTTTCTTTCCCTTTCTTCCGTACAGTAGGCTCTGTGTTGGTGAACCGTGTCCGAATGCTAACTGAAATGTCGACCCTCTTTATTAATGCTCCTATATTTCAACCAAAGCATTAAACCACTGGAGCTTAATGGGCCAATCTGGTACATTAGCGAACGCAAATGCATTGACCACAGCTGACCCACTGGCTGCTGTGTGATCCTGCTCACACAGAAAAGCACAAGGCAGGCAAGTATTACATTAGCTGGGCAGTTAGTCATCATCATTGCACTCAATTGGCACAGAAGGAAGAGTGCCACCTCAGCTTACAATGAAGTGGCAAAGACTGTGAGGAAAGGCATGAGAGAGATAAAGGGTTGCAGTGGAGCATCTGTGCTGGGTAGTTAGGTTAAAAATGAGTCGTTGCATGTATGTGGATCACACGCAGTGACCTTGGACTTCCAGTCAATTTCACCCAGACAGAATACATCGTGATTATCTGACTGGGACTCTGCTGTACCGAAAACAGCTCAATGACATTTTGCTGCTTTGCCTTTGGTAGACAGGACTGCATTGATCGCTATTGATACTTTCTGTTGACTAGGTTTCGCAGCATTTTATTACAGTTCAGTTGTTCAATAGCAATGCAAGATAAAGAGTAAGGGCAATGAAATTGGATGCAGCATATACTGTATCTAAAAACTGCACAGCCATGTGGGAAAGGCACAAAAAGAAGATTGTGTCTGCTTTGTGTCTCGAGGGAACAAACAAGAAAAAAAGCCAGAAAGATAATACAGGAGGGGAAGTTTTCCTAGACAGTAAAAAAAAGCTTTATACATATAATTTTACAATAAGGAAGTAAACAGAAGAGTCTGTGACTAACTGTTCACTAAGCTCTCCTTCTCTTACATCATGTCTACACAGAGAGTGGAGTGTGAGCAGCACACTAAGCAGAGCAGCAGCAGCAGCAGTGAGTGTTCTGCCTGTCTGTCTGCACAGCAGGCGGTCCAGGTACATTGTCGAGCATAGGTCACCTGTGTTTTTGGAAGTGCTCAGAGCCCAATGCACGACTGTAGTGAAGCGTGTGAAATGGTGAAAAAATATATTCAAAGCCTACAAATGCACTCGAGGTCTCAGCAATATGTGTGACATGTGAGCCACTTCGGTGTAGACAGCTGTATTGATTAACACAGAAGCCTATTGTTCATCAGACAGGCGACTCAAAAACATGGCTGAAAGGGTTTCTGTGTAGACATGGTGTTAGCTGCTGTCAGTCTCTGCTGTCTGACACAGCACACTGGTAGTCTGCAGTCATAACTGTAGCAAATTTATTAAGTTACATTATGAAACAATGGGTTGCTGACAGGAACAGACTGATTATCGACCTGACCGATTATTGTGGCAGATATTTGGCATTTTTCCGATTATCGGTACCAGTATTTTTATTGATCGATTACTGATAAATTAAATGCTACTTCAGGTCTGATACAGCCACCACTCTCTGTCTTTCATCACTCTGTGGTCTCAGAACTGTCTCTCAAGCAGAGACTACGAAACTGAACATAAAACACAAGCTGCTGCTACACACCAGGAAATTAGCTTCTCTCACAGTGGCTAAAGGTTATGCTAACAGCTAGTGGCTAAGTTAGAAGGCAGTCACAGACTACCCTGAAAAAGAGTCTGGAAGACAATAATAATGCTTTATAATTAATAATAACTAAAATAGAAAACTAAAGTAGAAACAGCAGATGTAACTGCAGGATTCAAACTGTTCAATCTCAGTCGATCCCACTTAAACAGAAGGGAACGTCCTAATTTAGTCGGCCCTATTTCAATTTAACATATTCAGTTATCCTTATTAATGAAGAAGCCTAGTTATGAATGACAGGTTCCTGCTATAACATGCTGTTAAATCATTACATCTAATGGTTCCAAATATTGATTATCGATCTTTCTTGAACACCAGTAATCACCATTGGTATCGGCCCTAAAAACCCCATATCAGTCAGTCCCTAGATGCTGATTTCAGTAGGACATAAACAAAAGCAAGCTTCCTCTTTCTAGCGACCATCAGTTTTGCTTGATCATAACTGTCTGGCATGAGGCTAATAACGGTGACATTAAATTGCTTGTTTGAAATAAGTGTCTTGTCAAATGGGTCTTTAATGCACTTGATGCCTGTAAAATATGCAGCATCACGCTAAAAGGCTAAAGTTGCATGTTCGGGTGCTATAGGTGAAAAGCTGGTTAGCAGGAGATGCTGGTGATTGCAGCCTCCATTGGAGCAGATGAGCACTGTTTTGAATCCATTCTTTACATTTTTTGCTCCTGTGTTTTTGGTTTCAGAAAGAATCAAAAAGATACCAATCATTAAAAGAACTCTGCATTTAAACTACATTAAAACATGTGGAGAAATCCAAAACTTGACAGGCTTGCGATGCCTAATTACAGCTGCTAAGATATAATTGGATGTTCACAGTTTGGCAGCGGTTTTGCAAACAGTCAATTCACATTAACTTCACTCATTTTGAGTGAGACGAGTATGTCTGCCTAATGTCTGTAGTGTAATCAAAGATTTAGGCTCCTTGCTCTCCGGTGCCTGCAGATTTAACCAAACATTTTGCAAGTCTAAGTAAATTTATAGCGGTTTTCACTTGGACTGAAGTCTCAGCTCATTTCTAGAGAGTGATACTAAGTCTAGATCACCTCAGACAACATTTCAGAAACTATGAGAGAAACACCTTATTGCAAACTACCTACTTTATAAAAAAAACTTCATGGCACTTTATTTTTGTACTTTTTTTAATCTTAGGTCATCAATTTGCCTAAAACTCAGAGATGACATGTGTGCAAAACTGTTTATGTATCTTAGCAACAGAGAAATGTTCTTATAAAGCTGTCCAGAAACTGTCCTTATATGGTCTACAAGTCTAATCTTGTGAGGAGTGAAGAAATGTTCGGAGGGTGAAATGGATATAAATAACCGAAAAGAAAAGCTCAAACAGTTATGGAGGGAGATGAAAATGTAACATAATGAGGAGTACTGATGATCTCACCCTGGTGTTTGTGTGGGTTTGTTTGAGCATTTACCTGAGTGTGGAATGAGTGGGTGCTCTGTCTTGTGACAGGGCGACTCAGGCAGCAGCACAGGCCCTCTCCTACTGACCACGCCTCCAGGCCGCAGGACCAGCATGCACTGCAGCAGCAGCAGTGCATGCTGGGTAACAGGGCGTCCCATTGGGGGCCTGGGCTTGGCTCACTTCTCCTCAGGCCTCAGGGGCCAAGAGCATTGGAGAGACACACCTGCAGAGACAGAAAGCAAAAGAGACAGACTCAGGTTTAAACAAAGGTCTATTTCACATCTGATTTAATCCAAGAGCTGAAAGTGTTGATACAGTATAGCGCCTGCGTATCTCTAAAATCACCGAGGATTCACCCGAGGAGATGAGATGCAGCAAAAATAAATCCTCACCAGTAACGAATGAGGAACGGAGGTGCATAGAAGAGAGAGTGTGACAGATTTCCAGGGAAAAAAGTGTACACTTTTTTTGCTGAGCAACAGCAGTGTGTTTTGCTCCTCATCGGTACCAAAAGACCCGACACCTCTCACCTCTGACACCAGGTGCATGAATCAGACAGGATCTGCATTACATCAGCCACCCAACGCGTGTGTCTGCATCTGTGTGTGTCATTTAATATCTGAAATTATGTGCCCTTTGTGCTCGCCCCTGCTTCCACTGCAGCAGAGCTTTGTTGTATATAATGATGAACCGCAGAAATAACCCGATCCGTGCTGTGTGCTGTGGTATTCATGTGTTTTTCATTATTAAGAGTCTATTTCTTTGTTTGTGCATGTGACTGATATATGTTTGGAGCCGCACTGCACTCCTCTTGGGTCAATTAAATCCTATAGCTGCTGTAAATCTGATCTGTTTTTATTCACAATCAAACCCTCCAATTGCTGGATGTGATTATTATATGATGCTTACAGCACACTCACGCTTCCCAGAAAAGTCATTCCCTGCATGAAAAACAAAGCAGTTTGCACAACTCAGTTGCTCATGATTTCTTCCTTTGTGGGGGTGAATTGATGATCAGTCTAGACCATCTACATCATTACTTTTTAATCATTTATGTGATGCCATTACCCCGAATGATTCATGCTGTGTGCTGCAGAAGAACAAGCCTCCCTGACTGTATACCACATTATGTGCAGCATGTGTGGTGGAGTGAGTAAAGATACTGAAGATCATAACTATAAAGCGCCAGTAATAGAAGGCAATGCTTTAAGTTTTCATAACACAAAATGCATTCCGTGGCTGAACCTGTGGAACACACTTATTAGCTCCATTGCATGTGAAATGGGCTTTTCATCTGTTGTCCAGTCAGTGGAAAAAAATTATGTTTTGCAGAGCAAGAGCAAAACAATCCTCTGTCCGTGACAGAGTTGATTTAGTGTGAATGGAAGGTTGCAAATAAGCAAAAACTATTAATACTGTGTTTGTTGTGGGAAGGTGGTAGAATATGGAAAAATCTGCACGCTGGTAAGAAGTAAAAAAAAACAAACAAAAAACACAGATGTGAGTGAAAAAAGAAAAGAAGCGGCGTGAACATTTGCTCGACACAGAGAAACCTCGTCTCCACTTTTCTCTGAAGTATGAATCCCACCTCAGTGCTGGAACGCTTGGAGTGGCTCTGGGGTAGAACATAAGGCAGGTCTCTACTCCTGGTTTCAAATGAAAACCATAATGTCGAGAGTGTGGCGGTTTTATTCCATTTCGCCCTTGAATGGAAAGTTTACACTGCCTTTAGTGTGCATGAATATAATGTATAATAATCTTGGGGCCTATATGGAATCCATTCAGAGTCCAGCACATAAAAGCGCAAGCACAGTAGAGATCTGTGCTTTGCCTTCACCCACAGAGGAATGTAAAACACCTGTCATCTACAGCAGGGAAAGCAAGTGACAGCCAGTGCCAGTTGCCGTGCTCTGTTCCATTTCCCTTTCGTCTTGGCGGTTCACACGTCAGCTTCTGTACTCTTTTGCGGTTTCACTTTAGTCAACCTGTCGTTTTACATGCCACTTTTCTTTGTCTGCTAGTTTCCCTGACAGTCTTTAATAATGTTTTCCCCACCAGAAAGCCATTTTTACCTGTTGCTAGTCTGCTCGCTAGGACATTCTTCTTGCCATTTCTCATACAGTCCTCTCGACGGTTTATGTCTGCATTCACTTACGAAAGATATTTCGTAATCGGCCGGGCACAGAGGTAAACCTTACTTAGGAGATACGATTATAGATGTTTTTACAGCCTTGTGTGTGTAAGTGGTCTGAGATTTAAAATCAGCTTTGGTATACACACACACACACACACACACACACACACGCCTGTTAGTTGACAGGAGCAGAAGCTGAGGTCAGCAGGTTGAGCACCCTCTGTTAGCCTCGCTGCCTCTGTTACAACCCAGCACACAACCTGCTGTCACTGCAAACATACTTGTGCACACATGCATGTTTGGAAAACAAAGTCGCACCATTTAATATATAGTATGTACTATTTCTTTAAAAAAAAGCTATTATTTAACAATTTCTTAGTATCTCTTCGTCAGCCTTTTCTTTGTTTTATTGGTTCATGGAGTGTTAAGAGTAATTTTAACACTGAATTTCACAATAAGGGTGCCCTGAGGGGTTTTCTAGTAAAAATTAAAGTGTAAAAGTGTACACTGTATCTCCTATCTGAATTACACTGCATATGCCTTGTTATCTAACAATCACGTTAGATACATTCCCTTGCTTATGAAACACTCAAAATGATTTTTAAAAATGTGCAGTTGCCTCACGTTTACATCAGCGTTTGCTAGCTGTCTTCCTCGCCTTTATTGGTGCATTGCTTCACCTCTTTGTGCATTATCGCCACAAACTGCTGTTCAGTGCAGTCGTGAGAATGTGTATCGCATTGCTCAAGCGTGTGTGTGATCCAATCAAAATGGGAGCCCTCTAGTAAAAACACTGAAACTCAACAGGACACCTTTAATTTAACCACAAAATAAACACTTGAAAAGATAGCAGAACTGATGATTAAGGGCTTTAATTATGTCCATTAAAAAGGCTTAATTTACTGTTTTTTCTTGTAGCAAAACATAACAACTTGTGAGTCTTTCATATTTTTTTTTCGCCTTATACCTTCCACATCTGGATCTAATGCAAACTTCCATCTCTGTTTGTGCACGAAAACGAACCCTAATGAAAACCTCTCGCGGCATGGTGAAACAATTAAGACCTGCAGAATCTGCGATACTGTAAACATTCATAGGCCGTAAATTTCAAAAAAGCATGTCACTTTAGAGACTCCACAGTTAACCTGATTTATGCCCACACATGCATTTGCATCATGCCTTTAATGTAAATAACAGAGGAGATGCAGCCGCGATTTACGGCCGAAACCATCCGAGCTGTTGTTTCATTCCCCTGAAAAGATTCCTGGTGGATCCTATTTTTCACTTTAACTCACCACAAGCCACCGACTGGTCCTGTGGGAGAAAACTGGAAGAGCTCTCTGTGCTGTTCGGTGGTTCAACTCTAAATCATCTCCAGGGCATTAGTACAAGCCTCCATCACCACCACCACCTACTCCTGCTCCCACTCCTACACAAGAACACACATACAGTACCCAGAGCCTTCGCAGCACACACACTGAAATCATCCTGGGACCTGGTGATGGATAACAGCAGAGTACATTTAGGGCGCAGTGCAGAGGGAGAACTAGCCACATAAAAACTAAGCATGGGCTAAATGGTGTTGTCACATGAGATGGAGTTCTTTTTTAATTCTGAGAAAGTGATAGAATTTCCACAGGAACTGTAGGCACATGTTTGAGTTTCAGGTATTTTTTTCTACCATAACCTCTCCAAATATTATCCTCTTACCGCCCTGCCAGCATATGTAGATGAGAAAAGAGGGGAGTTGATAAAAATGTTGATGCTCTTATCTCACCTTCAGTTATTACTGTGCACTCAGAGCAGCAGCAGGTGGTGCTACGGATTTTTTATTTTTATTTTTTTTTAGCCCCGGGTTTCAATTTGCAAGATACATGCAGGTTGCCCTGGCTTATTGTTGGAGGTTGTTGGGCTGATATGCAGCCTGAGAGGATGACAGCAGACACCACTCAGGGGTAAAAACCAGCTCTGCTGCATTCCCTGCATGTTTTTTTCCCAGGTAAAAAAAAAAAAATGTAATTCATATTTCTGAGTCCGGTCATACTCCCAACTCATCACATACTGCAGTTTTTGACCCCTTGGCATCACATTAGAACATACTGAGCACCCTTTAGAAACAGACACCATGAGTCCACAACCAAATGTTCTCTGCTGGTGCTTTTTAGGCAAGGGCAAATTTTAACCCAAAACATGATCTTTTCCTCGCCTGAACCAAACAGTGGGAGTGGAAATAAGTCTTAAGTCACAAATAAAATGAAACTAAGTGTAAAGTGGTCTCCGGGATGGAAGTCATGCGGCCTATGCCACCACCAACCCTCCAACCTGCTTATGAGGTTCTAAGTCCTCTATTTCCATCATCATCGGATATTGATGCCAAAGGACACCTGAAATGTATCTCGGAAATGTGAGGAGTGTTGAGAAAACGGCATTTTTCAACACCCTGGGAATAAGAACATGTTGTATTCTTATTGATGCCAGACCTAAATCTACATCCAAACCACTTAAAAAATACTTAAAATTAAATTCCTATTAATTCCCGTTGGCAACAACATCCACTAAACCTTTGAGCAGCTGCACTTAAAGCAAAATTTGGACGTTTTTGTAAACCTTCTTAATTGGTTTCTCATGTCTGTGCACTAAATATAAAGCTAGAACCAGCAACCAGTTAGCTTAGCTTAGCATAGAGATGGAAAACAATAGGAAACGAGTAGCAGTGCAAGTACCAACACCTTTTAAGCTCACTAGTTAACATGTTGTCTCACATCATAGCTTGTTTGGATTAACTGACAAATGTATTCTGGTGAATTCTCATGCAGGCTCTTTAATTTGGATGGGTTTGAAGCACTGTTAATTGTTGCATGTTGTTCGTCAGCCTCATAAAGTGTAAATGGTTTGCACTTACATAACACTCTTCTATCTTAGTGGTACTCAAAGTGCTTTACAATGCGTCCCATTCACACACATACTCACACCAAGATGCACTATGCAGTCAAAGCACCAACCATGACCGACAGCTGCACACAAATAGATGCCGGATAATTAAGTAGTTGCAAAAACTACATGCAGCAAAATGCAAAAGCAGCTAATGATGCATTTAGTTGCATGTAGACAGTAGTATGCGCGCGTACACACACACACACACACACTGATTGCATTCTAGGAGTTGAGGTGTCACCTAACTAATCAAATGAAGTCTTCCTGCAGTAACAAGTGGAGAGAGAGGATCATATTAACACTGCTATTGATTTTGTCTGAGGGGGACTTCATGCTGGTTGAATTGCACTATACATAATGAATAGACTCCGGAATAAACGCCGGCTTTGTATTTGTCACACTGACACATAAATGCGCACACACAAACACACACACCCACACACAGACATACACACACATATGCAGGCTCACATACAAACACGTTTGTCAAATGTGAGTGGTGCGGTGATGATCCATCTGTCCAAACACAGTCAGGGGAGTGTGAGATCGGGGTCACACCACAGTGCTGATAGATGCTTCTCTCTCTCCCACCTCTCTTCCTCTCTCTCTCTCTGTCTGCCTCTAACCAGACAGGACACACACCAGTAAAATCAGCCCAGACTTTGCTTTAGACCAGAGCACACAAAGACACTGCTGAGCGGCTTTATTTAGCTGTATGTTTGCGAGGCAGAACACTTATATGTGTGTTTGGATGCGATTGACTGGGTGTTTGACTGTTTATCACTCCGTCTATCAGGCGGGTTATTGCCAGTTTTTGTTTGTTGTTCCGTGGCTCCGTCTGCCAATTGGTCTCTGTGATTTTGGCGTCTTGTGTTTAGACCAAAGCAAACATGGGTATGATGGAGATGTTTGATTTTTACTTTGCTCAGTGTCTGTGTGAAAAGGACAGTCTGGGTGACTGGATAGGTTATGATCGAACTAAATTACAGGTTTATGAAGGTATAGTGGCTGACTCACCATCACTTAACAACTGGACAACTGAGTGGCCAAAATATGACTGGTTTACCAAGTAACCAACGAACTCGATGACCAAGTGGCTGTCAGGCTGAATGTTAAATGACATGACAAGGTAACGAACTAGGTGACTGACTGACAGCCAGGCTGATGAGGTGTCTGATTGAGTGACTGACTACTGTGTAAAACACAACACCATTGACTCAGTGGTCAGTGGTTGGACTTTTTCTTCTTTTTCCAGTTGTCATGACATTTTTTTTCAGTGCCACTGCTCAGATTTTTCAGACTACCATTGTTTCCATTTTTCTGTGCCACTATTTTTCTACTTTTCACTGACCTTTCTCCTCACTTTTCATGCTTTTAGTCCACCACAGTCCGCTGGGTGTCTTACAGGTTCAGCGGAGGGAGACAGAGAGAATGACGGAGTGATGATTTTGCCATCATAGACTCATCGCCGCACAACGGGGTCCTTTCCGCTCGGCGACCTCCAGATCAGAGGGCAGATTAATTCCACGTGAAGAAATGTTTGTGCCTCTCCAAGAGTGGGATTGAAAAGCGCACTCGGATGAGATGGCTTGTTTGTTTCGAACCTTATCTCTGGTGCGCAGTGTGGCTTTTGAAGCACAAATCAAATGCGCACATGTACAGTTTGTCTTGTTCGCTCTTTCATTTTCTCTCTCGCTCTCCCTTCTGATATGCTCCTGAGAAAACATCTCTACTGGATTTCTCCAGCCCCAGGATTCATTTCATATTCTGCCTATGGATCCATGTTTTTGTGTTTTATATGCTATATTATAAACACACACACACACACACACATATATATATATACATATATATACATTTTTATGTCTTTGCTGGACTTACTGATGTCCGGGTGCAACAGCATGAATATTACAGTAGAATCCTGAGCTCTTATTCAATCCTCCAGTGTTTCAGCAAGTGACTCAACCCACAGTTTTGAAATGGTATACATTAAAAGTACATGACAACAAACGCTGCCATTTCCAAGGTGGTGCTATACATGAAGGAATGTCAGATTTTCTCCTATATGAGTCAGAAGAAAATGTCAACAACTGAGGTTTTCTCGTTTACTACTATACTAGAAACATTAACATTAGTACACAGGTTTTGTACGATTCATTACAGAAAGGTCAGTGTCTGTGCCGCATAACAAAGGCATAATGAAAATTAAGTTATACAAAAAAAAAGAAAGAAAAAAGAAAACCTGGAATCAACATGTACAACATTTATCAATGCTGGAAAAAACAATGTGACTCTATACAATATTGTAAAACTAATATTTTAAATTTGTAGTTTCATTTGTTTCCATACTTGCCTCCTATTTGTTCTGACTAAACACAGCCTGCAGTTCAACCCAGGTCAGCCAAAAGTTCTGTGAGTTTTTCACTTTTATTCCACATGACTGTTGCTTGTAACTGAGTCACTAATTGCTTCATGGTTGTGCTGAGAAGGACAGAATAGTCTGTTTCTTGCAGAATTTGGCTAGAGGACAGAGTTCATCTTTGGCCTTTTTAAAATGAGACATGTACAATAAAGTGATTTTGATGAAATATAATTTTAGGCTTAGTTCTGGTTATGTTTTGTGACAGAACAGTAAACATAAAGGTTCAAGCACTGTCAAAAAGTTCAAAATCTGAATATCCTTTCTGTTTTTCCAGTTTCTGGCTCTGATAATTGGTGACTTTAGTTTTTTTTTTGTTTTTTTAAAAACATCCCTTTCAAAGCTGCAGTTTGGTTCTGGCATGGAGAGGTTTAAACAGTGCCATCATATGGTCAGTTACAGAGGACTGTTTTGGCACTTGAATCCAAACCCTTGTTCCAAGGGATTCCTTGGACCACTTTTCAGTCATGGCCACATCTACTCAGAATAGTTTGGCCGACTTTTTAAAATATGCACCAGATCTGTTTTTTCTTCTTCTCAAATACCTGCATGGTAGTTTGGCGGCAAGCATATGATGGTCTAATCATTGGACACAATGCAGCCTGTAATGTTACAAGGACATTTAAGAATGCAGGATTCTTAACATTTCTCCAGAAATACAGAAGATTTCTTCAGAATATCTACATATAATATCGGTATGAAAAAATGCTGCTTCACAGCAAAAAGGTGTCCTTAGAATTGGACTCTTTGGACAAATGTGTAATCTCACTCTGAGACTGAATTTCATTCTGTTCCACACACAGCTCTAAATTGGAACAAACATTCAAATTCAACAAATATTGGATCTGTTTTTCCTTGTTGGAATGATGATTCCAATCTGTTATTGGGTTTGGGACCTCTGCCTAAGATTTGGAAAACAGAGCTGCATGATTTGCAGCATATTTTCTGCTCTCAGCATATGGCGGGAACTCAGACAGTTGATGAAACACAGGTGCTGGGGATGAGAAACAGAAGTGAGAGTTTTAGGTGGTGGGCTGAAACGCTGCAGGTAGTTTCAGTGCTCAAAGTTGGTTTCACAAAACCTCTCCTGAAACTTTTACAGTACATTGTCTTGGGGTCAATTTAAGATAATGTCACCCTCCTCCGCTCCTGAGTAATGGTTGCACACAGCTCAGCCTCTGTGGTATTTTTTTTTATTTTTACTGAAAAACACAATGAATCTCAAACACAGCAAAGGCTCTGTGCTGCACTGAGTTGGGCTGCTTCTTGACCTGCCTTAATGACTCGCCTGACCACAACCATAGCTTTGGTCCAGTTAAATTGGGCACGCACATCACACACATTTGCACACACTCACCGAGCCACAGAAACACACACACACAGAGACTTTCTCCAGTGTCTTGCTCAAAAACACACCCAGCAATTTCATCCGAGTCCCACCCTAACTCTCCAGAGGTTCCCAAATTCTGCTGTTATTTTTACCCAGCTCAGCTTACTCTCCAGCACTCGTGCTGATGCCTCACCACGTGCCTGAATGCGGTCTGCATGTGTGCGCATCTGCACAACATGACTCTAGACGAGGCGAGGCTTCGACAACATGGAATATGTGGCGCAAAAAGTGACATCATACCTGAAAAGAGAGAAACATCCCTGTAAAAAACTCTCACACGGCACTAGACAAAATTAGCTGCAGGACCGAGGCCTGTGTTGCTGTTGATGACTTGGTGATTGCTGGAGGTAGTTCAATATGGCCTCTGACTAAAGCCATTACAGAAGGTCTGGCTGGGAATCGCTTTGAGCACCGAATAAGGGCTGTTTATTTCCAAATTTGGGTCAAGGTAAGGCAGACGCAGGACTTGTAACCTGCACAGCTGACTTCCTAATTACAGAGAATTTATCATTTCTGTGGCTGGTTGGCTTCTGCTTGACCCTTCACAAGGCTCCTCTGGAAACAGATTTACTAAATAACCTTAAAATTTGAATTCATTGGAAAATAAAATACCTGGTTAACTCAGCTCAGCACCAAAAATTGAAACCACTAACCTGGTTCTGTTCAAAAGCAACAAAATGCATTTACCAAAACCTCTAAAGCTCACTAATTAATACATGAAAACACAACTTTTACGAACATTTACAGATCAGTTTTTATGCAGATGAACCAATGAGGGCTCATCTTTAGAGGTGCTGGTCAGCTAGCTAGACCGGGGGCTGGTTATAGCTAATACTTTGCCTACAGATACAAGACTGATTTGATCTGCTCATCTAGCTTTCAGCAATAAAGTGAATTATTGAAGAGGAAACGTTCTCAGCTCGGTGCGGCTGCTCGGTGCTAAGCAGCAGAGATTCCAAGAAAGTGAGATCAAACAAACAAGATACAGTACATTGTGTTAATTATTTAACTTCAGAGGTTCTGTTAGTCAGATTTGATACCACTAGACGGAGTCACGCTATTTCCCTGTTTCTAATCTAGAGTAAGCTCAGTTGGCTGACTTCAAAATCAGCGTGCTTCCCCACGAATTTGTTGAATTTCTCCCTTAAAGCCTTCTTATTGAAAAAGACCCTGAAGGACTTCATAAAACACACTCAGCTACATGCAGCACAGACAGAGGGGAGAAGACTATCAGCTATCAGGATCTATGTTCAGCGCACACTCTTCCATTCAGTGCCAATTACCATCATTCCACAAACTGTGAACCTGTCGAAACCTCTGTGGCCGGGGCTGCTGCCACTGCTGAGAGATGTCTGTATAATGCTGTCAACTTGTTAAAAAAAAAATCCTGCTGCTGACCCAGGCACTGATCGGCTCTTGAGACGGTGAATCTGACACATGGCCCAGACCCCGAGGCTACTGTCTGAGCTCCTCTCAGTGTCAAGAAAGCGCCGTTCACTGGGACCAAGTTGTCACAACAACCTCGGAGCGCTGCACTGGCTTAAATCTAAAAGACAAAACCCAGAGTTTGTCCCGGCTGTCCCTGAACTACATCTCACACACTTGACACTTCCATAACAGCCTCAGTTAGGTAAGACCTTTCTGGTAAGAGTAAGCTGGTGGCTCCAGTGATACAAATGTTGGGGTACTTCTTTAGTGCCAAAGCCATCAATGACTTTGACTTAACAGCTGAAGATCAATACCAACCCACAACCCTTGACTGATTTGCGGTCATGTTTTTTTTTTTTTTTTTCTGCCACGGAGATGATCAAGACAATCCCCTTGTGGATGTCTGAAGATTTTTCTGTCATTTTCCCAACATTTAATGTATCGCCATCAGAGATTTCAGACTTCAAAGCCTTTGTTCTCGATGCAGTGTATTAGCAGGGCCAATCCACACGAGATTCGCTGTGTCATCTCATGGCTGATCAAGGCGACAGTGCGAAGATGGCCACACACTCCCAAGACTTATAGGCAAGTTATTCACCACACACGGAGGAAAAACAAACACTAAACTCATAGCGGCACACGCACATTCACCTGGGACTGCAGCGATAAGGGGCATAAAGCCCACCACTGAGGAATGGTGACATTTTTAAGCTTTAATTACATGCTTGGGTAACGGGTAGCCAACTGTCTCACTGGGCACAAAATTACACTATCAGTGTCTACAGCTGTGCACATACACAAAGTCGAAAACTGGCTTTCTGTTCACACAAACACAACTGCCTTCTGAACCTGTGAGGTGAAGAACCAGAGTGAGGGCGCTCACTGCTCTGCCAGCATCAAGGGTAACTACTAACTGCAGGACCAGATCCTTGATCTATACTTCCAAAAGGGCACCGAAATGCTACCTTGATGTCAACCAGACTACAAATGAAGAGAAAATTATAGTCATCCAAGGGTAAATTCCTCTCATTCAGCTCAGAATATGAAATCAGTGACTGCAGAGGGTTTTTTTTTGTTCTGCACAGGCTGGTGCAGTTTCGAATCATCCAATTACTAATATCGTAATCAATCATCAGCTTTAGAGATGACAGAATGTGACTGCGGGATGTGATGGATGAAATCTCTTACAGATAAATTCCACTGCAGGGGAGGTCGAGTCTCTTTGGTTACACTTGCTGTGAAGGCACAGAGCTTTCAGCTGTTTGTGATGTTGCAGCTTCTAGAGCAGAGGTGCAAAGTGAGAATGCATTTTGTTGCTCAAGTCTTACATTTCAGCATATTTTAAAATGCTAATTTGTGAGGTTATAACGTATTTAGCCACATTCATACCATGAAGCAACTACAATCTATATTGGCCATAACAACAGTTCGAATAATTGTGTATCCTCGGCTCTACAGAGCTTTACAACATATTTTAACTTATTATTTTGGATTTACTCTAACCTGGTGGCCAGAAACATGATTTCAAATGAATGCTAATATCACTCCTTAGCTGCTGGATGAGTAAATGCTGCCAAATCAGCTTAAAAGGTCAAAAAATGTCAGTGTGTTTACAGCTTATTTCCACTTTCCCCAAGTGCCCAAAAATCTGTTATTGCAGGGGTCTAGTGGTTTACGTGTGAGCCATAAGAAAAAATAGTATGTTTGATGGACTGTGAAAAATGTGCCAGTTTTTGAAAGTCTTTAGTTTTTGATTGTATCTTATATAGGACGTGATCCTTTAAAGTTCACCTAATGTGTGATACGTTGTAAGTCTAATCTGTCCCCATTTAATGTATTCTGAGTAAAGACAACCACTGTGTCTGTTTCTTGTCATTATGTTTTCCCTTTTTCAATGTATAGAACCTCAGCAGTCTATATTAGTATACATCGACCAGCCACAACATGTTGAGCACTGACGGGTGAAGTGAATAACATTGATCATGTTGGTACTATGTGGTGTTCTGCTAGAAAACCTTGGATTTTGCCATCCGTGTTGATGAGAGACACAAATAAACATTGTTCCAGAACAAGCACGCTCCCTCATGCAAATGGAAATCCCAAATGTCACTGGCCTACCCCCGCAGGAAAATGCACCCCACCACATGGAAAAAACATCAACCAGTCAGGAACATGTTGAGAAACATGACAATGGCACAACATGTTGATTTGACCTCCGAACTTCCTACACCCCATTGTGATCAAGCATCAACAGGATGCAGTGGAACAAGTTTGATTGACAGAGGCTCCACTGCACAAGCCAGAGTACCCAAAGGATCCAGTGCCAACGTCCTGGTTCCAGACCCCATAGGACACCCTGAGAGGTCCTCTTATCCATGCCCAATGGTTCAGAGCATTTTTGGCCACATTAGACCAACACATTATTAGGCAGGTGGCCATGATGTAATGCCTGATTGGTGTATAATGAATCAATCAGATCACCTAAAATATTTAAGGTGCTTCTTACTTGAGTTTATTAATGCTGGAAAAATTTCACAAACTTCTCTGATGGAAAGCACTTTGCATCTGCAATAAAACCTTAAGCTCATGATCATGTTGTGTGTAAAAAGCTGCAAAGTTGACGAAGGTTTCGTTAAAATTTGGAATTCAGCAGTTTTTCATTAATAATAATAATAATAATAATACAGTTTTTTGTAATGCACTTTACATTTTACTTTACATAAGTGGAATTTTATCTGTATTTTCATATTACTACAGCAGCTGGTTAGTTTCTCATAAAGTTTCTTTTAAAGCCAACTTTGTGACATTATTTTTTTCAGCATTTTCATGTACAGTCTGCTTTACAACATAAAAAGGTAAAGGTGCCTTTTTTTTATCAGAGTCATTTCTTTCTATTAAAGTTGGTCCTTTTCTGACAAAAGTCCCAACTGTTCAGACCCAAGAGGAGGCAAAGGGGCAGGGAGAAGTGTACTATAATCAATCTTCCCACATGTTTCTTGCAATCAACACATCCAAGATAACGAGCCTAACAGGCTGCCAACTCCTACAACTCCGTAATTATATGCCTGAAAAACAACAACAGCCACCTCTTTGGCAGAAAAAAAAACATACACACATATATTTCAACACACATAAGGGACCTACAGATGGGGAGGGAGCCATAAGGAGGCTGCCTTGAGATGAGTTGTCTTTCTGTATCACAAGAAATGTGGCAGGAGGGATAGAAAATTAGCTCTCGGCTCCACTGGAACCAATTAATTACCCGGGTGTGTACGTTTGTGTGCGTTGTTGTGTGTGTCTGTTGAGTGTCTGGCCTTTTGTAATTTGTCCCGTTAACACCAGAGATAAGCACAATAGCAGAAAGTTATAGCACTAATGGAAAAGGAGAGACGGGTTTGGTTAGCAGCAGCTGTTTTAACACAGGAAAGATGCAGCAGGAGGATTTGTGTGTTTGTACGTGTGCATGCCTGCCTGAGCCCCCCTCTCCCCTGAACATGTCTCCCAACGGTATGCTGGAACAACGGCAGAGCAGAGTCGGAGACGGAGCCCGCAGGCATCCGTTGTGATCGTGTCTCTGCTAGACGAAGCAAACACATGTCGGCCTATCTCCCTCCGTCTCGCCTCTCTCTTTCTTTCTCCGTGTGCTGCTGCGGAGTTTGAAGGATTGTATTTCACCGTGAGCTGAATGGACTAGTCCACTCCGACAGTGAGCCTTCTCAAAAATAGGGACGCCCGAGACTTCCAGTCACTTTCAGAACAAACCCTGCACACCTTAGCCCCAGGCAGCTTGTGTTTCTGGATCTATTAAGGCCATGCGAAACCAAAAACTTGAGCCTAACTATGGAATGTACTACTTCAGTAATTCTTCTTCACGCAGCTCTTTTCTTTACACTTCTACTGGAGCAGGGCTTATGGGTAAAGGCTTTAATTGGGCATTTGATTCCCACTTGGTGTCCAGAAGAAGACTATTAGTCAGTCGTACAATTAGGAAGTGCAGCGTTTGAAACGCATTGATTCAGCAGTCACAGATCTTATAGGCACTATGCAGACTTATCTCTGGTGTTAACGGTATGCATACAATAATATCATGTAGCAAGCACCTGCACAATAAAAAATGTCAACATCAAGTTAACTAGTTGCAAATGCAGCATTAGAGGAAGTCTGATATGTTGATACAAGTGCACACACACACAAAACCAACCTACTATAAACATTTGCAACGTCCACAGATTTTCAAAACTTATTCCCAACAAATGTATTAATTTCACTGGTGATCCTTCAGAGACCCCATTTAAATAGAGTCAGTAGCACTCCTTTTGGTCATGGGATGCACATATTAAAAATAGCTGGTTATTAAGCTTATTTACATCCTATGAAGACGGGTGTGTAAATCAAATGATTTGTGCTGTGTCTTTGAAATCCAGCACATTAAAGAGGCTAACTTTTAACATCAGGCCTCAGTGATTAGGATTCTGCAGGGAGGCGGTAATTGCGTTTCCTTCTGTGTGATCCACTGCATTTTCCCCATGAGAGAGGCCAGGCTGCTTTCAAAAAAAAGGCACAACAACATACACATCTCACAACATACTCTCAGAGGGGAAAAACTTCGAAAGCGCAGAAGAGAAAAGGGGCAACAGTTGCTGGAATTAGTGGATAAGGAGCTATCCATCACTACGGAGCTGCATCAGGGTGTAATATGTTGATGTCTTGTGGATGATAACTGTAGCCTACTTAAACGCTGTCCCTAATCACATCCAACAGAATGGTGAAAACATCCTTCCATCAACACATTTTGCTCATTATAACCTCTGCAGAACACCAAACTTTGTTTTGTTTTTAACTCAAACTCTGCTTTATGGCTTTAGCTCTATTCTTCTAATATTATGTCTATTTCTTCATTTAAAATCACTCACACACCATCCTGTGCAGCATGAATATCAACCACTGACTCATACCCATAGCTGGCAGCTCTAACAACACACATTTCCCCCCCTAACGCCGACATTCACTGAAGTCAACACAGCTGTATTACTATAAGGTAAAACAGCTTAAGACCGCACCCCATCATTATCGTACCCACATCAATAGACGTCATTATCTACATGCTTAGGTCCAAAGGCTTAATGACCACGTTGTCCTTCACCATGAGCTCATTAACCACTGTGACAAAGTCTTTTGTGCAGGTAGATTTCCTCTGTAAATGCCAACTGGAAGGTAATGAGAAGCACTGGACTGGGGCGCGAGTTGACAAAGTGCCAAGGAAGAAAACGGTGGCTAAATGAGGGTTTTGTCCTCCTATAAGGAAATCCTCGTGGTGATATGGAAAACAGTGGCACATGTTAAGCAAACCAAACGTGAACTGCTAACACCAGTAAAAGGCGCCCTTTCTTTGTAGCTATCCTGCGGCCTTTCATAGCAGCATGGAGGTTTGGTGTGTGTGTGTGTGTGTGTGTGTGTGTGTGTGTGTGGGAGGGGGGGTGATGCATTCAAGAAGCTGCCACACTTTGTAGACAAGGACAGGAGGGGAGACATCAAACTTCTGAGGGAAACAGAAAACTGAGGCTCAAGCAGATTTTCTCCGGGTGTCATTACTGATGCTGATCCCTCAGCGCGTCATGCTACACTCTTACTAATCAGGCCTCACTATAATGTTTCCACACTGTCTCTTTCACTGATCAATGACACCCTGCCCTCCTTTAAAAGCCTGAAACTTCACACAGAAAAAGCGCGAACTGCACCGCTAATCCACTTCGCCCGGTGTGCTGCTAAATCATCAACATGCCATATTAGATGGGCAGATGGGGCGGGAGGAAAGTAAAGTAGGCAAAGATTAGATCAAAGGTTTGCGCACCACACGGGGATGAGTAAAGGCACACAAACAAAGATGCAGGTTTAGGGAAGTGCCTTTGAAAACAGGGATGCACCTGTCTGATCTTTCTGATCGGTCTCTGCCTCAATGTTTACGGAATGAAGCGGAACGAAGATCGGCCTGGTGCGACAGGCGCACGTTAAAAACAATAAATTGTGGCTTCACGAATGTTCTTTACAGTAAATGCATTTATATTTCAAGGTAGTGGGTAGTTCTTTATCTAATGACGGATTCCATAAATCTTAATAATGACAAACTTTTGGCAACGCAGCAATAATTTAGCAGCTCAGTATTGGTTTGTAAGAAGAAATAAGGAAAAAGAACAGGCTATGAGTTAGACGAAGGGCTGCAGAAGCATGTAATTAGGCTGAACATTGCATTTTAGCTCAGACAGCAAATATATCATTGGCTTAACAGTGCTTTCAAACCGGTAGTTTGTCTGCTCTCGTCTGAGTTCGGTGGAGAATCAGTGTATATCAGTAAAAGTGATGCATTTTCACCCATTTTCAGGTTTCTTTCATAAAAAATGCATCATTAAAAGCTTTCTCTTGGGTCCAAGGAAGTAAATACTGCAGGAAGGTCATGGACATGCTTCTATTGGTCCAACTACACAGAAGACAACCTCAATCATAACTCAGACTAGCTGCTTGCAACTACTGATTTAGCTCATTCGCATCCTGGTATGCAAAGCCCACCTTACCACGGGAGTTGCTCAGCCTGAGCTTGCAGAGTTCTCTTTGAAGCTGGGTCAGATCGAGGTTGGTATCACGTTCCCGAACATCTCCTCTGGGTTTCGGCAGCAGTCACCTTATATTGTATGTTTTCTTGTGGCAGACAAATTGAAGGCAATGCTGTGTCTACCCTCAGGACCAGTGAAAATTTATACCAAGTTCACAACAATCTCTTATGATCCGACATGGTGGAGACGGGTCAGATATCTTTGAAATGTTGTCAGTTTCTGAATACAAATTACATATCAATTTATGTAAATACATTTTCAATGCAAATAAAATGCATATTTAGCATTTACAGATAGTCAAATCAAATTACCCTTATAGAAACAGAACCGGCACAAACTACATGTGTACTGTGTGTAGTTGACGTCATGTGGGATGCTGCTTTAGTTGCTGCTGTTTTTAAAGGTGATATTGGCAGGAATGGGAGGCTATTCTGGAGCTTCCTGAACCTTCCATCTTGACTCAGCACTGTTATTTTTTACTCCGCCTCACAGTGGAGCACTTGTGGAAGGAACCCAAAATAGTATGTCAGATATGCTTTTTATAGGTCAGTAGCATTGATATCTTGAAAAAAAAATTTTTGTACCCATCCTTGCAAGTGAGTTTCACATGGAAGCATTACGCAGATTTAGAATTTGTGAGCACTAATATCGAGCTGGTACCAACAGATAAGCTGAGTTTAGGCATTAGAAACAGTATTGGTAAAGAAAAAGTCACAGTGGTGCATCTCTTCTCAAAAATATATCATGTATTAATTTCCCATCCAAATAATTTACAGTTTTTAACGTAGTTTTAAAAAATTGATAAATAAATTCTATTCATTGGTTTTCCATATTTCACATCAGAGGAAGGTGCTGTGTAGGACACCTTAACATTAACTTCAATCTACTGTTACTTTGAAAAGAAACACTGGAGCTGCTTCATTCCAATTTTTATTTACCACTAAGGTTCAAACATGCTGCGGCGCAATTTATGAACATAATGTGTTTCTTTTCAGAATTCAAAGATAATATTATTACTGTCCCTGTGGTGACCTTTAAGAAATATGAAATAATAACTATTGAAGTTTTGTGCATTTATACAATTGTGCAGCAAGAACACACACACACACACACACACACACAACAAGCATTCAACCTTCAATAACAACAACACGCTTTACAGCTCGTCACAACTGCCTTGAACTGCCCTGAAGCAACAACACAGCCTTTAAAGGCTCTCTATGACAAAACATTTGTGAATATTTGAGGACGTCACAGTCAGACGGGTAATTGCAAGTCTTTGGGGTACGGTGTTACCGTGCCCCTGAAACAACACGTAACAAGTTCCCTCTAATTGACCCAAATGAGAGATGTAACAAATAGAAATCACTTTGATAGTGTGTCATCACTTCCCACCCAAAAAAAGTGGGAGAGCGTCAGGGATTAGAGGCTACAAAGAGGGAGGATGCACATCCTGTCGGTCTGTCTGTCTGTCTGGGAACCCGATAAAAAAGAAGAAAAAAAAAGAAAACTGAGCGTCTGTGATCACAAATACTATCTGTCAGGACAAATCACACATCAAACAGACTTATAAAGTCTGCAAATTGCCACATATCACAGACGCGGTATATCTTTAACATTTTTTCGTCTGGGTAAAACTACAGGGATATCAAAAACTTGCCCCTCTGTCTTGCAAAGAGGTGGGTGGATGGTCTATAATTGTTATAAGAATGTGTGTGTCAGCAGGTATACGGCAGAGCAGGTGTGTGTGAGTATGTGTGCATGTAAACTTCAGGCTCCGTGTTGGTGTTTAATGAGTTTTGTGGGGGGGTGGGAACTCCAAGGTTTCCAGGATAAAAGTGAGAAGCTGGAGTCTCTATTTGGGCCAGTATTAAGTCTCTGAGCCTTCATTGCTGCAGGCTCCTCCGCTAACTTGATTAGGCAGGTACGGGCTCGGTGCTTTGTGTTCTCTCTTTGCTGGAAACGAAGCCTCGCACAAGGACAAGCCGACGTAAACACTCACATGAAAGGGACAAACACACACGGGCAATCTTTGTTTCTCCTCACACCTTATACTCTCTGTTTCTTTCTTCCTTTTAATACATACATGCGACCACAGCTCCTCCCACGGTGCCACCTGGGGAGCAAAAACAATACCACCTAATCAGCAGCAACAGCTACATCAACTTCCCCTGACAGATGAGGAGACACACAAGGCAGGCATGGCATGTGTCTATAGCTGTGACGGGTCTAATTTAAGCCCACAGCTAAATATACAGTACAGTGCAACACTGCCCCTCTGAACTGTGCAGTTTCATGACGCCTTTGAAGGCTCGACATCAAAGCTGAATATCATCGCTTTTAACTCTAATATATTAATTCACTTTCTATGTTTAGGTTCTGCCTCAGATTGCTGCGGAGATGAAAAAAGGCCAGCTTGCCCTAACAATGCATATTCATGTAGTGCACACACACACACTCATTAGAACACCTAAGAGCTGCACAAGACATTGAGTTTTTCCGATTTTTTGGTCGACTGACCTAAATTTCCCCGAAATGATGGCACGTATTAATTTTGAAATTCCTTCCTGTGTCATCAGGACAACAATTGCAGGTTGCGGTCCTGGTTAATACCCCCTCGTTGCTCTAAATCCCCAGCAGTCAGTCACATGAATACGGGGCGTATTTAATGTGTGGTCTCACTGTTGTTGACACACCAGCCCTGGGGTCCATCTGGGCTTGATTGTAGGCCAAAAACAGATGTTTCTGCCTGTATATGTTTGTGCGTGTCTATGTGTGTGTGTGTGTGTGCCTTCCTTACCACCTTAAAGCCTGTGTGTAAGACATATGTGTGTGTGCACAGATGTCTACCTGACCCAGATGTATCTATTACTGCTGAAATGCCTCTTTGTCAGTGTGCACCTGACCCATTTATATCAGTTTGTTTACTTGCATGTGTGTGTTTGTGTATGTAGCACCTTGTATATTTCAACAGTTTAAAAAGTTTTAAAGTCCTTTATTTTATTCATTTATTGCTATTTTTTATGTTTGTGCCTTTGTGTTTCATCGTGATTTAAACCCCTGAGCAATGAGGATGTGTCTTTTGTCGAGCTGAATCGGAAGGGGGAAAAGAAATCTAAATTTCTGCCTCGCAAATGTGAAGATTTGCTGATTTTCTGCGTTTTATGTCATTGTAATTTGGCAGCGTTTGGGCTCTGTACTGACAGGAAATTTGCATTTTTCACAGATAATCAGAAGACGAATCAGTGATGAAAATAATCAGCATTTGAAGCCCCAGTGTTCTGTAAAGGAAACATGAAGGTACTTTCATATGTGCTCTGTATGAATCTGTGGGGGTTTGTGCTTCTCTGGGATTCATGCAAGCAGATCCACGCTCACGTTACATGATGGGGGGAAATCACAATGTTGAGAGATTTTAAGGCGAAATCAGGAGAGAGAGCTGACTTTTGGGCAACAGAACTGAACTTTAATGGGGTCTTCATTTTCCCATGCGCAGCCTCTCCACCAACTTTCATATAATCCAGCCTGGTAGCTTTTTGTGTAATCCTGCTGACAGACAAATTTACCTCCGCTGAATCTCCACTTCCCTGGCAGAGGTGACAAACCTCAGCGTCTGTAAAATTGGATTTATCAGTGCACGGGATGAACGACAAGATGGGCAACGATATTAAGCGCCATAAAGAGCGATTTTACTTTTATACGGCAGGCTAGATGATCACTCGGGATAGTGATACGCCGAAACACACACCCAAACAGGATGTCGGATCAAGCGATGAGCTCATTCGAGATCACAGGCGCCTGTTTCGCAAAAGCAATTTGTAAAGCATTCTCCACTCTGCCAAGCATCCCATTTCGCAAATGATTGTCACTCACAAATTGCAGCTCAATTTGAAGTTCGACAGTCCTCTCCCACGTTCACGCATGGGTCACAAGTGTGGTGTTTCGTTTGATGAGAGTAAAGCAAGCTACGCTACGTGCCTCTGCAACTCATGGTCACCCAAGCCGTTTTCTATAGGTTCACAAAGATGTTTACATGTTAATCTATAGAAGCACAATTCCAGCTTCAGTCTGAAGCTGTTTTTGTGTTGTCTTGGGATTATTCGACCCCATTATTTCTCTGTATTACGTTAATCCTGAATACTAACAAAATATTGTTCAAGGTTTTTTCTTTTTAATGCATGTGGATTTCCTGAATGTCCTTACAATGTCAGCATGATTGGCAGAATAGCAAGTATGGTGTTTACCATAGATCTGCTTATTGCTGTCATCTCTGTCATGTTTCCCACTAAATAATGTTACTTGTAGTGGAATATTTAGCAGAAAAGGCTTCTCTGATTTTCTGATGTTTTTTTTTGGTCTGTATATCAAGGTGTCCTTCACCTTCATACATACCCAAGACTGAATTATCACATGGTTACACAGACTTGTTTTGTACAAATGTATGCAGTCAATGGACAAAGTCAAAGCAAATTTAAGGGTGTCTCATAACTGTGTTGCAATTTATTCTCCAGCTGAACACTCCAGTGAGTTTGTCTGGATGCCTGAATCTATTTTATTTTGCTGCATATATTATTTTTTGTTCATGTGAGCTTACGTGAGGATGTGCATGAATATGACTGTGCATGCGAGCTGTGCATATATGTGTGTGCCGTGCAATTTATTGCTGACACAGGCGCTGATCGGCCGTCTGCAAGACTGAAACTCGATGAAGTAATGGCCTTCAGTCGCCCACTGACCTGTTCTTCAAAAGAGAGACACAAAAGACCAGGGAAGGAGATGGGGCGAGAAAGTCGTTGAGGTTCACTTGAGGTAGATTACTGGAGGGAGGCCGGTAATAATGAGAGGAATAGAAGAACAAAAGGATGAAGGAGATGCAGGCGAGGATGACGGGTAGAGGTTGGATGAGATTAAATTGAGGGACGGGGCGAGGATAGAGGAGGTTGGAGTAAAGAGGAGAGGGGTGTTAAAAAGGTTAGGCAGGAACAAAAGCAGCGATGAGTGAGGAGGAGAATGGAGGGGATTACCACGGCATAGAGTTTAGATGGGAAGAAAGAGGAGTTTGGGGGGCGCTGCGGAGAAAAGGGAAAAGAAGGGCTAGAGTTGAAGTGTGGCTTTGCCATGAAGAGTGCCTGGGATCTCCATAAATAACACACACTTTATGGCATAAAACAGCCCCTCACATCTCTGCAGACCAGAGTGCGGACGTCAGGAGAGCGGTCCCACAGAGGTAATTGAATCAGGACATGAAAACAACAGGAGAACAGGGTGAGGTGGTCAGGCGCAGCTGGAAAAGCAACAGTCCCCCCTCTTTTAAACTGAAAGGAAAGGAAACACTAAGAGGAAACAGCAGTATTCGGAGTATCTGAGACTGCGGTGTCCAGAGAGCTGACTCTAGTGGCCTTTCACAGGGCTCCAGGTGCAACACAGAGCAGGTCTGTCTAACATCCAGTTCCCCATGTCTTCTTGTTTCTTAAGACCCCCTTTACCCCACGAGCCTCTGTTTGCACAAACACAACTTTTTCTCCTTTTGTTTAATGTAAGCTGCAATCTTATGACTGCAATCATCCATCCTGGTGTGAAATGACAACAAAACGGGTGGAAATGGATTCAAATTTGCCCCCTCACTAAAAAAAAAAAAAAAGGATACACAGCTTGAAATAAACCAACTCCCACCAAAATACCTGTAACAACCCCGTCCACTTTTACGGGCTAGAAAAACGTTGCGAGGGAAGACGCTGAAATTGGGCGAGAGGAAGCTTAAAGTGCTCTGTTTTGCGGTGCACTTTTAACTGGGCTCATCCAGCAAACTACCACTATTGTAAAGAGGAAATTGCCTGTAAAAACTTCCCCTCTGCCGCCTCATCCCTTAAACTGGCAAAAATCGGGAAGTGAAGGCTCATTCTGGGAGCAGCACGTAAATAAACATAAACAACGCTAGGTGTAAACGAGCCTAAAAGAGGGTGGTGTGGGGGGGAGAAAAAGTTGGGTGAGTCGTCTGTACAGCTGGCCCAGACTGTTAATGTCTGCACTTTTGCTATTAGACAGGACCCCCTGGCTGCCTCGTACAATTATGTTATTCTTTTGGGGCTGTGAGTGTGGGTGTCTGCATTGTGAGACTGTGTCTGGAGGTGATAAAACAGCAGAAAGCACATAAATAATGACTTAATGATCCCCTCCACCCTTAGCAATAATGATGACGACCGAGTTTTCCAGCCCAGGACGCCGGTGGGGGCGGGTGCAGCAATCCACATGTGGCCTCCAGGTGTGCTTAACTTCATCACTGTTACTTCTTAACTTCCCACATCACCAAAGCTGCGTCCATTTTTACTTCGGACACCTTTTACAATCCCGCCATCGCTGTATATCTAGCTATAAATTGAATTTTTTTTTCCTTGCCTGAGCGTTTATTATGCTGCAAGTCAAAATATGTGTCTCCTGAAACTGTTTAATGATTTCAAGAGAATGATACAGCTGGATGATCTGCATTAATCATCCCATCAAGCTACATTTGTCTGCATAAAGAGCGTGTATCTAAGCTTGTGTGTGTGTGTGTGTGTGTCTAAGGGGAAAAACAAAAGCCCAGGTAATTCAGAGTGACAGACTCTGCGGAACCAGACACCGAATCAGATGTGCAGCTAAATTATAGTCCAGCCACTGAGGCAGAAATGAAAGCATGATTATCCGTAATTGTTTCTTTAGGTACGTTTTGTTACCGCCGCTCTGCAACAATAGCGGTAAATCATGTGACTGTACACTGCAATTAACATCATTTACCTTTTTTTTCTACCCCCGGCAATCATCCTCTGCGGCTAAATGTGGACGTATTTGTGTTTGAAACATTTTAGCATTTTGTGCTGAAGGTATCATTAATTATTTTGCCAACAACTAATTGGCTTTTGCAGCTTCTGATTCAGTAGGAACTTTGTATTTCATCGGTGCACACTGTCAAAGATGAAAGACAAGACTAAGTAGCACTGGAAAGTGAAAATCAAAGGTGAAATACAGTGACTGTAATCTGCCAATTAGTATAATTGCTCTGGATGAGACACACCAATGCTGGATATCTGAGAAATCCTACGGAGAGCATGCACATGTGCACATGGAAAACTCACTTTCTTTAAAAAAAGCAAGGCAAGAAGAAACATATATTTGGAATGAGAAAGTGTTAATCATGATATATTGGGCCTGAGGGGGGACAGATAGGCAGCCGGTGTGGGTGGGGAGCTCCGCTGATGACAATGACAGGTTACAGTAGGACTCACTGTGTGCAGGGAGACCTGCCACCGTGGGTGTTTGGAACAGAAAGACTCCAGGATCCAGAAGCCGCTGTTGTTTTACGCCCATTAATGCACACTACTGCCCATAAAACTGAAAACGATGGTTGTTAGTGTCCTTGAGTAAGTTACTGCATCCCAACCTGCACTCTGACCTTCCCATATCAGAGCAGTGGGAGTTTAAAAGATTATTTCCCTCTGGGGATGAATACGGCATTATAATAACATTATGGTTCTCAGCACAGAGTGAGGAGGAGGGTTGGAGTTACAATAGAGCTGAGGAAAAGGAGAAAAGAGTCCTATTTTCTCAACAAAAAAAGCAACCTAGAAAGCTTTGTAGATATCTGGCTACAAATTTCTGATTTTTCTAACACTAGCAGAGGCATTAAAAGCTGGAAAAAATAAAAATAAAAATGCAACAATCTTTACTCGCACAATTACCTCCTGAGTATCAGTTGCTTGGTGGTCTCTAGCAACAGTTTCTACTTCACATTGTGTAATACAACTCCTTTTTCCTTGCTTTTCTAAAGTCAATAAAAAGACGTCGACCCTCCAGGAAAGCGTCCCCTTTTGCCCTTAACTGTTGCAGTGAAGGGAGTACTTTTCTACCCAGAAAGCCTTTGGGGAACAGCATGGAGCACAAAATAGATCAGGGCGCTACAGGGCCCTTGCTTCATAAGGGCAGAGGTCTATTTTTAATGACAACAAGAGCACTGCAACAAAGTGTTGTGGTATAGGCAAGTCCAGAGGAAATTTATCCTCTGCGTAGGAGTTCCCTCCCTCGCTGTGCCCGTCTGAAGAGTTCTGCAGCAGCTTAAGTCAAAAACAACTGCAAAAGGTTTCCTGCAACAAAATCCATTTTATCCTCCATTTAAAATGATTTGCTTGGGCTGATCTCAGCTTATCCTCATTAGCGAGGATCAGGCAATTGTCTTTTCTTCTCTCGGTCCTCTGCTGTCATGATAAGCGGTGCATGTTTTCATGTATTTGTGCACCTTTAACGGTTTGAAAGAGCAGCAGGAAGGCCGGGGTCAGGGTTAGGGTCGGGTCTGCTCAAGCCGAGGTCAACGAACCGGAGCAAACCCATCTTTGAGAAAGTGAAACTCGAGCCTTTCCTTTCAGCACTTCTGCAGCCGGCTGACCTCCAGAGGCCTGACACTTGCACCTGAGTGTCACGTGAAGCAAACAGCAGAACTATTAATATTCGTCATATTTATACATGAGGATTTTTTATGTGGCTCTTGTTTGCTTATTCTTGAGGATATATTGGTTGATTTCACTTTTCTACCTATATGACAGCCTCTGTTTCTCTTCCTCTGTCGAGTCTCGGCCTACATTGCACGACGCTGCAGGGTTTGAAGCTCATCTCCTCAGCACAGCACAAAAAAGCACACACCTTAAACGTGTGTACACTGAGATGTGTGTTTTTAGGCGCTTTGGTGTTTCTTTGTGTTAGAGTTTTCTCTTTTCTATGCAAGAGCAAGGAGAGGGAGGGAAAAAAAAAAACACAGCTCATCCCGCAGAATCTTTAAACAATCCACTTCAGTCCCAACAGGGCAGCACGGCGGAGGAAGCGCAGGCAGAGAGTCAGCACAACTCTTGAACGTAACTCACTTCTCTGGGGAGCTCAGCAGCACAATAGAGTCAGAGGCGGGGAATAGAAACATTCTCTTGTTTCATGAACAGCATAATCAGACCACTGTATTAGCCAACCAACACTGTCTATGGAAAAAAGGACACTCCTGGCAATACCTCTAGAATTACTCCATTGTCTTTTGCAGCAACTGATATCCTTATCACTGAAGCCCAGTACCTGGCTAGACTTAATGTTCCATAACAAAATATCCCTTGAAACCAAACTCCCACTTGTCTACGACAGCGTTCAACTCCGGATGACCACTTCTCCTCATGCGCACAGCCTTAAAAAAAATCTAAGTCAAGTCAGCTTGGCATACTGCAAATCAACAAAAATAAGGTGCTCACAGCTGGCAGGCAGCCATGCAGTTTTCTAACTGAGGGCTCATTCTTCCTGACGGTTTATTCAAGGAAGAATGAAATGTTATTCACGAGGAATAATAAGCGGTTTGTTATTCACTGCTGGTGGTTTAGATCAGACCACACATCCTCCATGTGGTTTCACCTTCAGAACTGAGGCAGCATTGTGTCTGCGACCGGGGTAGACTACACATCCACGTCGGTGCTCGACGCACACCGGCAAAAGGGCATGACTCACGAGAGCCTCACGTATGGAGAGCGTGCAGCGTTTGCAGGCAACTGTTTGAGAAAACAGTGGCTGCATGTGAAGGAGCACTTTAACAAGTTTTTTTTTCACTTTAAAATACACACACGCAAGCCATAGATCCTTCAATAACATGTTACATTATGAATGCACTGGCACCACTTTCACGTCACATTTAATTTCCTTGATAGATACCTGATACTTTTGCTGTTTTGAAACCTTTGCTAACCTTTGATTGATTGTTCAGTTGTTTTCAGGTTTTAAGGACAACATTGGCTGTGAATGAAAACATTGAGATGAATAAAATAACTGTGAACATAAGAAGAGTTGCCCTTTGTTTTTTTCCCTCTAGTCTTCTTTTTAGGCTGCATATGACTGCATGAACCTGCACCAATAAGGAACAGCAATATGTGGAACTGGACCAAGTATTCAGATGTTTTGTGACTGTAAAGTACCAAAATAACAATGTAAAAATATTCTACTACAAGTAAAACTTACACTGGAATTTCTACATAACTAATAGCACAGTATCATCAGCGAATTCACCGATCAGGCATGACATTATGACCACCTGCCTAATACTGTGTTGGTCCCCCTTATGTGGTCAAAGAGGCTCTGAACCATTGAGCATGGTCAAGAGGACCACTCAGGGTGTCCTATGGGGTCTGGAACCAGGACGTTGGCAGTGGATCCTTTGGATACTCTGGCTTGTGCACATAACAGCCACAACATTCTGACCACTGACAGGTGAAGTGAATAACATTGATCATATTGGTACTTTGTGCTGTTCTGATGGAAAACCCTGGATCTTGGAATCTGTGTCGATGAGACTTTGACACCTCAATAAACATCGTCCCAGAACAAGCACACTCCGTCATGTAAATGGAAATCCCAAATGCCACTGGCTTCCCCCCGCAGGAAAGTGCACCCCACCACATGGAAAAAACATCAAACAATCCAGAACACGTTGAGTAAGGATGGGAATCGATAACCAGTTCCTGTTGAGAACCGGTTCCGAGTGTTTCCCTTATCAATGTCACTACACACGTTGCGTAGCTTATGCAAGCTACTCAACGTGAAAGCTAGACACAAAGCTACACAAATAGAATAAAGGTTTCACAAATCAGTAACAGTATTTTATGCTCTTCATCCTCTCCGGGATAAACTAGACCAGATTTGAAAAGTCAAAGTCTTGTGGATTTGAACCAGGACCTGGTTTAATGCAGTCTAGATGCAGAAACCTATGGTGAAATGTCCCTCTTTGCAGTTTCACAAATAGAATAAAGGTTTCACAAATCAGTAATAGTATTTTAGAGAGTCTTCATTCTCTCTGGAAATGTTTTAAAGTGTTATCCTTAATGTTAAATGCGCAGCCATATAATTACAAGGCGTAATAAACAGGACTGAGTGCTCAGCTGCTGAACTTAAGTACCCAAGGGATCCAGTGCCAATGTCCTGGTTTCAGACCCCATAGGACACCCTGAGGGGTCCTCTGGTCCATGTCTAATGGTTTAGAGCATTTTTGAGCGCATAAGGTGGACAAATACAATATTAGGCAGGTCGTCATAATGCTATGCCTGATCGATGCATATCTAACAGTATAAAAAATTAGAAGCACTTGAAAAAATACTTAAAGCTGATTTTTATTTACAATATTGTTAGAGAATGCATCAATGTGAAAACAGCACTTTCCTGCTACAGTTGGTTGAGAGGTACAGTAACTAGTTTATCTGCTTTTTAGCACTGGTATCCAAGCTTGGAGCTGGGGCCCTCCAAAGGTCACAAGATAAACCTGACGGGTCATGAGATTATTTATTGTGTAGGAAAGAATTTCTGTAATATCAATTTGTTTTCAGTTTGTGTTTTTTTAAATGCCGGAAGACGCATCATTGGGCAAAACAAAGAATATTTACAAAAGCATGTCAATACTGTTTGTGCAGAGTCGTAGGTGAGCTGTGTGCTTGAGCTGCACAAACTTCATAGATAACAATCTAGAGAGAGCAATAGTGTACTTACATTTAAGCCATTTTAAGACAGGAAAGGGTTAATCTAACAGTTTAAAACTCCCTCAAAGCCTAAGTTCGAAACACAGAGGTCAGTTTTAGTGGTTTAAGCAACAACTGGAGAGGCACTTTAACTGTTTTCCACAAGCCTATGCAGCCTGAGAGGTAAAACTCGGGGTAAAAAAAAGCCTCCAAATACCTCAACTGAACTGTGGGTGACTCAAGGTGGAAAAATCAACATTTCTGAACTCTGGCGGTGACAACATTTTTACAGGTTGACAGTGGGAGGACACTGAGATTTCTGTGAGTAAACAGAAGGAAACTGCTGTAAGAGTGAAGAGGATTTTGAAAAGCGAGGAAGACATGTCCCCTCCGTACACTGTGAAAAGTATGCCTTTCCTCCATCTTGTTTTCCTCTCGTCTGTCAGCCTTCTTCTCCTTCCATCTCCTGTCTCTTTCACTCGCTGCCTCTGCTACCTTATTTTCCCTCTCTTGTCTTGTCCCGTCCTGTCCTGCCTGTCTGTCTCATGTCTGTCCCTCTCTAAGGACTTCTGGCTCTGACAGCTGAATCCAGCAGACAGATGCATCCCGGGGAGCGAGTAGACTGCCGCCTCTTGAGAGAAGCTCCTCCTTGTACATTTAACAATTTCCCTCAAACCTGCTCGCCCTGCCTGTCTGCCCATCAGCCCTTGTATCACCCCCTTCTATCTCCATCTCCTCTGCTCTCCTCTTCCCTTTATTTTTCCATTCAAGCAGAAGGTGCCTCCCCTCTTTGTCTGGGAAACTTAGGTTCTTATCTCTTCACCTCTATCAGCGTTGTCCCATCTCCTTTTCTCTCGTTATATCTCTCCTCTAATCTCCCTCTGTATCTCCCTCCTGTTCTCATTTTTTTTCCTGCATGGCCGAACTACAAGTAGTGGGCCGCTTTATCTCTCTGATGTTATCGCAAACTTTCATATATGGTCGGATAAAAGGAATATAGTGTGCTCTGTAATTTCGTGTTCTCATTCATCTGCAGCAGGAAAGCATCATCTTACAACTTGAATATGTTTTTCTTTTCGAGGATATTGCTGTGATTAGCCCTTCGTAATGATTTCAAAGTAGAGATAAATGTTTTCATTTGCCGAAGATTAAAGGATTTTCAGTATTTATATCCTCTCACTGATCAAATTAGAGCTTCTCTGGCTGCGATAGATGAAGCTCCGATAGTTCTAAACACATCACATCAAAAGGGCTTCTTATCATATAATGATATGCTCCATAAAGATAAGATGCAACGATGCGCGTCCCAGGAGGAGTGAAAAAACTCGAACCCAAGAAAGACTTTAGCAACATTATCTCCTCCTGCTGATGTGAAAAAAAAACATGTGGCAAACAAAACAGAGCACAAATAAACGCACGGGAAGCGCAAGACCATGCACCTGCTTTAGTAATGGGTGGCTGCTAAATTAGCTGCGACTATACATAGCAAATAGTGTCAACGTCTCACAGGAGGCAGTCCAGTTTTGCTCTCACCTCCGAGGTACAAGCTGCAGCCTGAGAGAAGAAGCTCCTACAAAGGAGAAATATACGAGCCGAGCGCTGCTATCAAATGATCCTCTCATTCATGCTTCAAAGTCATTCATCTTCCAGAGAAATACAGCTGGGTGACGGCCCAGAGAGGGTGGGAAAAAAAAAGAAAAAAAAGTGTGTGTTTCCCTCTGTGTGTGTGTGTGTGTGTGTGTGTGTGTGTGCATGTGTGTTTGGTGACAACTCATGACTCATTTCACCCTTCAAATGGCCCCCGTGGCACTCAATCAGTCAATAAACAAAGACCAGCAAAAGCCTCTTCGCTCTTTCTTCCTCAGTCTCTCATTTTAAAAATCCTCTTTTCACCTCTTTTCCCCTGACTCATTACACCTCGTCACACGCTCTCCCCACTCCTGGCTCCTTCTCCTCCCCCTTCCACCGCTCCCTCTCTAGTGCAAAGGGGGAAAGTACAACGAGCTCCAAACTTAAATAAGTTTACAATAATGGCTTCTCCTGTTGTCACAGAAGTTTGGATCCATCTCTGTTTAACCTTTCAAACATCCTCTTGGCTTGATCCCCTCGTGAAAAAGAGGCTTTGGGGATTATTTAATCGTGACCCAAATAGAGTCTCCCTCCTCTCCATGTGCTGGCATCATGGTTAAAAGACAGATTCCTCTGCTTATTTGAGTGGGGTTTGAGGTTGTAGTGGAGAGAGGGACAGAGCTAATGTAGTGTAACAGTGCTGGCGAGTGAAAGCTGGTTTAGTGCCGCTAATTCCCTCTGACGTATGGACATGAAAACTGAATGTTTTACTCGAACCACAGACATTCATTCTTGGATCTGAGTGGAAGAAATAATAGCACATCCCGGATCACATATCGCTCGCCTGCGCTTCCCTGCCTCGCTCAGAACTCAAATTATTTCCTACACCTGCCCTCGTGCTGTTTCTGCTGTTTAGCATGCAGTGTGAAATTACCACAGCTTCCTCTGCTTGTTTTACAAGGATATGTCCCATCAGAGAACTGCTTTGCGCGCGTGTGGATGTGCTTGTGTCTTTCCGCACAAGCACATCCACTTTTAATCACTCGCTTTCCAGTTCCTTTCACGTATCAGTCTTAATTTTTCAAACTGTGTACGTGTGTGTTTTCCCTTTAGCTCACTTTAACTCCAGCTGTGAAGCATTATAATGTAATATTTCTTGCAGGAAACAGAATCGCAGTGTGTGTTTTGAAATATTGGCACCATGTCTGTTTATAAAGCGTCAGAACTTTCACAAATTACCTTGAACGAAGAAAAAGATGTAACGCAGCTCTGTCTGTGTGACACTAATGTAGCTGTCATGTAGACCTTTGTAAGGATAAACAACAGATACTATGCTTTGCATTGTGCATCCCACTTGGTAACCTCTTCACGATCTCTATGGCAACCACTGTGACACTTCGGCCTTTAAAGAACAGAAGCGGCATGGATGATAAACTTTCATTTGCCAACATTTTCATTTCCTCCGTGACGGACGGCCTATCAACATCCCCCGTCGGAAACCTTGGAGTAGCCATAGCAACATTGCACTAGTTTACTAAATGACTGACAATGGCAAGGACTGGAAAGAAAGAAAATGTTTACTTACACCCTGGCAACTTCCTCTGTTGTGTAGGAATAGGTCAGAAATGTATCTGCATCTGCTGCCACCAGCACAAAACCCCAAAGGAGCACTAAAAATGCACACAAATATTTTCAGTCTTTCTAACATGTGGGATCATTCTCCACTACCGTCTCATTCTCAAATCAAGAGTGGCAGGAGGAACAAGGGAGGGATGAGATAATGGCAAAGTGGTTGTGATGTATAAATAGCCTGTGGTAGTGAGAGGACAAAGCACAGCAGGGAGGAACAGCAAACCACTTCAACTATTGTTTGAGCCTCCAAGTTTACTTGCATAAAAGCAATAAATCATCCACTGAGGAGAATTTGTGAAATCAGGGCTTCCGTGCAGTTCTCAGCCAGTAAACCCGGGTCTTTTGTGAGGGGCTGTGTGTACAGAGACCGACCGTCCCAAAGCTCCATCTTGCCGGTGTCAGATAAATAAGTAACCAAAGGGCCTTAAAGAGCGCAGAGGGGGCCAGAGGGTAATGGCTGTTTAGTTTACACGTGCATGATAATGCCTTTCACTTTCACTCCCAACAGGGCCCGACCCCCGGGGGGATGTCGGATCACAAAGGTCGACAACAATGGGCTTGTCATTCATGAGGTTTCCATGGCGACCACACAGCCCGCTGAGGCCACCGGGGGTCATTTTCATCACGGAATGCTCCTGGTGGGGACTAATTGCTGTGTTTGTGCTGGTGTTCTGTGTCAGCGCTCGGGCAAATTCCCAACACAACACAAATATCAATCATGCTAATCATAGGCTGCTTCTCACTACGCGCTGGTTTCCTTTCTGTGGACTCATCTGTATCTGCTGCTCATCTCTGTTAAGACCCTGTGGCACAGGAGTTTAAGTGTTACTGTTGTTTGAACAACTAATGACTATATATATATATATATATTGATAAGTCTGCTAATTGACTTCTCAATTATACTTTTTACTTCGTTTATATATATGTTTCTCGGCCTGTTAAGTGCCTGAGAACAGCCATTATTGACATATTTAGTTTTTCCAAACCCAAAGCTAAGAAATCTGCTATCATAAATCACCATTTGAGAAGCTAGAGTCTTTCTGTTTACTGACTAATCATTGCAGCTGTAATGATAGTTTTTCTCCATGCAGTGTTTCTCTACCAGCTCATCTGTAATCTAAACTGGCAACTTTTGCCAAAAGGCATTAGGTCACATGATTTCTTGATTCTGCATTTTGTGCGACTTCACTGGCGCTCTCTTGTTTTGGATTTCTCTTTCTTATCCCGGGGCATTTTAGCATCCGAAGCCTAATAAACGTCTGGACACTGGGAGTCTAAAGTAATTCTACCATCTGGGCGAGCGTCACTTTGGTAAGCTCAGTGTGACAGGGCAAACGAGACACAGCATCCTCATGGGTCTGAGGCCTTGAGATCAGACGGAGCTGACTGTGTTTATCAGAAATGCGGCTTTCAAGTCCCAAAAGCTAGCACAACCAAAACAACCAGAGACCCTTTTAACACCAGCGGAATGGAGAAATAAGTATGCTGATGGCTCAGCTCTCAGGACACAACATCTGAGTAAAAGCCTGCATGCTTTCTTAAAAAGGTGCTTGCCTCAGGCCTGAAAAATGAACGGTTAATGAGTGACTTAGTTAACAAATATGTCCACTTAATCATACACCAATCAGGGCGACCATCGAAGGAGATTAGTATTCATCCAAACCTACTGCAAGGTCAGAGCCTTGGGGTAACTGAGAAGCTGTGAATTCATGTAGCACCTGAACCACATGTATAATCGCCTCATAGCATCAACCGCAGCCTTTACCTGTAGCACAGACAGACTTTCGCATTTTTGTGATTTGTCTTTGTTTTCTAATTTTCTTTAATCCGCTCACTGACAAGAAAAACAGATGCTGTGTCAGTGTGGCTTTTGTGGATGAGTGCTGCTTGCTTAATTGGAATTTGCAGTGCAAGAAAAGTTCAAATAAATCTCTAATAGTAGTAGTAAAATGACTTTTTTATTGATGGCGTTACAAAAACCATTGGTAAGAAGCTTCAAGGACGGCTGTGGGTTTGAAGGGAGTAGCTGGAAGGTTTGAATAAATGTATAGTACGGAGCATTAAGCTGTACGCATTCAGAGTTTTATGAAAGACACACATTCTGTTCAAGTCCTTTGTGCCTTCAGAACAGTCACATAATTTCGCCAAAGCGAGTGAAATGGAAATCTTTACTCTATCAAAGAATAATGGAGGGCTCAGACGGCAGGGAAGCTGCAAGTTGCATACAAAAGCAATGATTTTGTCAGAAGTGAAATAAATAACACTGTGATTATTTCTTCCCATAATTAGCCAGAAACCAACAAAGTGCGAAATTTCCACAGCTTGCATATCATCTGTCAAGTCACTGATATTTCCAGGGCTTATGCACTGCTATTTGCTACACTAAAGTTTTTCTGTTTGTTTTTTAAAGGATGATATAAGCCATATTTTCCAACCTTCTCTCAAATTGCACCTGTGCACTTGCTACAGTCAAGGCAGGAAGCAGAGCTGAAAAAACCAAACCAGACTCTAAAAAGCTGTAATCAGGTATTAGAAAAAGAGGGAAGAAAGGCCAAACATTGCTGCGAATTTGTTTGGATATAAAGATTTAATGAAAGCTCTGAGGTATCTGGTGGTGGCTGCACTCTGCCAGCACCACCAAGCGGCCGGACACCGCACAGCACAATGCAAAACTTCCAAAACTGATTATTTGCGTTATTGTGGATTTGCGGTGGTGTGTGCGTCCCGCTCGATGCGGGCAAATTCCCATTCAGCAGCATGCATGTTTAATGGTGATGTGAGTGCAACATAGGGAATCTCAGAATAAGTTAAAGCAGTCAGTTTGTGATTATAAGAAAGGAAATACACTGCATTTGCACTGGAAATGGCTACAGAAGTGTGGCACATATGTGGATAATGATAAAAACCGGTGCGTAATTCATGATAAAGGTGTTTTCTGCTTACCAAGTGAGGTGCCCAACTCCCGTTCATCTAGCAGGGAACGAAGCTGCGTGTCTTGTCCCGGTGAGAAGAGTGGCGAGGAAGCACAGAAAATGAAGATGAGCTCAAGATGAAATATCCTCGGTTCGGCTGTGACTCTTGCCAGAAATCGACCTCGGTTAAAAAACTCCTTCTCTCTCTGCAGAGATTCCTCTGCGCGCTCTCTCTCTCTCTCTTTCTCTCTCTCTGTCGTCCCTCCGGAGCCCCGTGTGCTATTTCTGCCCCTACAGAGGAGCGCTCTGTGCCGGCGGCTCCTCGGCGCACGGTTTGTAATCGGACACCCGCACTGACACGCTGCGCCACAGACAATAAAGCCTCCGCTCTTTGGGGTTGTGCGATAAAAGCGGGTGGAGAGGGGAGGGAAAAAAAAGAGAGAGAAAACGCCAAACTTTCCTGCAACTAAAACGGCCGGTGCGTGCTCAGGGAAGAGCCAAAAGCCGGAGTGTGGAGGCTGGCTGATGTGTCCAACGCTGCTCTCAGTTACAGCTGCGCAGCACACGAGCAGGGTTTTGATGGCTGAGGATTGCGCCCCCACTTTGCGCGTCCACTCCAGCAGCGAGCAGAGACGTGGCAGCGGCGCACAGCTGTCCTGCAGGTGGAAGAGAGGAATAAAACGCCGAAGCCACAAGTGGGACGACTAGAGATTTTAGACACTTTGAGCTATTTTGACAATCCTGCCATTGATGGTGCACTATTGATCCCAGCTGTGAAAGTCTATCTGGCTTCTCCTTTTCCAAGGAGGTCAGAGGTCACGCTCAGCCTCTGAAAAGCACTCACCCCTTAAGAATGGGTTATATGTATGCACTCTTAAGTCTTCATTTACTTTTGGACATCAGCACTTGAGAAAGAGATACAAAAACTTTTTTCTTTTCGACAAATTGCAGTTGTCAGAGTCACTGTTGGTGCAAATCCCCCCAAATTGTGGTGCGGATTCAATTTCAAGGACACTTCAGCTGAAAGGATGCTCACTGAAAGTACAGTTTGAACCCTGTCGAGCAGATCTGTAACCACAGGGACTCAGCTGTCCAGTATTGTTAATGGAATGTTTCGTGACTGCTTTACACGGCCAATAGCTGCTCTTCCATTCATCCAACAGCAAACAGATCTTTTCCAAAAGTAAATATACACCATGTCTTGATATGAGTGTGTGTAAGAGAAGACGGGACCAAGAAAGCAAGTGCTCTGTGTTTCTGAGTCTTTGTGTATTTTAATAGTGACATCCTCGGTTCAATTACCTATTTATCCCCCGGTGAATGAACACAGCCTCTATCAAGCTCCAGAAGCCTGGAGTGTCGTACACAGCTTTAGGGCTATGACAGAAAATGTGTCTGTCTTTTTGACAGACACGCTGCCGAGTCAACAACAGCCTGTTAATACGCCTCTTCGTTAAACAGGAACGTGCCTCTGTGAATGCCTCTTCTCCTGTGTACCCACATCTAAATTCAAATCAGGTAATTTTCATAAAAATGTCGCTACCCACGACGGAAGCAAGTAAAGCTGAGATTTACATTTCAAGTGGCCTCTGCGCAACTCTGGGAAATGCGTGGGTAACCTTTTCCTTTCTCTTGCCGTGCATGGAGGTGCAATGGGAGCTTTCTTGGAAATATCAGAACAGATTGCGTGATGACATGGCACGCCGAAGGCAGCGGTAGTGCTTTACAAATTTAATGTGAGCAAAAAGAAAAGAAAAGAAAAAAATAAATTGAGTTCCAGTGCAATAAAGTCAAGTGGTAGTTAGAGAATCAACTATCTAGTGTAGTCTCATCTGCAGGAAGTGTAGTGACCTCCAGAACTTTTTTTCTCCTCGCTTCAGGAATTTCAGACTCTCTTTCCCTCTGCATGGTTTTTCTCTCTCACACACAATAGATGTTTTACTCCCTCATGGCCAAAAGCGAAACCCGCAGTGCTCCAGCTAAACTTCAGAGTGAGACTTCAGCTGTCTAAGCGGCACAGAGACAGAGCAAATTTCATCAGCAAAAAAAAAAAAACATGAAGTGTCTTTGAATGGACCATCAGACCCGGTGATGGATGGGTGTGAGTACATTAGTTCATGATGGGAGGCCTGAGACAAAATGAGTCAAAGCTGCACTGGCATTCCGTTCTCCGCTGGTGTGTGTGTGTGTGTGTTTGTGGATGGCTGTGTGGCTACCTTTGTTGCTCAGCATTCCTGTTTTGATGTCAGGCAAACGCACTTAAGTTGCCAAGCAACTACAAAAAAAATAAAAATCTGTTTCAGAAGATGCCTCCTATATTTCACCTGGTCATTTAAGATCTCAGTGGGGTGAAATTGTGTGTGTGTATTGTTTCATCTTGCAGCTTTTTGAAGACATGGGATTTTACTCTACTAAGTGCCAAGTAATGCTTCCAGAGTCATACAGGATGAAAGAAAATAAATGCCAGCTTTCATGTGTGTGCAAATAAAAAATAAAAGCATACCGGAGGGGAAAGAAATACAAATTTGCGAATACTCTTCGGCATGTCTAATCATTTGTTGTTGTGTTTCCTTCATGTGACCACATGTCTTTGTAATGGATTGTGGACATGTTATGTGTCGGTATACAGTGATGGAAGGAGTCACTAACAGCAGGCCAAGTTCTTTCTTTGGTGCCAAAACCTCAGTTGACCGTAGCCGAGCCCCCAGAATCCCTCTGTCAAACAGGCCATCTGTCATGCGGTTTCTGTGCCGTTTCAAGCCCCAGGTCAGCTCACACCTTGCAAACACAGCCAGCCAACCAGCCAGCCGCTGGGACATGCAAAACACACACACTTACTGACACATGGATGCAACATTTTCCCCACCCCGGCACAGTGGCCTGCTTATGCATGGTTGTACGAGAGCGACCGTTCGTTTGGCTGAGTCAGGTTGGGACTCGGAGAGGTGAAGCTTGCAGGTGAGGGGGAGAGAAAACAAAGGTGTTTTGGTCATTTCCCCGGAGAGCGGGAGCTGGGGAATAAAGAGGGGGTACATGACTATGAAAAGATAGCAAGGGTGAGAGAGCGAGAGTAAAGCTGGCCAGCTGTGAAAGACTGCAGTCATTCCTCACTCTGAGCGCCATACCTGCAGACTCAATGAGCCATCCCACGCTGCAGCAGGGCCAAAGCCATGCGATTTCTCAGGCTTACTCAGCCTTACTGTGCCCCTGCAGCAGCAGTATCCAGGGCCTTGTAGTGCCAGGACTCCACAAAGTCTACTTCCCCTGCCACGCTCCACGGGAGGAAGGATTGGTCAATGACGCTGTAACTGTCAGAGTGTCAGAGGAAGTATGAATGCGACAGGGGAGAGAGCTGTTCTGTAGATGTCGGACTCAGCAAAATTATTAAGAGTCTTAAGTTTCTGTAGGGTGCTAATTTATCAGCTAACGATCGAAGATAAAGCTCTCTGATTCTTTGACTCCTTCACCTTATTAGTCACGCTAACATCATGCTTCTGTAGGGATGACAGTATTGATCTGTAGGTGAGCCCACCGCTCTGTTCAGACAGAAACATCTCATTACAACTTTCGGATGGATTGCTATGATACTTGGCACAGATACCAATGGTGCCCACAGGACAGATCCTAGTTTCTGTGATTATCTAACCTCTCCTGTAGCGCCACCAGCAGGTCAAAGTTTTGATTTATCCTGCAATATCTTAGCATGTCCTCGATTGATTAACCTTAAATTTGACGTTCAAAGTTCCCAGATGATGACTCCTGTAACTATCAGTGAACTTTTATTAAATCTGGAAACATTTACATTCCGTTCACATTGAAACCCAGTGGAAGGGTCATTTTTTTTCCACATCTATATCCAGACTGATGTGATCTGGACAACAGACAGGGCTGTGGTTCTATTCAGACATCTTTGGGTATACATTTGTAGATGTGCATTAAGCAAATGATTGCATCACTACATATGTCATTGCATTAAACATTTCCACATAGGGAAAATGATGATTTTCAGACTTAAAAAAAAGAGCTTCTGTGCTTGATGTTTTTGGAAGAACAAGAAAAAGTTGAAAATATAAAGTGCGTCCACATAACAAGACTGTGACAAAGGATGGGGGATACAGTACATCGGTGCAAGAAATGAGAAGCACCAACAGGGAGAAACATCACCAGTACTCTTGGGTGCTAGGCTCAAAGTTCACTTAACTGGTGTGTTGTATTACTCATCACATCAAACACAGAAAAACTCGCAAGGCTCCTGTGGATGCTTCTGAAAGGCTGTATGCTTTGTAGCTACATGATCTGCACAGCTTGCAGCCGGACTTTGTTGCATTCCCAAACAGAGTGGATGGACAACTGCACTGGATTTCTGGAGAATCTGGAACTTTCCACTGTGTTTGGGTGCCACTGGTGAACGACATAAGCAAAGCAAAGCACCCCTAGAGTCAGGGAGTGACAACTTCAATTACAAACAAACCGATTCCCTTGTTCCCATGGCTGCATGTGATGCCCGTTGTCGCTTCACGACTGTAGGTGTGGGGGACCTACAGTCTTGACACCTTTAATCCCTTTACTTTACATATAGTACCATCATCAGGTCAATGTTTTTTTTTTCACACAATAATTTGGTTTAAAGTAATAAAAAAGACACAACTAAATAAATAAAAGTAATGATAGTTTTACCTGTACTTTCTGTTGCCAATTAGCTAATGTTAGCATGCTAACAAGCTGAAATTAGATAGAATATAATATTATACCCGCTAAGTATTTAAATATTAGCATCGTCGCTGTTAGTTTTCTTTTTTTAAGTGAGGGTTTAAAAATGTTCTTTTTTGAAAATTAGTACATTTATTCATCTACTTTTTAAAGTCCCGTACTGTTTTAGTTCATCTTACTTCTTTAAATGTGTCTTTTATGTCTTGTATGTAAAACACTGATTTGCTATACTGTTGAAAGGTTCCACACATATAAACTTGCATTGCCTTACATGCTCATGTTACCATTTAACTTGAAGCAGTGCCATAATAGCCTCACACAGATGTCAGCGTGGTTGCAGAGGTTCAGTCTTGCTCTAACAGATAAAACAAGTCCACACCCTGCATTTTGGGAAAATAGAGTACTCCTCCGATTGAACTTTATACTCCCTGCTCTGTTTTCTAACACCATGATGAGAGTTCCCTCCATCTTTATCTTATCCTTGTCGGTCTGTCTAGTCCTCATCAGCCTGATACAATGCAGTATAGAGGTATTATAGAGTGTTTTCGGGGTCGGATCCGTCCAAAGGTAGTGAATGAATGGACTGAGTGAGGTAATGAAATGCAGCACCAGAGTCCAGGGGGGTCATCTTTCTCGCTTTCTGCTGAGATTTTGGCTGGCTGTATTTGTCTTTGTCCTCCCCTCTATGGCCCATGATGGATAGCAAAAAGAATATGGCTGATGGTGAAAGTTTTTTTTCACCTCTTCTTCTTTTTTCGTGTCTTCCCCCCTCCTATCACCATTAGCGAAGTGGCAAAGTTAAGGGCTGAAGAGATGAACTCTGTGAAATTCAATCATGGGAATTGAAGGTTTGGAGGCGTAAGGTCTTGGCCCCATGGGCAGTTTGGAGATTGCTTCAGATTAATTAACGTCAAAATGGAGAGGGTGAGGCTGAAGAGAACAATTATGTATGTGACTGGTGGGCACGATGTTCGCTATTCACAGTAAAGAGTATAGTCTGCTGAATTTCATCTGTGTGTGTTAAGAACATATTTTATTCCCAGTCAGTAATTTTGAGAAGCCAAAAGCAATTTAAGTGGAGATAGAGTAGGCAAAAGCTACCCATGGCTAAATGGATAGAAAAATAAAGCCACTTATGTAAGTACTCAAGGCGCCTATAATCCAGAGAAGCCACAGTGAGGAAAACTACCACCATCTCCTGTGCATTGTAATCTTGTGAAGACAGACTTGGAATTGTAAGGGGAATACCAGTCAAGTAAAAACATTAGATTTGATATGTAAAACTTGAAACTGTACAGTCACATTATATGTCTTTACATATGAACCACCATATGGCACCTATTGTGTGTATTTGAGTGTAAAAATGTGTTTTTAAAGTGGATCTTGCATTGCTATGGCAGCGCTGTCAGCTGAAAATATACCCTTATCTGGAGACTATCATACTGCAGTCACAGCCACTTCCTCACCTTTTCCATTGCATTCTTAATGGGGGATGACATCAACAGTGCAGCATCAGAGATTAAGCAGACAAATAAACGCTGCTGTTCACCAACACTGACCAAACTGTCTCAGGAAACTGGAAAAAATCGACTAATTTCAAACGCAGCAGAAGCAATTTGTTTCTTTCAACGCCATGTTGAGTTTCAGGATGATTACACTTCTGCCTTCCACTGCATGGTACAGTCTGTTCACTCAATGCACACATCCACAAGTCTGTGTCCTCACCAACTGAGGGCACTGGATTCATTCTCACTAATATTAATACATAAACACTATATCTGTACAGCTATGCACACATTTTCAGATGTCCTTGATATGCTTTCTTGTCTCTGTTGTTCTCACACTCAAACATAAACAACAAACCCACACTATCAGCCCAACCAGCCCAGAAGGAGTTTGTATTTGCGTGAACCGTGATGCACCCTAAGCAGGTGTGCACAGGAAAGCAAGATTGGTCTTCTCGCTACGGTGCGTTTTTATCTCCAGAGTTTTTGGAAACCTTGACTTGGGTGTGCGTCTCAGGTCTGCAGAGGAATCGAAAAACGGCAAAAATCTTAGGAGCTTTTCACAGTTTGCTAGTCTAACAGGTAGACACGGCCGGAAGAAATTGCAAAATCGTACTGAATGTTTAACCTGCATTAAAATGTATGCTCTCGGTATATCTTGCACGTTGCAGTCTTTGCATGCAGAGCTGATTTTTGTATCCTTCAGCTGACTGTGACTTTCATAAACTGCCCCATTAAAGGGGGGAAAATAAGCAGCGTGGCTGACAACAGTCACCGAAACTTGCATTAACTGATAATAATCAAAGTCATTACTGGGATATTATCGTTTCTTATTATTCTCAGTAATGCAGCCTGCAATATGGGAGAGGAACTCATTAGAAAGGAGGCACCATAGGAAATACAGACATCCATCATTTCTGCACCGCTCCTTTAGGGGCCAGCTGCCGAGAACTGTAACGTACTACTCATGATTCTCGTGAGAAACCAGCTTTGTTGACAGGCAAAGGGGCGCTTGGGTAATTGTTTTTGCCCCACGTTGGACAAGTTAATTAATTTCAATTACTGGCAGCTCTCCAGTTGGAGGTTAGAAGTCAGAGCGAGGCCAGACTGTGCAGAGGAGGTAGAGTCTAATATTTATTTGTCCTTTTATCAAAGAAGACACAGCTGCATGTTGCGTTTCTGATTTGGCTGTGAATGTGTTCAGACAGACTTCTCTCTGAAGTTGTCTTAAGAGCTGCTCTGCCTACTGATGGAGGGAGTGAGCTCAGGAGAGTCTCGCTGTCTTCACACAGTAGAGCTGGAACCGTCAAAAATGGCATTATAAGATGTAGGCACCTGCTTGTTTTCAAGAAAAAATTTAGGCCACTCGGCAAAAAGGAAGAAACACTTTTGCTTTGGCTTTGAACGCTCCCTCCCCGCGGAGTCACTTTCACCTTTTTTCCCCCATCTTTGAGGCATGGCTTTGGACAAGTTAGAAGTAAACGTCTGAGCACTTCAGTCAGGGGTAGACTAGGCACACTATATAGAGACAGCCCGTATGAAGTAAACACTTCTAAAAGCAAGAGTTCAAATGAGAACAAGAGAGTACTGACAGTTGATAGTGGCTGAATAGTGCAGGCCAGGCTGTACAGTTTTGCACTAAGTGGAACGAAACATCATCACATGCCGGAAGAAAAACAACATAATCTGCTCAGCGGAGGGCTGTGAGTGTGTTAATCTGCTGTCCTTTTTAAAAATCTCACCTTCTGGATGCTTATATTTTGTATTCAAAGCTTATTTTAAACTCTACTTGACACAGTACTACATTATAAATATTTAGGAATTTCGTTGAGTACAGATTGTCCTAGAAAAAAAAATCTTTGTTTGAAAAACTGGCACAGCTAAGAGTCCACAGCCATACTATTGGTTCTGTAAGACTCAGTCAGTCATGCGTTGGTAGCAGTACATGATTTGCCCCTTGGAGATAATAAAGGCATCACTGATCACAACATGCTAACAGTAACAAGGTTAATAAGTCAGTGTTAACCATATTTTTCAAAACCATGTTCACATTTGCTAATTAGGACTGAAAATGAAGAGATCAGCAAAGGTTTTAAGTCTACAATTCGTCCTGAGAAGGACATGCATATCTGACACAAATTTCATGGCAATTAATTTCACTGGATCCCACTCGAGACATTTCACTCCAAACCGTGAGAGGAAATTTTGGATGATGACCAAAAGGCATTAGGATACATCTTCTAAGCTGGCAGGCCGAGCAGAAAGAAGCCGGAAGCCTTCCTGGGCACCGTGGGTGTCTGTACCAAATTACATGACAGTTCGGCCAATATTTGAAGATAGCCAATTAAAAAGGAAAGTGTCAACCTCGTGGTGGGGCGACATGAAAAGTCAGGGTGGGATTACTGAAGTTAGCAGGCTGGATCCTCTGGGGACCTTGAATGTCTGTCTAAAAATTCATGATAATCCATCTGTTAGTTGTTTCAGTTTAGACCAAAGTATCACACCAACAGACTGAGACTGCGCTTCAGGAAGTCACAGTGTTGGCATGTAAAGTTTTGGTAACCAGAGAAGAGACACTTTAATCAAAGTGACACTGTTAAGAGTCAAAACTAGTTCAAGTCCTGGAGCCACTTTCTTGTTGTCAATCAGTGAAGATGTCCATTATGACTGATTGACATTTGCAGCTTTTCAGTCCATAAAACTTATTTTGCTGCTGCAATATTCAAAATTACACCTCAGCAGTTGTTTTTAGCGAAAACAGCTTCAGCAATAATTAGTCATACATCGACTTCCTCAGCACCAGCGTTCAACACCTAATGGTGACGGCTCCATATGTGAGACATTCTCTTAACTGCTGCCAAGAGATGAATGCTGTTTAAGTTTTAATAAGAGGTAGAGGCACACAGCTTCCAAAGCTTTTTATTATGGATTATGCATATTATATTTCTATATGAATCTCGCAGAGACATATCACTGAATATTACAAGCTGTTTGCAACAGTTTTAAAGAATTAAATATTTATTTTCTCCCAAGCCATTATTAATTTTTGGCGTTCATCAGATGTCTGGGAGAGTCAACAGCAGTAATGCAGGGTTTCTAGAGACATTAGTCTCAAGCCAATCATTTTCAGGAGTTTTCATTTGCTTTTATATGATCAGAGTGTGTTGCATCACTCTCGGAGGTGATAAGATAGCACGATTTACAAATGTAAGTCTACATTTCGAGCAGCAACACGCAAATTATTTCTTAATTGTATGCTTGCATGCTTTCCCCTTAGGAAGGCAACTGATTTCCCAAGTGTGACATCTCGGTTGGAATGGGCCACAAAATGAATAAACAGCCTGACTTTGGTGCTTTGTCAAGCCAAGCACACACTTCTCACCCCAGCAACACGTGTATTACCATAATAGCTACATGGAGCCCCATCAACCCCTTAATTGATTGGCTAATTGCTCAGAATCCCTCAACTGCACCCCAATGACCGACTGGTGTCGCCTTAGGGATTGTGGGATTTGTGTCAACATTTCCCCATGTCATCCCATTCATTCCTCTCTTCCTGCTACTCTTCTACAGAGCGTGAAGCATGAGATTGGATTTACAGTGTAATGGAATAAAGCACATTGTTTCTCATCTGTGAGAGAGGAGGATGTAGCCGATAAAACCCCTTACTTGCCCAGCTGGAGGTTTGATCAAAGACCTTGCATACAGGAAGGCAGATTTGTGTTTTTCTTGCCCTCTTTCTGAGTTTACTTTCCCCCAGAACGGTTTTGGGTTTCACGGTGGTGTCGCTATCGATTTGCTCTGTTGTGCTGTGCCGGGTTTTTGGAGGAAGAGTAGGAGGGAATAAAGGAGGTCATCATCAGGCGATCAAAGCCTCTGATATGACAGGTGTGGTGTTTTTTCCAAGAAGTTTGTAATGCAATTTGTATAGAAAGAGACGTGATGAAATTCATACTCCGTGGTTTAGGTCATTGTTGTGGCAGCTGTGATAAAGTTTAGTCAGCAATAATGCCATCCCAATGTGAAACTAAATCAGGAGGAATAAAATTAGCCACGGTTCTTTGAGATCTTCAGAACGTCCATTTTTCTCTTTTACTCCCAGCCTTTCATTTCTATTCACTGACTTTCATCTCAATGAATAGAATGCCATTATCAGTTAATTAACTCTTATCTGCTTTACTGTTACAATGATAACATTTTCCAGTGTCACACCAAGGCACAATCTCTTTAAGTTACAATGTCGCAGCCGCCGTCTATTACCACAGCTTTATTTTTATTTCCATATGCACGAGGTAAAAGCAGAGAGAAGAACATCTATTTGTTCCGGCAGAAGCAATGAGAGCAGAAGGTCAGACTAGATGTAATTAGTCGGAATCCTAATGACTTCTTTCGGAAACTGGCTCTGGCAGTCTGTCGCTCAATTTATGCTCTTGACTTTTCAGTTGCTCTTTATCAGCGGGATAATACAGAAGTTAATCGCTATCTAGTTACAATGTACAGTACTTGGTTGACGCCTGCAGGTGCCTCATTCAGGAAATAATGTAATAATAACAACTGGAATTAGCATTTTAATTGCTTTGTAATGGGTTGCGCTTCCGTCCATACCGGTGTAAATGAGACAGAGAGTAAGTAAAGTCCTTTACCTGATTCTTTGTGCAACCGAACACAGAATAATACCTCTACACCGATTTAAAGGACTGATGTTCATCTAAAGAGAAAGTGGGAAGAATGGGTGTTTTCAGACAGAAGGCTTTGGCTTGATTCAGCCACCGAAAGCTTCATTCCAACTGTTAACTCCTTTCAAGACTGAAATAAGGTAGTAATATGCCTCACAACATCACAGAACTTGGAGAGACAGAAAACAAAGACAGGGTAAGACTAAAGAAATTTTTGTGACTGGGCTTGTGATACAAAAAACTGAGCTACAAAATAGAAATTGGCTAGATTTTATGGTAGCATCGTTGACTAGTCAGGTGAACTTTCACGGTGCCCCGAAAATTTATCCTAATGACTTTGCTGTAAAATATGTCAACAATTATAAGGTACTGTTCAGATTCAGTTGCTGTTGAGCACGAACAGAGCATCACAGCGTAGGCAAATGTGTGCAGCAGTTACAAGCGCTAACTCTTGCGCATTAAGATTGCAGATGGCGTTGCACAGTCAATGTGTGGTCAATGCTGGGACCTATGTTGTATGTGTTTTTGTAACTACTTGCAGGTACGCCTTTGTGGTTTCACTATAGACAGGTTGAAGTACTGCTGTGTCAGAATCTGCAAGGACCTTCATAAACAGAATGAACCAATCTTAATGTCGTGATTCATCACAGGTGACGAAAATTGCGTCTACAGCTACAGTCTAGACATCAAACAACAGTCTTCAATAGAAGAATCCCACAGGCTTTGAGACTGAAGAAGACACGTCAGGTCAGGAGTACACCAAGAGTGTGCTTGGCGTTTTATTGTACATTCTCAGGATTGTGCACAATGAATTTGTCTCTGAGGCTCAGACGGTCAGCATCTAGTAGCACTGTGATGTCTTGAGGTGTCTGCGCTAGAACATTCGGCACAAACAACCTTAACTGTAGCACAATTGCACCTGGGTGCTGCGGTATGAATGAAGTCCTGCTAACAGCTTTAAAAATGAGAAGGTTTTTTGGTTCCTCTTTGCTCCCCACCTCCCCTTCTCACCAGATTTGGCACCCTGCGACTTCTTCTTCCTAATAATAAATTTCAGGTTGAAGGGCCACTGTTTTGACACAGTGGAGGAGATCAGTGCAAGATGCGGATGGTGCTTTATGTGCTTACAAAACGGGACTTCTAGGGAGCGGTGCATGTGTGGCAGGAGCACTGGGAGCTGTGCATCACTGCACAAGGGGACTAAAGGTGACTGAGACCAATTTCAGGTTTTTGTTTATTAAGTGCAGAATCAGATTTTTTTTATTGCACCTATTATAGGATGGACTGCCATGATATTTGAGAAAAAAATGTAATAACTTTGGTGATCCCTTGACATCTTCCCTCCTCAAAATTTTACTTTCCAGTTCCTAGGTTGGCTTACTACCTGCAGACCTAATTCGACAGCTACACTTTGTATTTAATGCTAAAAAGCAAATGTCAGCTTGCTCACAAGCTAAACTTAGATTGTAAAAATTGTAACGTTGTACCTGTTGGCAAGCTAATTAGCATTTTAGCACTATCTACATAACCATGTTAGCGCCTTAAAGCTAAAATTTAGTGTAAAGCATCATTGCACTGTCAAACAGAGCTGCTATCAACTGCTGCAGGTACTTAGTCTGGTTAGAATAAAAACGCTCCACAATTAATGGTTCCAGTTTCTTCAGTGTTATAGTTTGTCTTTGGTATATCATTGAGGATCTTTGGGTTTTGGTGTCTTGGTCTGAAATTTGAGGATTTAATCTTATTAATTTACAAAGACATACAACAATAGTGTATTTTATTTTTAAACATTCAGCAACTTGAACTCAAATAACTTTAAACTCACCAGATCTATGTGAATACAGAGTAAGTATAGTAAGACTGCAAACAAACCAGGCCTTGCAAAATCAACTACAGGCTGAAAGCTTGCACCCTCATATTGTCCAATGTAATATTCTAAATAGATGTAAAAAGCCAAACAAAGGCAGGTGCTGACGAATCTAATCTTTTTATCTCATATCTTATTAGACAGAAACTCACACATCAGCACAGTCGGCCAACATGCCACATCAAAGAGAGCGTAGGAGTAGACGCGTCCATCCTAATTAGTATGTTATAGTGCTGATCTATGAGTGATCTTAGAACACAGACAACACACACACACACAAACTCACACACCTTGAGTGCAACTCCAGTTCCCCGCTGTTTTTATACACACAGTCCAAGTATATTCCTGGCAATGGAAGCATGAAAAATCTTGGCACATTGAAACTCATTAAAATACATACAAGCTGATGTGTAAATACACACACACAAAGCCCGGCTGTAGTTTTGTGATATTGTTACACGAACAAAATCCAAGGATATTCCTAGTGATGGTGGAATAAGCAATCTTGGCACCTGAAGCTGAATTCTGCATAGTCAATGTGAATGCCTCTGACTGCCTGTCATCTTCAGTGGACTCACACTTCAAGCCTGTAAGTTGTTTCTCTGAAGGAGCTCCAGTTACTCAGCAAGTATAGTTTGGCTCAAACATCAGGATTCAATTAAAATGTAAATTCTCACTAAGCTGATAAACGGGAACAACAGTTCCTCTGGCACTAGACAGGAGGCGTCTTTTTACAGAGAGACGTGGATTTTGTTGTTGGGACCAGCAGGTGAGTGATGAGGCTCAGCAGGGAAAAGGTGAAATTAAAAAGAAGGTGGAAGGTCGGCAGGTTTCGGACCGTTTGGAGGGATTTACAGACTGCTCGTGTCTTTACTGTTTCCTTCGCTGCTTCTCTCGCTTCCTGTTCAACACAGATTTCAGGTCTTTGTCTGCACTATTGACAGCTCGCTGAAAAACTCAATCTGCTACGCACCTGCTCCTTTAAAGTTTTTCCACCAACTGCACAGGAGGAGAGACATTGTTTGCAAGGAGCTGACACACTTCTTCCACTCACCGTAACTTCAAAAAAAGTCAGCAATGCACGTCACGTCAAATCCAATGCGCTCAAGGGCAAACGCAACACTTTGGAACACTGAATACTGATAAGAATTACTACATTTCAGGAAATCAGATGGATCTTTCCACATACTTTCTGCTAGAAAGAGTGGGCAAGATGAATGGTTTGCTTCATAAGCCAGTACTGCAGAGAGCTGCAGGTCTTCCAGGACGAGAAAATTTCAAATTTTCACCTTTCATTCTTCAGATGAGGCCAATAGTGGGTATAACTCACAAACTCACTTGCCTGGATGACAACTTTCCATTTGGAGAAATTCTGCGAGATTAAAAATGCAAAACATACTGGCTTCAGTTACCAACAAATTACCTCTGGGGAAGACTGCATTGCTCGCACAAGTCTGTGCCATTTAGTGGGACTGGTAAGTACTGAAGCCATCAAGAATAGGTCCTGAAGAAAGTTAATTATGATTGTACCCAGCAGGTATCATAAATTCTTAAAATGAAACCACGTACTTTCTTGGCTGCCATGCCATTATTCCCAGACACATGCGTGTTTACACCAGGTGCTCATCCTTCCTTCCTGACATTCAGATATCCTCACTTATCCTGTCATCACACAGACACAGGAGCAGACATGTCCCTGCCCTCTAGATTATATCTATCGTGGCGGGCCAAGGAGAAATGATCAACCTGCTTATCATGCTCTTGACACTTGATGGAGATGAAAGCTGGTATGGACGGCAGTGTTTTAAAACACTGCAAAGCAAACCCACACTCATGCTCAGTCCATTTAATGAGGAGAGAAGGCTGTCCTTTGCCTTCGTCTAATACTACATTTTTGTCCCTTGACCAAACCACTGAATACCCTTCCTCATCACTAATCAGTGCCATTTTAATACATAATGATATTCCTTCTATTCACATCAAACTGCTGGATGATCACAGCCTTCAAAAAGGATCAGATGTAACATTATGGTTTATCAGTTTTACCTGGAAAGGTTTACTGCACTAAGGCTCACAGACATATCTGAAGTGTCTGAACATTAATTTTAGGGTTGGATAGAAGAAACAAAGTTCTCTGACACCAATTTGTATTAATTACTTTCCAACCTTTGCTTCTTGTGAAATATTGGGAAGCGTTACCACTCTGGACCTTGAACAATTATTTCAATGAAACCATGTGAGAAGGTCAGTGAAGAAATATTTCCCTGGTGCAAGTGCGAACAACTCACATGTGCAACCAAGTGACAAGGAGCCTCAAACTAGATGCTCATTTATTGTTGAACATGTCACAATGAAAAAAAAAGAAAGTTGGGAACCACTGGTACATGAATTCATCATTTTTTCATGTAAAATGAAGGCAAACCACTAACCACACCTGTTGAATAAATGTACTGCAGTACAGGTAGAATCAAATAGAAACCACCATTGTTATTCATTACTCAAATTTCTCACATGGGAGCCAAACAGACGTTAATGGTGAATTTGTTTTCGTGTGCCGCTGAAATGCCAAAGAAACAATTTAGTTCTGCAATAAGTCAAGCTGCCACAACACAAGACTGTGAATCGAACACATTTTAGGAACTGTCAAAACATTTTGTACTTTTTGTCGAACACACAATCTAAATGCTTCGGTATATGGCAGGAAATGAGCGGTTTTGTAAACAGCCTGCAGGATCTTTGCTATTAAAACCCACCAAGTAGCTTTAGGAACAAATGTTCTACACAAGATGGAAACTTGCCAGAGGAGTTTGCTAAGGAACTGCAACTAACAAGGCAGTTGTCCATAAATAATTTCAATCAAAGCAACACCGTATCATTTTATACACTCTGAGTGCATATTACAAACTGTAATTAATATGTAAAAAAAAAGACATTACAAAGAAAGTGATGAAGGTGTTCAGACGGAGGAAGGAAGAAATCTGTTAGCAGTTAAATGACCTGCAAAACTCATTAACGTCCCCTCTGTTGTGGCTTGTGATGATACACTGTTGTTGCATGGGGATGCAATGTGAATTCATTGCGAGACAGGAATATGAACAGTTGTAAAATAACCCCCTTCGGTCAGGCTGGTGATGGCTCTCTTCATCTGAAACGACTCTGAGGTGGGAAATCAATAACAGGTATATTTTGGACATCTTATCCTTTCCTCGCCCATTTGTGGAATGTGCTTTCCTGCCGAATTCGAAAGGTGCAGCCTTTTCCATGGTCACTGGGTGCATACCACACTCCAAATACTTGTCACTCGATAGGCGCGGCTTGGAAGCGCAATACATCTTTGACAGACAACAGTGGATAATTGAGCCATCTATTCTGTTTCTCGGATGGCCTTCAAGACCTCAATAATCTTGAAAGGGGTTCGGTGGATATCCTTGAGAATAGCGTTTTGGGCTGTATCCATTATACAGCTGTTTATACCGAGATGTAATGATTAGCAAAGCGGATGCATGATGGATTGCTGCCCATTTCCCAAAATGCAAATATTTCCCCCTGAAAACCATCTATTTCTGAAAGCAATGCGTGACGAACACAGACTGCTAATCTAGCTATATTTACAAGTGACACAAGATAGACCCTCATGCATGAATACATGAATCACCGGGTGAAGGATGGATTTCATTATTTAAAGTGACTTTGCACACAGGAGCTGCTTTCAAAAACACATATCTGCACCACAACATTGTTTATTTTTTCATTTGCTGCTTGTTTTTATTTTTGAGATGACTGACAAATTCCCACTTATCAACTTTGTCTCATACACAATGTTTTGCTTGCAAAAAAAAGTGAATTAAGCAAACGTACGTTGTGAATGATTCCGCTCATTTGTATGCAGCTTTGAGAGGCAGCAGCTGAGAGGCTAAGATATAAAAAATGAATGTCCTTGAGCCTACATTCCACAAGAGGGCTCTACAATTGATCTTGATCGAGCCCAATTATTTTTTCCATTAACAGCATGAAAGTTTGGAACAAAAGTCAATGCCATTTTCTGTCACTTAAATGTGTGATAAAAAGACATCAGTCTGTGCTGAGGTGATGTCAACCAGCAGCTCTGCTTGTTTGACTCTCAACTCATGGGCGAGGCAACAGGTGCAGGCTGCTGAACAGAAAAAAAAGTGGCAGAGCTCACCAGTGGTGCAACACTGCTCTCTAGTGGTACATTGTAGGTTCACAGCTTTTCAAAGCCCATCTCAAAACAATACACATGTTGACATATTTGCATTTTAAGTTTTTGGTCAGTGCACTCACCCCTCCTGTTCCTGTGTCTGAGGAGTTCAAATTGTTGTAGGAGAAAACTAAATCTACTGTCCTTCTCATGTGCAAATATTGTTTCCAAAATTGAACTGAAGTCAATTTGAGGCTTCAGCAGTCTGAGTTAAACAAATCAAATGTGTATGTTGTGAAGTTTTAGCAAAAAAGACATCTACATTTGTGTATCCTTCCATTGCAGCTCAACAAGAAAACACTCCCAGTGGCACAAAGACGGGATTTCATACTAAACAGATTATAGTATAATCAGACACTACATTTGCTGCTGAAGCCTCATATTGGCTACAGATGAACTTAAAACTGCATTTTTACACGGAATACGGATAGAGGCATTGTTGTCTGTTTACATTTTCTTCCCCTTGCATTAGAAAAGCTTTAAGAATAGGTCTCTTCACAGTCTGAATAAACAGAAGATGAAACAAAAATGCAAGAAAGAAACCTCAAATGCACTATATATATGGGCAAGTGTGCCGTTTTTCTGTTTTTTACACTTGGTTACACACATTTTTGAGTACGGATATCATTTTTCAAAACCAGTCAACAAAACAGCAGTGAGTACAGACTAAACTGTGGATAACCTTTTGCTGCTTTGACACAAAGTGAAATTGGGTGTATTCTACAGCATCTGCATCTGAAGGTACACTATATCGACAAAGGCATTGGGACGTCTACCTTTACACACACATGAACTTTAATGACATCCCATTCTCAATCCGTAGAGTTCAATATGATGTCGGTCCACCTTTTGCAGCTATTACAGCTTCAACTCTCCTGGGAAGACTTTCCACAAGGTTGAGGAGTGTGTTCATGGGAATTTCTGACCATTCTTCCAGAAGCACATTGGTGAGGTCACACACTGATGTTGGACCAGAAGGCCTGGCTCTCAGTCTCCACTCTAATTCATCCCAAACGTGTTCTATCAGGTTGAGGTCAGGACTCTGTGGAGGCCAGTCAAGTTCCTCCACACCAAATTCATTCATCTATGTCTTTATTGACCTTGTTTTGTGCACTGGTGTGCAGTCATGTTGAAACAGGAAGGGGCCATCCCCAAACTGTTTCCACAAAGTTGGGAGCATGAAATTGTCCAAAATGTCTTGGTAGGCTGAAGCATTAAAAGTTCCTTTCACTGGAACTAAGGGACCAAACCCAGCTCCAGAAAAACACCCCCACACCATAATCCCCCCTCCACCAAACTTTGCACTTGGCACAATGCAGCCAGGCAAGTATCATTCTCCTGGCAACCGCCAAACCCAGACTCATTCATCAGATTGTCAGACAGAAAAGCATGACTCGCAACACCAGAGAACACGTCTCCACTGCTCTAGAGTCCAGTGTGCTTTACACCACTGCATCCGATGCTTTGCATTGTACTTGGTGATGTACGGCCTGGATGCAGCTGCACAGCCTTGGAAACCCATTCCATGAAGCTCTGCACGCACTGCTCTTGAGCTAATCTGAAGGCCACACCAAGTCTGGAGGTCTGTAGCTGTTGACTCTGCAGAAAGTTGGCGATTTCTGCACACTGTGCGTCTCAGCATCCGCTGATTTTACGTGGCCTATCACTTTGTGGCTGGGTTGCTGCTGTTCCCAATTGCTTCCACTTCTAATAACACTAACTGTTGACCATGGAATGTTTAGTATCGAGTAAATTCCACAAATGGACTTACTGCACAGGTGGCAACCTATCAAAACACCTTGTTTGAATTCAGTGAGCTCCTGAGAGCGACCCATTCTTTCACAAATGTTTGTAGAAGCAGTCTGCATGCTTAGGTGCTTGATTTTATACACCTGTGGCCATGGAAGTGATTGGAACACCTGATTTCAATTATCTGGAGGGGTGTCTCAATACCTCTGGCAATATAGTGTAGAAAAAAGTTGATTTGAGAGGCACACAAAGCACTTTTTGCATCTATCTTTAACTGGTATTCTATATTGCATGTCGGTATCAAAGGCTTTTGTGTGTACGGTTTCAAAAAGAGCTCAGGTTGAATGTGAACCAATGGACACATCACACTACAGACTTGTCTTGTCTATAAGAAACGCAGTTTAAAGTTATGTGTATACACTGTTTGAGGTGTGATAAATACACCTGACCACTGCAAATGCTAAATACAGGTTTATGTTAACAGCTTTAATGCGTTTTTTTAAAGGGGCTGATTTTGCAAATAAATATCAGTTTGCTCATGAGCAGTCCAGCTCAGTCTGTTGTATAATGTCTTCTGAGGGAGCCTTTCATGTTATCAAGATTGACTCGGTTTGGGTTTAAGATATATTGATAAAGGAAGTGGAAAAAACCAAGTTGCATAATGACAAACTGTTTCTGCAGCTGGACCCTCACTAGAGAACAGAAAGGCATCATGGCCACTGGAGCAACACCAAATCAATTGAGTGTCCCTTAAGGCTGATCTGCCAAAAACAGACCTGGCAAATACCCCAGAAAGTAATGAAACATCATAAATAAATAATGATCTGCTGTTAAGTGTGAAATTAAGTAAATGCTGTGCATCTTGGATCCAGTGTGTACTTGCTCTTGAGCAGCACAACTTAGAGGCGACTAGAAACACAAAGTAAAGGAAGAAAAAAAAACTTGCAATGTTATATAACAACAGTTTAATACAGAAGATGTATTTTCCCCCGAAATCAGAAAAAAAAGGTAATTCCCCTTCACTCACAAAGCTACTAAGAGGAGAGAACTGATATGTCAACCACCATGGGAATGAACATGAAGTGAACAGACAGGACGTACATTACAGAAGAAGCCTGTAACACTATAGTTTAGGTAGTCAATCATCATCATGTTGCCGCCATGTTAGCAATTTCAACCGAGTTCAAACCCACATTCAGATTTGTACCTTGCAGCTTCTCTGTTGGTTCCTTCAGATTGTAAAACCACAGGATAAGTTTGGTAAAAGGCATCAGTGACGGACGATTTGTCATCACAATACAGAGGATTACCAATGAAACACATCACATTTTAACATTTTCACTTCTGATTCTCCAGAAAGTCCCCATTTTATATACTTTCCCAAAAGTCCCAAATACATTTATACAGCATTCATTTTGTTTTATCTTTGTCATTATTTCCCCTAATGTTCAGAAACTGTACATAGACTATAGCACTGCTGAAACAAACATTGGAAGTGGATTATTTGAGAGCATCTTCTTACAGTGTTACTTCTGGGTTATCTGAAATGCGGTGACACAAAAAGCACGGTAAAAACTGTTCCCAAAGCAATACTATATGAGAAAATACAACAGAAGAAATACAGAAAGCCGGCTGGACTCTACCAGCCTGCAGCAGATCAAAGATTACACGGAAAAGAGGCTGTGGTTAAAAAACTTTTTGGTTAGTCCTCATTTCACAACAACTGCTATGAATAAAAGAGTAATAACTGAGTTTTGTTGGTGACTTTTTAAGAGTCGAGTAAAATGCAGCCGTCAGCTCTAGGAACGTTTTGAGCCTTTGCTCGTAGCCCTGTGAGTAAATTTCCAGGATCATTACACATTTTTTCACTTGAGGATAATTTACATTTCAAGCCTTCAGCTCAACATTGCAATTCATAGCAGCGAATCTGATTATCTTACAACGGTACTCGCTATACTTTAACTGCATTAAATTTGCATTTAGGGCCTGCACAGCAAAACGTGCTCAAAACTCTCCTCAACTTTGAAAGAAAGAGCAAAATTCATGTTTACACTGTTTGTGGTCTGGCATAAAGGATTGAATGTAGAGCAGCGACAGACAAAACCCAGCAGTTACGGTGATGTTTAACAGAGACCAATCTCTTGTCTACTGCCGTGAAGTGTTCATGAATTCCATCAACTTGTTCCCCTTTGCTGCTTGTCCTCACTCACTCCCATTCACAGATCTAATAGTCCCTTGAATTGCTTAATGTCCCAGTATAATCACCTCAATATATTAAACATAACCAGTGACAAAAGTGGGTAATTATCTAAGACAATTACAACATTCATTATCAAATAATACTCAAGTGCAGTAATAATGGAGCACTGAGTACACTGTTTGAAGATGAAACCATTTATTATGCACAGGTACATAGAAGATGCCCCAAAATGTAATTAGGCTGTCTACACTATAAATTTTGGATCACAGAGGAACTGTGTTCATAAGAATGTCGACAGGAGGTGACACACAAAAATGAAGTTACGTGCCATATATTATGCTTCACAGTAGCAGGAACAAAAACTGTCAAGCGTCTACTCATTTCCCTAATTATGCTTTTCGAATGAGTCAACTGCTTTAGTTCTGTGAAAGGAAGAGACCTCAGACCTACAGCAGGAGGCAACTTAATAAAACAGAGCACACTTTAAAGTCTCGCTGTCTCTTGTGTATACCTTTATCTCACCGATTCCCTTTGAGCGTGGAGGTCAAAGGTATTACCCTCATCCGTTCATCAGGTTCTGCTGTCCTGACTGAGGCACACAGGCTTGCTGATGTCATCTGTTATTGCCACACTCATCAGATGACCACTTTTCTTTTTTTTCTCCAAACAATAAAAAGTAGAAAAAACAACTTGGCTCTAAAAACCAACACACGCATACGGGCACGCAAACGTCCAAATAAACATTTGCTCTCACACGATGAGAGTTAGGCTGGCAACAATCACTGAGGTTGAATGTAGGAAGGCAGTGCATGGAAAAGGCAAACTGGCATCAGGGATTGATTAAGTGGACCTGCTCTCTGACTGGGGCTCACTGTGGCTCACAGGACCGTCTGATTGACTGACTTGTGTCGGGAGAGATGGTGTGTAAGGGGGTGGAGCTTCATTTATGCTAATGGATTCTCCTCCCTCAGAAATAAGAAGAGTGTGATGGGCTGGGCGAGAAGCATCGGTTTCATCACCTTGGGCACACTCACTGTAGGGAGGGGGCTTCAGATCATCCTCTGAAAGGAAAGGAGACGACAAACCAACCCATTAATAAGCAGTCTTAAAAAATGTAACCAATGGGTCATAGAAGTTTCAACATTAGAACAGCATGATTAATAGAAAGCAGATCTTGATTCATGCAGCTACAGAATCTCATATCATGCGACAGTGATTTGACCTGGTTTATACTTGCAATGAGATCAAATGCATTAAAACAAATGCCCCCAATTAATATCCAGGCTACATCAATACACAACCAGCGTGTGTTATTCTACTATGACAAACTGTGCATTGATTTCAATACATCTCTATAATACAGTAAAAACAACCAAAATCTGAGAAACATAAATATGGTGAGAAAGAGCAAATGTACTGACCCTGAGTTCTGACAAATATCCCCGCAACAAGGGAGTCACCTGAATCCAAAAATCAACATCAAAAGCCAATAAAGCGGCTTTGTTGTTTCTCAACTTCTTCTGCTCTGTTTAGTTGAGACTTTTTTGGTCACAAAAATTAATTTGACGAAGAAACTATGCAAATGTAAATGGTTAAACTACGTTGCACAGCTGCAAGACCAACCTAAAATTCTTATCCTTCTGTCTAAATGCTTTGGCACAATTCAACAGTTCAATAACAGCAGGCCCCGAAAACCCCTATGGTGTCTGTGATAGGAAAGATCAGATGTGAGGGCGAAATGGAAGCTTGTAGCATCATGTAATAACATTAGCTCTGAAATGTCACCATTTCCACCCTCTATAACCACATCCTGCTGTCAGAGTGAATGAACACTTCAGATCAAATAAGATGGCATTTGCAAACCAGGACACTCAGAAACTTGATACAAAGATTTAGCGACTGAAGGGGCAAGCTTGAGCCCTTCATAATTAACTCACAGAGCCATTTTAAGAAAACACAAATCTGTTCGTATTCATGTGAAATACAGGCAAGGTTGAAAATGCTGACAGCACTGCTCAGAGCACATTTTAATATAACTGTTAAGATGGGAAAATGTCAGCGTGATTAGGGGTAGAAATGAAGAATTTTAAACAATGAGTAGGACTGGCGTAGTGTGAATATGGAATAAAGAACTCGACAAGTGGGAAAGATCTGAGAGCTCTCATAACACCAGTAGTGTTCAGTATGTGAACCTCTGTTAGTGAAAGGCAACTATTTTTTTTTCCTTACTGGCATTGCTTTAGCTGCCACAGCTAAAAACAGACAACAGAAATGAGCAACTCTCGACTTAACATGTGAGCAATATAAGACACTGCTATACAAAGAAATACTTGAAAGCACTGGGTTCAGTCTGATTAAGTTACACACAGAGTGTTCTTTGGCTTTATAAAGCAAGTACAAAAAAGACAGCACTGTGTGTGTGCATATAAGCATGTGACCTCATCTGAATAATGAGACATTAGTTTATAGATACAAGTCCTGTAGTCAAGCAAAGTAAACTAGTTTTGTACATAAGCCAAGAAGCTATGCTGAAGCTGGGATGCATCTCCTCAAAAATGTAATTACATTTTGGGGCCACAGCCATTACAGAGATATCGGTAGTGAGCACAAGAACTGTCATAGGTCAGCTAAGGTTGCTTCTGTGTTTTCCTGGTAATTTCTGATGTTAATAGATGTTGTTCAGAGTCAACATGATAAGCAGTTATCTTCTTCTTTTCACATATCTGATGAAGCCACTTTCCCTACGCATCTGTTCTCAGGGGCTTGTGCTCTGCATTGCAGTAACTGAACTTCATCAATACAGCTACTGCACAGAATATTCGGCCATGAAACAAGGTGGACTTTCCCACAGTCGCTTCTAACACAATGTGAATGAATCAATGCAAATGAAGTTACTGTGGGGAATGTAATCAAAGTGCAATCCATCTCAAGCACTAAGAAATACTCAATTCTAGTGTTGCGGTGGTGCTTCGAAATGCTGTAATCTGACAATCTAAGAAGGGTGAACCAGGAGGGAACTTCTTCTCACAACTCAAACTTAGAACTCAGAGAAGATGTGTAAGCAGAGGCAGCTGAAAGCTATGGCTTTTAGGGAAGCAATAAAGGAAGAAGTAGAAAGGAAAAAATAAACAGGCTTCCTGGCTCACAATCGGATATGTTCGACGAATGAATGAGGAAGCTACAGATGCATGACATGTTACTGTGTTTTGGAGTGTATGCTAATGCTAATACCTCCAGAGACTGCCTCATATGGTGGTGGCATGTCCAGGTGGGAGAAGGATGCAGCGGGTGGCAGAGTTGTGGAGGGCTCCTCTATCGACAGATCATCCTGAACACCATACCAACTAGGCCAGACGGATGTTTGCTACAGGGGAAGGAAATACATAGAGAGTTAATGAAACACACACAAAGAGCAGAAGCATGTAAACAAGTGTGTATACAGAAACAAACAGTAAGAACATGCAGCACAGACAGACAGACATATCTATTAACCAAAGTCAATGCTAAAAAGGTCAATACTGCTAATGCTATCAAGACACTACCTGGACTGGTTTTACAGTAAACTTGTCTAGAGGTGACATTGCTGCTGGTTATGTTAATATTGGATGTACGGATCTCGCATACTATGAACCTTTCTTTATTCCTTTTGCTTCAGGCTAGGACTGACAAGTAAAGGTCAAAAAACACCAAAGTACAAACACCACAAAGCACAGAGCAAAGGAATATTCTCAAAGGAGAATGAAAGAAGCGTCATAATTATGTCTGCCTCTTGTGTATCTCTTTTCTGTGTCTTAACATGTTTTAAACATAGAGAAGACCAGCATGGAACATTTCCTCCCCAAACCTGATTAACTCTTTTAACTCCATGTCAAATTGTTTACACAAAACACAGGAGCAAGGTTGCCTGCCAGTTCATCACAGAAATATAAAGGCAGTTGTTGTTAACATTACACTAGGCTTTGAGTCTTGCAGTGTTTATATCACACTTAAATTCAGCGCCCTAAAAGAAACAGAGACACAGTAAAACAAGATTAAATCACACATAAATGTGATGCAACCTACATACTGATTGAAAAGGCATAAAGGCAATGACAAAAAATGACAAGGACGACTATTGACTACTCATATTGGTCACTTATCAACTAATAGATCAGGGAAGATCAACTCTAAGTAGTTAACCATCATGTAACACACAAGGATTTGTATCTCTCAGACCTTCCTTAAAGAAGCGTTCAAGCTCTTTTAAACTCTCGCTATTTACCCATGTTAGGTATCTAGTTGTATCAGTAATGTATAGATAGAACACACAGAGCAGCTAAGTCAGTGATGACAGACGATCGCCTTGCAGATCAATGTCCTCATTAGTTATAAATGACCATCCTGGTGTTGTGGGTGTGACAGGGAACAATGAAGCAGCATAGACAGGTTCTGACAAGTTCAAGATAATGACCACTGGATAAGAGTAACCTGGCAATGACTATAACGATACACAATTATTGTGGCATATTTTTGTCAAATAAAATTGGATCCCTCAAACTCCGAGCTCCAGAACAGCCCACAGCCCAGGTATTGTATAAAAACCAGGCAGTGTTTATGAAGTTCTAAAGAGCTGGACCAAAACTGATTAAGATGAAGCCTAGTAATCAATAAGAGATTAATCACCTCCATTTCCGTCCAGGGCTCTTATGTATCAAAAGTTTTTTGTCATGGCTGCACTGGTAACTGTGAGTAAGAGTGTCGAAGAGATCTGGAAAGTGATACTGCATCATTTAGGCCCCGGACCAGAGCTGTCTTGGCATTACTCCAGAAAACTTTCAGGGTACCGGGTTATGGATGACCATGGGGCGTCCCTGGTGCACATTCCATTAAAATCTAAACAGGGAACATTATACACTCGAGACGGCAGAGGGAACAAAGGGGAGAAAAGAAACAAAGAGGAGCAGGAGAAAAAATGGAAGAGGAGAACAGAGAAAGGTGTAGGAGAGGAAGTGGCAGCGAACACAAAAGTTGTGAAAGAAGGATAGATTAGACACTGGAGGAGGCTAGAGAAGAAAAATAAGGGGTAAAATAAGCAACAAAAAAAAGAGAGAAAAAGGAGGCTAGTGTATGTATGTCTGTTAGACATCAAGAATGGCAACTTGTGCTGAACTGCATGTTCTTTCAAATCAGACAGTTATGATAGCACACAGGATATCACAACTGGTCTGGGAAAATCCAGAGCTAAAAGCCCAGGCATGGCACAGTTTCAACTGCATCATTTATTTATTTAGGTTTTTTTTTTTTTTTTTACAAATAGGGCATTTCCTGGAGCACAAATATTTCAAACAGTGCTAAAAATATCTTTTACTGTGCCTCTTGCATGTAACTACAACAATGAAAAACATCTCAGAAGTTGAATCATTGAAGCAGAGAAAGAGCTAAACTGACTTTTCATGCGGACTTCCATTTACACAGATTATCTCCTAGAAAATGTGTTTATAACTCTGTCATCCATGCCGCATCTTTTGCAAAAACTAATAAGGACTGGATAAAGTGGGTAGGAGTTAGGAGACATGAGTTAGAAACCTGTTTTATATAATTCACTGAATATTTTGGGAAGGTTCTGAATCATGGAGATTGCTTCCAGGTGTTTTAGAGAGGCAGTAAAGCTGAAAGGCCCTGGAGGAAGCACGAACATGATGTCTAAACCTGTGGCATAGCCCACAGAAAAGACTCCACGCAAACTGATGTTGAGGAGAGGCATTACTATTTTAGACTAAACAAACAGAATCAACAGAAATGAAATGACATTCAGCTAGCTTTGAATGGGACAATAAAACAGAAGCTTGCATTATGTTGCAAATTTCAACATGAGTATGAAAAGCATGTGTTTCTGTAAAACATATGAGGCTACAAACCAAACACAAAGATAGCTATGAAGGTCATCTCAGTGATCAAATGGGAAGCCAAAACAATCCATATAAACTAATCACAATCTCAAGCAAACTATAGAGACTATCCCTCTTCTCCCATATATCTTATGATTAAATGAGACAAGAGATAGTAAATAATAGGATTTCTAGATAAGTGACTGAAAATGATCCTTTCAATCTTCAGAGATAAACAGACCTTCGAGGAGGAACACATTGCAGTCTCTAAATCAGTATACTCATGGCCTAACTGTCTGCTTAGTACTGCAGATATTTGCACAATCAACTTCCCACATGCATGGTTGAAATTTTACAAGAAAGCATGCACTCACACAACTGTCAAAGCTATGACCCGGACCACCAGACCTCTGCCAAAAAGGTCAAACAAACCTAACAGAAAAATGCAGGACACAAGTACATGGAAACTAGGAACTTACACCTTGTAAATTCCAACCACAAACTCACCGAGCATGTCACTGAAAGTGAAATGTAGCCTGTCAAAGTAAAACTGACTGACTGAAAACCACATGCCTTTTTCGAGAGAGCAAACAACGCCTCTGCAAAAAATGTAACACAACCGTGACCTTATTTGACTGCCTCTTCTGCTCACTCTTTTTACTCACTGTACCATACTCATGCCTATATAAAGAGATTCTCTTTATTATGAAGACTCTTTTTGTACACTTGGGCCCAACAGCGATACAAAAAGACATTTCCTGGAAGCGCAGAAGCACTTCAGAAGTTTACAGCTGGATTATGCATTTCAAATGTAGGACGTGTTTACATGTAGGCGTTGTTCTGCACTTACGCTCTGTCTCTCACACATCTGATGGAGGTAAGCCCTTCCTCCGACAATGACTATCTGAGCATTGCGAGGGTTGCTCAGGTATGCTGCCAGCTGCCTCTGCCTTGACCGGTACCAGCACACGTAGAAGAATATCTTTATGATGATGAATATTATAACAACTCTGTAAGAGACACAAAAGAGGGGGAAATGGTTGGGCAGATTTATGCATTAGTTTTAAGCTCCACTTACACAGAAAAGAAATATACAAAGAGTAAATAGGTTATACTCACATGTACCAGTACAGCTCCATATTGTGAGAGGTCAGTCACTGGCAAGAGAGTCTCATAGCTGAGGAATAACTTGCTGATTCCTGGCTAAAACACAACAGTCCCTGAAAACAGTAACATTGTTAATCACTTATTGTACAATCATCAGTTGTATTTAATTAATTGTAGTAACAGAGCTGTAATTATTACAGTAACGAGTTTGTAAAACCATAAACTTAAAGCATCCAACCACTCGAGCTGGTTTTAACACTTTCTGTAACTTAAAACAGATGGTAAGTCTAGCACGACAGCTCAACGTTTAATGTAGGTATCCAGCTCAGTTAAAGCGAACAGAAGAACAGGACGGTAAACTTACTTTATAGCGACAGCTCGGCCTTCCGAGTTAGTGGCCTAGGTGTGCCATTTCCTTGGCCGTTGTGGCGATGTGGTGCGAGTAAATCCTCCAGGAGCCAGATGAGGTAACGGCTAGTTCGGCTAAGCTATCGTGTAGCAGGCCACAACAACAACAGCCGTGCCTCTATTTACCCACGCCGCGAACAAAACAACGACTGAAATTGACCAGCTTTGTGAACACACCTCTCTCTTGTTTTGTACTAGGTCATTAGCCAATTATTCGTCAAGGTACTCGTTAACTTAACACTGAAGGCATAACTAAACTAGTCGTACAGAGTTTTTTAGCTAGCGCTGACTGACTTAGCACGTCCGCTGCTGCCGTTGCTTTCACAGTGGGCGGTGTTCGTAAGAAGTGATGCTTTCACGCTTCCCGTAAGCTGCTCCCTCCCAAAACACACTCATTTATCACAATTAACCGGTTAGTTTTTCCGTTTAAGTGCCGTTTGTGTTGTCAGATCATTGAACAACGTTGTTAAGAACCAAGCAGCACAGAGCTACTTGTGTGCTCATTGCATAATAGGAATGAGAAAGGCTATCTGAGGTAGGTTCACTGTTTGTTTGTTTGTTTAATTACTTTAGAGTAAAACCCTCACATAAAAATAATACTGCAAACAATACAGTCGTAAAAAAAGATTTAAAAAGAACAACGTGTCGTTAGAGTGACTAAAGCTCAAATATCAGCAGCAACACTGAAAAAATAGGTAATAAATAGTGGAATTTCCAAAATATTTACAAATGGCAAAATTCCGAGGGTCCTGAAAGGTAGCACAAATCCCTGAGACAAAAGGTAAAAATGGGCGCAAACACGTTTTTATGATTTCATTAAAAATATGACAAATGTATGCCATCAGCGTAAAAATATATTTTAAAATAAAGCAACATTATCCCAAAAGTAACCAGGGTGTTCACTGTGTAAAGTTCGACATTTAGTTACAGTGAATCACAAGGTCGGGTTCTCTTTCCCTTACAAAAATGTATCCAAATAGACATAAAGATGCACATGAAAAAAAAATCTTTAAGGGCATATCAAGTTATTCCTATTTCAATTCGTTACCTCCATCTAGTGGTCACTGTTTCATAATACAAACTACCATTTCTAAAAGGACAGCCAAAATAAGAATCATGTGCAGAACAGAAAGTCTAAAAATAAATCTAAGTAATATATAATAGAATATAATGAGTCTTCAATATTTTCAGGATCTTTAAAATGAAAGAACTGACTACAGTACAAAAACATTAATTTGGACATCCAGTTCGGTGAATTCAATCACAGCTGGCATCCAGTTTCAACAAAACATTCTCAGAAATAAAAGAAAACACTGATGCTGTTGTTCTTGCATTTCTGTTCTGTGCATATGACAGAAAAATACATTTTATTACAATTAAAAGCATCAAGTACTTTCATGATTCTGATCCCTAATTGTTCTAGTCAACTGAAAAACAATACCTATTTAAAGCACATGTGTATGATTTATAAATGAACAGCACATCTGAGTCATTTTATATTCGAGAAAGAGACTGTGCTTTGCAAGGCTCTCCACCAAATGCTGACCAGGACATTGTTGTGACAAAGTTAAAATAAGCCATAATTACTGATGTTTAACAAAACAACTTTCAATACTAAATTAAATCGATAATCTTCGGTTTTTTTGTCCATTAACACACACACACACTCACACAGTCTTTTTAGACACACACATTCCTCACATTTCCATAGTACTGAGTCTGTGAAGTGACACTTCAGATCGGCCGTTATCTTTCTTATCTGTTATCTTCAACAATGATGTTCCGTCTTGGGTAGGTGTCTATTTCCACAAATATATAACGAAACTCATATTTTCCAGTTTCGGGATTCTGTAAAATGACAAACAGGAAACTGACTGATTAAACGGCATCTCGATTTAATAGACTGCAATTTTTAAAAAATCATTATTAAGAAGTTTTTAGTTCTCTCCTCTGTACATGTGATCTTTATTGTTCCACATGAAATTACTTGTAGCTTTTGGCATACGCTTTAAATGTAAAAATCCTATTGGCCACTGGAATTGCTTCATTTAAACAGTGCTGTTTTTACTGGCTTTTGCTGTGTCAAATCTAATAAATAAGCTGCTTGTGGATGGGAAAAATACCAACCTCTTTAGATTCTGAATGCACAGTTCCTTTGAGACCTGGCTCTGACCCTTCGATGTAAAACTTGAGTCTCATATGCTTCAGTCCGTCCTTCAGGTACTCCAGATGACTGAGGTGGAAACACAAACAGAATAAAAATGCTGTAACGCCTGAGTACAACCACCACACAGATGTTTACTTATGCACAGCCTAATTAAAGCTCAAATACACAACATGAGAGGAAGTCTTTGTTGAATTTATTAATACTCCAGAGCTTGTTGAACAGTGAGGCAAAATTCCCACCTGACTTGCTGCCTCCTCCCTCGACGAGTGGTTTCACCATAACACTTGATTGGCTCCCCAAATGCACCAATCACCTACATGGGATACAGTAGAACTTTATTAATCCCAAAGGAAATTCTTGTGCAAGATATTGGTCAGAAAAAATTACAATAAGACAAGAATAATACAGTTTCTACTTGAAAAAGCAATATGATATAAGTATGATACATTACTAAAAATAAATATAAAACCAAGTAAGCTGAAATAAGACCACAATAGAAAAGTAAGAAGTAATACTGTCAATAATAATGAAGTTGTAATGTAATATTACACATAAAATTCAATGGGATGACAGGTATTGTTCATAATTCTGAGTAGTTTCCTCAGCAACTTCCTCCCCGACACCCCCATCAAAGATTCCAGCTCCACTTCCAAGACATAAAAGCTTTCCTGATCAACTTGTTAAGTCTATTACTATCTGCTGCCTTCACCCTGCTGCCCCAGCACACTACAGCGTAGAAGATGACGCTGACCACTACTGACTGATAAAACATCTCCAATGTGGTTCTGCAGATGCTGAAAGTCTCGTGAGAAAAAAACAGGCAGCTATGACCTTTCCTGTACGGAGCCTCACTGTTTTTAGCTTAGTGTGCACAGCAAGATACTTGTAAACCTCGCCAAACTCTACCACTGTTCCCTTTGATTTTGTTCAGAGTGGTCCTGTGCCACCTAAAATCTACCATCAACTTTCTTGTTTTTGTGATGTTTGTTAGTGGGTGGTTTAATTCACACTATGAAACTGTCCACAAATAATACACTTTCAATAAACAAAAAAGCTTTTACGCATGTTAATCATCAACAGACAGTGACCTCTGGAACTGCACTGAATTGAACCAGATTGTCAGAATTGGTACCCATATAACACAATGACACGATTAAACACTGATAGTATAATTTACAATCACATGCTGTCCTTAAGTTATTATACTTATCCAGAGGAAGTAGCTGTTTGGTAGTCTATAAACTTACCTCTGGGTGTGACTTGACTTTGTCAAAGGCTTTCCCATAGACTTTATTTGGACTTGAGGAAGAAAACAGCTCCTGGAACACCACATATAAAAGCCCACCTAAAACACAACACAACAACAAAACATATTAGTGCCCATATTTGCTATTTGACTTAACACAAAAGGGAAAAATTGGGATGTTTGTGGTTGTTTATGGGTGTATTCACCTGTCACTCCAAGTCCGATGAGTACAACTATCAAGTAGGTGAAGTCTCTGCCAGCTTCTTTCACTGGAAGAGATTAAACATGGTGGTTATTACGTAGTAAGGCAACAGCTTGGTATATTATAAAGTAAATGCCTGAACATTCAGTCTAACAAATGAAAACAGTTGCTTGCTTCATGTAGTACACAAACTGGCATTTGGACCGGATACATGATTTGATGACATTGTCTTGGTTACTTCTGTTAATTATTTGTCAGATTCATTCAATTTATAGATTCTAATTGATCATTAAATACTAGAATAATCAATGATACCACTGCTGCTGCAGAGGAAAAATAATTGAAATACAATGAACAAAAATGGAAATGCAGCATGTAATATTTTGTTAAATTTTATTCAATGTTTTAACATAGGGGAATGAGTATTTGGTTGTTTCAACACAAGTAATATAATGTAATGCACTTTATGTATATTAGCCCTTTACAACAGCCCACAGGTGACCAAAGTGCTTTACAAAAAAAAAAAAATCATTAAGAAGAAAAACACAGCATAAAGTTCATAATTAAAAACAAAACATAAATAAATATTAAAAGATTAGAAAAAAATGAATAAAAGTTTCAGTGCTGGGTATTAAAGGCCATGCTGAATAAGTAAGCTTTAAGTTTAGATTTGAAGAGGCTCAGGTCTGGAGTAACACTCATGTCTGTGGGGAGTTTGTTCTAGAGGCTGGGTGCGGCGACTGAAAAGGCTTGATCAACCCAGTGTATATATTTTGACCTCGGCACTTTCAACAAGAGTTGATCAGATGACCTCAACGTTCTTTCATGCTCTCGAACAGTTGAAATCTCAGATAAATAAGACAGAGCAAGGCCATTAAGAGCTTTAAAAACAAACATTTAAAGTTTAAAATAAATTCTCAAATGGACTGGAAGCCAATGCAGAGAAAAAAAGAATGGGAGTAATGTGCTCTTGACTGGTTTTGTTAGTTAAGAAACGGGCAGCTGCATTTTGCACAACATAAAGTACATTGCCGTAAACTAGCCTTGAAGTAATTAAAGCATGGTGGCTTTCTCAAAGCCGTGACATCTCAGAAAAGGTCTAACTTTGGCCAGAAGACGTAACTGATAAAAGCTTGTCTTCACTACGTTGACAACACATGACATCTCTGCAACAGAATAGACGTTGTGAAGGAACAAAATACACATTGTTTTGGAAATGATACTAAGCAGATGAAAAATGGTGTCACAGACCAGAAATTATAAGTCAGGACTGAGTCACAGATCTGCAACACATTGCATCACTCTTCCTGAAGGGCTTAGTGAAGTTGACAGATATTTACAGGGACACGATTGTGTTGTCAGACCCATCCATCCACAGCATCATGTGGCAGATTGTCTGTCACACCAGGCGGTCTGAAATGAAAAACTGTGGATCTGTACTGATATGTCAGGATCCAATATGCCAGCAGCTTCTTCTGTCTTTCTCTTGCCATCAATGGCATCATTCAATTTGAATAAAGCTGCTTCTTAAAGTGGCCTTTCACCAGTCTGAGTGTCTGAGTGCTGGCATTGTCCTTTAAATGTGTGACTTAACTCAATGGTGGAGACTCTGTCAAAAGCTGAACAGCACATAAACTTTCCTAATCATGACAATAGAAATCAAACTGCTAACCTCTTATCTAATGCAGATTACAGGTCCATTTGCATGCTGACTTTACATTATCATGCAATCAAGCTCCTTGAAAACGGTGCTCAGATTAAGTGACAACACAAATCATTTGCATGTCTTTGCCCTGCATACCTTTTTGTGCTGCCGAAGCCCTTGGGCTCCCACTCTGATAGGTGGAAACCGACTTGTCTCTGTCCTCTGGGCTGCTTTTATTTCTGGCTGTGAAGTCGAGACAGATACTCCGCCGTCTGTGTGTTTGGATGAAGCAGCTCACTACAGATGAAGGAGCCACTGGTCCTCTGAGGAAGGCCAGTCTTGACACCGTTGACACCGTCCTGTGCGGGTGGATGACCCCGCTGATCTGTGCCAGTTTGCATTTTTGCACAGAGAGCTGTGTCGCCGTGTGTTGTAGACTTCGGTGCAGGGCTTTCAGAATTTGCGTATAAGCCATGATTATGACTAGCAAAGCGAGCTAGTTTGTACTTTAGCACAGTCAACAGATATCTAAAGCTAGGGCAGCTACAGCAACTACCATACAGTAAGGTATAGTTATATAAAAGTGACTTATTATTCTGTACAACACGAAAACCCAACTCACAAGCCTAACCTACTTTGCAGCAGGGCGTTCTGTGTCAAATCAGTCCTCTATTGGTGCCACTGAGGCGCATGATGTTGTCGTCACTCGCCGTTAAAGAAGACGCGTCAAACATTGGTCGCTCAGATATTACGTCATCAAGTCCTGGTAATTTTTTTTATTAGTTTATAGTAACATGAAAATGGCCAGAGCATGGCCGGAAAAAACTCAGGCTTTTTAAATGAAACAAACAAATATGAGCATCAAGTTCAGACCTGAAAACATATACATTTTTAGCCTCATAATGACAGCTAAATGGAATATAAATAAGAAAGTTATTTTTAAAGTAAAGCAAGCCCCACTCAAAATTTTGCCAAGGCAAATAAATAAATAAATTTGCTAAACTGTTTTAAGCTGTAACAGTTTAAAACAGTTGTAACAACTGTGGCCATAATTAAGGCCACAGCTTTAAACATATATTTATCAGGAACTCTAGAACCAAGTATTTTGCTGCAGAGCAAACAATCAAACAAGAAGAGAAATCACAAATGAGTGATCTGTATCTTTACCACCCTTTCAAATTACACAGTTGTTTGATGTTGTAGAGGTTGACCACTCAGTTTGTTTCAGGACCTATATTGATTATTAGTAATCAAACACAGTGATAACTAATATTTGGGACATGTCATTGCAGTAAAAATCAGAACAATGTCATAAATTCTACTTTCAAAATTTATAACAACACAAACTTCAACTGAAAACTATTCTGAAATGCCTTTGTTTTTTAATGTTACATATTTAATTAATAGAGAACTTTTAAACATTTATCCTTTAGTATTGATAAGGTATTGCTTTTGGTTTTTAACCAATCACACATTGATGTGGGTGGGAAATTGTCTAAGATCATGGAAAGGTAGAGGGAGGTAGCTGTATCAGCACCAAGGTAGCACATTTTTAAATGAATTTATTTTAGCCATTTATGAGTTTTAAAATAGTAATGCCACCTTCATTCACAAAAGTGTTAAATATCATATCCAGCCAGGCCAATAATTGGTCCATCTCTAATCTATTGTTATCATAAAGATATTAAATTAGCTGCTTTATGTAGCATACTGTGCAAAACCTTTAGGTATTTTTGATGTTAAGATACACAAGATACCATCAAGAAGGGATTTGTTCTGTCCCAAACTAGCATGACAACAAACCCAAGCATACGACCAGACTCTTAAAGAACTCTTATCAGAGACAATAAGAACAAGGAGTGCTGTAACAGATGGTCTGATCCCCACAGAGCCCTGAATTGGAGTCAGTCTGGGATTACATGAAGACAGAGACAGCCTGAATCCACAGAAGAACTGAAGCAAGAACTCCAAGATGCTGGAACAAACTACTGGCAATGTACCTGAAAACAGTGAGTACCCAAGACAGTTTCTTAAATAACTGGTAAATAAAAAAGTAATCACACCTTTGCTTTTGGAAAACAGATTTGTTCTATGGTCAATATAAGTTGTATATGAGTCTGGTGTATGTCATCTAGTCAAATCTTTGTCTAAAAATACCAGAATTAGCATGTCTCCGCCTGTTGTGTGAAATGAAAAATGACTTCACGCCCAGAAAAAGTCATCACAATAAAATCAGGAAACATTAGTTTATTGAAAACATTCAATCCAGCATTGTCTTAATGTGTTATCAAATAAATATGCATATGCACTTAAAAAAACACAATGTAATGAATTTTGTCAAGAGGACAGAATACAAATAAGTAAAAGTATCAGTAAAATTGTGAGTAAATAAAGGTTAGTCGGTGGGCCTGTAGAATCATGAGTGCACCCATTTATGAGGTTTAATATCACTTTATTTCATACATCCTGTTCTGCTGTCTTTCTCAACAGGCCTTTCAATAACTGTTTGATATAAAAACAACCTGATACTCTATACTGTAAAGACATGACATCAAAATAGGAAATATGTGAAACCAGCAGCTGAAATATGCAATTTCATATATTGATCGTTACATGAAAATGATTTAAAAAACCTGATACTGTTGTTTTTTCTTCTTCTCCATGAACAACTTTACATTAAAGGTATTGTATTTTTCAAAAAAAAAAGAAAAACAAAAAACAAACTTTCAGTCCTGTATCTGAAATTTTCAGTGCTCCATTCAAACCTAGGCAAGCATGGAGCACAGGCTGGGGGGAATTCACCTCTAGAGTCCAAAAGCAACAAAGAAAAACTCGATGCATACATCACAAACCTTTTTTAAAAAAAAAAAAATCTCATCACAGCACTCTACATTGGTAAAGTTGCTCAGGGCAACGGTTGACTCAAGATGCAAATGGGGGGAGAAACCTTAGCTCCGAATCCTGTCAAACTTGGCAAGATGCAGAGGAATGATGCATCTGTCTGATGTATCTGCAGAGAAATGAAAACACTATTACTTTAAGTCTGCTCTGGCCCCGGCACTTTTCTCATCTGCTGCCTGGGCTGCTTGCGATCGAATTGATTCAGACTTACTTAATTAGTGGCGTGTCGGCCTCCATCTATAAAGTGGCAGATGAGTTTGTGACTTTTTGTGTGTGTGTTTAAGAGACAGAGCAAAGAGGAGAAAGACAGAGAAGGCAGGATGAGTATATGTGCCGGCTGTGCTGAACATTCTTCAAATATACGTGTTGACAGGAATGTAAAGCAGAGAGAGAGACAACGCACAGAACAATGTGTGTACAGAAAAGAAAAATATTTTATTCAGTATTTGCAGGAGTATATGTCTGTGTGCATATGGGAGAAGAAAAAAGACTGGAGAGCATGAATGTAAATAATACATACATGACACTGAACACAGAAAAATAATGTACACAGAGATGGTAAATACCATTAAAGTTGCCACAGTAAGATAAAAAATAGACAATGACACAGAAAAAAAATATATGTGTGAATTGTGTGTGTTGATGTCATTGTGCTCAGAGGTTGCTGATCTCACTTTCCACATAAAGCAGGTTGTTTTTTTCCCCCAGTTTCTTATAAAACCAGCCTGCCAGCACAGAGGATAATTAAAGTGCAAGGCGGCTCCTGCTCCTCTGCAAAATATATGGGATAAATCTCATCAGGACAAAACACAAAAAAGTCAATTAACTTGTCTGTCAGATGCCTCGATTACCTGGGATTATTTAAACCGTCTGGAACTGATTTTATTGTCCCGCTTGGCAAAACAAATCCTGTTTGCTTTGGGCCCGGTCTCCCTCTGCAGCAAATCAGCCACAACAAACATCTAAAAAACGTATGATCGTGAGACTAGGATGGCGTGTGCTGACAGTTTGAGGACACGCTAAACGGACAGAGGAACTGCGGTCCAAAAAAGCCAATAAAACAAAAGAAGAAGGTGAAGCTTTATTTGTTATTTATTTTTTATAAAGCATCAGTAAAATCAGCCCTGAAAGATAATTTGAATAACTGTAAAAACGATCATCCTTTCAGTGCGCCTTAGTAGAAAAGTCTGTTTTTAATACAAAGATATGAAGCTCCTACGGTAAAAGAGAGTTAGACGTCAAACAGACTTGAAGTAAATATGTTTGCCAGAAAAAGCAAGTAATCTTTATTAAAATAAAAACGCATGTCAAAAAGTTAGTCAGCATATTCAAGACGGGAGTCTGAAGTAAAATTAATTTATTTGCGTGATGCTTTAATGATTTAGCGAAGCAACAACATGCAGATGCTTTTAAAATTCCATCTTATGCCCAGATGAGTAATGTATTAGTAGGTGGCGGTTTTTCATATTTTAATGTTAGTATGCTAATGCTTTAATGGATATAGAAGAAGCATGCAGAAGCCATACAGCGCGGCCTTGACTTGTTATCCAAATTAAACTGCTTCTGTTTACTCCAACAGTGTTAAATTCAATCAGGTTAGTTCAGTTTAATTCCAATTTTCACTAAAATAAGTCTCTCTAGATCTGATAAAGTGCAAGCACCTATAATCTGCTATTAAAACCATAAAATGTTAGCTACTAATTTGAAAAATACATGCTTAAAAATGAACTTGAAGATGTTTGATCACATTCATTTTGTTATCAGTGAGGAGTCTATGACAGTGGCAGATATGTGACGCCCCAAATCTAAAGTTCAGTAATGGTGTTCACTGTAAAGGTCCACATCTTTGCACTGAGACAAAACATCTGGATTGACTACAGTAAGTAGAGCACAGAGCTGACTGATTCCCGAAAAACTTCCTGCTTCACAGCATTGCAGCTGGAGTGTTTTCATCTAGTCCTTTGTGTTCGTCTTTGCACATGAATACACACTCAGTATCCTTTCGCCAAAGTGTCCCTTCATCATCATCATCATCAGCATCATGCTGGTGTAAATCTCCGCTCCGCTTTTTCATATGTCAGTGACGCCCGTTCGTACTGATCCAGGATTGCACTATTCTCAAGAAGTCTACATGATGGAGACAATGCAACATAATGTAGAACATAAGCAGACACACACACATATCAGGACAGCACATATTTCACACTAAATGACAAAACAATGGGTAGCACTTTATGTGACTTCTCCATTATATGCAGGCATGAAGCTGCAAGCATGACTTTGTATAGGTCTACTTTGCTTTTTTCATAAAGTGAACTTTCAATTACCAAATAAATAAAACTCTATCGGTTGTATACATCCCCAATGTATGCATTTTATAGATTATTTTTATATTGTGCTTTTTGCAACTTCATGAAAGCACAGTCATGGAACATATGCACATGAAATGTTACACACAGGCATAAATACTATGCTTCATAATTAACCAAACATAAAATCAAATACAACAACTGACACAAATCATGCAAATCTACAGAGGACTTCTGTATAAGTGTGTGTTGAGTAAGGATTAGGGATATTTAATTTATCTCAATGTGCTTTCTTTAGTGTGTGCAAAAGAAATCCAACTGATGTAGTTTAATGAAAACATTTAGGATTATGTCTGCTCTTTACTTGTGCTTTTATGTGAACTTGACAAGTTTCTTTACATTAATGACACAAATGATTTGCTGTAGGCCTACTGGGAGAAACGTGAAGGGGGTTAGACATATTAACTGACAACAACTTCAACTAAAGATGATTGGAAAAGTCCATGCTAATGAGTATCCACTGAGTGACATAATGTATGTCTTCGAGGGAGGAGGACATACAGTAAACTTGAGCATCACAAAGACTTCAAACAAACTCACTAAGAGGGCAAGATGGCTGCAAGCAAGAAAACCATCTTGGTGAAAATGAACAGTTAAAAAAACGAAACAAAACAACAACATAAAAAAATAAAACATAAACCTGCGCAAAAATCACAGAAAAGGAAAAACATAATAAAAAGAACTTACATAAAAGTATATACTGACTGGGCAAATGATGACTACACAACAACATATAAAGATGTTGATTGTTGGATAAGGGTGCTTACCTTGAGATTGTCTCTTAGACCCTAGTTGTGTTGTACTCTGATTCATGTTTGCTCAAAGAGCCAATGAGGCAGAACCTGAAATGTCATGGCTCTTTCATTTAATATCAAACTCGTTTTGCATAGAGAGGTCAGAATGCATAATGTGCTACATAACAGCAATAAACTTCATTAGTGCTTCGACGGCCTCTAAGAGCCTCGCATGCAGATTTGTAGAAAATGAATATAGTCAGGAACACTCTGGAAAGAGCACATAGAAAGTGCATGCAGGAAAAAGGTTGCATTTTTTTAGTAATTTCTCCAAAAAAACTGTACTCTCTGATACCTTCACATAGCGTTTTTGTAAACATATACAGTTGCTTTTCAAGCAAGTCAAGGTGCAAGTACACAGTAAAATACTTTTTTTTCCTGTAGAAAATCTTGTTCATGCCAAAAATGTTGAGCTATAGAATATATTTTCAGTATCACAGTTAGGAATACAAATGCATATTTTAGAATAATTTGCACTCATGTCAATGATATCTCTATGAGGCACCGATTCAAGCCCTTGTGTTACAGTCAAAACTGGCCTTTTACAGAATTAACATCTACTAAAAATGAGGTCTGTATTTGCTTAAATATCTCTGACAAACCTCAAAGTACAGTAGGATTTATGGAAGGTTATCTATAAATCATCATTCAGGGAAAAGCTAGCTGGGGGGCGCTTGACATGTTCAAGGATGAGCATGCAAGAGGGGACATATTTGTCTGTTGTAATTTAGCCCTTAGTGGAAGTTTTAAATGGTCAGAAAAGGGGGAAATAACAAGGATCAATGCAAAAATGAAGGTTATTGTAATCTTAAAAAAATAATGAGAGGAAGAGGAAGAGCAAAGCTAAAAATAAGAGGAACACAAAAATAAATGTAAATATCCCAAACAAATTTCAAACTGTATCCCCATAGTTAACTCTAGGGTTGCTGTTCTTCCCTCATCAGAAATCTATGGATACTGACCGCTGTACTGCCTTTTCGTGGCGTGAAAGCCGGTGGCTGGTGGTGGGAACTTCTTCCAGGTCGTCGTCCAGGTCACATTCATTGTCCGCTGCCTCTTGCGAGTAGCTGTGCTTCATGACCAAGATGCTCCTGCGGTTTCCTGTGGCTGGCAGCAAGGGCCGCACTGCCATGGGCGGCTGTGGGAGGTCCGTGAGCAGGGTGGCGGCCGCCGCGTCACGGGCGCTCAAGTTGCCACGGCTACCCCGCCCGCTGAGTGACAGCTGGGATATGTGTGCGGAGCCGGGGTTGGAGGTGGAGCCACAGTGGTGGTCGTGGACGCAGCGCGAGGAGGCACGGCGGAGGGCGTGGTAGTTCTCAAAGTCTTCAGCCAGGTCGACTAGATCTGCTGAGGCCGCTGTGGGTGTGGTGGCACTCCGTAAAGTACACAGCTCGTAGTGGGGCGGCTCAAAGACCTCCTGGAACATGGTGGGGTCAAAGTCCTCACGCCGCAGAATGTACTTTTTGCGCGGCTGCTTGATCTGGACGATGACAGAGACGATGAGGAGGATGAGGACGATGCAGCAGGTCACGCCAATTATGGTCCCGTTTGTGTTGTTCAGGTTGTCCAGGATGTTGGCTTTCCTCTTCTCTGTACAGTGGTAGAGACACAGCAGGAGAGAAGGAAGAAGGTTGTGAGAAATTAACCAGGAAGGCCCCAAAAGATGCCTTGTAAGACTAACTGACTATCACAATGAGAAAGGAGAACTCGGATTACCATCTGTATTCGTTTTCCCCACTCCCACCCCAACCAGTTGAGGCAGATGGCTGCCTTCCCTGAGCCTGGTTCTGTCGGAGGTTTTTACCACCTCCCTATCCTAGGAAGGGTTTTTTTGGTTCCTTCCCACCGTCACTGACTGCTTGCTCATAGGGAACTGCGGATTGTTGGGTTTTCTGTTCTTCCGTTTATAATTCATAAGGTCTGTACCTCACTATGTTAAGCGCTTTCAGATGACATGTTGTGAATTTGCGCTTTATAAATAAAATTGAATTGAATTGAATTGAATTATTCACAGTTAGTGGACCATTAGACAAACCCTTCCTGCCAGCTCTGGATTTCTCATGGACTCTAGTAAGAAAGATACTCTGGTAATCAATTTGTGTGGTGCCTTTTGAGCATATCCAAAGTTTCAAGATCAGGAGTTTAAGGAATGAATTCTAACCTAAACTGAAAACATTACTATGCCTGCAAATGTATTTAGCTTACTACCTACATAAGCAACCCTACCAAACTTCCACGCTTAAGGTGATTTCATACATAATGTTTTTGTGGACAGGTTATGTTAAAAAACCCCAACCAGCACAACCACTACATGAAAGAAGCAGAGGACTTCTATTTTCAAAAAATGCTCTACCATCACTCACAGATGCAACAATGACTCCGATAGAGCCGGATCTTTTAATACTCCCAAAATATGAATTACGATTTCACATAACCACTGAATCTTTGGTGGCAAATATAATTATCTCTGCTACACGCACAGCGCTGTGATCCTAGTCAGCAGTGACAGAGCGTCTCCTCCTCTCTACTGTGCCACGCAGGCAGGTCGATTTCAGTGGAGGAGCTTGGGAGAAAAAGGAGGATGAGATCTGATAAGAGGATGTGTTTTTTTCAAAAAGTATCAAAACGAAGTCATTTGTGAGCCATTAAGTTTATTTTTTTTTGTAGTCTACTTTAGAAGTGTTGCATTACCAAGGTCTCTTTATGTGATCGATTTGATGTGTATCTTAGCACATAAATGTGGCCCAGTGGCCTAATGGATAAGGCATCAGCCTCCGGAGCTGGGGATTGTGGGTTCAAGTCCCACCTGGGTCGTATGACTTTTCACAGGTTTATCAATAGATATGGCTTCATGTACTTCTTCCAGAAGGCTGAATGTTACTGCAGGTATAAACCGCATGGAGCCTTTGATTTGACATGCAGACGTCCCAAAATTTCAAAATACTGCATTCTGGGGTAGCAGTAGTTCCGTAGTTAAGTCTTCAGGCACCATGGTGCAGCTGACCCCTGCTTCCAAACAAGCTGGGTTATGTGAAGACTGCATTTCGTTGTACTTTGTGCAATGACAATAAGGCTGAATCTTAATCTTTAGTGTGCTGTATTTCTGTTTTCAGTCATTTTCGGTTACATAGTTGAGACCCAAATACATGTCGTGTGCGGAAAGTTTTGGAGACGAGCATAAATCTGAAACACATATAAGCAATTAGGAGGTTTATAAACTGATTCAAATGAGTTAATTTTTCACTGAAAAGGAGCCGCATGCACATTTAAAGAGGTTATCTCCCAACAAATGACGTAAAAGAAATCAGAAGAGTAAATCCTCCTTATATGTGTGTTGATTCAGCAGGGATAATATCCAATGAGAGAAGTCGAGCTACGGGAGAATAAACATTTCAAATCAATACAGAATGTCTCAGAGCCTTACTGCATTATAGGCCGTTATATCTGGATTTGTCACCTGGTGCCTGAATATTGTGTTTCCTTTACATGAATAAAAAAATCCCACCATGAATTGATGCAGGAAAGTCACAAACTGGTGCATGGAAATGCTTTAGAATGCAGGAAATTAGGTGTCTGATGCTCAAAATTCCCCCAAGACTACCCACTTAGAGTGCCCTCCACAATGCTGAAACAAAACCTATGCAGCTGGATTACACTATGCACTTCCAACCATCAAAGTCTAATCAAACTTGTGATCCAAGCTGGCATCCATTTGCCAAAGTGAGAAGTAACCAGCTCAAAATTGGAATACATAAAGAATATCTATCTTTACTTCTGCCTTCTAACGTGGATCATCAGCTCATGAGGATGCTGATATTTTGCCTGGTAGGTGTTTTATCTCAGTCTTTCAGCATTAAAAACTAGCAGCTAGTTTTTGTCTACCTCTGGCTGAAAACAGGGTCAAATTCTTTAAAAAAAACTGGAAGAATTTCTGCAGCTCTTCGCAATACAAACTGTATATACAGAGTGAAAAGCTGGGCTTGGGAAGTGGTCCCGTACTCCCCGAGCGGCAGCACAAAGACGGAGAAACTGTAGCTCATGTGTGAAGATATCTGCTAGCAAATGGACCTTATCATGTACACGATTAAGAACACGACTTCCATGAGCCATCTACCAGATGGACAAGAAGGTCACAGTGGGTCACAGCTGTAGTCGATTTATCACAGGGGGAATCTACAAAGAGTAGCACAGACAAACAGTGCGTAGAGAGCCAATCTGTGGGGAGATCTGTGACATTTAAAAGCTGGATGAACTTGTAGCACGGCAGCGCTGAGCTTCAGTGACAGTAAATGGTTACATTCAGACGTGTAAAGGAGAGAGGAATAAAACTTGACATTTTACCGCTAATGAGGACAAATGTGGGCAGCATGCATTACTAGAGCAGAGAGAAGGGGGAAGAAGACAGAGTAACACGATGAGGAACATGGCTTCTTCTTGCTGAGCTCAGCACAATTTCAGACTCCGACTGTAGGGTGGAAAGGTAGCGTCGTCTGAGTGAGGAATGGGTCATGCAGGATTTAACTAATTGACGCAATTTGTCAGCGGCCCTGCTCAAAGCTTCAGAGGTACAGCGCACGTACAGAATACACAAGCATCTTTTCTGTACGGCGCTTCTATCTGAGAGAGAAAACATGTCTAAAGAAATAACAAGAACATGCTTAAACTGCAACCTGAGGTCCAACATAATCACAAACACACTGCGTTTATTGACACGGGAGGTTTTATTGCAGAGAGGGCGCCGGGGAGCTTTGTTTCAGATCTCATTTTAGGTATTTAGAATCCAGTGATGGCTCATGAAAGGTCAAGGAACATAAAACTAATTAATAGGCGATATAACCCGGAGAAAAACGAGCTAATTACCAGGCCTCGCACATTTTCGGCTAATTATTTGAATGGCATCGTACACAAAGACGTCGCGGGGAGGAAATCTCAATCCAGAGGTGTGAATTACGGAGCTGCCAGCAGGGAGACACTTCATCAATGTATAGATCCGGGCGGCTTTTAAAATTCTGAGCGAGGGGGTCAAGCCGCGGAGGAGAGGAAGGAACTGACAGTATCTCAAAATCAGGAAGTCGGGGAGCAAGACATTTTCACGAGAGTCAAGTTCTCGCGCATCGATCTGCACCAAAACCTGGAGCAGCTGGACGGTGAATTCAAATTTGTGTAGGGTTTTACCGTCTTATCAATGATATACTTATTTAGTATTCGTGTACTTATGCATTTAGTTACACCTTTTATTCACTATATAATGCACAATATTTACTCTGCACCATTCAGAGTCTTTTAATTACGTGTTTTCTTAAAAATCCCTACATTGGAATAGAAAAAAGCAGCATCAATAGCATATATAGCATCTTCTGCTAACAATCCAATAATGCAAGGTGTCACATGTTACAGATGCACAAATTTAAACTGTACACAGCCTAATGTGTCAGTAATTACAGAAAAGGTAGTGAGTCACAAGGGTCTTGAATGCCAACTAACTGAGTCTCAGTCTCTCTTTCCCTGTCGCTCTCCATGGTGCTGAAATATTCAAACATGGCCTTTCTGTGTATAACGCAACAACCAGCTTTAAAAAAAAACTTGCCAGAAGGCCAAATGACTGAGCTTAAGTGTAACATCTCACCTTTACATTGGTTCTCATCCCAGGGGTAGACACAGTTCTGCATGCCGTTGCACACCAGCGTGTTGTTTATGCACATGTTGCTGTGACAGAAGAAGGCATCTGCATCGCATGGAGCTGGAAGGGGAGAGCGCACACGGTTATCACACTGAGAGCTTGTAACAAAAGCGATCACAGAAATCTACCCACTTTGTCCAAACTGAAACACTCAGCTTTACTTGCTCACAGAAAGAGGTAAGTATGAAGTTGTAACTTTGACGTGCTGCTGCACAAATCTGTATTTGCGGTTCAGCTGAAGAGAAGCGCCCCTGTGCCAGATTTGGAGGAAATAAATTTGGATGGGCATTACTCAAATCAGACCTGTTTCCCCCTGAACCCATCTGTTCTTCATGAATTTTCATCCTCACCCTCCTTTTCAAACATTTGCAGAGACAACTTGTGGATGGGAATGAATTTCTTGTAACACGTGTGTGTGTGTGTGTGTGTGTGTCCTGTAGAGACAGCCATGGCATTTCACAATCATCTGCACACGAGCCCAAAACAAATCCTTTTCTATTTACGCCAGATGTTGTTGATCTCTCTACAGTGCACCATTCTTGCAAACAACACTGCCACAACAATAAGCACCAAACACATGATCCTCCATGACACCTGCCCTGCTAATGCAGCCTTTCTGGTGTCTTGAGTCTCCGCCCTCTTATGACGACAGTGTGAGGCAGAGCCATCCGTCACCAGGACACGGTCATAAAATCAATGTGGTAATGTTACGGGCCACGCTGACATATATATGTATCTGGTGGAGCTACAGAATTTAAAGCTAAGGTGCCCTTGCTCTCAACAACCAATCATACTAATGCATGAGCCAGCTGAATGGTCAATTCATTGCATGCGACTGTCAGTCACAGTGAGGGATAGCAGCACGCCAAGCTACAGCTAGTATTTAGTGGAGCCCAGTAATTAGGTTAAACCACAGGCCAGCGTTTTTTTTCTCCTTTTGGCAGTGCTCAGTTGAGGGGCAAGTGAGTTATATAACCGCAGTGAAGATGTTTTCAAGTTTTTGGTTGAGAATGCATCTGATTTAGGAATGTATTCAAGGGCAAATGTGATTTCTCTCATTGTTTCATGAGGGCTAACTGAGTTACAGCTGCTTATTTAATACACACCGAGTAAAAATAAAAATAAAATGTACTATTTGTGTTATAAATGCAAGTTATCAATTACTAAATGTTATTATTAGACTTTTGGGCTGCTGGTTTTATTCTCTACTGATTATTTACTCCATCAAATATGAGAAAAAGGTGCCAATGCAGGATCTACAAAACAGAAAGTGACGTGTTTGCTTGTCTTGTTTTGGTTGGTCAACACACCAAAACCTCAAATGAGTTGGTTTATAATCTCATAAATTGAACAAAAGCAGCAAAGTTTATGATAATACGAGAGTCATTGGATTTTGTCATCAACATAATGAGGTCCCCTTCATTGTTCAGTTATTTTATTGCTGAGAACTATTCTCATCTGGGTATTTTATCCATTAACAGTTTCTCAATTGACCTTCCAGAAAGCTGACTACATCATGAAGATGCTGTGTATCAGTTTTGGCATGTACAGTTGTACATGTATTGGAAAAATCTGTCCAAATTGTACATTGCTAGTTAGAAATATACTGCCACACATAGCATGAGAGAAGCAGAGGCAAAAGAAGTAGAAAAAGAAGCAATTATACACATCAAAAAATACTCCACATGTAAAAGCCCTGCATTCATGATAGTTAAGTAGAAGTAATACCGTATTATCAGGAAAATGAACCAGCACAATATGCCAGTGTGTTAATATTACAGATGCATTCAAGTGTATGCAAAGAAGTCACTGCACACAGCAGCACAGAAAAGAAGTACTAGTAGTGTACTTGAATAAATGTACTTATTGGTACATTCCAACATAATGGAAAACAAACAGAGGATCACAAACAGTCAGTACAATGAGTTAGGTTACATATGATCCACTCTCTACAAGCATATGTAATAAAGTATGAGGACAGTAGACGTATTTTGAGATTACTTTGTGTTCCTGAATGTTCCAAATGTTAGTGATTTATGTCTGACATGTGAACGTAATGGATGGCTCTGTTGAGCTGCAGGCTGTTTGGTGGTGAAAGAAGTCGTCCTTCCTACGTCTCTCGCATGTCTCTCGTTGTCTCCCTTTATCTCTCACTCTCTGCACACACAGACACACAGCACTGGCACTGGCACTAAAGCAGCTTGCCAGTGCTGTGGCAGAGCTGGGGACTATTTGACAGTGTTACCACTGTGATGTATGGCTGTTTTCATCCCAGCTCCCATCCCAAGTGAATAATAACACACCAAATTAGAGTGACTTATCTCTATCTCTCTCTGTAACCCATCCTGTCTGGGCCTTTGCCAGCATTTCCTGAGTCATACTGGCTCTCTGTGTGTGTTCTAATACCCCCTTCTCATTTTCTGCCCCCCTCCTCCGCCACCTTTGTTTCTATCTTTCTCATTCTTTTCGATCACACAGTACAGTACAAGTCAAACCTGTAACAGTTTGTTTTTGCTAACATCCACCAGAGGGAGCCCACTCCCTCTCGTTTTCCCCACCAAATCCTCCCGGCTCCCTCATTCAGCACGGGGTGAGACGAGACGTTATAAAGAGCGCGATCCGCACTAATCTCCTGCAAAATTAATTTCAAGACATTCTGTAATAAAAGTGCCCTTTTGACCACACAGAAATGTTCACAGTCACTGCTGGAGGCATAAATTAACTCCTAAATGAGTGGCTGATGAAAATAGTCTGGGTGTCTCAGCAGAGCGGGGCTCCAGGAGCAAAGAGGCTTTCTGCAGTGAAGTGCAATAAGCAACACCTGGTGATCATGCATTTTTACAGTCAAGCAGCCACTGTGGATCTGTGTGGTTTGGTTTTTTTACTAGTATGTAGTCATGCTACTTGCAGAAGAAGAGGATGACGTCTTTACCTGTATTCGCCTGATGTTGCTTTCTTTAACCTCTCACTTGCTCTACATGTGGAATATTACTGTCAGTACTGATACCATTCTCGTTTTTGAACCAGTAAGTTGCTTTTTTTTCTTTACCAATGCTAAATTTTGATTTCCTGCTCTGATTATCTAGTATTTTTAACAATATGGTTAATAATAGATATGTCACTTTATCCAATACGTTGTGGCTCCTATATTATGAAACAGTTTATCGTTCACTGTTCGATCTGTCCCATCTATCACTACTTAAAAATCCTGGCTAAAGGCCCATCTATTCATCACTGTGTTTGGGTTCCGCTAATCATTAATACAACTATACAATTTTCTTCCCTTTAATTACTGTCAAAAATCAGTCAAAAATCCTGTTTAATGTAAATTATGTTCATGTATCATGCTAATGTTGCTATAACTTATATAGTAAATACACTAGGCCTATTAACTACATTTCAGTTACTGTTGACTAATAACAAAATCACAAATTCTGGTTATTGCAGCAGCAGATCACCAGTCCACTGCTGATGTCTGTCTTCTTTTATTTGCCTACAATCTCCCCACTGTTTTCTTCCTAATCGTAAAGCAACAAAGTTAGCAAGTGCATATAGATACAGAGCTAAGACCAGGCAAAGATCCATATGCTAACAGGCATTAGCATACTGTGTTGGTCATAAAATGCTTTCATGCACACGGGAAAGAAGCTCTGCAAGAAACAAGAAGTGATGTGTGTAGTGAAGCCAGAGCAAATTTCCATCTGCAACCCCAGAGACGGGCTGCAGATGAGGCGTAACAATGCTGACAGCCGAGATGTCACACAAGCACATTTATCACCTAAGACATAATTGCTTCTTGGGTGAAGATAGGTTTCACTTTCTTAAACTTCTCATTTGTAATCACACGCCGTAGTTCTGCGTGGCCGGACTGTGCGCGCGCGTATGTGGCGCTGGAAACGGAGCAAGTTCACTAATACCAGCAGATGCAAAGGCTGCACTGATGATAAAGGTGGATGTTTGCGTTTGGGAACACTGCTCTCCCCACTGAAGCAACTTGCTGGGAGTCAGCAGCTGTGAATAGTTCTCTAAGAGCCGCTAGTTCCACTGGGAACCTGCAGCTGTGAAGAAACACGCGAAGGCTTAAGATCTACTGCAGCTGGGGAACACTTATTGCAAAAACAGCACTAAAAGCTACAAATCCAGATGTGTGCACTTGTAATAGAGTCACACACTTGTAGTAGTTACACACCATCTTCTCTTTACCTCAGGGAGGGAATTAAATAACTTACTGCAGTATTTTTGGAGGACAAGTGCATATGGAACCTCTATTTAGATTTCCACCTTTCATTTTTTTTCCCTCGTACTATCCGGACTTGCTTGCTCTCAACACTTTTTTGCTTTGATTTTGGCATTCCCTTTGGATTAAAACAGCATTGTGCCTTTTTGAAGTTTTCCACAAGTATTACATAGAAGGTATCTCTGCTAACACTATGAATAAACGCCTACTGACAAAGTTCAATGTTTGGTGAAAGCGGCTTCATTCTTAGCATTAGAATAATGCTCAGTATAAACACATAAGTCAAGACAAACTTTGTTGGAATATAAAGAAACTCGCACCAATGAAATAAAGTTATTTGATTTGGTAATACTCACTAAAAGGAGGCCATGCAGGGGAAGTGCACAAATTATTAACTAACAGATTTAACCATGAAACCTTGCCAGTTGATTGTCTGCATCAAGGCAATTCATTTTTGTATTGCAAGTTTTCTAAAATATTACGGTTTAATGTGCAAACGAGGTGCTTTAGGAAACTTGAAATACAAAAAAAAAGATTTGTCTTAATCTAAGTAATCAACTGGGGAAGTTTCATTGGATCTACTAGTTAAAATTTTTACCCATAAAAAGTAGTTTTCAACAAAAAGGTACTGAATACAAAACATGTATTTAAAGACTGTTTTCTCCAGATGGGTTTCTTCTCATACTCTGAGGCACAAATATCCAAACTTTCAAGTTTTCCTCCTATCTATATACTCAAGGTTTGTACATATATCATTCACAGCTTGATTTATAGAACATTTTATTCAAAACATTGATGAACATGATAGTGTTTCCTGATTTATGGAGTGGTAAAAACAGGTGTCCAGAATCCTCTCTGCGAAAACCTTTGACTCCAATAAATGATATGAAACAAGGATTTTGAACCTGAAGTTATCAAATGTTTAGGTACCAGTGAAATGTATGCAAACCAGCACACATTTAATGATATAAAGAGTAAGAATATGCCTACATTTTTAATAGGAAAAATGTAGCGTAATAAACACCTACATGCGTATTTTTTGACATTTTCTTTCTATGTAAGAGATTTTGCCTGCAGTCCTAAAATTGACCAGAGCAAGAAAAGCAGTGTTTTCGCCTGTAGTGTCTTCGCTGAAGATAACTAAAAAATACAATACAATACAATTTTCACTCCAAAATCATTTCATATTTGAAGATTATGGTGTTCCTAAACATTTACTTCAACAATAAAAGCAAAAAATACATTAGCCTTTTGTTCGCATGACTGAAAGAGCCACACAAGTGCACACAAATCAAAATCAGTCCAAACTATGCAGCAAAGGAACACAAAACTTAATATATGGGTGTATTAAACATGAGGTTTTCACCCTATTATGTTGTACACAAGTATTTTAAAATGTCTGAAACAGGCTAATCTGCTCTGTAAGCAAGTAAAGACCACACTCTGAACTGTTCTGCTGCTCCTGCTTTCCAGAGCTCTGCTACATCTGTACGTTGACTGTTGACAGGGGTTGGTGCAGTGCTGCTGAGCTGTGGTGGATGCTGCTCTAAAGGCTGAGGTCTGGCTGGGGATCGCCTGAGTGACTTAGGCAGAAGCGTTGCCCCGGCAACAGCACATCCTGGCTCTGCTTGGTGAAAAGGCCTTAAAAAGGGACACTGACTTCACAACACAAACAACTCCGCTGCTGCTGCTGCTGTCACCTCTGCTGATTAAGCTAGGTGCTAAACTATCTCAGCACTGTGACGAACAATATATAAAGCCTGCAGGTATGTAAAGAACATCAGCAGATTGTCCTTCATGACTTTATGATTTAATTTCAAATAATCATTTGTGGTACATGCCTTTATCTAAAGTACATTCATTTTTCTTCTCAATAACTGAAAAATCAATGGTTCCAACATAGTTCTTCCATTTAAATAACTGTAATACATGTTTTTTCTCTTCCTGTTAGCATTCAGAAAGATCCTTTTCACAGAATGAACCTGTGTGTTTGTGTGTGCACCTCCCTGCTTGTATCTGTGCCTTTAAAAGGCAATGAATGACACTGACATACTGTATACTCACAAGGCTCAGACCCACTTCATTCACGTCACTAGTACAAAGAATGCCCTCTGCAGCCCCTGTCAAACTACAAGCTGCATCAGATGAGAAGTGAGTGAATGAGAAAGAGGAAGACTGTGTGTGTGTGTGTGTGTGTGTGTGTGTGTGTGTGTGTGTGTGTGTGTGTGTTTGTGTGAATTTTAATCTCTCCCAGGTGTTTGGCTCAAAGAAAAACAGCTAGATGCAAACACACTGTAGCTCCTCCTGATGTTCTTTCAGCACAAGCTCTGCCTCACTCTTTATTTCTATCTCTTTAGCTTTGGTTACACAAAGGAGTCACCTATGTAAGTGTGGCAGAGTTGAGCTCAGTTCCACCTGTACTGTAATCACCCACAGGCAACGTTTGCTATAATGGGAATCATGTTTCCTGGTTTCTTGCTTCCTGCTGTTTAAATGGTCATAAAACTAAATGGAAAATCTCTGACAGCACCTTTCCTACGATCTGCTACTTGCCATAAATGTGGTCACCGTGCCTCCATCTCCTTTTAATGGCCACCAGTCAAGACTCGCTCTGTTTTATTTTGACATCAGTATCACTGTCATCAAAGCTAATGGGCTGCCCTTGATAAGTGCGTCACATTGTAGTAACCGCCAGCAAACGACGGCCCATGTGTGTGAATGCGGGTTTTCTCAGCTGTGTCTTACGTTCTTGGTAGGTTGTGAAAAGGATGCGGAAGCGACTTTTGCGGCTGGCCTCGTCCGCCCACATCCGGATGACTCCCAGCGTCGACACCAGCATGATGTCGTTGGCCACCGTGGAGCAGAACTTGCTCTTCAGGTCCTCCACCGAGCTGAGACGAGACAGGAGGAGATAAGAACGCATATTTTATCATCAAGTAACGCGGCCCTTCGTTGTGCATAATCCACAGTGTTGCACAGGATCTCAGAGCTGCTCACAGTTTTTTTTAAGGTCGGTTATCTTGTGATCACAACTATACAGTCTGGATCACTCAAGATAACAAACTGAGATTATATTTTGAAGTGTATTGTAGATAATTATTCAATTACATCCTTATCTTAGCACATCAAATATTGTTTGCTTTAGTCAGGCTGAGAATATCTTATTATCTTGAGATTAAAAATAATTTATTTATATATTATCAGACCTGTTCGTGGGAAGTATGTAGGAGGCAAGTGGCTTACTGAGAGATGGATGAGAAGATCAATACCACTCTCATATCTCTCCTAAAATGTAAAGCTATAGGTAACTGCTGGTTAGTTTGGCTTATTGTGAAGACTAGAAACAGACAAAATGTCGTGTTACCTGAGCTGTATGCCAAACTATGTCTAGGTTGCTCTAAGTTAAAGTCACCCATATTTACTGGTAAAAATGAGATATTTATAAGGGTTTCCATCCAGCTTTCATTAAGATACTAAGAGTGTCTGCCAAAAGGCTTTCCGTAATTAACTAGAACTACTTCAATTGTGTTTGGACTAGAAAATGACTTGCTTTTCTCACAAACTGATTCCTGTTAAGTAAAAAGTGATGCGTTGATCAATTGTGATTAAAAGTTCCCAGTCTGTTGGCGACCTAATTGCAAAGTGGTTAGTGTGCACCACATGGGCGCAAATGCTGTGAAGCAGTGAGTGCCTGGCTTAATTCCTGGAAAGCTGGACCTTTATAGCATGTAATTTCTCTGCTTTCCCACACCTCCTGTTTCTTTTCACTGTCACTGTCTAATAATAGATAAAAATAATCATTAAAAAAGATGAGTCTGTTCCAGAATAGATCACATAAGACCACCCAACATGTTAGGACAGTCAAAATCATGAGTAAATAGCATGGTTTAGAAGAGGCCTAAAACATTCCTGTGCCACAACAGGTTGCTGTATTACATAACCAAATAAAGGTGCCAAAAAGTCACACCTGCCACCATCATACACCGCCACGAAGTTGCGCTTGCACTCGTTGGAATTCGCCATCTCGTAGTCGAGAAAACGCAGGTAGATCTGTGCAACGCGAAGAGAAAACAAAGAGAAAAAAAGAAGAGATCGAGTGAGGAAAAAAAAAATCAAAGGACCCTGTAACATTTGGACATGACAGAGGAAAGGAAGTGAGGAAAACAGAGGAGGACAGAAGAGTGAGGAAAAAAAAAGATTTCAGCTCCAGCCTATTATTGCCTGTGCATCTTACTCATTATCCCAGTGCCTGATATAGCAGCCCTATAATGAAATAAGACTGACAGACTGCAGCTAGTACAAAGTCATTACATACGCATATCAAATGAGGACTCAAAGACAGACAGGCTCTATTAGCTTTGGACTCATTATCCATATCTGTTGAGATAAAACATTACACAAAACCTACAACCTTGTTAAACTTTAAGGAGACCTTGGACATTTTGCCACACGCTTTGGATGTTCAAGAGCAAAAATGTCACCGACTTTCTTTGAAATTCAAACTGCTTTCGGACCAATGGGCTCTAAACATTCAGTATATAACAGACTTACCTTATGTTGGACTAATCATCAAGTACACTATGGCAGATGCAATATAATGCACTATTTTATTATCCCAACAATCTCTTGGTGAGTGAAAAATCCACCTTGCTATCCACCTTGACTCGTCTCAGCAGCTATTCTACACTTCCCGATTGCCTCCGCATCGTTGTCTGTCACTCATTCATCAGACTGAGATCTCCCAATCACAGCTATGGTTCTGGTCCGCTGAGCACAGCACTCGCCATCATTACGGTTAATGAGCGGACTGCTCCCGAACTGTGACAGGGAAATGTGACGCTTTAAATGCCCAAAGACGAAAGCTGCAGATGGAGCAAGATAATGGACCTTGCAATGTCAACTTGGCTTCAACAACATGACAAGTGAAATGGATCGGAGGGGGAAAACAAGCTAGCCAGTTCCCCTGGGGTCTCATATTGATGTCAGTAATCTTCCATCTAATAAAAATTGTCATATTCAGCCACTTTGTTGGCTATATTGGCTTTGTCACGAGAAACAGGACATTTATTGTCTGCCATGCTGAGAGAGTGGAATGAAATGCTGTTACAGTTCATTCATTAACTGAAGGCCTCACAATGCGATGCAAAGATATACATGTATATACAGCTTACAGTATACATAAACATACTGTACATATATACAGTAATACATAGAGTATAAATGTATGTACAGTGTGTGTGTGTGTGCGTGTATATGTATAGATATAGATATAGATATATACACACACACTGTAATATTACATAGATCTCCAATATAGTGTCTTAAATATGATTGGAAGCTTCAGAGTGGTGGTGTATTAGAAGTGTATAAAATCTAGTTTCTCAGCAGGTTGGATGACGTAGTGATTTGCTCAGTGATCTGAGTGGACTATCACTAGACATTGCAATAAAAAAAAGTTGCTCAGACCAGTTTTCGAGAACATTTGAAACTTCGTATTAAGAGGAAACAGTTCAGAAACCAGGAACAAAGTAGTTATAAAGAGTAGATGATGGCTCCATTCCATCTGACAGATTGCCAAAGACGTCAGATTTAATGTGGAACTGTTAAGGTTATAGTCAAGGTTAAGGTTATGGTAAGGTGCTCTCAGCCAAATTTATCTCCATTTGTTTTAGAGTTCAAGAGGCAAATAATTGGAAAAAGTACCAATAAGCATGACAATTACGACACTTGGCCCAGTCATTCCCTCGTCAGCGAGTACAAAGCAAATTAGACGAGAAGTTTTCCACCCACAGCACAAAGAATGCACTGAACGCAGCCATCTGTAACCAATAAAAGTTATTCCAGCCAGGGGAGACTAATTGCAAATGCAAAACATTGTCGATAAAAACATTACATTTTATTTTTGCATGGATTCATCTAGTGCTAATGGCTAATTAAAGCAATGAACTTGCAGTCATTAAAGAGCATAATCCCCCCATCTTGACCATCACAGCTGTTTCTGGACAGAAGCATGATGCTGGTGGTGTTGGGGCAAGTTGGTGGCTTGCTTTTTTGCTGTGCACCTAGGGATGAATGTTCACACATTCATGGTCCCTTGAGGAGGAACTCTACTGACTTTATCATGTCAACTATTTCAACATCTGCAGAATGGACTGGCACAAAATTGAGTACAGGCTTTTCTGATTTTCAGACAATGAATGCTACTGACTTTGGGGAACCTGTGGCTTTTCCTCCAGTGCTACTATACAGTTTACCAATGTGGTTTTAATCACACTGACTCAACAGCTGTTGAGGGAACTGCAGTGAAATATGGGCCATGTTTGGTACATGATCCCTACATCAAGTCAACACTTTATTTGGTCTAACACTTTAGTAAATGGTCAGATACTAAAAGACCAATGGCATTCCCATCAGTCTCAGCTGCTAATCTAAGATAGCAAACACAGTAAACCTGTCACCTGCTTGACATCAACGTGCTATTATTATTACTTTAAGCATCTTAGCATGTTGACCTTAGCATCCAGCTCAAAGCATTGCACCTTAATTTCACTAACCTAACCGTATACTCATAGTCCTGTTATTATTCTATGACATAATGTATTTCAAAGCTGCATTTGAGACACTTGCCATAGCGCAGTGTATCATTTGCTATGTGACTTCAGGCTATACATGGTCTGTCTAGCTAAACTGAAAGGAAAAGAAACACTACATATGCTACACACACCCTTTTATGTTGTAAAAGATAATGGCCTTATGGTCTTGGATATTTTTTATTAAATGAAACGGTGTTTTGTTTTTTTTTTGGTATCACAGCCTGCGGTTGTTTCCATTTTACTTATGTGCATCCTGCTGAGTTTGTGCATGGAAAAATAAGTGAAATTCTTCTCGGGTTATAACATCTTTGATCAGCTGTTACATACACAAAGTCATTGTTTGACAGATGCAGGTTGCACTGACTGGAAGGTGAAAAAGACAGCCTCATTATGTGGCAAACACATATCAGAAACAAATATACAAACAACTTTTGATGCTGCTTTTCTGTGGTCCCTTTTGGCAATCTCTAACTGACCAATGATGAAGAAAAATCTGAGTGCAGATGGCATCACAAAGCCAAATGACGGCAATGGATCAGGAAGATACAATCGCCAATTTGTAAGGTGAGAGATTGGCTCCAGCAGGAAAATAGGCTGCCTCTTCATTGATTGCTGCACCCAATAATGACGCAGAATCCATCACTGACTGAGGGGAAGAGTATGTTCTGTAAAAGGTGCCCGTAATACTGCGTACTGTTCATTACAGTCACAACGAATGTCTATTTTTTAACCATTATCTTCATGAAAAGATGCGGAAGGTGTCAGACAGTGCGGGCAAGTGTGGTGGAAAAATCCAGCCTGTGTAAAACAGACAGGACCCAAATGGTGTGTGGAAAATAACAGTAACTGATTAGCTAACTGAAAATATTCCCCTATACAACTAACAGCTGTGTGCCGAGTCTGGACAGCTGTCCACACCGTAATACCAAGAGGAGGAAAAGTTACTAGAATGCAGACAAGTTGACAGTTTTCTAAATTTAATGTCCAGTTGTCATCACTGAAACACTGATTGTCTCTTTATCCTTCCAAATTAACGCACTATTTGTGCGTTAATTTGGAAGGATAAAGACACGTGTAGTCTATAATATCAGAAAGGTGACATTTCGCTTTACAGGAGTGCTATTATTTTCCTTTTAATAACAGTGGAAGCTAATTACTTGTTTTTTTTCAGGGTAGTTTCTCCAAAATCTATTAGCAGGACAAGCTAAAAATAAATGACATATGGTGGTGTAAACTAAAAACGTCATGACTTTAAAACTGGTGCAGTGCTATGGTCATAACTGCTTACTTGCAGGTATGTCTCCCCTGTCTTTACCTTTCATGCCACCCCTCTCTCTGCCATCTGCTGCCCCACCTTGAAACCCCATCCCTATACATTTAGATATTTGATAAAATGCATTATTAAGTCTATGTTTCCCTTATCCCCTCCTTCCTCATTCTTCCTCCTCGTCTGTATCCCCTTCTCCTCTTCTCTCTCTGGAGTGCTCCGGTGCAGTCTAATTAGAGCCTCCGGTATAGGATGTCATTATCTCTCTGCTGTTTCTGGCACACTGGGTACAGTGCAGTACTGTATCAGCACAGGGAAATGAACGCCCTGCTCTGCACAATGTGCAACCTTACGCATGCACGTACACAGTACTGAGGGAGCGGCGGTGGAGGCGGCATTCTCTACATCGCCCTCACTGCGGTAGCATGTGAGCTTGCATGTGTGCGTGTGTGTGTGTGTGTGTGTGTGTCTGAGAAAGCGACTGGAAGTGAGGAACCAAAGCAGACAAAGAGAGACACTGTAGGTTTTATATATTTCATGTGTAACTGAGTGTGAACAGTTGCGGTGCAGGTGAGAGCTTGAGGACTGTGTGTCTCTGAAGATAGATTCGTACTAAAAATTTTATTTTCTGCCTTGTCCATCAGTGCCAATTGGTTGTCAGCCTTTGGCCCATGACTTGCCCTGTGAGGCTCCTCTGCAGTGTGAAATATGACGCTCATTCAGACCAAGTAAAATACATCACACTGCCAGGATGGCCTGCTCTGTCACTCCTTCATGCACAAACCCGTCCTTAGCCACACACACATGGATGCATGCATGTGATGTGCGCAAAATAGACGTGCCTGCAATATATTGGCAGACATACGCACTCCACTTAGAGGGACTGAGGAATCAATGCCACATTTTTAAATCGACCATAACATTTAACTGGGGCCAGGGTCCCTCCTAATGCCTGTTTCAATGCAACACTTATTGGATGGCTTCACATGAGTGCTGATGATCAACAAAAAAGTCTGTAGGTAGATCATGACACAGTCTTATAGTTCTGTGGCCTTGGGGTTTTGAAACAGCTGAAGGTCATTTCTGAAGGGAAACAAGGGCATTAGCAGGAAATATGCAATCTAAAGAATAGGCCAGATAAGAACAAATGCGCTGCGACCATGAATCACAGTCACACCAATGTTATCATCCAGCCATATCGTAAGCGGGTGTGTGTGTACAGTACAAGAGCCTGCAGCTCAGCAAGAAAAACCTGCGTAAAAAATAAAAAATACTACGAGCCTAATCACACTTTTCATAGGGGATGGAACGCAGCTTAATAGCTCTGCTAATGTGTACTGTATAACTCTAAAAAGATCTCTACGGTGGCCACAAAGTAAGACGAATTACATCAAGTAACTATAACAAGCACTGAATTAGTGAAACAAATAGTTACACAGTTAAGCTGACGTTGCATCTACCCTACCTCACTCAGTGGAATAACAGGAGCACGCACACATTCAGGAAAATGAACCCAGCTAACATAAAGTTATACAGTGAGTCACTATTTCATATAACTTCTGCAATAGCCAATGGCATTCTTATGGTTAAAGAAAGCTATTCTAATCTACATTTTAAATACACTTTCACATATGCTAAAATGTCTGAATATAATGTTTAACTTTAAGAGCATCCCAAAGCCATTTTAAAATAAAATGCAGGTCTATTTAACCTCACCATTTACAATTACAGTATTACAAATGAGACCAAACCTTTTAGAGCTTTAAAATGCAGACCTCATAATACTTCCCGTCCTTGAAAGAACTGTTCTTGCCATAAAAGTGAAAGTAAAATTGTGGTCTCATTCTGTCCAATCAAACCCTGCGAATGGGGCTCAGAACACTATCTAAGCAGCAGATACACTGGAGTCATGGACTGGACTTTGCAAGTGCTTATAGGATGAAGCCATATAGACTCATATGAGGAGTTGTAGCATTTATAAGTTGTAGCCTTTTCCTGCACTGCCGCTCCGCCCTCCGGAAATTTTCAATCCCATAGCATTAATGCAGCACAGGTACCCGGTGTAGATAAGGAAGCATGCCTGGTATGTCTTAGGGGTTGGAGCAAAGGTGTGCATGCGAATTTTTGAGCATGCATGGCTGTATTTGAATATGCATGCAGGGTTACGTCCAGAACGCTGGCAGAGAAAACAAATGCAGGCTGTTGCCGGCCTCAGGGTCAAACCACATGGCAACACTATTTCATCAGCACTAACGCTCCCTGCCTCTCTCTGTCTGTCCAGTCCACCCTCACTCCCCTCCTTCTATCTCTCCCTCTTTCTCCCTCCATCCCTCCATTCCTCTTGGCAACAGCGCACTGATTAAAAAAATGGGCCTGACCCCGAGTAAACCCTTCTGCCTATCTGTCTGACCCTAGCGGGGGGAACAAGTACCCCCGCAGCCACAAACACTCACATCGGGTTCGCGCTGACAGCTGCAGACAAACCCACATGCAATATCAAAGGTTCCTGATGCAACCCGTGATCTTGCCGCATGCGTGGAGAAATACTGAATGGAAACAGCTAATTAAATAGAAAAAAATACTCAATATCTCAATAGAAGCTGAGAAATTTCACAAGGAATAGTAATGACAGACCCGCAGTATGTGTCAGCTAAATAACAGCCTTTCTGATGTAACCGTGTTGAGCTGTCATCAAGCCAGCTGACGGGAACACAATTTCTTTCCAGTTTATTTTATGTGACATTTCAAACTTTGGCTTTAAATCAAATCCACAGTTGGACGGGAGCACGGCTGATGTCACTAACCTTGGAGCGCGGCGGAGCACGGATGTACCATTTACAGTCGACGGCCTCAGCGGCACCCGCCTTCCCGTCTCTGGTGATCTGATGAGACTCAACGATACCTTCTGGACCAACCATGTCATACTGACAGGCTGAAACACACACATATGCATAAACACACACAAACACAGGCGTGCACACACACATATGCCAACAGACAGACTCTCAAATATGACACATTGCGAACATTAGAGAACCAAAGCTCAACATGTATGTGTATATATTTAACTGGAAGAAAAACAGCACAAATTGACTTCAGTGAGACAAATAGAGCGCTGAGAGAAAGAGTGAGTGCAAATACAAATGAGGAAGAAAGAGACAAAAGAAGAAACCGAGGCAGAAAGAGAGAGAGAGAGAGAGAGAGAGAGAGAGAGAGAGAGAGAAAGAGAGAGAGAGAGAAAGAGAGGGAGAGGGAGTGTACCTACAGGGGAGAGGTGGGGGTACTCCCAAGTCTGCAAAGTCTGGATCTGCGGAGAGAGCAGAAGAGGGGGCGAGGGAAGAGAGGGCATTCATTTTTAATACATGATTACAAAATCAGAATCTTCACAAGAGGCAAAAACAACCAGGTGTAACAATGTGCCGGGGAACTTCCTGCGAAGATTACAAATTACTGTCCTCCTTCCTAAATTATTTTGGCATCCTTAAGGGCTTCCTCCTACGGCTGGAAGCTGTTGTCATATTAGACCCTAACCTGTGGTTGGAGGTCACAAGCTCCTGAATCTGAGCTTCTTCACGGGAAACCTCTAATTATTATGATTGTTGCACTTTTTAAAGACTTTTGCACTCCATTGCACTGCATTTCCAAACACCCCTGCTATTAATGTCACAAACCATGGGCAACAAGACAGAGAAAAAGTACCTACTAATTGCTGCTTAAATCTCCAGCCAAACCATAACAAAACAGAGTAGAGTGACTCTGATACCACCATTTTCCATTCAGTAGGCTGATGACCTCCCCACAACTAAAAACTAGCTCACACACTTATAAAGGTAAGCATGAATAGATCAACAAGGTTAAGAGCACAGAGTCATACTAACAGCTGTGTGGGGTTGTACTTTGACACAGCAGTGCTTTAAGCTAAATGGTAAGATGCTCATAATGAGCCATTTTCCAGGACCTTCCGGGCTGTTTCAGGATGGAATGAACCTTTTTGTATGTTCTAACTGCCAGAACCACAAGAACCACAAATGTAGAACCTCTTTTTGGTTTGTTTTTGGGAGAGAAACAAAGTACCTACTTCATGGGACGGTTCCTGTGCAGAGCTTGATGCTGATTGGTTAAAATCAGAGAAGACAACACTGACTGGTTAACCTTAGATAAGACATGTCTAATTTTTGTGCCCTCTCAATATCGTGGTCAAGCAGATATCTTCCCCTCTCTAACATCGCCACTGATAACGTAAAATTCACCACATAGGCGAAGACAACAAACCCTCCATTGTATTTGTGCTTATAGAACTGGAGTTAAGTCCAGAAACTACTATTTGTCTCTGTTTTGGTGCACTTGGAGTTGATATCGTGGTCAAAGTTGTCAGATCCTACATGACAATGGAACACAAAGGCTGCAGGGTCCGATTACGGAGATGTCGGCATTCATGCAACATCGTGCCTGCCCTGAATTTGCAACTTTAAAATAAACACCAAGTAGGGAATGCAGTTATTCTTTTAAACATGCACTCATAAAACAAAGTTTAGGGCAATCAGAGAGAACCAAAGAACTAAAGTATTCAAAATTGATCATGCGGAGGGAATGAATGTCTGCACCAAAGAGAATGAGATTCCCTTTGATTATGTCAGCTATCTCAGCCTGGACCAAAGTGGTGGTGCTAGATTTGGTGGAACGTTACCACAATGTGACATGTTTCATCCATGCACTGCAATTAAATGGAGCGACTGAACCTCAATATTACTTGGTTTTACTACAGTTATGTATTTGCGTGTCAAAATCTACCCCAACCATGTGCATGTCTGTGGAAGTACGGCGCATTAACGAAAACAAACTCTCAGTCACCCTAATGCTGAACAAATGAAGAGAATGAGTTCACTGCGGTATCTCTATATCGCCTTAAATTATGTAAAATTCCTTCATAAGAGCTGAATTGGTCAAAATATGGGATCAGCCAGAATTACAGCAATAAAGCCTTTCCAAGCAAATTTAGAGGATCAAGGTCAAACCCTCATGCTGTTCTCCTGGGGTAGCATTCAGTATTTTAGCCAGTCAAATTTGCAGCTGTGCTTTACAGTAATTTGGTGTAATTATGTTTTGCATAATAACCCCAGATCCATTTTCCTCGTTCAAACTAGCTGTGAAAAACCCTATTATGGTTTGAAACCATGACACCTGTTGTTTTTTGGGAGGCCATTCCAACAAGGTCATGTCAGTGTTTACTTACAGTTCAGATGACACTGTAAATCTCAGTAGGAATACAGAAGGGATTATGAGTTTTGGATTGACCTATTAAATATGAGTAAGAACTCTGCTGAGCTCCCCACATAAGTTTAAGTCTTATCTTTGTTTCATTTAGCAGCGTCAGAACAAAACAGAACCGGGGCTTAACAGAGATAAATGGGAGAGCAAAGACGTTAAAATGTCCTTTTAGAAAATTTTAGCAGACCATCGGGGACTATGAATCTAATCCTTATCCTAACTTCTGCGCATTGAGAACACAAAAAATAAACTCAAAGCCAGGCAATTCATTTTGTTAGCTGAATGCAAAAGGCGAGTGTCGGGTAAAGTTTTGAAAGTCAGCTCGAAGCGAAAGGTATTAAGCAGTTTTTCTGTATAATGTTGCAATAAATTACATCAACAGGCCTGCTCCCGCTGAGGTACGTTACCTCCTTCTGCTAGTGCAACATCACAGTCTGGTCTCCCATCCCCAAAGATTCAATATCACTCTTCAGATGACTTCACACAAGAAAGAAATTGACTCTTGAACAATCTCGCTCGTCTTTCACGTCATCATTCCTGTGAGTGTGCGCTGTGGAGGGAGGTTTGTGTGCTTTTTGCCCATCACAGTCTAGCACTAGTTCAAATACAAAACCCTGTACAGCATAAATGACTTTCAAATTAAAGTGAGGTATAGTCGGAATTCAGTTTTAAATTTGATTGCTCGACGGTGAGCTTCATGAAAAAATAGATCTCTGACTTTTTTCAATAACATAAAAGGAAATAATGATGGCAAATACCAAAGTAGCCACAGGACAACCATTGTTTGAGCTAGCATACCACTCTAATGGCACCACATTTCCCCCTGTCACCCTGCCATGAAATACAGCACTGTTGTTGAAGTAAAAAAAGAAAAAAAAAAAACCGGCATTAAATACGTTCCTGCTGATCCCCTTCTGCTCCTGCCTACAGACAGATATGCCATTAGCTGTGATCTGCATTCATTTGAGGACAGACCCTGCAGAAATAGGAAACACAAAAACCGGGCCTTCACATTAAATCTGATTGTTCCTTGCCAAATCGAGACATGGCGACCACTGGCTGAGCTCAGTGTGGAAAATGAGGTCTGATTGCACAGCATGAACACCGTGCCTAAATGTCACCATTTTCTTGTCTGTATGTATGCCCTAATTTTTCTGTCTAGACATGAGTCAGTGCTTCAGTGTGTGCACACCGGGCCATGAGGAACACGTCACGTACACCTTGCAACAAACACCAGATGAGAAAAAAAAGAATGAATGAAACGGTGGATGAGGAGCGGGGGACGAGCATTCGGTGTGTTTGATGATGACACTCGCTTGGTAAAACCTCTAATCAAAGGAGAGAGATTCTTGGCCTGATTTTAGCCGCTGCTCTCGTGGGGATTCAGAAGAGGCTAACCTGCCCTCATGGAGAAAAGAAACAGAGCCTTTACAGAGCAGGTCACCGGTTGAATACTGGTGACTAATCTAGCAGGGCTGCATAAAGCCCTCTCTCCTTGACGCTTTAACACCGTACGGGACAGTAAAGCATTCATGTGAACACAGTCGCAGACAGGAGACGTGCTTAAAGTGTACTCAAGAGTTCCTCTCGAGGCTTTTACTACACTTCCCTCCTGATTAATTGTTGCTTTCAACTAAGGCTCGAATGATTCAATCTATAAAAAGCTGAATGGGGAATACTGTGCAATTTTAAAAGTGGCTCCTCTGGCCTTGGACAGCTAAGTGGTAGTGAGCAACTTTTTTTTTACTGTCTTTTGGGGAAAGCAATTCTTTGCTTGTACAGTTCAAACAAATCTACCCACACTGCCACTTTCAGGAAGAGGTCCTGAGAGGAGCTGTGTACTTCAACACAAGAGGTGATTTTTTTTTTCATCAAAAAGGAAAACAGACATTAATTCCTTCTCTATTATTTCCCACAGAACTGAATCAAGGCTGTTGTTTTTTCTTTTAAAAATTGATTTCATTCACTGTTAAATGTGACTCACGAGTGCCCTTTCATGCGTCTTTGCAGTTGTGACTGCATAAGTGAGTCAGAAAACCATTGATTGTGTATTAAGATGAACAGATCCTCCATGATGGCACCCATAATTTTCCTGAACGGCAACTTTACAGCTCGGGTGGTGGCTGTCTTGGAGGCACCATGGATAGGTTACAAAAAAATGAATCCCACATACAGCTTTACAGGGCAGGTAAATTCACTATAGAGATCAAACCACTTTTGTAGAAGGCTTTAACTATGCTAATTTGTGCTGTCAAGTTGGGCACCTCTACGGTGAATTACATGTTTGATGACTGTTATAACTGTGGATAATATAATAATTTTAATCTTGTTTTCTCAATGAATCAATTACTTTTTTTGTTTATAAAATGCTAGAATAGATAATCTCGTTAAAGTCTAATGTTATGCTGGGAAAACTTGGGCCCTGGCAGTGATGTAGATGCTACTACCATCAATCTAAAGATTCTTCCCGACCAGGCATACCCTCCCAAAGAGCAATGGCACTCTCCAACACCAGTGTCCTCCCCTAGTAGGACAATGTGCCCTGCAACACCACAGAAATTGCCTGGGAATGGCTTAAGGTGCACAACAAAGAGCCCAAAGAGCAACTCGCCAGATCCAAACTTGATCGAGCATCCACGGGATGTGCCAGAACAAACCTCCATGGAGGCCCCACCCTGCAAACCACAGCATCTGCTGCCAACATGCCAGTGTCAGACACCACAAGACACCTCAGAGGTCCCACATCCATAGCTGCAAGGGACCTTTGTAATATTAGGAATGTGGTTTAAATGTTCTGCCTTTTTTTTGGCTTACATTTAAAGAAGACATTACTCCAATTTCCAAATGTTAATTATGCACCTAGAGAGCAAGAGACGGTAAAGTTAGCTTAGCTTAGCCTGACAGGTTCTGACCAACACGAACAAAATCCAGGTCCAAAACAGATTATGTGCAGTTATTTTTACAAGTAAAAGAACAACATCATGTGGCTTTACGGGGGTTTATGTGCTGGACTATTTTTTGGCAAGGTGCACTGATTTCTTCGAGTCACCACTGGTTAACGGGCAACCTCACTGTGGTCACAAATGAAGCTCCACCTTAATATTTAATTGACAGGTAGAGTGGTACTGACTATCCCCTCTTAGTCTCATCAACAAAGCTAATCACCATATTTACCAAAATGTCAAACTGCTCCTGCATGTGTATCTGTACCACTTAGAAAAAACCTCCGTCCTCTTTATCCACGTCTACTTTGCCTTTCAGAGTATCTGTAGGTGAGTGTAGTGGGCAGGTAGGCAAGCCGGGAAGCAGACAGGCGTGAGGGATGAGAAAATCAAAGAGGAAGACAGTTAATGAAACAGTGACCTTCAGGTCATCTATGCTGGTTGTACCAGAGATTTATTATTGGGCTGTGGCATCACTTACCCCACCACGATCACAAGGCCAAGCAACCCGAGAGGAATACATGAACGTATGGAGGTGCACACACACACACGCACACACACGCACACCTTTGATGAAGGCTGTTCTTAACATGGCAACAAAGGTCCCACTAAGAGCCTGCTCTGCCTATAAATGCCTCCTATGTGACCCCTGACCTTTTTAGACTACAACTCTGGAATTTCAATCAGCTGGTTTCCATCTCTCCTGCCATCCATCACCTCCTCTCCTTCTCTGTCCTCCTTGATTAATCGATTCAATCAATTACATGGATTGATAAAATGATTGATGAACTGCATAAAGAAGGTGCACTCTTTCAACAACAGATGATTTAACCCCGTTTTTTATAAGTTGCGTCCCTCAGCTCTGCTGCACCGGTACAATTTGATTACAGCGTGAACATGAAGTGCTGTACGTTGTATATGTATGTGACGTTGAAGAAAAAGTATCATAATTAACACCCAACACGCCACAGGGAGCACAGCATGCTGACATGTGGAACAATTGTCCTCTCTGCTGCCATTGTGTTCACTGCAGCTTCTCAATGGTGCTGGCTGTCTGCACTGCATTGTAGAAAAGCCTTCGCCTGAGCAAGCTGAATTCAGAGCACATCCACACACGGCCACACCCACTCCCCTCTTCATAAAGCTCGACTAAGAGTGTAATCTTCAGGGGCTTACTGTATTTGCCCTTTGCAACACAGATATGCTCACTTCAAAAGCCGGGACACAGACTTTAAGACCTACATGCATCCTCCGTGCACATACTGAGCTACCTGACGAGCAGAACACCTCCAACACATGACCCTGACCCAATTAACTATATTGTGCTATGCCTATGTACATCAGGCAAACACATGGGTATAAAAACAGTGCTAGTGGAGCCAGAGTGATGCACAAAACAGTTACACACTTAATGTTCTTCAGAGCCACTCTCTGCTTTAATTTGAGACAGTTTACTTTAATATTTAAAGAACTGTGTGAGAGGTGGACTTTTATATCCATGGTCTAGAGGTTCAAAGTGTTTCTAGGGTAGTTTTGTGTTGTTTGCAGCACTGGATCATGCAGAGTTCACATGTGACATGATTAAAGAGTTTAGAGGTATGATGTAGATGGAGGCCGAAATGTCTGTGAATATGAGAAGTAAAGAGGTGCAAATAATGAAGGCACACCGTGGTATCTAGGTAATTCATTGTAACAGAAAAAAATCCCCAGAAAATTGCAAACGAGCTGGTGGTACAAGGAGCACATGTCTTATTGATGACCAGAAAATCATTTGCATGATGAAGAAAAATCTCATTAGGATAGCAAATCAAGACTTGCGCCCCGGGATGTTGCCGTACACGTCTCCTTTTCAGCGAATCAATAGAAGGCTTCACAATCAGAACCTCAGAGGACTCGCCGCAAGATGCAAACCCTTGGCGAGCCTCTAAAACAGAAAGGCCAGGTTGCAGTTTGCAAAAATGTACAAAAAGAAACTGGTGGAACAAAAAAAATGACACAAATCATTCTTCATCTATTTAACATTTTGGTGACTCAGTTACAGTTTGGGAATGTATGACCAATGGAACTGGCAAACTATTAATGATTTCAATGCAGACGGAAGCAACAGAATGCAGAGTTACGTGGTAGTTTTCTGGGTGCTCAGATTCAGCCAAATGCATCGAAACTCAGTGAATGTCATCTCGACTTTCAGCAGGGTAACAAACCCAAACACATGACCAAAGCAACCAAGAAGCTTTTTGATCAGTTGATCCCAGTCTAACTGAGCTTTATTCCACCTGCTGATAACCAGACTAAAGGTGAAGAAACTCCAAAACTAAAGGTAGCTGCAGTGAAAGCCTGGAAATCATCATATGTAAAGATACAGAGCATCTACTGAAAAATAATCAACAAAGTGTTTCTCCACAAAATAATAAATATAATTATGTCTGACTTTTTATTCACTTTCGCACTCCTAAACTTTGCACCCTGTGTGTAAAAGGCCTGTACCTCCCACACACTTCTCTTTAACGTACTATCCATTATTTTATTTCAAAACTAAATGTGCTGAAGCGCAGAGCCTGTATAAATGCGCACAGCCTGTGCAGACGCCCCCAGAATGCCAGCTCAAATTTGCTCATTACATTTCTTCAAAAACATGCTATACTACAAGCAGTGTGGCGATGGCAATTCCTGAAACAAATTTGTTCCAGTAAAAAATATTCGGAAACAAATGATGAGGAGCTCCTGATTAGCCTTGTTTGGCTGTGGAGTGGGAAATCATTTATTTATATATATACATCCTTTAGGCACACACGCTGAAATGAAACAGAGTACTGCAGAGCTGTCAGGAGATGTAAATTTCTAATAACTGTACAGTCCCACAAGGATCGTATTGCTCTTCATATTACAGGCACAACACAATGTTTTATTAATGAGACACAATACGTCTCATTTGGAATTGAACATTAAGCTTCATTGCTACACATCCCTTCAGTATTAGCTGCTGCACCCAGTGTACATAAAGCAGCATATGAATGAGTTCATGGATATCATTGTGAGGCAATATTCCAGGAACTCAAAAAGCACACACACACATGCAGACAAGCAGCCCGCACACAAAAACTCAATTTCCCAGTGGCCTCATTTCCTCCCAGTTGCTCAGCGGTGACATTTAAATAAGCATCTGATTAATAATCTCTGCTAAAGTGGTTGATCAAGTTAATGAATGGCTGCCATTAATCACACCAGGCACAGCTGTGGATGGAGTTGGAGAGACAGAGGAAAAGCTGGAGAGAGAGAGTGACAGGGACGGAAAAGTAAAAGATTTTCCACAGTTTGATCATTTCAAGCACTTTCAATCACAGCTAAAGAACAGTTCAGGCAGAAATGACAGTTCAACCAGCGTTCACCTCCCAAAACAAACGTACGGGTTACATACCGGACTGTTTGCCCGAGTAAACAACAGGCCATTGTGACAACCTCTGCGGATGAAACGGTGCAATAAAGATCAGCTATATAGCTAATACACGCTCGGCAGTGCTTTGTTGACCCTGCGGATGACAACCCAACTACACAGAAGAGTGACTGTTAAAAGAGGAGGAGGAGGCCATGGGATCTGCTGGGGACTGATAGGATTCACCACGCCCTGGGTGTCATGGCCAGTGAGCTGGGCCTGTGCCCCAAACAGCGATTAGCACTGATGTGTACCCCAATGCCATGCAATGAGCACCACTAGCTACACACCAGTGATCCTGCTAAGAACTGCGCTCAGCTAGTCTGCAGAGGAAAAAGAGAGAATGAAAAGGAGTGTGTCTTGTGCTCGTCTTGCGCACGAAGTGATATGAATTACAATTTTTGTGTTATTTATCCTGGGAAGCCGAGCTCCCTCTGTTTCAAATTCATACAGACAGCCTGCCCTTGACCTCTGAATGTAAAATATGGCCTGGAACACAAGGGGAATGAGCTTGTAAACCGGGATATTCTCTAGGGGAAAAAAGCTACTGAGTAATCCTCACCCCTACTTCAACCACGAATGGTTCAAGTGCCCTTGAGCAAAGCACTTAACCCCAGTATATTCTAGTGGAGGTGTTCAGTATCCAGAAATATCAGCAAAAAAAGAGCTCCTCTGTCAGGGCTTGGAGGATGGACTGTTATAGCATTTTTAGAGGCATATAGATTACAAGAACTGTGTGATCGCTGCCCTTGTGTGTGAACTCATGATTCACATGATACATTATTGATCTCCATAAGGGGAGCAGCTATAGAAAGGGATACATTGTCTTGCTCAAGGACACCTCAGCATCTCAAGCATGACTCTAAGGTCAACTTGTTCATTTCCAACCCCGACAGCGGTGCTTCCAAACCCCCTTTTGTCTGACATACTGCCACCTCCCTGTCAGATGAGCCAAATGACCCCTTCATGAACACCACCCCTCATGTTCCAACTGGATGGTATTTAACAGTATTTCTTACAGAAAAGTGGACACAGTTCATCCATACAGATGAAGTGTCAGTGCTCACTTCAGATGAGTCATACCACTACTAAGAGTGGCGCTAATCTAATTCAACCATTTTGCTCAGCTTCTTCCATCATTATTTTTAGCTAAATATCAATGTTCCCACTCACTTGCTAACTAGTTATAATGTACTGTTCTGAAGGTACAAGCACCTCTAGTTGAAAATGATTGTGTATCCTCTTTGCTCATTTACTTTCTTAATAACTTTGGATTTTTTACTGACAGAAATGACATTTTCTCTCCAGACCACTGAGCATACTGGCATTGAAGGAGAACTTTGTTAATTAATCTGCTTATTTGTCCGTTCATCCGTCTCTTTGTCCTTGCATCCCTCAATATGTAACACACCTACTATAAGGAGTTCAGTACACACTGTAGCCACCTATACTCTCACAGTGTATAAGCCACACTGAATAGAAGTGTCCATCAAGATTTTTGCTTTGAGAGGACATCTGGGAATTTGGCCACTGGGATGGAGTTCCACTTCATTTTGCACCTTTATTCACAGTGATGGATTTCAGAAATCTGTTTATGGCTGTGTGCTAGTGTGTAGCAAAAGCTCTATGTGTGTGTGAGTGTGTATGTGTATGTGTGTGTGTTCCTCCATCTCTTCCATTGATCAAGCTGTTAACTGCTCTCCTCCTTCTCTCCTCCTTCCTTCCTCCACGATTGCCTTCTGGGAAACAATGACAAGGACACAAAGCTGATACCAAAACAACGCTACTCCAGCACCTTGTGAACAATGTCCCCCCATCTTGTGTGAATATGTGTGTGCGTGTATGTGTTGTTAAGCACTGACACGCAGCAGTGGAACATGCAGTGGCATCCTAGTAGATGGTTATGCTGTGGTGCTTTTAACTACTTTACTGTTGGGTAGTTGATCTTGTGAAAGTGCATTATACTTTATAAGACAATCTCTGCAGGTATTACAAGTGGCATTTTCACAGAGCAAAACAAAGGATGGTTTGATGATTTTTAGAGCTTGAAATCTCAGCACCTGTTCCAAATCTGTCTCCAACAAATTTCTATGGAATTCTATAGAGCTAAATTGCTTTAGCAGTTATGTTTAGGTAGCACTATAACAGCTGGCTGGATTACATTCAGTGACAATGTTTTGTCTGAATGAATGAATCAACAGTAGGTGGTCTCTGGACTATTATATCACAAAATAGGTTTCAGCAGCTAAAGCACTGTGGTTCAGGTAAAGGAAAAAAAATCATGGATTTGGTTAAATGTAATTAAAATGTTGCTTCACAAGTCACTGTTGACTTTTTCTGTATTAAACCAGACCGGAGTCTTTCCCTAACACCACCCACCAACCTATGAGAGTCTAAACATAACCATAAAACAATGCTGTAGCCATGACAAGTTGATACTGTACTACTGATCTGATATTCTGGCAAAAAAAAAACACATTGTCAGAGAACATATCACTTATATACACCGATCAGGCGTAACATTATGACCACCTGCCTAATGTTTTGTTGGTCCCCTTTATGTGCTAAAAAATGCTCTGAACCATTGGACAAGAGGACCTCTCAGGGTGTCCTATGGGGTCTGGAACCAGGATGTTGGCACTGGATCCTTTGGGTGCTCTGGCTTGTGCAGTGTGGCCTCTGTCAATCAAACTTTTTCCACTGCATCCTGTTGATGCTTGATCACAATGGGGTGTAGGAAGTTTGGAGGTCAAATCAACATGTTGGGTCATTGTCATGTTCCTCAACATGTTCCTGATTGTTTGATGTTTTTTCCATGTGGTAGGGTGCATTTTCCTGTGGGGGTAGGCCAGTGACAATTGGGATTTCCATTTGCATGAGGGAGTGTGCTTGTTGTGGGACAATGTTTATTTGGGTGTCTAAGTCTCATCAACATGGATGTTTAAATCCAAGGTTTTCCATCAGAACACCACATAGTACCAATATAATCAATGTTATGCACTTCACCTGTCAGTGGACATAATGTTTGGGCTGATCGTTATATTTATTATAAGGATATTTGTGACTTGTCAAATACATAAATCAAAAGCATTTTCTTATTACATATAGAAAATATAATCGGTGTTGCAAATTAGTACACCAACTCTTACAAAGATGTGATAGACAGTGCTTTAGCAACATTTAATAATGTCTTTCGGTGTGCTGTCTTTATTTTTGTAGCTGCATGTGTAGAGTCTTAGCTACTAGTGCTACTCATCCATTTCATTTCATTTCATTTCCCAAAGCTAGTACACTGTGGATCAGCATCAAGGCAGGAAAACTTGGTGAGATTATTGGGAAGGCAGAGCTCCTCTGTAGTACATCCATTGCCTAGAAGGCCAAAGTCAAGGAGCAAAACTCTCCCTTGGACAGTTAAAGTATGTTTACAACTCTTAGGGAGCGCTAGTGCATGTATGAAAACAGAGTTGTGCACAGCGTTTTGTGGCCCTGGAGAGCTCCACACAAAATCTAAAAAAAATGCCTCCAGTGATGCCTACTACTACTACTGTATGATGAAACTATTGGAGTTTGAGTTGTATTGTGGGTGATGCAGGCAGGAGGAAGGATGTCTGAATTTAAAAAAAAGACAATTTCACTTCTGCTGCATCAGTTAGATGCTTTTTTAAAACCTCTGTCCACTGTGACCCTCTGATCCAGCCTCTGAACCCCCAAAAACCCACCAGCAGATTTGAAAAGTGTTTGATCTTTTTAAAAAAGGCAAAATGACACCATTTATCAGAGTCAGCAACTGAGAAAAAGAAATTTTCAACTTTTGACTTTGCCCTTTGGTCTACACATCATGTGGTGCTGTTTCATCAGGAAATGTGATCAAACCTAAACCTAGATTGTTACATTGAATCAAAATAGCTCTGGATGGTGATTCCAGGATTTTCTAATTTTTGTTAAAAAAAGTAATCAAAGACATTCCAATTTTTTATTTTCTTTTTTTTAAATGATTTATTACATTCTAACTGTGTTATACTACACAAATGTTCTCCCTGCTTCTCGCCATGCTTGACAAATTAGCCCACGGTGAGCAAAAATGTGACAAAAACAGCAGGATTAAGCGGATTAAAGACCAAACTTGACACTGATTACATGAAAGACTGTAACATGATTGGCTGCCTGGTTTTGTGACATTGACACTAGTATGTAATTCAAGTTATTTTAGCAATAAATATGGTAAATTCCCCCTCCCCACACCTACCAGATGTAAGTATACCAGCATAAACATATCACTTACCTCAGGTTTACTGTGTGTGCAGCTGCATCTGATGATGAGCAAATTTGCACGAATGACTGTGCAGGTTTGTCAGTAAACAGTGCATATTTTGTTGTGATGCAGTGGATTGTGTATTTGTGTAAACTGTTGTGTGTGTGTGTGTGTGTGTTTTTGTGTGTAAAATGCGCTGATGGCTCAGGCGGGAGCCCATTCCTGATGGAGCAGTTAGTTGTCCCTAGGCATCACAGGTGTTTCTATCTAAGTGACGCCCCAATGACAGACACATTCCATCCAGGTTCCATTTGGGCAGCCATGCAATAAATCAACACAACATCGCCACTCTGCCACTCATTACCGCACACAGAGTGTCTGAGAGGTGGAGAGAGAGAGAAAGAGAGAGAAGGAGAGAGAGAGAGAGAGAGAGAGAGAGAGAGAGGCAGTGACATAAAGGGACAGAGCGATGATAGTTCTGCTGATCTGCAAACAATGGCCCCCCAAGAAAGGTAATTTGAGAGTCTGATTGCTTTCTTGAGATAGTGTTTCATTTCGCTGTCATGGAATTATGAGAGGTAGCAGACTCCTGTTTCAATTTTCATTGCCGCTCTGCATCTGTTCCAGAGGGGCCCAGGGGGGAATCGATGGCTCACACACTCTTCTATGCCAACAACAGGCTACGATTTGACCCGGCGGGGTGATAAACTGCGGGCAAACACACTTCAGCTAGTAGCCAATGCAAACACGAGTAGATTTAAAGAAAGAAGTGCTAAGCAAATTGTTTGCCATGTTAGCACAGTAACAGTTATGGGTGGCGTGGTTTAAGATTAGAAATAATGTGATTTCAAGGTAACATTGTGTGCAGTGTTGGCCGTGAAATTCACTCTGAGTCAGTGAGGGAGAGTAAAGCGAAAGGAGAGAGAGGGAGAAGAGAATATTTAAATCAGTAATTGTGGAGAGAGATGAAGAAACACAGAGAAAGATGTAGACTGAGGTGTGTTTTCCAAGCTCTGTGGTTTCTCAAACTTTTCCATCACTAAAGTGACAGAAAAAGTGTTGAAAAGGACCATAACAGGATTTACAGTTGCATTAAGAACATTACACCAACAGCGCAGCCGTGTAGCACAACAAGACCTCCAAAGGGAACCGGCCATTTGACCGAAAGCAGGGCAAGAAAAATCTACTGCTTCTGTAACAATCACACGTGTCAGCGGTGCTGGATGCTTTACCAACATTTATATTCCCTTTGAGAACACAGTTTCTACAACACCCGGGCGACTACACCAGCTTCTCCTAATATTTGTTTTTAAAAACAAGGCTGGCAGTATGAAGTTCAGTTTACTGCTACACGAGTGCAAACAAGTGGAGTAATCTAAGACCACTGAGAGCTACGGGAAACAGTTTCAAAGAAGAAGATAACTTAATTAGACACTGACTTTGAAGAATGGCAACTACAATCCACTTTTATGGCTCAAAAACTGCATTACTGTAATTTCTGCACCAGTGGTGAATAACTTTATGAATATTCTAAATTAGTTATTGAGACGAGCAGAGGGATCCGTTTAAAAAGAATATGCTATGGAGTTTTACAATCAATTAGAACATTAAAAGGGGTTCTCCACTGAATGTACACATCAAAGGGACTCACAGAGAAGCAAACCCTTATGTAATGTGTTCTGTGGCTCTAGAGGAGCTTTGTCAAGTCTGTGAAACCCTGATGATATAATCAGTATCTGATATCTGCATGGAAATTTCTTCCTTTTTTGAAAATATGCTATTAGGTTACAGCCTGGGAAGTATAGCATCCCCTGTTTGTGCAGCTTTACTCATTAACAGAACTTCAAGTTAATATATCTTGTGCACTTATTCTGACCTCTTTTTTTCCCCTCTTTTATAAAAAACGTATCCTCTGAGAGGCCCTCACACTGCAAAGCTATTTAACTCATTCAGTATTTTTGCTAATGTGCAACAGTCGATCTTGTTTTGGTGACTTGGCGTCAGCGGAAATAAGCATGACTTAAATATTGTCATGTACCTACCTATTCAAAAGACACAGAACTATATCAGCCTCAACATTAAAAACACTTATAGGTGAAGTGAATGGCATTGATCTTCTTGAAACCTTGAGACCTGGCATTTGTGTGGATGTTAAGAGCCATCCATGACCATGCACATCCTCCCATGGTGGCAGCTTCCATCAGCGGGACAATGTGTCCTGCCATGCCACAAAAACTGAACAGTTCAAAAAACATGAAAAAGCCCAAGGCATTGGCTTGAGCCTCCAAACTCCTAAGATCCCAAATGGGCATCTGCAGTATGTGCTGATCCACAGTGGCCCCACCCTGCAACCCACAACACCCAAAAGATCCCCTGTCAACATCCTGGTATCACAAACACCACAGGCCACCCCGAGAGGTTTTCATTGTCAATGCCCCGATGGTTCAGGTCTGATTTGGTGGCATGAGGGGAGCTACAGAATGCTAGGCAGGTGGTTATCCGTGCACATTATCACTAATTTCAACCTCTGATCCTGGCCACATGAGTAATATCCAGTGTTCAATATTCACTCTGAGTTTAGCTCTGAAGTGTGTTAACGGTCTTTTCAGCATCTAAATGCTTTGTGCTCTGCTAGTTGTTTGCTTTTTCTTTAGTTTTTTCTTGTTGCTAAAAGCTGTGGATTATGGTTGCTGCTGTTAAGAGCTGTGAAAGTGAAAGAAGACAATAGAGATGAAGGCCAGAAAAGAAAACATCACCTGAAAATGCTCACAGAACTGGGTGGAGATCTACAATCTGTGGGTTTACTGCTTAAAAAAGAGAACCTAACCAGTATATTATTAATGCTATTTGAAGAGTATGAGATATACTGCATATACACCGATCAGGTGTAACATTATGACCTCCTGCCTAATATTGTGTTGGTCCCCTTTATGTGCTAAAAAATGCTCTGAACCATTGGACATGGACAAGAGGACCTCTCAGGGTGTCCTATGGGGTCTGGGACCAGGATGTTGGCACTGGATCCTTTGGCTACTCTGGCTTGTGCAGTGGGGCTTCTGTCAATCAAACTTGTTCCACTGCATCCTGTTGATGCTTGATCACAATGAGGTGTAGGAAGTTTGGAGGTCAAATCAACATTTTGTTCCATTGTCATGTTCCTCAACATGTTCATGATTGGTTGATGTTGTTTCCATGTGGTGGGGTGCATTTTCCTGCGGGGGTACGTCAGTGACATTTGGGATTTCCATTTGCATGAGGAAGTGTGTTTGTTGTGGGACAATGTTCATTTGGGTGTCTAAGTCTCATCAACACGGATGTTAAAATCCAAGGTTTTCCAGCAGAACAGCATATAGTACCAATATGATCAATGTTATTCACTTTACCTGTCAGTGGTCAGAATGTTTTGGCTGATCGGTGTATACCGTACATACAAAGAACGTTGGCCAATGCAAGAACATCTGATTTTTAACTCCTTTTAAAAGTGGCCTTGGCACTAAAAATCTGGCACCAGTTACATTCTAAAAACAACACCTTTCAATACAGTCAAAACGTCTACAGTCTATACAGTCTAAAAATATTGATTATAGCAGCTTTAAGTACAGAATCCAGCTGAGTCTTTTGCTTATTATCACAGTGCATAAAAATGTGTCTCGCTTGTTACATGCAGCTTTCTGCCTGGCTGCTTCCAAGCTCACAGTTCCAACCAGTGACAGGATAAAACAGCCTCAGAGTCACCTGAGCACAAAATCTGTTCAAAAGCTCTTCATGCTGTAACATTCAGTCCCACCTCTCCCAAAAAAACCTCTTCCTAAGTGAACAGATGCTAAGCTGTGACTAGACCTCTTATGGATTTTTCCCTCAGCAACAACTAATAACCACCACGCTTTCTTTAGCTTCACTTTATTACACCAAGCTCTCTGCTGTCACCAAGGAAATGCTGCTTCTTATTACGCCCCAACTCTGGCCTTTCCAACAACAAAAATACTGTGGCTAACCAGGCCAAGTGAGCATCGTGGGGAAAGTGAAGCTTCTAGACCGTGACGTTCACAATCCCACAACTTTGATCTTCTTTACTTTGACCTCTGTCTGTCGGGATAAACCAGGTGCTCTATTCGCTGACTCACAATAGAAATTTTCACTATTGTGGGCAACCTGTGTTAGGTCTGAGTGAGTCTCTCCCCACTGAGCCCGGAGGATAATCCATGCAGAGCTGGTGTCTTTTCAACCAGTACTGCATACAGCAGCTGTATAGGGACACATAAGGCCACTTTTGATCCTCTTGTTAATTCATCCCACATTTGACCCGACTAAACTGGATTAATTTCCTCCCTCTGCGCCGTACTTTTACATAATCATTATTTCATAAACAATAAAGGTAAATTTGATCAGTCGGAATTGGATTTAGCTGGATTCATTCCTTCCCCACAAAGTCATAAGCTCATAATAAAAGTAATATACCATACTCTGTCTTCTAGGGCTAAGCTATGTAACGTCTTGGTCTCATTCTCCCTAACTTTCTTTACACATGGCATTTCCACAACACTTGAAGGTGAAGTCTGTGATCTTACAGGATGATTGTTGGTATTTAACATACTTAGATAGCATGTGTCACTCCCACTGCTCCCTTTCCCTTTGTCCTACGTAGAAACAAGAATTTCTGCCAGCACAAACGGGACACACTGGAATAGTGTTGTGTGGATTGGTCCAAATCTCTTCGTTAGTTTCCCATATATACAGTCGCAGCTATGAAGAAACACCAGAAAATCCATGAGTAGACATGTCACATAAAGTTCATTTGATGAGAATCATATACTCCACCTTTCAGCCTGACAAATTTAGCAGCCCATATTAATTGTGCATTAAGGCCATAACAGGGAGAAAATATTTACGCCAGTCAGCAAATTGTTCTAATGCTCGACAACTGCCAAATCCGGCTTCATGTGCACAGGAGCGATAATTTCATTGGACGTTATTTGGAGAAAAAGAGAATTCACTTTGTGCCCAACACAGATTGTGTCACTTCTCCCAAAATATCCCATTAGGTATGAAATCGCATGAAATTGCCAGGTAAGTAATCACCCGGAGTGGTTAAACATAAAGATGGCAAATATCCAGCCTGAGTGCTTTTCTTGCAGCACTGCATATTTTCAAGCCATGGTCATTACATCCAAATAAGTAAATGCAATCAACACACAGAGAGAGGGAGGGAGGGAGGGTTGGATGCTGGTGCAGGGTGTGAAGGTACTGTAGTTACATACTGATAGAAATTAAATTTCTGAATGCACACTGAAACCTCAGGTTTTACTGTTCCAAAACAACTCCCGACAGAGCAGACTAGGAGGTAATGGAGGGTGACCGCAGTGTTGGACTTCATTTTGCCAGCAATTTGGGAACAATTGAAAGAGCCGAAATGCTTGGAATTTGAACTGAAATGGGGCTGGCTTCAGAAATTCACTCTCTTAAATAGTTCGGTAACGTGAACCCATCCTTTATTTGTATTTTATCGCTTTTTAAGGGTAGTAACGGAATTAACAGGTTGAAAAACGAATTGGTCAACCAAGTTTGTGTACAAGTAAACTGAAGGAACTTTTCTCTGAGTTTTTGCGCAATCTGTGTCCACGTAGGCAGGTTATGAGCAACAGCTAGCGCTCAAGCACGCACCCATCACATTATAAATTCGTTTGAGGTGTTTGAGATAAATACTGAATGTCCACTGAGAACTCGTTCACAGAAACTCCTTTCAAAATCCCACATTTTACAAGGCTACTCAGCCATGCTTGTTTCATCCAAATGAAGACCTGTTTGGAAAATCTTACAGGTGCCCTGCAAGGGAAGAATGCATATGGAGTGGGTGGTCTTTTGCAGCAGTGAGTGAAAAAGCTGACGAAAGCAGTTCCTGCTGGATTCACAGTGCAGCAGAGCAGGTCTGAATGTTTGATTATCTGTCAATCCCTCTATCATACTGATCAAGGTCTAAAAGCTCAGCACTTCTGTACTTTTACAGACATGGCTACTGTGCTTTCATCTGGCCTGACTGCCATCTCACAGGAAGCCAATAATCAATGACGCCGCAATGATACATCAGCACCTCAAAGCCTGTGTGCACCAACATGCACGTGCACATACTGCGAATACAAATGTGTCAAATATGATTGTCTGGAGTTTTGATGCAAAATTTAAATGTGCATTTATTTTGTTTTAAAGGTGTTTAAGCTGCAAGGCATGTGACTATTTAGCAGAACCTACAAAGGCAGGACCTCACTTGGATACCTCACATTTTGTCTCAAAATTAAAGGGATAATATGACACTTCAAGGGGGGAAAAGGCTCAGTCTTTTTTTTTCAAGACTTGAGAGCATCAATTCCGCTGCCATGTCAGTCTATTAAACAAATATAACATGACGCTACCTCCATCAGCTTGTTAGCTTAGCATAGCATAGCATGATAACAAGGGGAGACAGCTAGCCTGCCTCTGTCCAAAGGTAACAAAGTGTGCCAACAAGATGACTGGCTGCTGGCTGCAGTTCCAAATTTATTGTATAAGACAAGACAAAAAACCAAATAAGCGTATTTCCCAAAATGTCAAACTGTTCCTTTAAATCAACACCTACACAGTAGAGAAGATTTACACACTACAACTGAACAAGGTGTTAAATCTCTCCACTTTATCACACAGACACAAATAGGTTTGCACAAATAAATATAGCTCCACTCCACTCACTGCAGTGACACTTGATTAAGCCGCTGTCGGCACAGCAACAAATATCTGCATGCACGTAGAAACTACAGATGAACTAACAACTAAAAGCCACCCACACACCACAGTGACCATCTTTTCTTTTCTCACCATCATCGTGCTGCAGGGCAGATATGCTCGAGTGTCGCACACCAGATTTCATTACACCCTCACGCCGGCACATGACTGATCGCTGTCAGAACTGACGGATTTTATTGAGAAGAGGATGAGATATGTGGCTGTTATGGTGTTGCATTTCGATCAAACTGTAGTTAAGAGATAACACAGGCAGTCTCTAGGCATCATCCTGTGCTTGTCTTTATGTGTCCAAACACGTGAATGCGACTCATGCATTAGTACACAAATCCAATTACATGGCTGCATGTGCGCATTCAAGATTTGCATGAATCCCCCGCTCTAAGTGTCCAGATGTTTCATTTTTACCGTCGTGCGTGCCGTCATTGCTTCTCTGACTGCTGTGACATGCTCCCATATGGACGCATCTATAGTGACAGGCTCATCATTTCAGTCAGCGAAGGCCACTGAAACGCCTTCTAATAAGACTGGACCGCTGCCAGAGATCGCAGTGACGCACAATCACATCCATCCTCGTTCAGTGTTTTCATCCTAACGGTGTGATAAGCACTTGTGCAATGGGGAAAAAAACCTTTCACTGGTGTATAAAACAGTTTCTCTACTTTTCTCAATTCTGAGGACATTGCAAGTGATAAGCAGAATGTTCATACCGCAATGACGAATAGGTGTGTGTTACTATGCAGGGCGGATGTTGAGAAAAATACTGGTCATGTTGTTGATCTACAATAAGCTTCTTAAGATGCTCTGTCCTCTTGCTGACCCTGTAATCTGACCTAAACTTTGATTCAGGCTGAAATTCGGCACAGATATCCACAGCAGCCAGACAATGAAACCTGACGTCTTAGAAGATACCACTGACATTTCCTCTCGAGCCACTTTGACGTTTACATATGTGGCTTTGAGTGAAGTATCTCAGCAATCAGATGGCCATGAAATTTGTAGTTGCTACATTCAAGTTTCCGTGAAGAGTAAGTAAGTAAGAACAGGGTGCTACTCATCTAAAGGCTTGGAAAAAAGACTTGTGGGCTGCTTCTTCAATGCTAAAACTACACTACAGGAGAAACCATATATTTCTGCATATAAATGTAAAATAGTGTAATACTGAAAAAGAAAATAGCTTGTCAAAGGGCTAAATAGTAAATTATAGATTCTTCAGGTCACCGGTGCGAGCATTTGGTTGAATATTTACTATAAACTTGACTGTGACTTCAGAAAGCCAAGTACCCAGTGGTACTTTCCCCTGGTACTGATATCCTTTGTCGAAGTGGGAGCGGAACAGTCAAGCTGAATCTATAATCAGCCTGTGCGAATGGGCTCAGTGTGAGACTGCCCTTGAGGGCTAATCTATATGTGTCCCTAGTGCTTAGGATGTCCATGAAATGTAGTGATGCCAAGCCTGGACACTCTGGACTCAGGGGGCTTGAGAGGGAAGGGGGAAAGGTCTAATGACTGAATGTAGCAGTGCACCTTATTCCGTTTCATTTTTTTTCCACGTACCTCTCCTTCAGTGCCTGTCTACAATCCAATCTCTACTGTAAGCTGCTGCACTCAGCCCCATGGCAGCCCACTAAAAGGTCCATGTCCTGGTCAGATAAAAGGAGAGGACCAGCTTCAATGGATATTGATACAGTAATCTTTTTTAAAATTGCAGAATTTTTACTACTGCCTCGTCTGTGGGGGCATTCATAACAGAACAAAGCATAATTGTCCTTTGAGCTGCATCGTGCTTTTTATGTGGGTTTTTATGCAGGCACGAAACAACACACACTGCTCCTTTGTCATCCACAGTATTGCAGGAAGGGTTTTTTATGGATTTTAATTTTGATTATCTCTATGGGCTCCATATGCAGGTCCTTGCACCAGCATGATTTTTCCGGTTGCTTTGGCTTTCTCCCACAGCCCAAAGACATGCATAGTAGATTATTCAGCGATTCATAGGCATAAATGTGCATGGTTGTCTGTCTCTTTCTGTCCAGGGTTTACCTTGCCTCTCACCTGATGTCATTTAGGTTCCATTACCCTCTACAAAGAATATTAATATCAGTGAATGAATGTGCAAGGACCAGTCGTTTAATAATTACATTAAAAGGAAATTAATTAGCATCTACAGAAATAAAATATGCACCGATGTTATCGCTGGGAAATAATCAAGCTAGCTTTTGTTACCTAGTTATTGCTCTGACATTTTGTTCAGACTGCACATGGCCAACTCAACAAATACACCTCAGCTTGCAAGCTAGGATAATGTAACAGGAAAAAATGGACACATTTGACGTTTAAGCCGAATATCAAACCCAATTACTTTCAGTTGCTGTACAAAATGAAGTCTCTGTGTCTGTTTCTGGCTTATTTCCCTCCCTACCTTGCCATCCATGTATCCACACCATCTGCACCATCTGACTGACAAAAACAGGAGGAAAGAGGAGGTTGTTCTGCAGTGTGGCTTTTGGGGAAAACCGGTGATAGTACGAAGGAAACGTGGTGAAACATCCAACATTTGCAAGTTATTACATTTTATATTCTCGACAGCTGCCGTTAGTCTAGACTTATCTGACCTAAGGGTACGAATGAAAACGTATTTTAGACACTGTTTGAATTATGGAGACCGAGAATGGTAGCAATATATATGTTGTTAGGTGTACTGAGGTTGAGCGTCCCCCAATGACACTGAGGAATGATCGTGCTATGGCTGAGGTCCAGACAGCCCAATTTAACCCCTGGCTCTGTGTACTTTTAGTTTTGATGGCTTTGCCTTCTTTCGGCTCCCTCGGTACACTTTTATTATTGTGCTGCTAAAATATTTTAACAGTCCTCTTCAGGGAGCTGCTGGCACACTTTGCATCCTAAAACCCAACTTCATAGTTCACTTGTCAAGGTGATAGTGTAGCTGACAGGGCACCTTTTTTTGAAAAAAAAAAAAAAATGATGAGAGGAGCAATATGCCAGACCGCTGACAGAAGGGAGACAGTACAAATGGAGTCAGACCTCGTACACAGATGCCTCTTTTGTATTAAAATCAGCCCTATTCTGTTTATGTATACATATGCATACTTATGAGTGTGTGTGTGCGAGAGAGAGAGAGAGAGAGAGAGAGAAGAGAAAAAGAGAAATTGCAGCTGTCAACATGCCAACCTTTCGCTTTCCCGTCCCGTCAACCTCTCCCTGCTTGTGCTTTCTATCCCATGGTGCAGAACAGAGTAGGGTTAGGAAAGCCTCTCCTCCCGCCCTCCCCTCCGTCATCTCTCTGCCCATCATTTTTGAGCCGAAAACGTCAAACAAGACAGTCATCGCACCGTTGCATGACACACTGTCAAGATTTCCACCCATCAAATCGAGGGTCCGATGCAGGCGTCACATTGGCCACTGTTAAACATCCAAAGCTCCGTATCGCGGAGTTCGTGTGTTTGACGTAAACAGCTTTAGTGTTAGATTTCTAGATCTGCTGTCTCTGTGCTCCGCTGCGAAGGTTTAAGGTCAGTAGACTTCGACTCACGAGAATGATGACAACCCAGACGCAAAGAGAGCAGCCACAGGCTCAGAGGTTTGCATCATTTCAACATGTCACACACATGCCTTGTTTCACTTTGCATCAGGGGTGTTGAGTGTCGCCCTGTTAGCAATGTGACATCTGTGTCAAGACACCCGAGTTGAAGTGGCAGCAATTCACACTCACACTTTGACTCACATGTAAGACGTTGCACACAGTGGAGCTAATGTCTATACTTTACGCAAACATTAACCAAATGGAGCAGATCTTTGTGTACAAACTTCACTGAACACGCTCATTATCCGTCAGTGATGGCCTGCTCCCAAACCAATATTGGTTTTCTTCACTGTTTTTACGCCAGAACAATTGTATGTAACCTAAAGGTGCCCTGCAGAGTTTTCTTGTAAACAAACAAAGTTGACACAAAGTGCTACTAAATTACTAAAAAGCCTTGTTTGCATCCTTGAGGTCTAACACATATACGTGAATTTCATTCCTTGTAAGATAATGGACTTGAAAAATTTGAATTCCATTAAATGCATTTTTATTTTATTATTTCAATTCCTGTTTGCCTAATAGCATTCGTCTTGTTCACTGCTTTTGTTGGTGCATTGCCTTGTTTGTCAGTGCTATTGCCGTCTTGTCTGTACCTGACTCCACCTAACTCCTGGCTACAGAGGTGGAACATGCAAACGTCCCTGGGCCATGGACTGTAGAATAACAGCATCCAGTTGTCAGTCAAAGCAGCCCCATTCCTAAATATGCACAACAGAATTAATACAATTTAAAAGGGTCTGTTATTTGAAAATTCACCTCCTGTACTGGGGAAATTAACTACAGAGACCAAAACAATAGATGGTACTGGGGTGCAAACATGTTTATTTCTGCTGTAAATTTGACCATTTTAACATGGAGGTCTACGGGGAGTGACTTGCTTTGGAGATAGCCTCAAGTGGTCATTCCAGGAACTGCATTTTTGTTACTTCTGCATTGGCTACTTGGTGTGAACAATAAAAACCAAACAGACACTCACTCATAAAAACACTGCCCTGAAGTGCTACTAGTGGTCAAATACTCAGGGCAGATTTAATTTAATATCGCCTGCCAGCGAAGATCATTTCATTATTGCAAGTGGCTGAATTACAGACCATGATAATTAAATTGTTTTGTACTTTGTTTGGAATGAAAAATTGCAATTACACACACAAATTGCACATGATGAAAATAAAAGCCAAAATTACCCGAAGCTCAGAAGCAACATCTTGCGCATTTAAATCCAAATTAATTCAACAAGTTTATCCTTTGCACATTTGATAGCACTTTCCGTGTCGTAATTACGCTCGTCAGATTGTTCCTGCGGTGGCCCTTCACGGGCTCTGTGTCTGAGTGAATAACTTGCAGCTCAGTTGTTTTACACCTTCCAGCGTGCAGCGCTCATCCCGCAATGTCAGTTTCATTTGTGAGATATCTGCAGCTGAGCCTTTTGACTCAGGTCACATACTCCACGCTGTCAGATGTATGACTATGATGGTGACCAGCACAACTGAATCAAAGCTGCAGAGCAGATTATGTCAACAGCAAGTTTTCCAAATGACCTCTAAAACCACTTAGACTCTTCTACATTGCCTTGGAGTCTGTATATCTTCATATTACTGTGAGATTGCATGAAGTATCTTAAATTTCCTGCTACTGCAAACCCCTATCTGCTCATTTAGATTGCATAGTTTACAGTGCTGACATGTAAATTACTGTTCCATGTGCACCTTAAAGAGCAATAAATTGGACACGGATATGACAAAGAAATTAATATTCTTTCTCTTCCTAAAATGTACATAACAGAATGACACAGATTTTACAATCAGCGACTTCATATTAGTGTTTGTTTATGTGTTTGCATTATGAGCTTTACAAAGGCACATTTAAAAGCAGCATTGCATTACATTTTTATTATAATGTGTCTGAGTTTAACTGCGTGTAAGGTTACACCACATATAGTATGTATACGCTGTGCTTGTTTACATGAAGGTACAGTAAATACTTGCAGCTTTTGTACATAAATTCACACTACGAGTTTCCATTAAATGCATCCCCAGCTGTCTTCGCAGCCACAGGGGAGATTAATAGTAGCTTAAAGTTTAAGGTTTCCTCCTTGAGTTTGCTGAAAACACACAGAGGAGCACCTTGTGCACATCGCTGGACTTGCGCCGGGTGATAACAGGGAAAACCGTTTAAAGTTATAGATGAGCTCCTTCGCTGAAGAGAAACACACAGTTTAATATTACCAACACAAGCCCTGCAAATGTCTTCTTCCTGATGGTGCAGATTCTGATGACAGTATCTCCTCCGTGACTGTAATACTGCAAGTGTATATATGCAACAGTGAATGCGTATTTATGAGGCAAGTAGCAGTTTGTAAAACAGAAAAAAAGTGCAGCTGTTTGACAGCTTAAAAAAAGCTAATGGGTTTGGTACAACTGAAGTGTTTTTCCTCTTTAGGCTTTTCTTGAACATTTCTCTAATTCCTACATTCAAATGAGGCTCATTTTCCTCCAACCATCATTAGAAATTTAAATCTGTTCGCAGTCGCTACTGAAGTTGGAGGTGCTGATTTCTTGGAATGCGCCGTGTTGTAATGAAAATTCATCAGAGCTTAGAGAAACACAAACAAGGAAAACTCGCAGTCTTAACAAGTGTAACACTCAGAGGCTTTGAGAGTTACTGTTCATCTACAGTTTCAGTTTGAAGGAGTTAACATTTCCTTCAGCCTCATTTAACAGCAGTGATGGTGCTTTTTTCCCTTTCTTCCAAATAATAAATGCAGCTTTAAGGAAGGATAAGGCCTACTTGGCAGTGGGACTCTCGCCTGCCACCAGCACAATAAGAAGGCAACAGGAAGCTAGCCAAGCACTAGCTCTCAGCTCTAGTTGTAAAGGGTCTAAGCAGCAGGGAAGCTGTACCGCAACATAGCTTTTGCTACATGTCTGCCAGATTCGAGCATGAATAAATAAACGCAGCAAGATCTGTCCAATTTTCCCTCAGCCCCAAGGCTTTAAACCAGAATACTTCTGACACCTGCTATGATCATTCATTATCCTTTCCTCACATGCATTATTTCACATATGCCAAGCTAAAAATAGCTCTATCTATTTTAGATGGATGCCAACGAATAAGTGAAATGAAGCCCACTTGTGCTTGACACAGCGCATCGTGCCAGATGAGGAGATTACTGCTGGTTAAGCTGTTCCAACCGTAGTTCCCACAACCAAATTACTCAACAGGTCACAGTTCACTTGTTCGACAACAAGGGAGTCTTCTGGGGAAAAGAGAGCGACGCCGAAAACATCATTTACTGCCCGATTAGTGCTTAAGTTCAACAAATAATTTTTAGTAGGAGCTTGGTAAGTTTAGACACCAAAGAACGACGCCATCTGCACTGTGTTTTATCACCTCGATAAAAGGGATGCAGCTGCACTTATTCTGAATTATGGAGATTCTTCCACCCCGTGTGAAAAACTGTCTTGCAATTTGTAAGAATAACAGTCAAATTAGCAAATTCAGTATTCATATGAGCTTCTTATGAATCTTGATTTCCTCGGAGCCGTTCAGAGGCGACGGTGCTTTCACTCCTCAGCAGCTCCTGTGCTAGAAACACACCTGTATGCTGCCTCTCTTTTTTTTTTTTTTAAACAAAAAGCTACATATTTCATGTATTTGTCATAAATTTTGGGGCTGGTTGAGCTGAATATAACATAAAAATGTCAGAGACACAGCAGTGCTCAGTAGCACCTTGCTGTACCGAGTGAAAGCTACACCTGAGCCTGTATGTGCTTGTCAAAAGCATGCCAAGCAATCAGCGATCCACATCCTGGTGGGATGTCTTTGACAAGAAGTACTGAGACTTACAGTGCAGTCTGTGTGGAACTAGTTGGTGCAGCTTTGGATGCTAGAATATAAAGGTTCTATACAGGCAGACAGAATTATTAATATAATCATGATGACACCACTACACAGACATTTAGATGTGATTTTTCTCTTCATCAGGTATTTAAAAATCTGTTGTCATCAAATCTGGATTGTCTTCATTCAGCACAACATAGAAAGTTAAATCACTTTTCCCGCTTTTCACGTTTTACAGCTTTGTCCTGTTTCTGACTAATGCATTATAAACTGCTGTTCAACTCACGTAAATGTGTGTGAAGATCATTCTGCTTTTCCAGTCGCACTGATTTAAACCTGAAATGTTTAGATGGCTTAATCAAACAGGCAGCTACCAGAAAATGAAGCATCAAGACTTCTGATTCTTTAGATAAAAAGTGATGTTCTGTGTAAAACGCACTGTGAATATCTTGGTCCGACACAATAAGCCCGGTAAATGTGACAATTACTTTCCAGCATCACTTTAGATTGCAGATTAAACAATTCATTTTCTTAATTGAAAAAAATAACGGACAAATTAATCAATAATGAATCACGCAAACAGTCTGATTTGTAGAGAATGATCAATCAAGCATCAGTGCCACGGTACAAAAAACCAGAAGACAAGCATTGCAGCAGCTTAGTAAATCCTCTGGTATGACACAGTCAGCGAGTTGCCCAGCATGGTGCTAAGAGAGAGAGGCAGGGTAGAAGCTGTCCGGTGAAAAATGACATGAATAACAGGCTGCCACACAAAGACTGACACGGGCGAGAAAAATTGGTCCTAGGTGTCAGGAGACAGAGTTAAGGAGAGAGACAGAGACACACAGGGGCTTTGGAGTAGAAAGAGGAGAAGGGAGCGGCAGATTGTGGGGTAACGGCAGGGGCTTAGAGAAAAGGAGGGAAGTGAAAGAATACAGGCTATTAAATCGAAGCGAGTAATGGGAAAAGCTAGTCAGGGGGAATGGGGAAAAACAGCAGCTGACAAAAAAAACAGAGAGCGATGGGAAAAAACATGAAAGACTCCGAGCTGTCGACATTCAGAGGAGAGAGGCAGGTGATTAGTAGTGATGTGATGACTGGAGCTCAGGGTGTGTGTGTGCGTCTGCATGTGGTTGCTGATGAAGGATAGCTCTCTAGCAAAAGAAAAAAAAGGGGGGAGTGAGAGCGGAAGGCGAGAGAAAGGCCACCAGCCAAGTGGTCTAGTAGCATCCTGGGAGAAACAGCATCTGTCTCAGCAAAATAGAGAGGAGCAATCAATAACTATACAGTTAAGGTGTGTGTGCACACTTTCATGCGTGCGTTTGTGTGTTGCTCCTGCATTAGCCGTTGCAGTTCTGCTGAGGCTGCAACTATGTCACCACATTTTGATAGAAATATGTGAATGACATGTGAATTTGTGGGTGAGGATGTTAGTCCATATTTTTAGCTAAGCTGGCAGCCTGGCTCTGTGATTGGTGATGTTGGACTGTCTGTCAGCAGGGTTTCCTCTGTGGGTGAGATAGCCTGACTGACACTGACATCAGTATTAACCTAGTCCTGCACCTCTATGGGAACAAAACACCCCTGACTGGAAGTAGAGAGAAATGTTTTCTTTACAGTAAAATACCCTAAATCAGAAAACAAACAACAACAGTTACATTTTGTTGATTTTTACCTCTGCCAAGGAGGTAATGTTTTTGCCGGTGTTTGTCTGTTTGTCTGTTAGCAACTTTACGTGAAAAGCTATGAATGGATTTTGATGAAGTTTTCAGGAAAGGTAGATAACGGGACAAGGAACAGATGATCAGATTTTGGTGGTGATCTGGATCACTGTTTGGATCCAGGAATTTTTTTGCAGGATTCTTTAGCATCCTTAGCTGCTTAGCAAAAAATACAGGATAAGTTCCCAGTAATTTCTACAACATATCAAAAAATCTGGGCAAATACTGGATACTAATATCCAGAACAGGAAAAAATAGAGGGCCTGTGGAATGGTCATCACTATAAGGTAACAAATGAAGATACAGACATGCAGCCAACACCAAAATGTAGCTGAGACTCTGCTGAATCAGGAGCATGCCAACAGATTTGTTGTATAATTAGTAGCTATGGAACTAGATCCAGAAGAAACCGCCATTACTGAAAAGCAACTTCCGCGAATAACTGTTAAACTAATGATGATATCAATTTGAATCCAAATGCTAAGGGTATGTTTTCTGGGTCAAGGAATCTAATAATGTAGATAAAACAATCCTGGGACTATTATTTTTGGGTATAAATCCCAATATGGGGCGAAATGAACTGCTTGGCGTAGGTCTGTGTTCTCCAAGTGTTTTTCTAGTTGAAAATGTTTGCATTCTTGTCTCCTCTGTGCCCTGGGTAAACACAGCCTGCAGTTCATCCCAGTTCATCCAAACACTCCCTAATTTTTTTTAAAAATGTGAATGTTGGTCGCAGCTGAGGAACTACTGTTTTCATGATTGTACAAAGGGGTGCACAATTTTTCATTTAAAGCTTCGACTTGGTTAACGTTTGTGACAGCACAGCACACCACATAAGACACATTCAAGCACCATTGGAGAGGAGAAAATTGCGTGATTCTTTCCATTTCACAGTTTCTGGCTCTCTTAAATGGCTTCATTTTGGTGATTTTTTTTAAAGTTGACATGTCTCTTAAACCCACACATAGGTTTTGGGGTTCAGAGGGTTGCAGGGTTTTTAAAAATCTGATCACAGTATACTGGCCAATATTCTTTTCTCTCAATCCTGATACAGATGCATTAGACATAGTATCTTTAATGTGAACAAGATTCATACTGAGTGAGGCAGTTACAAATCAACTTGTGGTCTCCAGTGGACTAACTATGAAATGGAGACCTTGTTTATAAATTGCACCAAATGTTTTTTCCCATTTCTATATACTCCAATACCAACATACGAGGTGTGATCAAATACTTCCATGACTGTTCCAGTTGTGCACACATGCAGCAGGTGGTAGTCGTGATTCCCATGAGTCGGGATTCTGCAAATTTGCTATTTCACTGAGAGCAGAGACCTAACATTCTGAATCAGTCAACAACCTTTATGTCAAAGGATCATCTTGTTGACCAGAGCTGGATCTACAGCTACAATCTAGAGACTAAACTGCAGCCCTCAGTGGAGAAGCCCACAGTCTCCAAGACCAAAGTAGAAGCGTCAGATCAGGAGTGCACTAAAAGCACACTGGTCGCTCTGCACCATACGTTTGTTCCACTGTAACATCCTGAGGCATCTTGCTCCGACTGCACTGTGCGCTTGTTCACCCAACGCTGATTACAACAACACAATCGGCGTTCTCCACCTGCTCTATTCACGAGATCTGGCTAACTGCGACTTCTTCCTCTTCCGCAAGATGCAATTTAAGTAGAGCCCACTGCAGATAGTGTTTGACATGCCTAAAGAATAAGACTTTCAGGTAGCATTCCAAGAGTGCCAGGAGAGCTGGGAGCTGTGTTCTGCTGTGCAAGAAGACCACATAAATCCATTTTGTTTTCCCCATCTTACAAGTTTTTGACTGAGATACAACCTAGCACTAACAGATTCAAATGACCAAATGATCCTCAGATAATGTAGTGTAATGACTGAAGGATGACGGTTGTGGCTCCAAGAGGAACATCTCATCAGCTATTGCATGCAGTGTTTTGACATTTGGTATGTACAGTCCTTCATAACTCTACATTCCACTTCATCTAGAACAATCAACAGATCAGAAGAATACTAAAACAATCCTCATGACCAAATGCTTGCAGAACTGAATGATGCTTTTATCAACCTCAGATGTATTTAGTGCTAATTAGCAAACGTTACACACTTTTTCATACTCTGTCTACAGTGAAGACGCAGCATAAGGAATATGCTTCAGGTCTGTTTCTGATGGAGCATAAATATGCTCTTGAGTATGAGTGTAAAGTGCAAGAAAACACAAGCAAGCTTAACTGATTAAACTACAAGCATAATGACACAGACGACTGGAAAAAAAGAAACACAACACCCTCATCGTTGGCACACAGTGAATATGTTAATTCGTAGCACTTCCTGGAAATCATTTCAACTGATTACGACAGTTCTGCTTAATTCTTCAGCTCGACCACATTCTGAAGCACATCGGTCAATATGCTCCCTCTTGTCTCATCTGTAGCCCTTCCTCTCACAACATTACAGCTGTAAACACATCCAAGAAGGGGAGCTGTAATCTCACTGAGCAGCAGAATAACACAAAATCCATTCCTATTTGGTGCCCAAACCTGAGTAGAAGGCTCTGTTTAAGAGTGGCAAAACACGGCCTCTGAGACGGAGATCAGACACTATGCAATTCAAAGTGAAGCAGCTTCATGCAAATATCTGTGACATGTGGCGAACACAAAGTGCACTTCACATAATGGATTTTCCTCCCTTGCATGGGTCTACTGTGCGAAGCGTCACTTTTAAAATATACAGTTTCATTCGTCACTGCCGCGAAAGTATGCAAACATTACTCCGCATGAGTCTCCAAGTGGACAGCCTCGTATGCACAAACACACAAATTCATGATGGATTCAAGTGTGTCCGCAGCTATGAAGGAAATGAATATATATATGGTGTGTATGCACTGCATTTAATTCTGTATGTAACCCTTTGAAGTCTAATAAAAATGGGAAGAACCACTCTGATCTCCCAGAGAGAATAACCCTGTTGGTCAGATTCACCGCAATCAAAAGGACCGTCTGTTTCTCAATGCGTGTCAGGGGGAATTAAGACCCCTGAATGAGAAATCAAATCACACAGCATTTCCTTTCATCTTCTCTCGAATCGATAGCATGTCATAAAGTATGTTGGAGCAGACCTCGCAGCGTTCTGGCGTTTTCTGCAGACGAGGACGGGCTGCTTCTTCATTTCTTTCGCACGGTTTCAAACAGAAAGGAGCTTTCTTTGCGACAACCTGCGAGCTAACTCCCCCCCAAAATGTCAGCCGTATTCACAGTCACATTGACAGGCCAGGATTAGACCTTCATCAGAGTATCTGTCCTTACAATACAAACATTTCCGTCATCCAATTTAGTCAATTTAGGCTTTCCTCTGCCTGGGTGTTTGATGGATGCCCAGAGTAGTTGGCAGTGGAGTGGAGAGTAGGCTTTGATGTTCAGGCCCAGACTGTTAGACTATTCAGGTTGACTTTGATAAACCCCATTAGAGTGTCGTTATCTCGCCCCCCTCTCTCTCTCTCTCTTCCTCTCTCTCTTCCTCGCAAACACTTACAGCCTATAAGCCTCAGAGGAATGGATTTGAGGGCAAAAATACAAGGTTGGTCTGACAGTGCATAAAACCTGGGGAAGTGAGTGAAGATGAATAACAGAGAAGATAAATCTGCTTACAGAAGTGGGGGGGGGGCAAATTGATTGAAATGACGGGGAATGAGCGAGAAAATATCAGATAATGACACAGGGATGTGTTACTAAAGATTTACATACGCAATTTCAGGCTTTATTCACCATAAAGGATTGAGAGATGCGTATCTGCGCGTCGCTGGAGACAGCTGCTCCCGCGAATGTGTAGGCAGAGCTGCAGTAGTAACATCAGCTTAATCATAAAAAGAATGAATGATTTGTCAAGAAGTCTGGCGGAGGTCGGCACTCTACATGCACGCCAACGCAACGCCCCATTCACCACTCACCACTATCTAAATTGAAAAGAGTATTTATACCAACTTAGGGATCAGAAGTTAATGGAAGCAGTCATGCATCAATTGAGTTACATAAAAATGTCCGTCGGAAAAGGGTGAGATAACTACATCCCTTTAAAAGATTTTTAATTTTCTCAAATTGGCTTTTTGTGTCCGATGGAGGCTGTGCATGCTGGTGTGTATGTGGGTGGGGGTTGTCAGGCACATTACAGCGAGAGTTTTAATCAGACATCAGAAGGGGTATTAACAGGGAAATGCGCTAAAAGAGTAGGATCAAATAAAGATCTCACTCCAATGTAATGAAACACTGCTCTTTGGTGAGCTGGCTAATTATGCCGGCCAAGTTACAGCACAGATTGCTCACAGCTAAAAGGAAAAAAAAGAGAGAGAGAGAGAGAAAAAAAGTGCAGTGACAGAGGTGGGAAAGTGATAAAGTGATTGAGAATGCGCTGCCCTTCTGCTAAAACACACGTAATGAACCTGGTCTGCATGTCCTGCCCTCGCGTAAACTCTTTTGTCGCTCGGCATCTAATGCCGCTCTTATAATCCCATCTGTTAGTTTAGAGGAGGGGGGGAATACTATAATTTCTGCTGCTTCACACGTCTAAACCCCAGGCGAACTGTTCCCTCCGGCTGATGAAATCCCTATCGCATTTAATGAAATGAAAAACCCGGGCCCAATCAGGATTTCACCAAGAACACCCAACAGAGATTTTAAAGTGCACTGGAAGCACATAAGCGGTGCCAAAAATAAATAAAAAAACAACTTTTTAAAACTCCACTGTTAACAAAACAGTGTCACTTTACTACAGTTCTTCATTAAAGATAAAGTCAACCTTTATGGCTTGTGCTTCCAATGTTGTTTATCATTGATACAGTGTAGTGATTTGCATGGTTGACAACAAAAAAAATCAACATTATTCAATATAATATTTGTTAGCTTGCATGTGTTTTAGCAGAGACACATCTGCAGTTTGCCACCTACCAACCACCTCAACAATAAATAATATGACCATACCATTGTTGCACTTACTCTTCCTACTGGAAACAGCCAATTCTGAGAGAGAAAGTTCTGTATTTAACCTTCAAATAAGCGCTGTGCTGCATGGGAGGCACAGGGGGGAATTCTTGCCACCACCACAGACATTCAGAGTGCTGTTCAAAGCGGCAGCACCTGAAGTTAGGCTTTGCATTTTAACAAACACAGGGTGGAGCCGCACACAGGTGCACTGGGAGGTCAGCGAGGGATCGTGTCCCTCATTGGCGCCTGCTGCTGTCATTAAATATGAATGCGATGAAAAGACAAACTACATTCAGAAGTTGCCAGCAGGGAGACGTTCAGAAAGGTTCACTGTTTCTAACATGCTGCAATAACAATCAGTCACACAAAGGCATGAAAACATAGTGTTTGGGAAATGAACGACTATACTGTCCACCAGTAATGTAACAATGGGAAAAAATAAGTTTCAATCCAAACTCAGTATATGGTAAATGGTCTGCACTTACATCGCTCAGGCATAACATTATGACCACCTGCCTAACATTGTGTCGGTCCCCCTTATGTGCTCAAAAATGCTCTAGGACCTCTCAGGGTATCCTATGGGGTCTGGTACCATTACATTGGCCCTGGATCTTTTGGGTACTCTCACTTGTGCAGTCAGTCAAACTTGTTCCACTGCATCCTGTCGATGCTTGATCAGAATGGGCTGTAGGAAGTCTGGAGGTCAAATCAACATGTTGGGCCATTGTCATGTTCCTCAACATGTTCCTGATTTTTTGATGTTTTTTTCCATGTGTGGGGTGCATTTTCCTGTGGGGGTAGGCCAGTGACATTTGGGATTTCCATTTGCATGAGGGAGTGTGCTTGTTGTGGGACAATGGCGACACAGCTACCATGCAAGGTGCCATCAGGAACATGAGGTTCACTTTGACCGCCAACCTTATTAATAGTGGACAACCCACTCCACAACCTGAGCCACAATGTGTATGTTTACTATATAAATTACATACACACTCAACCAAACATCCATAGACTTAAGAGACAAGAGGGAGGCAGCTACTTTGACTGTGTATATTCATTTGAGTGTGAACAGGTGAAAGAAAGCGGCTAGCAACACATGTAAACAAGTTTTCCTAACACCAATTTTATGATCACGCAGCAGAGAAAGATGATCTTGTAGTTTAACCCATCCATCCATCCATCCATCCATCCATCCATCCATCCATCCATCCATCCATCCATCCATCCATCCATCCATCCATCCATCCATCCATCCATCCATCTTCTACCGCTTATCCAGGGCCGGGTCACGGAGGCAGCAGTCTAAGCAGAGAGGCCTAGACTTCCCTCGCCCCAGACACCCCTTCTAGCTCTTCTGGTGGGAAGCCGAGGCGTTCCCAGCCCAGCCGAGAGACACAGTCCCTCCAGCATGTCCGAGGTCTTCCCCGAGGCCTCCTCCCGGTGGACATGCTCGGAACACCTCCCTAGGGAGGCATCCAGGAGGCATCCGGAACAGATGCCCAAGCCACCTCAACTGACCCCTCTCAATGCGGAGAAGTAGCGGCTTTACTCCAAGCTCCTCCCTGGTGACTGAGCTCCTCACCCAATCTCTAGTAGTTTAACCCTCAACCCCAAAATCCACCCACAAGTTTGAAAGACTTGTTTTTTTTCACAAAGTGACCAAAATTACACAATTAATCACAGCCAGAAACCATACAATCATATTTTATCAAAATCCTTGTGGTAAAAAAAACACGAGTTCCATACAAAACATAAATGTTGCACTCCTCGTTGCAACCGGGAAGCTATTACTGACTCAGCTGATTAGTGAACAGTCCCATGACAAAAATTCAGGGGATTTTCAGCTGACCTGGGCTGAACTCAGAGCCGTGCTTACACACAGCAGATAGGAGAAGCGCATGGAAGCCAGTGAGCATATCAATAGTACGTACAGTCATTGTTTTCTTCCTGGTATTGGTAGCACCTGTGAGCACTTGGAAAAATGTTGTACATGTTCATTCCGGGTTTTTTTTTCAATTATTGTTCAAAAGGTAATCTAAGAAATCCATTTTTTTGAGTTTTATCTGCTTCTAGATATGGCTGTTCTGTTTTCATCGAGGTTCAGAACTGAAAAATGAATCCACAGTGAGTAAAAATGTGACTGGAGCAGAAAATGCCTCGAAACTGCTTGAGATTCCCGGACTTAATTAATCAGCATTTGTCTTCTCCGAGTTCATACAATCAGCGTGGAGATGGGAACAGCGGCTGTTGCAGTCTCAACAAGAACAAAGCTTCAGATGAGCTCTCTTCACCCCTCGTTATTTTCTCAGTTTTTCTCCATTTTGCCATCCATACAGTCATGAGAGAGGTTCAATGCAAAGAATGTGCAGCCATGATTTTTACGAGGAATCACTTTAACCCTTCATGTATCACATCTATACGGCTACTTCCTCACCAAATAAACAGCGGCAGCAAGGACAGCAGTGCACAAGAACTGTTTATCCAACTGGGAGAACTGCTGACAAAACTGTCTGCTGTAAAGTATTTGGCAGCTCATTACTAGATTCAAACAACTGGAACCAGAGGTGAAGAGAGTAGGTTTACCCGTACGGCACAAACAAAGCAAACGCACCAATGCAATTTTAAACTTTGTTAACAAGAAAAGCATGTCTGCCCATGATTACACAGATGACTAGAGACACGTCTTCAGGTTAGGCTGAAGGAAAAAGCACACTCGCCTATAAACACATCACTCTTTGTTGGTCACTGCTTTGGTTCAATGGAGAAATCCTTTTTAACAAGCCAAGGTTTGCATAAAGATGCCTTTATCATTCACAATGGGAAAACAATACATGTTTTGCATCTCAGCACTAAAAACCCCAGATTTCCTTTTTTTTCCAAATCAGCTTTACTCCAGCCGAAAGGGCAAAATCACAGATGTTTGACAAATGGTGTGTCAAGAGATCCACCGCTAGGAGCTAAAACCTTACTCTAGAGCTAGTGCCACCAGCAAATGAATATTTTAAGCCACACCAAAGCCCTCCTCTCCGCACACTCAATTTAGGCATTTTCACAGAGCCCTTTCTACCACAATCTAAGTTTCCACAAAGCCCTGCTCTTCAGAGGCAGAGCATGATAAAATCAATGACTCAGACTTCCCGCCTGATCACAGTCAATCTCTCCTATAAACTACAAACACACACAATAAAGTTTTTTTGTTTGTTTGTTTTATATAGGGGGTTTAAAATCCAATCCCATCTTCCATTCCACAGTTTTCTTTATTTCTCTGCTTGATGTTATGACTCAGATAGGCTGTTTCAGGCCTTCTTTCTGTGTGCAGTGGTGACTGAATGCATTAGTCTGTGATGTTTAGTTCACAAACGTGTGATAAGAAGGACAGGAAGTGCTTTGTGTGAGGTGGAACTGATGCTTTTATGTAGTTTTAGGTGGAAATAATACTACAATATTCCCATCCATGTCAAACAACAAGGTCAAGCAAGTCTGAGGTGTTTGAAATATTAAGTGGAGTTCATTTTTTACAACTATTTCCCCTGTTATGAATCACCAGTCCAGCAGCCCACACACATAGTTCTATAACAAAGAGACAGAGAGTGAGAGAGACTGTGAAATATCAGCTAAATCAGAAGGTGAAGTTGGCAGACTTTTGAAATACTAGGAGATATAGTGTTGCCCAGAGGGCGACAAAATTTTCAGCCGAGCTCCACAGATTCAACCTCATCCTTTCTAATTTAAGAAGAAGAAAATTATGTCCTTGTGGCGCGAAGTTATCTAGGGGAAAGGACAGTGATTTCAATCTCACTTGAATTCTACATCTCACCAGAAGAGCCCCAAAAGGATTTAGCATGAATATTTAAGAATGTACAATGTACACGGCGAGGTTGGAATAAGTATTTTGAGCGATCAGGGCAAAGTGTGTGCAGCCGCGTACGTGTGTTCCACATGAAGATAAAGCTCCGCTGCTCGGCGAGTTCACATTATTTCACTTGTCCCTCTTTCTCGCAATCACGGCCGTTTTTTTTTTTTTTCTCTTCCCCGCCGCCACACAAACCGGCGTCTCCCCTGCAAACAAACTGGAGTACAAAATGAAAAGGATTTTTTGATCTGAGGGTTCAGATGTAGCCGCTCAGTGGAGGTCCAGAGTGTATGTCTGTGTTTGTGCGCGGGGATTAGGAGCAGCATACAGATTGGAGTAGTTTCCTCCAGCTAAAATCCAGCTTGACTCGAGTCTTGGATGAGAAATGTCCTACTCATGCACTGGGACACAAAAATGAGAGCGCAGTGTTGTGTTTGCATGCAATCAACTGATATCATGACAGTTACAGGATGCAAGTATTTCCTCTTTCCTACACGCTATGAGAATTTTACAAAAGTTGACTTTCCGGGATCATAACTAAATAAAAATTATACAAATGTGCCAAATGGATGAATGATCTACTTTTATGACAAACTAAAGGATTTCCTAAAACAATGTCATCCCCCCGCGGCAGATCAGATATTTCATTATACAGAAAGAATAAACAATCAGCGTGCATGCATGAAAGAAGATAAAGTCAGCAAGTTTCAGTTTCAATCCTGGAGATATGAAGCCAAACAACTGTCACAGGAAAAAAAAGAAATATTATCTCGTAATGCGTTTTTCATGTACGGCAATTTAAACATACCGAGGAGCAAACTGTTACAGCACTTTAAGCCGCTTCAAGGCTGCTCGTGAGGGGGAACGGAACCCGCTATGTGTGTTTGTGTACTATGAAGAGTCATTTGTATGCATGTTAGGCACAGAGGCTTATTAGAAGCCACGAGGTAAAAGCCAATTGGCATCCTTTTATAGACGGTGGCGAGAAAAGCCAGCGTCAGCTCAATGAATATTCAGATAGAAGCAGAAGCCTTCGGGGGACATGGAGCGGCCCCAATCTTTTATCAGTCTTCCTCACAGCATGGCCGTAACCTATTCGCAGCAGTCCAAATCTTTCTCTGTATCGCAGAATCCCTCTGTCATTTCTTTGCCTTGTTCTGTTCTGCTTGTTACTTTTATCACTGCTCCACAGTATTTGCAGCTACTGTATGGCGTTCCTCTTGCTCCTTCTCAGCCTCCCGTTCCCCTTCGCTGTACGTTTTCCTGCGTAGGGGAATAATGAGAGCCGGCGATGGTGGGTGGTCATGTGCGTCGCATTGTATAGGAGTGCTGTGATTAATCGAGCTTGCCAAATGGAAAATGAAATGCCGGCGAGGCCATGCTGTTCAGCGGGCTGTTAGTGTTTGTTTGAGTGCGAAACGGAGATGAACACACATGATCGACTTCCTGACTTTTCCAGGTCCTTGCTCTTGGCAATCTGCCAGGAAGTCTTCAGTTGCTCACTGGGAGAAGATAGTCTTAATTGACTTGCTGGACTTGCTGGTGTACAGTCAGTCATCTGAGTAGTGTGGGGGGATAAAACGGTCTTGCGCCCCTCTGCACCTCAGTAATCACAGATGGATGAGCAATTTGAGCTTTAACAAGGATGAAAGAGGACAGAATGTGTGGGGAGAGTTGATGGAAACCCAACACCTCGCGTAGGACGCATGTGTGTTTGCTTTGCTGACATTCTGACAGTTCTTTCAGCCTTCGTGCCTCAAGGATCCAAATGTTTGACACCTTCAGCGAAATGGCTGAAAGTGAAACCGAAAAACGACTGCAGCGAAACATCACGCAATCTGTTTCGCACCTCCAGGAAACCAGATGTCACATGCAGCTCCAGGACGACAAGCAGTAAACATTCAAATCTAACCTGGCCTTTCCGGCAGGAACTGTTTAGCAGCCTCCGAGCTCACATAATGGTTCCTTTGGGTGCAATAGCAATCTTTCACACAGATAGGGGGGGAAAACGGGGAGGAGGAAGGCCAACCAAGCAGGTCTTTCAGAGGGAAATTTAGTTTGGAAATTCAACCATTATGGTTATGAATAAGCTGCAAATTAGGCATCAATTCAATCGCCACTCCAAACCCGAGCACAAACACTGACTGATATAGACTATTCTGTTTTCCTGTATACAGATTTTGCTCCATTATTATTATATGGAAAAATCTGTGCCTCGGTTGAACCCAGGAAACCCTAGAATAAATAAAAATATGTTGGACTGAGAGGAACGGCAGAATTAGAGTCAGTTGTTAACCATAAACCACTTGTCACGGCTTTCTGTAAGCCTATCAAACAGTAATGATATGCATTAAACCTCCAACACAGTCCCACCAGTATATGGAGGAGGACAGCTGGTATATGACCCAAGCTGCACTGTTATTCCACGAAATGCACCATCAACTCATTCCATAGTGGTTTCCTATACGGGAGTATTATATATTGCCTTCTGCTCGACTCCACAAATGTTTTATCATTCTGATGTGTTGTGAGGATTACTGACATTCCACGTAATCCCATCATGGGCTTGCCCTCATTCATTGTTGAATGTTGACATCATTCTCCTAGCAGCAAAACAAAAGCTTGCCATTACCTATTAGATTACCCTGATGCCAAATGTGATTTAGGTCCCTTTCGAATCAGACATTTGCTCTTAAATGATAAGCCCGGAGACCAAGCCGCTGCCAAACGGGATGCAAGAGAATGGGAGAACAAAGTGTAGGCAATGAAAACGGAACATTTATCATTCAACCTCCTTTTATTGAGACTATTCATTCCTGTATGTTAATATATCAACCCTCTAAGGAAGGTATCCTACTGTTGAGGAGATGAAAACAAAAGTAAAACCCGTCAAGCATGGAAAGCAATCTGCTCCGCGATGTCCTCTGAAATCAGAGGTACAAATCAGGAGCGATGAGCAAAAAAACAGCTCATTCACCTTCCAAAAATGAAAAGACCTTTTCAATCAATTCCCGAGAGAATAATTCTCTAAGACGTTTTCGACGGCTCGAGACCTTAATGTGTGCAGAGATAAAACACACAGCTCAATCTCATTGCTGCCTCATACAGCATAATGGAGAGAGTCAGGCTCTCAGCATGACAGCCAAGGATCCACCACAGTGATAGGCTAATGAAACAAAGAGCCCTAGGCGAGCTGTTATGCCTACAGAGGAAGGGAGCGGAGGGGAAAAAAAAGAAAAACAGACTTACAACAATCGAGCTAATTTCCAATTCAGTTCTGAGAGCAAAGACCATATGCATCATGTGTACAATTCAGAAACCACTGTGTGAATACACAAAAGATCCCTCCATTGTGGATGCAGCACAGGAAGGACACTGGGGTTTGAACAGGAAAGCAGCCAAGATGCTGTTACAGATTGGAGAGGTGCATAGTGTAGACAAACACAAACAAATGCACATGTTTTAGCATCCTGTATGTACACAAGGGCATTGATACATATGGTGTTTGTATATACAGTAAATATATATACACAAACAACCCCCCCCCACCTGCTCCAATCCACAAACCTGGCTACAAATAAACCCCACACCCAGCATGCTTTACATTACTGCAGACTTCCAGCTACAACAGAGAGCTGCCCTGACCCCCACAGCATCTGCAGCTGAACAGCAGGCCTGGCTAACAAACTGCCACAGAGAACGGAAGCAGGAGGCAGGCTGAACCACTGATTGATCTGCGGGGTAATTGGCTAGGAGCGGCTGAAACAGCCAGAGGAGGTAAATATCAGCTATCCTGCTGGATACTGAGTTAAGTTCCACAGGAGCGATAAACTCTGACTGGTTGTCCCCTGAGTGAAGGCTCGCGGTCTGATAAGCCGGTGAACACTCTGTGCCGGGACTCCGCTGCTGAGTTGGAGAAAGCAAGGTGTGATATCAGAGGAGAGGAGTTGAGTGCGGCAGAGGAACAGAATGAGGTTCCAGTCACACCAGAAAGTGGGACAGCGAAATTACAGGCAATTTTGCAAAGTGTGTAGTTTTACAAGTTTTGTGATAAAGTGACTATCGGCACGTCACAACAGTTCTCCGATCTCGGTGGCTTGAAGTTGTCAGTCTGACTGCTTTCCTTTTCTGTTTGCAAACCAAACTCTGAGATAAGACGAATAATTTAAAGTGGATGATGAAGCACACTACAATACCATTCCCTGTTTTGGGCCCCTCAAATATCAGCTTTTCTAATTATCAGCTGCACAAATTTGACCTTATCAACTGTTTTGTGCTGAACAGATCATTCCTCATTAAACAGCTACAAACAGGGTCATTACTTTGACCACCATTTCTCTCAGTTGGAACAACATCGTGCTCAACAAGCGATAGCTAAGACGCAGGGACCTGGCAGCATCACTGTAAACAAAGTTTGACAAGACAAGTAACATGATCCCTGACATGATCAGACAGGTTGTAAACAGGCTTTGGAGTTTTGCAAGGTGATCTTAACCACTTGACAACCGCAATGATCATGTGCACATCAACTCCAGTTACAGCTTGTTGAAGTGGAATTGCAAACTGTAATGGATCTTTAGAATGGAGTAGTTAGATGATACTTTTACTGGCTGTCCTAGATTTACTTCTTAAAAGTCTTGTTTGTCTTGTTTTTGGCTATGCTATCATTCTCCTATATTTTAGCAATTTATTTGGTGAATGCGATGCTATTATAATAAATAGGGATGATGGTTCAAATTGTGAAAAATAAGATGTCATGTCATGCTGTGATAACTGAGAATTACTGGACATTTGCATAGCTGATCACCATAGAAAGCAGAGGAGATGTGTGCTATAGTAAGCGATTCTTCTTCTTCTTTTACATGAATCTGGTGTGATTCACCGAGGAAGCATGAGCCAGTGAGGGTGGATGGGAGGGAAGAAAAGAGGCAGTGTTAGCTGAAAACAGAAGGAGATGAGTGAGGAGAGTGAGAGGACGCCTGACCCCTTCCACAGCTGCAGGAGGTGTGCCTGCAATGCTAACTCGCGCCATCCATCTCGTTTTGCTAAAACAGAGTTGAGAGAAAGGGTGTTTTCGGCCGAGCTCAAACGCACCACCTGTCATTCTTCCTCACCACATACGAGCACGGGGGGAGATTCTTCCTGAAATGAGATTGGTGTTGGCAGGCGGGACTCAAAAAACACAAAGCGAGGGAAGAGACTCCACAGGAAAAAAAAAAAAACACCACAGAGGACGGTCTCCCTTCACATGTCTGGTATTTTCTCTTCGCCAAAGCCCTTTAGCTGATAACATCACTTCGGGGACACGGTATTACACATCAGCAGCATCTGAGTAACCTACACCTACACGTTTTACCCAGTGGAGAAAAGACAGACCCATAACAATCAGAGAAACAGTAGGCAGCCTTGAACAATCAGGGAGAAAACTCCAAGAGAATGTGGCCTGCACTGTAGGGAACACTAATGGTAATACTCACTGGAGCAAAACACTGGAAGGAAGATTTTTTTTTTTTTTAGTTTGTTTTGTAATTTATTAGGAGTGACTTTATGCAAGCAGCTCATTCAGGAAAAAACACACTGAGCTCTTCGGAGAATACCAGAAAATGCACCACAGGAGATTTCTCTCTCCATTTCTGCTCTTGGATTTCATCTACTTTCCCTCTGTCCTCCTCTGTGAAGCTGACACGCTACTAGTGTCGGGCCATGGAAAATGAAATTTTACTCCCACTCCCTTAGGTGCTATACCAGTCAGGGACAAAGTTTTGACAATGTTTTGAATCTATTTATGTTAGGAGGTTTTAAAATAGAAAATGTAGGCCCCAGCTCGGTTTTTAACCTCAGTTTTTCGCTATGAGAATTAAACTTATTTGAATGGAGCATTATCATTCTGCAACTGAATGGCATGTTCCTCGCATAAAAAAACATACTTTTTCATTTTAGAAACTCAGTCGACGAGCTCCATCTATCCACTCAGTAGTGGGAAAAAAAATAGGTTACCAGGAGAGAGCTATCAGTTCAGACCACAATAGTGTTCAAAGCTACAGTGACTATTCTGTTTTTTTATTGAATACAAAGTGATACCACACTGTGGAATGACATGTAATACAATGAATCTCCATATGCTAATATAAAGTGCCAAAAGTACTAGTTTGCTAGTTCAGAGTTGTATTTCTTCTACCTCCTCCACTGCACATGTCCCCAGGTTCTCATAGTTCATTAAACACCTGCATCCCCACAACCAAGCCCCATACACATATCTCCATTCACACACTTTAGCCAAACTCCCTAAAATCCCTTCTGTCTCATCACAGCACCAATGAGATGTCTGAGATACAGTAAACAACAATTATCATGCATTATTATATGCTTCTCGATCCCAGTCTGCTGAATGTCAGTGTCTTTAGAATCTTCATCAGGAGAGTTTAGTGGATGCAGTTAAACTAAATGCGATTCAAACATTTAAATGTCGGCTGTTGCTGCTGGCAAATGCCTTTGGAGACAGATGTGAAAGTGAGAAGTCACTGAACTTGCTGTCCAGCCGCAGTCACTTCCTTCCAAGAGCGACGAGTCGATCTCTACGGTTCAATTTCCAATTTTCCACTTCGAGCCCATCTAGGTTCAATCTCATGACCCTGCCTCCTTTATGATGGGCCCATATATCCTATTCCAGCTCTAATCCTAAATGCCATTTGACTCATTTCATCCCAAAATGATTCTCAGTCCAGTTAGAGCTCCGTTGGGCTTCAAGGCACTTTGATCAATCAGTGTCATCCTGACTATTAGTCATGGCCTGAAGTCTAAATTGCGGAAAACATTAAGTGGAAGAGCTACTGAAGGAAACATTATACTGTTGCAGGGATCCATATTTTCCACAATGACAAATATTTGCTTAAGGCACACATAATAATTTTTAAATTACAGATGTTAAGGGACTTTCATCAAGCACCAAGTCCTCGCTTGACAGCAAACAAAACACAGCAAAATATATTAGAACAAAAAAGACATTATGAACTCAAAACTAAACAAACCCAATTCTGGATGTCATTATAAAGGAAGAATCACAGGAAGTTCTTCCTATTTCATCACAAACCCTCCATGAGTCTCCACATAGCAGCATCTGCCTCAGTACAAGGTCTCGGCTCTGCAAACAGTCAATGATCTGAGCGCAGGGAGCAAGAGAGGAGGGAAACTTGCTGCTTTTATTTGCTCTGGCTTTGCTTAAGGTGCTGGAACCCCACTTAATCTACCAGTCCACAGGGGTCTAAGGTCACAGTGCCCTAGGACAACCTGAACAGCAGAATGCTGCTCAAATCCCCCAACAGCCTTGAACACACACATACACACACAGAAATGCACACGCCATCGCTCCTCCACACAGTCATTTCCTCTGCCACACATGCTATATTCAACTCTTCCACTTGCAGTTTTAGATCATATGACATTACAAGGCTGCCTCTCACAATGTATCCCATTTACTTTGCCGGTGACCTCCAGAGATGATGTGAATTTAGTGGAAGCGACTTCACATGTGCTATGAAAAATAACAAGCATATTATAGCGCTGGCTTTTTATGACGGCTGAATTTTACTCATTATGCTCCAGTTCCATTTCTATCACCACGCTACGGAAAAGAGCACGCACACAATAGCTCAGATTCACACTTTCACATTTCACAACTAAATTATTCTTCTGCCATGGACATATTTGGAGGGAATAATGAAAAAGACAGAAAGGATGAGACAACAAAAACATAAAAGCCATTCCGGGAATTACTTTGCGAAATCAAACACAGTCTTGCCTTACATGCCAAAGGCTTACAGTCCTTTCCTAAACCACTTTTATTTTGAGATGTTTAGTCCCTGCTCCCGTCTCAGGCTCCCCCACTGAAGTGACTGAACATGTACTCATACACCGATCAGCCACAACATATGAGAAGAAAATGTTTATGTTGTTAAACCAACACATCAGATAACTAATGAACATCTGAGCAGTTAAGTGGAAACCATTTGTAGTTCTGCTGTTAATGTAATATGGAAATTCTATTGTTTTCTCTGAAAATGCAATCATTCTGGTAATAAATTAACACTTTCAAAATACAATTGTAAAAATCCTCAACATAAAAGATAAAACCTATTTTTAAAATTCCCTTTGAGTCACTGAAACTAAAAACTGAACACCTGTATCTGTTCGTGACTAAGTCATATAAAGCTCTTTACAGATGGCACATTATGTGCCTGAAAGGTTGCCTCTAGCATTATTGATATGAGAGTATATAAGATATGACTTACTTCATGTCCACCCATACTCACATACAACAATCGTTCACAACATTATGACCACTGACAGGTGAAGTGAATAACATTGGTCATATTGGTACTGTGTGGTGTTCTGATGGAAAACCTTGGATTTTAACATCCCTGTTGATGAGACTTAGACACCCAAATAAACATTGTCCCACAACAATCACACTCCCTCATACAAATGGAAATCCCAAATGTCAATGGCCTACCACCGCAGGAAAATGCACCCCACCACATGGAAAAAACATCAAACAATCAGGAACATGTTGAGGAACATGACAATGGCCCAACATGTTGATTTGACCTCCAAACTTCCTAGACCCCATTCTGATCAAGCATCATCAGGATGCAGTGGATTAAGTTTGATTGACAGAGGCCCCACTGCACAAGCCAGAGTATCCAAAGGATCCACTTCCAACGTCCTGGTTCCAGACCCCATAGGACACCCTGAGAGGTCCTCTTGTCCATGCCCAATGGTTCAGAGCATTTTTTAGCACATAAGGGGGACCAACACAATATTAGGCAGGTGGTCATAATGTTATGACTGATTGGTGTATATGGACTTCATTTGTTAAGTAGTAGATGATCTCTGGGATACCCTTACTGCTGATCTGCATGCTGCTTCAAGTCAGTATTATATGTTAAGATATTAAACATACTGCATTTTAGTCAATAGTTTGACATTTTTATGAACGCTCGCTTGCTTTCCAAGAGTTAGACGAGGAGACTGATGACACTTTCATGCCTGTATGTTAAATTTGCAGCTACCACTGGTGTCACTTCCTGCCTCTTAGTTTCACGCAAGACTGCAAACTGGTATCTTCTTGGAGTCTGGTTGTAAGGGCACCAGTGGAAAAACAGCCCTCTCTAAAACCCCAACATGCTGTTTTTGCACTTAATTGCTTTGTATGGATTAAGCAAATGAGATATGTTGTGTTAATTAGTGTGCTTTAGAGGTGCTGTAGGGAGATCTTGCTACCTTTGGAGTCACACTAGTTATTTCTTGTTGCTTATTGTTTATACTATGAGAGCAGTATCAGTCTTCTCATTTAATGCTCAGCAAAACAGCAGAAAAAAAGGCAAAGTGTTCCTTTACTGAAGCATAGAGATGAATAATCTGGTCAGAAGATCATATCACAATCTTTTAGGGTGGAATCATGATCCGCAGTGTGAATTACAATCCTTTCGGCAAATGTAGTTGACCTTATGATGATTAGTTGTGCATATGGTTGCCTGGATATACTTGATTCCAGGTTGCAGACTGTGATGTCACTCAGCTGCCTTTCTAGCAGGTTCTACGTCCTACAGATGGACTACTACTCCACCAACTTGGACTGCAGCTGGTAACACGGTCAGCCATCTCAACGCACTTTATGGTGTCCTTGTTCTGCTCTGCAACCTTGGTGAGCTTGGCATGGCGGTGCATGAACCAGTTCCCCATCTGCTGCAAGTTCTGGTTGGAGTGACCCTCCAGCTCGCAGCGGGTCTCCTGGAGGGCAGAACAAGGACTACAATCACCAGCTGCAGTCCAAGACAGTGGAGTTGGAATCTGTCTGCGGGGTGAGAGACTCACTGGGGCAGAAGTCGACTGACATCAAGGACCGCCTCGACAGCATCCTGAGCTAAAGTGACAGGCTGGTCAGCCTGCAGGGAGGAAAACACAAGACGGAATGGGACGGTGCTAGCTGGTTAGTAAAGACACAATGTGTGCGATTCCTCTGGAAAGCAGATGCGAAACTGAGATTGCAGTTGGTACAAGATCACCAGATCGCTCACCCCTACTAAAGTATACGCAGAGCTTTTCCCTAACTGCAGTCCAAAGGTGTGCTCATGCAACTGAAGTGAGTCACATATGCAGCTTAAAACTACAGTGAGTCACATATGCAGCTTGGTAAACTTTCCTATAATAAACCCTATAGAGGCACTACGCGTGTCATCAAAAGTGTGTCACTGTAAGTATAATTAATTCACCAGGGAACAGTTGTACATGTGACTTTCTTATATATATATCTTGTCAGATCTCCTACATACCTTTCACATCCTTTCAAAAGAAAAAAAAAGCTACAATGCAGAGGTGGAAAAGAACAGAGCCTGCTGTAAAAGTTCTGTGACGCAAGGAGAGACCGAGCATGAGGCATCAGGGTGTAATTTCTTTGACAAATAAATTGTGCATCACATCACTGGGCCAGCCAAGTTCATTTTAGTCACTGCTCTGTTCGAATCTCCAGCGCCTGATGCAGCGGCGTTTCTTACTCCCTCTGATGTTGCATTTGTGATTGAATACATAGTATCTGCACACTTCAAGGGCCTCGCTGGAGTATCTCCGCTTATGACACTAGATGTTGTAAGATTCCCGTCAATGGTTCTTCATTCTCTGACTGCTTTACTAACAGCATTAGTCATCAAGAGCACGGAGCTCTGAAAGGATACTAGCAGAATGTGTAGGAGAGGAATAAGAGTCTTTTTTAACTTCCTGCTCCTAAAATGACTGAGGAAAGAGAGTAAGAGGAGCTGATTCATCTCACCTTTGTTGCCACTTTTTTTTTCTCTCTCTCTTCCCATTCATCAGAGGAGGGCTGTGTGAATTAGCATGGTTAGCAGAGCAGCTGCAGATGTGAGACGCTATTCACACTGCTAGATTTCCAGAGTATCAAGTCGAGCAAATTCAAGACTTTTATCTTCTTTAATTATGTAAATCATATGCCACAGATATTTCCCATCAAGTCGAGGGGCAGTGCTTTTTTCTTTTCCTCTCAGCAAAATTTTCAATGAGATTCCCGAGAGGAGCATGAAAAAAGGAACAATACTTCAATTGCACATTACAGGAAAAGAGGTCTGGATTCTTTATCTTGAAATATCAAGGCTGGAATAAAAAAAACAAATGATCCTTCGTGTATCATTCTGGGGTTTTTGGAACACTTTCTGGATGTTGCAGTAGGGCTGTTAATTGGATTTTACACTGTACTTTAACACTCAATGGGGAAGACAGTTTTGCAGACTACCTCCACTGCATCAGAGACGAATGTAATGGAAATGGCACCATTAAAATGCAGTTATATTTAGTGCTCACATTTAGTAGAGAAAATATTTGCTCCTTCTTTCTATGCATTGTGCTTATTGGCTTTTGTGTCAGGAGATGAAAAAGCTGGTAACGCTCTCTGTACAGTTAATATGGAGTCATACAGCCAGTAGCTGGTGGGCTTAGACGGTTCACAGTCATACACAAAAAAACAAAGTTTGGTTCTACCATCCAAAGAACAAGAACAAAAGTGTTAACTACTCAACATTACAGTGTGTTTGGACACAGACGAAAGCGAGCCAAATCACAAACGAGGCTCGCTCGCAATGCAAAGTCAACAGGAATGACACAATGGGCGAGATTAGCCTGGTGAGGTGTGAACTGAGGTGAAGATGCGTCAGCACGGAATGGAAATGTTTCCCCTCGAGTGAAATTTGTGCTCTTCCCCGGGCAACCTCATCAATAAACAGAGACGAGAAGAAAGGGGAGAGAAAGTGGAGGGAAATAACAGGAAGAACTGGAGTTCTGAGATCAGCCAGAAGCTGAGCTAACGCACACACACACACACACACGCACGCACAGAAACACACACACACACACACACTGTCACACTCAGACTGGGGGTGTGAATTTCCAGCTAACGCAGCTTAAATCTGGCAATTGGTGTCTGTTTAGGATGAATCAACACAAACTACACAAAAGATCCAAAGGTCAAATCTGTTCCAATGAATGAAAGTTGAGTTTCTGAAGCTAAGACACCTGGAATCAGTGGCTTCATTTCTTCTTATTCAATGTAATTCTTTGCAGGACTATCAGTAAACATATTATTCCTTTATTAGTAGCTCTCTTAATATTAGCTACCCATCATATTCTAGCCTTGTAAGTGTTTAGCTACTCCACTGGTGTTGCTGCTGAAGAGCCCCAAATAACACATTAGCAAAATCACAAGTAGATTCCTAAAAAGTAAAACTTAAAATGGAGCTGATGGAGCAACTGATGTGTAAAGCACAGCTGCAGGATGAGAGATTTATGTCTCAGCAGACAGCATCAGCAGAGAACATAAGTCTGCCTGACATGCTCTTGAAATTGCGTCAATTCGCTTTTTATTTTTTGTGTACTTTCTTGTTTCTTTATTCTTTATAAGGAAAATATCATATTCAACACTGTGGCACTGTAACTTTTACTGTGATTACATAGATCAAGTGAGCTAGACTAGCTTGCCTTTGGTGTACTTTTGCATGAGCAATTCACCGCCAATGCTGTGAAGTCCTTCGCTTCATTAATCCAGATGTCAGTGCCACAAGCTGCTCTTCTTCACAGTGATTTCCCATGTAGACATTCTGATTTCTCAATAACAACATACACAAAGTCTTTAAAGATAAAATCCAGAGCCCACTGTTTACCTCGATAGCTTTCTTTCAGTAGCCTGCGGCTTGTATTGTGTTTCCTGGGTGAAAGGTCTTTGTGCAGCAAACGTGTTCATCATATAAACAATGACACACTCAAATATTCAAGAGTGAAATGACCCTGAAGGTGCAGTGGATGTGGAGACAAATTGGCATACCCTTTATGTTTCCTCGCATTGTGCCTTTCCAGCCTCAAACGCACTAAAAAAGTTGACAGTGTTATTAAACCCAGTCAAGTGTGGGTGAAGGAATATTAAATCATTGTTATGCCCTGATTCTTTGTCATCAATCCTCACGCTGCTTCAGTAATGGGATCTCAACCAAAGAAGAGGCAAATTACCAAAGCCTTGGTTTTTAACACACATCCGTAATTACGATGGTTGTGTTCGACAGCACAGATTGGTTTGATGCTCTCCATAAACCGAGGAGGGCTGCTGATGACACTGCTCACTCCAAATGCAGAGAGGGAAGAAATAACAGGCTAACCAGCTACAAGAGTGTCCCAGCCAATGACAGCACGCTGCCAATGCAAACAGAGAGTGTGTGCAGACAGACAATCAATAAAGCTGCAAGAGGCTCCCACAAGGCCGAGTTCTCTGGATGATGTTTGTTATTCATTTGGAGCCTTGCTGCTAGAGCTATAAAGCATGGGTATGCTTACAAGGGAGAAAAAATGAATTGACAGAGGCAGTTAGGCATAACAGCTACAAAAAAATAATTTAAAAAAAAAACATACCTGCAGTGAAGTTGTAACTTGCTGAAAATCCCACCGCTTCCAGTTCACCGTCTGTTACAAATTTTATCCACAGATATCGGCCGCTACTCCTGATATCGGGCGGGCTGTGTTGACCGCAGTAGCGTCCAAGCATCGGGGAGAAGCCAAACGGTCCATCCCGAACCTCGATGTTGTCAAATTTACATTCCCAAGAGGACTCGATTGAGTAATTCTCCTCAAAGTGCAGATCAATACACTGCCTCGGGGGAGCTGGGAAGACACAATGAAAATAATTACCGCCTATCGCAAAAAGCGTGGAATAAAAATATTAGTCATACTTCCATTGATGAACCTGTTTCATTACCAGCACGCCCACACGGTCAATACACACCTCCAATCCTGGCTGTTAGTCAATTCATTTCTAAAACACCCAGAGCTGCTACTTCCACATTCACTTTGGTGACATTTTAATCAGATTATGTGCACTGAGTCATCACACGCCATCTCTGAACACTAGAGAAAAGGAGTAGCCACTTGCTGTCTAATAACCAACACATCTCATCATTCACTGAGCAGTTACTGTGATTTTCTCCTCAGGAGAACTCCAGGAACGCTTTAGCTGAGAATAAATAGCTACATCACACTGATGTTTTTTTTTCTTCTCACCACTGTGCTTAAAGAGAATATTTACCTTCAAGGATGTAAACACACTCTGTGTCTGGGGGGTATTTGTTTGGGTAATTGGGAGAAGTGAAGAGCCCTCCTTCTGGTTCTTTCACCCACGTTCCACATTGACCTGCAGGCTTCACTCCTGAATTGTTTTTCACTAAAGAAACACACACATATATATATACACACGTTTACAGGCAAAACGGAAAAGTAAAAGTCACAGATAAAAGCTTTGAAAGAGGCAGACCAAAAGGCTCTGCGGTGATGGAGATTACCTGCTGGATCCTTCTTTGTTGCCCCACACAACCCAAGTATGAGTAGACTTGCAACAACTGTAAGAACAGATGGATAAATACATGTTTGAATGGATGAATTTGACATGATTGCGTTGTTTTTCTTTTCTTTTAAGTCAGCAAGGAGCACATTTCTTGCATTGGAGTGCTTGTGTGCATCAGCTAAACCAGTCCTGACCATAAAGAATAATAATAAAAGCACATTACCTACAAATAAAGAGGATGCATGCCCTCTGAACATACTGTAACTCCTAAAGTACTCCTATTTAAAGCATTTTTCAGCCATAAGTTTTAACTGAGCCACTGAAAAATCTTTGTAGAAGCTAAAAATAGACCACCAAGCCAAACACATCATACAGTTTTCTGCATATAAGCACCTCCTGCCACAGAAGAACTGAATATCAAATAAGAAAAACTTACATTGTGACCTTCAACAGTGAGTTTACAGGTTGTAGGATGCACTGTAGCACCTCATCACACTTATTTCCCCAATCATATCACTAGTACTGCTTCTATTTTCACTTTCATCTGTTGCTCTGATATTTAGTGTCCCCTCTTAAACTGCTTAAAGGATTATTATACTTCTCTTTTTTGGCGCTGGGGGTAAGGCATGGGGGGGAAAGAAGCTTCAGCTGATGAATAGGGATGTCTTACCGTGATGGAAGCTGTGCCCATGTACCATGTCTGTTCCTTTCACAAACGGCTTCAGACTCAACTAATTCCATTTAGATTTAGGAATACTTGAAAAGAAAAAAATATATGTAGAGATAGACAGAGGTGAGAGTTTCTGGGGGGGGGCGAAAAAAAAATCACTCCGAGAAACCGCTCATGCCACACAAGCTTTCGGGTGAAAGAAAAGAAGAAGAATAAATGTTTCTTTTTACTCCTTATTGGAATCTTTAGAAAAAGAAAAAGCAATCCTTTCAGATGTGTCACAACAACTACTAATCACCAGTTTCATATAAAACCAAAAACAGTTCCAAACACTCGCCCGATTTCCATCCAAACGTTTCTAATACCCTTTGGTGCTTTTGGCGCACTGAAAGGATTAATAGTCCCTTCATCAGCCCTTCTCTAATCGCTCCACCTTTGCGATCTTCTTTTGGAAAATATCATGGACAGGCTGGTTTTTGTTTTATGTTGTTGTCCTCTTTGGTCCCTTTATCAGGAGTGGGAGTCCTTCGGGGGCACGCAAAACAACGCAACACTCATCTCTGCGGCGTTTTCTTTACTCTTTTTGCGCTGCGTAAAAATCTCCCGGAGAAAACAAGAAGGATGGGGAGGTTGTGGAGAAGAAAGAAAAAGGAAATTAAGTGGGTTTCATTTGTCGCCCCCTTTGTTTCTCAAAAATCTCTGCCGCTGAGTGCGTCCCTCTGTCTTGGCTTCTGACAACTGGAGAGTCCCCCGCAGCCAGCAGGAGTTAATGTATGATCGCCCTCCTCCTTCCGCCTCATTCAGCACAGCACGACCAATGCGCCACAATCCTCGCGTACTTTTGACGCACGCATCGCCAAAAACTTCTCCGGGATGCGACTTCATCCGTACACGTGCGCGCGCACACACGCACACCGGGAAAAAGTAAATAAAAGAGAGGTGCTAATGTGTGTGCCTTTGTATGTGTGAGTGTGTGTGTGTGTGTGTGTGTGTGAACAATAAAGCAGGCGCTGCAGAATTCATTTCAGCCGGTGGATCTGCCGCGCAACGAAAACGGAAAGGTAAGCAGAAAACGGCAACGAGATGGGAAATGGAATAAGCAAGCAGACGCGCACGCATGTTCTATCAGCGTGATTAAACATGAAAAAACATCAAATGGAGAAACGCAGCAACTGCCATGCATCCAGCAGAAGCTTAAATCTGATCATTCACTGGTGTAAACAATCAACTCCAGCTTTTACGCATTAAGAATGACCCATTGTGTTGCCTCTTGTATTGGGGTGCATCCAAAAAATACATAAAAACTGTAGTTCAGCAGCATGGAACAGCGAAACCTGTCCCCTACTTCTAAGTTATCATCTTCAGAAATTCTCCCTATTTCTCCATGTTTTCCAATCTCTACAAGAAATGGAGGAGTAAAATGATGTAGACAGAGATGCTGCACTTCTCTGTCTTTCTTTTCTTTTATCTAAAAAAAAAAAAAAAAAAGCGACAAACACCCATCACTTTCCTGAGGTGTGAGTGTCTGGGTGTATCCACACTCCTCCGCTGAGTGTGTAGTCGCTCTCACACCTGATGACAAAGCTGATCAGAGGGTGCCCAGGGACAACTCAGGGGCTCAGGCTCCCAAAATAGTCTTGGCACCCAGTAGACAATATCCATCTTCAGATACTCCTGCTGCAGAGGCAATCTTGGACCCGCTCCCTCTGTGCGTACTTTAATGGCACTGGTTAGCATTTTTCTCCACAATTTGGATCAGCTTCATTACCTGTTAATGACAGCGGACGCTTGTCTGAAATCTTCTGCAACATGACAGACTTAAGTACAACAACTTCATCTGTTTCCATTCTGTCTTGCTCTATATGTGTCTTTCTGGTGCATAACGCCTCCTGAGATTTCAGAGATAAAGACTTTGTATTGTCTCTAACGTCCTCCTCTTAATTACATCCTGTCCCAGAGATTGGCCTGTTACTCACTACCCTGAAAGTGTTTGGTTTTATAGCAGGTAATGAAGACTTTGAAGGTGCCACACCGACTCTGAGAATACGTGTGGGAGTGGGAAATCTCAGAACTCTTTTCAACTAATAGGCTCCTGCTAATCTGTTATACAGAGTGATTTAATGGACTTGGGATTTAGACCCCCCACACACAAGAACCGAAGCTTAGCCATTCACTTTTCCTGCTACTGTACAATAAACTCCCATGGAGCCTGAGAACCCATAGCATGGTTGTAGCTTCCCCCCTCCAAAATTTCACAAACACAACAAAAAAACGCGCGACTGAAAAGATTTCAAAATGTCAATTTCTCTGCAAAGGCAAAGCCTATTATAGATCTTACAGTCTGGAGGGATGTCAATAATATCTGCGCCAAAATACAATGCCGTGCCAAAAGCTTGTTATTGATTAACAGTGGTGCTGTGTCGTCTGACAACTTTATAAGCACAACACCACTCGGTTCTGATGGGTAAACTCTCAGATAAAGCGGCAGCGCTATAAGGGAATTATTCAAATGAGGCTTATCTAGCCCACTGTATGCAACAGTAGCCCTGGTGAATTTAACAGCAGCCTCCAGTTTAGCTATATAAACTGTCTCTTTGACTGAATAGCACTGAGGCACAGGGAGAATCTCAGAAAAAAATTCATTCAACAACAGCCTCAAAGACTGTCATTTTTAATTAAGGAAGTCTATCATTCGGTTGGGGACGACTATTGTTCTGTATCGGCCTCACCTGAATTTGCAATTGTAATCAGACTGGGGAAATGGGACATCCAGACCTGGAAACATACATTTTCCTTGCAGCATAACTAACCTGACAGATCAATGGAGCAATTCATCACATGTGCTGCTCTGTTTGCTGTTTCATCTTCAGTTAAATTTTATGATTTCTTATTGTCTAGATCAGATGCAGTGTCATTCCTGAGGTTTCTTTCCCCCCAGAAAACACCAAGGTCCATGCAAAAACATGCAAAAGTACAGTCGCAGCGAGCATGCTATTCTGTTGCAGATACAAAACTGCGAGTAATTCATGATTGCATCCTGTTCATTTGGCTCAGACTTGATGAGTAAATTGGGCATTCACCTTCTACTTAGTGTCATTCTAATGACACTGCCAGCACTGTTTCTTTTTGTCAGTCTAACAGGGGACAGCACTAAAGCGGATAAACACTTAGGCTAATGCCTTCTGCCCAGTGGGACTCAAATTAACCTTATTAGTGATGCATTGAGCAGTGTGTTGGCCTAAAAAAACACAATTTATTTGTCATTCAAGGCGCCTTGTAGTTCATTAAGCAGGACCCAGTTACAAGAAAGGGTCGCTGCGACCACGGGCAAATTTTGAGCTGCTCTTTATGCTACATTAGCTGTCTGGGTCTCTGGTGATAGACTGTCTTTATCCGGGCCCTGCACCTGGAGCTAGTAGGAAAATAATTCCATCAGATGATAGCCCCATAAACTACCTGTGGCTTCATTTTTTTTCGTTGAGGTGCTTTTGTTAGTTTGCAATACAGCACTGCCATTTTAAGCTCCGTGCTCGCTCCCTTTCACTCTCTCCAAAAGGTGTAAGACCGTTTTAAATAAGGCAGAATGACGAAAGGTGTGAAGAATCAGATCAGAACGGTTAAAGGGAATTATTTTTGACACAAAAATACCAAGCAGAAAAATACAATGCATTAGACACTCATGCAACCGTTATGTAGAAGAACATTTCTAATAGTGGAATGACATTATAGTGCTGCTGGAACAGTTATTTTCATTATTTGTTTTTTTTTGCATGTTTTCTGGAATAATCAATTCACTGTTTGCTTTATAGAATGTAAGAAAATAGAAAAATTGTCCATCATAATTCCCCAAAGCCCAGATTATTGTCTTCAAATCTGTCATTGAGAACAAAAATACAAATAAAAACAGTCATATTTTGAATTCAGATCCAGCCAATTAAAATCATTGCTGAAAACAACTTACCAACAAATGGTGGATTATTTAAAAAGCTTTTCTGGTGAGCAGCTGTTCTATTTTTCAGCACCAGTAATCATTTCAACTAAACATTTTAGATGTATGAAGACATTTTGAATGCATATAATTCGAAATGATTCCAAACTGAGCATACCGTATGTGACACGGTAAATATATAACAGCTGGAGCTGAAATGTTGATTCCATATTGTATGACAGCGATCTTCTGATTATAGGTCTGAAACTTGAAGTGCAATTGATGCTTCATGTTTGTCTTCTCTTCATAACACAAAGACTTCATTGTGAGTTGCGTGCATGTCTATAATATACAGAACATTCAGAAGGTCAAACTACTTTGCTGCACACTGTAACATTTACATATGGAAGCAACATTAAAATGCAAAGCTGCAGTTTACAATATCCTGGACTGTACAGCTGTTCCCTGGACGCATAGCATCGCTCTCAATGGAATACTTATTATGGGAATGGATGGGTATGTTCTGACTGGTTTTCAATGCCGGTAAATGAAGACACGCACACAAAAAAAAGCCTGAACACCTGCGACACCTACAACTCACGCACTGTTGTCGGATGATTACTTTCCATGCGCTAAAATCCCATTTTGCACGGCGAACGGCAAACGTTTGGTTCTAGCAAAAAGTCTTTTGAGGAACTCCAGGCACTCAACGCTAATTTCTCTTTGAACTGCTCCACATTCATCTCTCGCATGTCTCTTCAGTGCGGCAACTCATCTGTCAATCACTGTGGCTTTATCCATCCAGCAATTAATCTCAGCCCAAGAGGGGCAGCTGCACTGTCTATGAACCTAAATGTCTGCTGAATTGCGATGCCTGGTCTGCAGATTCCTGCTCCAGTTAGTATAGTATTGAGGGGAGTTATGGGAGTAATTTTTTTTTTTACCACTTTTCAGTAGATCTTTTGTTTTTAAATTTCCTTTGCATGCTTTTCACTCCTCCTTCCTGTCAAGTAAGAAGTAAACAATGATATGCTGTTTTGCAGTATTTGGGCTAATCTGTTCTGTGTATGAAGTCCCAGGCCCCTTTGGCTAAACTGACTGTGTAATTTGTCATTCGACCTCATTAGCCACTTGGTGGGGAGGTGCCATGGACACTGTGGAGTGACACTCTGTGGGCAATAACACCAGTGGGGGCGTTAAAGTCACCGATGTCATATTGACACCAAAACACTGATTTTTTTTGTATATGGATTTATGTGTGAAGGTTAAAGCCATAATCACAGTTGACTCTGACTCAGCCTTGATTTATTTCCACCAACCAAAAAATGGTTCAAATCAGGTGCAGACGCTTCATTTGCATGGGTTAAAAATGTCATTGCACTAGACACAAAAACCTAACATTATTTCTAAACAAGTGGCACGTCAGTTGCTAATATGGTTTTGTAGGGTCACAGGTTATGTTAAAAATACATGTTCAGTATTGGAGCACAGAACTGAAGAATGATGGCTATATTAGAACAAACTACATTTTTACTACATTTTGCGTTGCAATTTTCTGCTCATAGGAGGACTAATATGAATTGTATTGTCTTTTGTTTTGGTATGTTTTCCACATGAACAATCACCTACTGAGGATGCTGATTTTTTAAATACTTTTTTTTGTCTCGGGGTTGTAGCTTTAGCCAATAAGCCCTGTCCACAAAAGCATGAGTGTTATTTAAATCTATTTTTTTCTATCTGTTTTGGCCTAGGTCACTGAAAGCTAAGTTTATTTTGTAAAACTACTTCCTGGTTGAAGATATTCAGAAACTTTTTGCAATGTTGACTTGCAGACAGGGAGAAACTTGGATTGTACACCGATCAGCCACAACATTCGGACCACTGACAGGTGAAGTGAATTACATTGGTCATATTGGTACTATGTGCTGTTCTGATGGAAAACCTTGGATTTTGTCATCCATGTTGATGAGACTTAGACACCCAAATAAACATTGTCCCACAACAGGCACACTCTCTCATGCCGATGGAAATCCCAAATGTCACTCGCTTACCCCCACAGGAAAATGCACCCCACCATGTGGCAAAAACATCAAACAATCAGGAACATGTTGAGGAACATGACAATGGCCCAACAGGTTGATTTGACCTCCAAACTTCCTACACCTCATTGTGATCAAGCATCAACAGGATGCAGTGGAACAAGTTGGATTGACAGAGGCCCCACTTCACAAGCCAGAGTACTCAAAGGATCCACTGCCAATGTCCTCGTTCCAGACCTCATAGGACACCCTGAGAGGTCCTCTTGTCCATGTCTAATGGTTCAGAGCATTTTTGAGCACATAAGGGGGACCAACACAATATTAATCAGATCAGATCTCTTTATTGTCATTGCACATGTTTCAGAGGAACGACATTAGGTTTCAGTTACATCCCGTCCAAGAAACATAAAAAAGACAGTAACACAAACATTGGGAGGACAGGAGCAGGAGAACTGTGGGTCGCCACAAGGGCAGCGCCCCGTCTTACTTAGATGAAAAGGTAGTACAAGAGGCAAGAAGAGGGGGAAAAAAACAGCAACTCCCAAACTAGGCTCCTGTTAGAGGGGGACACAGTGTGGGATTGGGAGAAAAAACACCTCAGCATACAGGAACATAGAAACTCGAAGACTTGCACATGTGGGTTAGGGGAGGGGAGGTTTCGCAACACAAACACAGGCAGACCATTAGGCAGATGGTCATAATGTTATGCCTGATCGGCGCACATTAAGTTCTCTTGTTAACCTTAACAGGGCTTTTTGCATGTTTACATATAAATATACAGTTATATACAGAGGCATCGGAAAAGACATATTATTACCCTCTTTCCTGATGTGACATTGTTGGTAGACTGGCCGTACATGCATTAGTCTTTTTTCAGGCTTTTGTTCAGGCTTCTGAGTGACCAACATGACTTCAGCATCTGGATATCGCATGCTCCTCACACTGCTTCATTTGTGTCTTTTTGTGTTTTCATGTGGATCGAGATTTTGCTTTTTTTTTTTTTTAGAACAAGAAAGTAGCAAAAACCCCCATTTTAAAAAATACTCATGTATATGTGAATGAGGCCTTACTCTTTTAGCATTTACTGATCTATATACTTATCAAATACATATTTAGAACTCTTTCACTGGGAACCATTTTCAAATGAATCACCAGATTTAAGGTTTAAGAAGGTAGCTTTAAATAGTTTTTGTCCGACTCATTCAGTTCAGGTGATTGCATCAGTTTTCTGTAACAACAAATTCCATGCTAGAAGTAAGAAACCTGGTTTTATTTACTGCGCTATAAAATTAAAAAAACATTCAAAAGTTACACATTTTGGGTTATAAATCTGCCACCTTTATGATCACAAACTGCAGTATGTGTTGTGTTAGAAGGTGACCTGTAAGTGTCAGCTGAAATAATGTGTGCAGAGGTCATCCTGTGAGTAACCATCACAAATATGTATTTTGAGTATTTTTTTCTTTTTTAATTCACACTCCGTCACTCCCAACTGTGGAAGTGTTAAAATGTTATTCGCCCTTGTTTACGGAGCCGCACAGTAAGCTGGCATGGAGAGGGATCATTTCCGCTGAAATGCCAGGTGGGCTCTGTGTAGTGGCGAGAGATGACCTTGAATATTTGACCCGGTGTTTGGAGATAAAGTGTGAGATCCTCTCACCCTTAAACATCCCTGCTCCATTTCCACATTGCCAGTTACTACAGTGTTTACGCATGGTACATTTCACTCAGTTATACTGCAGTTGCTGATTTTTTTTTAAATATTTTTTTCTTTTGAAAATGTCACAGTTGAACGATAGATTTTCTCTAGCGACGTAAGTCAGGGTGAAATCAAAGACTCTGGTTTCTGACAAATAAAAATGACACTAAATCAGAAATTAGCAGTTGAATTTAACTACAGCATCAATCATCCACTTTGCCATTGCCTTCGTCATTCACAATGACAGACATGATTCTGCCATTTTAACCCCATGACATTTTAATTTTATTCAAACCAAAAAGTGAAGTGGACACGACCACGAGGTAGGGAATATGAAAAATATACTTACGTAAGATTACCTGAGTCTCCAACAAGAGCTTTCTCATCTTCCTTACAGGCGCTGCTGGGGCAGAAGCTGTGTGATGTGAGAGAAGTCCTCATTCACATGTGTAGTCAAGCCATTGCTGTGTGTCAAATTCAGTCTTCTGGGGCACAGGGCAGCAGTTAATGTCTATAATGGAAGAAATTATTTTGTCTAAATGAAAGAGGAAAGAAAGTTTTCTACAAACTCTGAACTTCAATTTAACAAGTTCAATTTTGTGGGCAAGAACATCTCAACTCCTGCAGTAGACAGCACAAAGATAAAATGACCTTTTCTATTAGTGTAGATGTTATCTTAAGAAGAAAAAGAAAATGGGAAATTCAGTTTGAGTTCATGCAAGACCCAGTATTCAATATGAACATTACATGTATTGTAACACAGTGTACAGCAGCTGATCCCGAGCTACTTTGGTCAGTTAAACTAATTAACATCCAACCAAACTTGGCTTTGGTAGGTACTGACACATTGTGCTGGCTAAGGTGTGTGTCCGAGGGTTGGACTAGAACAAGGTTAACAAAAAATCTAGACAAAATCCAAGCTAAGACACAAGAAGATGATCTGAGTTTATCTCCAGTCTATCATTAAATACATTTTCTTACATGTGGTTCCTTTTGGTTAAATGTCAACAAAGACAACACTGTCTTTGTGATCACGTACTCTCTCTGTCATGTACTCTCTCTGACCTTTAAATGCATGTAAAAGAAAACCAGAGATTCGTCTCTCAACACAGAAAATGAATGACATTAATGCTGATTTATGAAGTTCGACCATTTTTTGGATTTGCCAGAAATCATGTGTCAGTGATGCAACGGAGCCATACCTTTCAAGACTCCTTTTTGTTATAAGAACTAGAATGCATTAGCACCAGTGGTTTTCGCACTCAGTCCAGAGTTATTTCAACTGTTTCTCATCATTTTTGTTCTCAGGACTTTTTAGGTGGGCCAGAAATCATGGCTGGGTGATGCACTGGGACCATACTTAGCGTTACTCCTCTTCCCAACAGTATAACGTAATAAAAACTGGAACGCATTAGTGTCAGTGGTTCTACTACGTGATTGCAAGTTACTACTGCAGCCTACAGCTTGCTACCAATGCCTCTGTCCAGCAAATGCATCTTTCCAGAATTCGTAGGAGAGCTCAGTCTCTTTAAAATTCCTACAAATGATGAGATGGATTGATTTTGTGAGGGGCCACAGTGAGAGAAAGCTGAGGATCAAGACCAACACCTGCCTCTGCAGTGACCATTTTACACTGGAGGAAAATTGGATCCATGGATAATCCTCTTTTACTGGTCAATGGCAGGGTATGACATGGACATTTCCCTCAGGGGTTGAAAAATTGAGAAGGGTGCAAAAAAACTTTTGGGGTGAATTGAAAATTTACTCAATTCAAAAGGTTTTTACTTAATAATGGAAATAAAAGTAGGTTAATGATGGCTATTAATATTAACTAGGACACAAATCAGACAAAAATGTGTCTGTACCTGCAATGGAACATTGTAAGGGTCGCTTCTAGCATGAGCATGTTCAATTGAAACCAACTGCTCGTAACAAAATAAAAACATGCTGATAAAGATGCATAATTTAAGTGGCATTATTTTCCTCTCAAAGCATATTTTCTGCTCCAAATTAGTACTATACTAGCTCAATTTCTAAGAGTTGGAGTTTCACACGCATCACTGCAGTCTCTCGGTGCCTTTATCGCATAAAGAATAGACAGTTTCACAGCAAATGTTTCCACAGGGTTTCTTCTAACAAAAAAAACAAAAGGATATGGTAGCATATGGATCTATGAGTGGATCACAGGCCTGCCCAAATGCTGCAATATGGCAGTTAAATAATTCATCTCAGAGGCGGGCTCTTGCCACATTGCCCAAATCTCAAACCATGTACCCTTCAAGAGATACTGGTAAGGATTTCTTTTTGTGATCTCTTATATGAATGAGCTGATTCTTCTTCTATTTTCCGTAGTTTGCTCAGTAAGACGGAGCCGTATTATGCCATAATGGGTGGTAAATTGTTCTTAATATCTAATTTAAAGTCCGTCCTACTCTCACCTTGTGCTAGGCTTCATTGCAAGAGCTGACCTCTATCATTTATGTACATGATATTAAAAAAAAAAGACCATTATGTCAGTGTTTACTGTCATTAAGAAAGATGCTGGAGGCTTAAGTTGACTAGTGGTCCACACATTTTTGTCTGCAGCCGTCTGAGGACCTGCGTAATAAAATTCAAATGTTACATCCTGGTGCAGATGGTTTATAGCACTTTCATGCTAACAGTCTGCCAAAGCGGCGGAGCGGCACATTATCTGTGTAATTTGTACATTGTAGATTCTTTGTCAACTTTATTGCATTAGGCCTATTGGTGTTATCTCATCACTGCAGCTCTTACACAAACGCTGGAGCACTAGACAGCAAAGGAGCGAAGATACTGTAGAGGAGGAAAATAAAAGGGAGGATGTGGGGGAAGGGTTGGGAGCAGAGTAGAGAAGAGGAAAGGGAAAGGAGAAGAGAGAGATGATTAATGATGACTGTAGAGAAGATGGCCAAGGTGGTTAGTGAAATTAACAGAGGCTTAGCCAGCAGCAGGCCACAGGGAATAGAAGGCGCTTCATAGGCCCATACCAAGTCAGACACAACTTGTGTGCGAGAGTGCACGTGTGTGTGCGGACCTGTGTTTGTGTATTCATGAACACCCCTGTAGTTGGATGCAAATAAAGGCATATGTGCTGCAGCAGTGTAAAGTAACAACCTTAACACAGTCTGTAAGCCACCAAATAGCAGTAGACTGACTTCCTTGTGTATACATTGAACATATGTAGTTTACAATAGTGTCACATTTACCACAAAAAATGTGATTTTTGCAAACATATGTCCTTAATTTCACAAAAAGGTGCATGAAAGCTGATGAAAACAGTGACTTTTAAATTTTGTCAGCTGAAAAATAACTGTCACTTGCATGTTGCTAACTGTTGTTAGTGGTATGAGCTGCTAGACAGCTCTGTCTAAACAAGCTGTTTTAAAATGAAAACCCTGTAAAATGTCTTGAATGTGGATATGATGATTATATAGTCATCATTATGCTAAAACACATGAGGCTAAAGTTGTGAGCAGATGGGAAAAAGTCACAAAAAGGGGGAGTGGGAGCAACAACTGCTTTTCACATCCATGGAGTCAGTCTGCACCACCAGGGGTCAGCATGTCTAAGTACATGCCCTTTCTTGCCACCTGGCCAGAGCCTATTCCTACAGATGGTGGGCCCACTGGGTGGCGGTCATATGTTACTTCTTCGAGCTGTGCCCAAATGAGGCCTATGGACCAAGGCTCAGCCACCAGACATATGGTTGTGAGCTCCCCTCCTGGTTTACCTATTCCAAGCGAGGTTCCCCACTGCTTGGTTCCCATTTAACTGCACTTACTGTAGTCTAGTCCCTCCCCTATCAGTCAGTTTGCCCTGGAAAACCCTACCTAGGGCAATTTCCCATGACAACATTGCTCCCAGGATCACAGTGACACACAAACCCTTCCACTGTGATAAAGTGGTGCTACTTCAGGGGCATCTTTCCAAAGCGTCAAAGGGAGAGGGAGCTGAGCCAGAAGGCAAAGCTCTCGATTTATGAGAGCTCTGCATGAGCTCTGGGTTGCAATGGAAAGAATGAGATCACGGATACAAGTGACTGAAATGACGTTCCTCCGTTGGGTGGCTGAACTCAGCCTTAGAGATACGGTATGAAGCTTGGGTTTCCGGAGGGAGCTTGGAGGAGAGTTGCCGCTCCTTGATGTCAAAAGGAGCCAGCTGAGGTTGTTCAGGCATCTGATTAGGATGTCCCCTGGGTGCCTTCCTTTGGAGGATCTCTGGATATGTCCAACTGGGAAGAGACCCCGGGGTAGACCCAGAACTCTCTGGAGGGATTAAATATCTCATCTGGGCTGGGAATGCCTTGGGATCCCCCAGGAGGAAGTGGAAAGCAATGCTGGGAAGAGAGACATCTGGAATGACCTGCTTAGCCGGCTGCCAAAGCAACCCAATTGGATGGATGGATGGATGGATGGATGGATGGATGGATGGATGGATGGACGGATATACAGACGGTTGGATGGTTGGATAGATGGATGGACAGATGGACGGACGGGCGGATGGATGGATTGATTTATGGAATTGGAAAATGCTAGCTTGACTTGTAATTGGACAGGGGTTATTGAATTGTCTCAAATTGACATATACAAGTGCTACACAGGTGATGTCCTAATTCTGGCTCACAAAATAATGTTGCTAACTAATTATATCCAGCTCACTTTTAGAAGTAACACCATGCAATATTAACATAGCTATTGCTAAAGTATTTAGCTTAATTAGTGTTAAACTACTGGTACGCTACTTAGTCAGATAAACACACCATTTAATCCATTCCTTACACTTGAGCTATACTTCTGTTTTCAGAAAGGCTAAAACATAAAACCAAAATCTGTTTACAAAATCCCTGTTTTGCCAAAAGCTTGACACTACTTGTTTTTTGTGTCAAAGTTTGATGGCTCTGATGTGAGAACTGGATTTGCATTGGTGAGGCGTCATCACATTTGAGTTTCAAATCAACTGAAATAATCAACAAATTGGAATGGCTGAACAATCGATGACAACAGAAATCCCCTTTAACCACCCTCCAGAAAATCAATGACTTTAACTGTGCTGCGAGACACATAATTCCGGTGTTTTCATCAATCTTTTCAGCATTCAACGAAAGCTCATCATGAAAGCGGCTAAATCCCCTCGGACCAGAGGAGGATAGTGCTGTGTCAGTAACAGATAAGATTTTCGTTCACTAATAGGAGACATTAATTGCTCAAAGGGTACTCTGATGTTAGAACAAAACGTTTATGTTGTTAAACCCACACATCAGACAACTAATGAACGTCAAAGCAGTTAAGTGGAAACCATTTGCAATTATGCTGTTAATGTAATATGGAAATTCTACTCTCTAAAAATGCAATCATTCTGGTAATAAATGAACATTTTCAAAATTGTAAGAATCCTCAACATAAACGATAAAACGTATTTCTAAAATTCCCCTTGAGTCACTGAAAATGAAAACTGAACACCTGCATCTGTTCGTTACCAAGTCATATAAAGCTGTTTGCAGATGGCGCATTATGTGCCTCAAAGGTTGCCTCTAGCATTATTGATATGAGGTTATATAAGATATGACTTTGCACAAATGTCCGCCCATACTCACATACAACGATCAGCCACAACATTATGACCACCGACAGGTGAAGTAAATAACACTGATCATATTGGTACTGTGTGGTGTTCAGTTCTGGCATCAGTGTTGATGAGACTTAGACACCCAAATAAACATTGTCCCACAACAAGCACACTCTCTCATGCCAATAGAAATCCCAAATGTCACTGGCCTACCCCCACAGGAAAATGCACCCCACCACATGGAAAAACATCAAACAATCAGGAACATGTTGAGGAACATGACAATGGCCCAACATGTTGATTGGACCTCCAAACTTCCTACACCTCATTGTGATCAACAATCAACAGGATGCAGTGGAACAAGTTTGATTGACAGAGGCCTCACTGCACAAGCCAGAGTACCCAAAGGATCCAGTGCCAACGTCCTGGTTCCAGACTCCATAGGACACCTCTTGTCCATGCCCGATGGTTCAGAGCATTTTTTAGCACATAAGGGGAACCAACACAATATCAGTTAGGTGGTCACATTGTTATGCCTGATCGGTGTATATTACTGTCGAATTCCTTTTGGCATCAAAGCATAATCCATTAAATCAACACCCCGGAGCTGCAAGTAACAGAAGGTTTCACTCTCGTAAGAGCAATACAGTGCATCATATCTACTATTCTAATTTAGGAACTAGCCTTAAATTTGTTAATGGTTGATTAGGATTGTTTCGGTATCGTCCTTTATGTTGACAGCTCAGAACCAAGGGGAAAACAGCAGTGGCCTTTGTGGTCCCCAGTGCTGTCTGTCTATAATGAATTAATGTCATTTAAAACTGTTTCCAGTAGTTGAATACTGATAGATAGGTCGGGCCACAGACCCGCACAGGCCATCTGGGACTGTGTGCTTATTTGGAGGCATGCAGTCAAAAGTTTCTAATTAAATGTTCAGTCATAGACAAACAACCTGTTTACTGCTTAATTCATTGCCCTCAACGATGCAGGCGAGAGAGGGAACAAGCACAGAACATGGTCGGCTGCGACTCTTGGCCTGGACTGTTCACAGTGACTGATTCCAACATTGGCAGCAGGTAAACCAGCACACAATAGAACATGTGGAATTAGACGCACGAATACAGACATGAATACACACGCTATCCCAAAATAACCTCACCAAATATTCAGCATATTGTGTCCCAGTTAAGACTAAATCAACAATAGATTTCCTTTTTTTTGGCATTAAATTAGGAGTGTTACAAAGATAAAGTCAGCAGTGCCAATACAGTTTTTGTCAAATTCAGTAAATACCTCGTCATGGTCTGCTGGCTGTCCATCCTGTGTGTGAGCTACAAAAAATCTGGTGTTTGTAGACAGTTCTGGCTCAATAAGTGGGAAACAAACAAAGTAGCTTGGGCCGACCCATACAGCACTATTCCATCATGTCTCCAGCATGATCGTGGTCGTGCACAGGACAGCATGGCTAAGGCAGTGGGAGTGAGAAGGATGGTTAATCTGGCACATGCTAACTAAATATACCAACTTAATATCAACAAACTTCCTCTAGAATCTCCCTTTTTAAATATTATGATGTGCAGAAAATTCATCAGTTTCTCATTATCTTCTTAGGATTTAGTGCAGAATGATGTAGTTAGGTATTGTTAGTTCAGTAACTCATTGTCTTGAGAGACTTTTTTGGCCCCAAACTGAATTAAATTTTCTGCAGCATGAGGTGCTTCCTTTAAAAAAAAAAAAAAAAAAAAGAGCCTTGTTCTGTTCCCAGTAAACTTCATGAATAAAACGGGGATGTTTTAGATGTTTGAGATTGGAAGTGCAGGTGTGGGTGGATTGCTGGGGGTTATACACACACTGAGTAAACACTGCCTGAGTAGCCTGCTATAGGAGGAAATTAACTCTGGTACCAAAATACAGGGAAGCTGGTTCACTGATGTCACGGTTTGTTTGCTGTGTGATTATGATGGTGGTGTTGGTTATTTCAGCCAGAAAAAAACAGAGACTGATGGTGAAGTCTGGCAACGTCTTGCAGACACATTGCTATGACAGGTGAAAAATTTAAGGTTTTGCAAATGATGCATATATACTGAGACTGCCAATGACAACAGATTTATCAAAGTGCTTCGATATCAGAGGACAGAGAAACACAGAAAGAGAGGGAATATCACCCAACCAATTTCCAACTTCAACAGCAAAATAATAAATCAATCAGATGAATGCATTTCTAAATGACCTCTTTTATCATTATGTAAATGATTAATTCAAGCACTTACCAAACAAGTTCACACAATGCTGATAAAGCCTATCAGTGCTAAGTAAAGCTCTGTATTTCACAGTACATAGGAGTTTTAAATCTGTATTCTGTGGCAGTATCCCCACACTGGTCCACCACTAGTGATTTATTTTATGTTATCCAGCACTGACTGGTTTGCCAGAGTTAAAGGGAGGCGCAACTGTAGCCACGGAGTAGGCTACAGCATCTAGGAGTGTGGTGGAGCCTATGGTGAAAAAATAAAAGTCTTTTATCTTCCAGCATAGGTTCACCAGATAAAACAGAAACTCTGACTTTAGAGATCAATCACAGACTAAGAAAAAAAAGGGATCAGTGGTGAGGTACAAAATTTGAGGTGCACAGTTCACATTTCCACCGAGCTGAACCTCTGATCAATTTGTGACCACTGCTCCTGCTGGTACCAGCACCAGCAGCTGCTGAAATGGAAGTGTTGAAGTCAGACACAGTCCTGGCTTCGACATTACATCCAGAATGCCACGTTATCTGCGGGAACATAATCCTCCGGTCTAAAATTAGCGCCGCACATGAAGTCTTGTCTGTTCACCTGCACAAAATGCACCCGGGCACAGAAGTCAGCTCCATTGTTGGGAACAGCGGGGCACTGATATCCTGAGAGGCTGGAGTTTCAGCAATTTGCACAAACACAATAATTCAACAAGATGAAAAAAATTACAAAATGCAAGGTAAAATGGACGAATAAGGTCAACTCACTAAATCGCCTCCACTCAGACTCCCTACCACCGACTATTGCACAGCTCACAATGGCTCCTTTAGTAAGAGCACACATTGTAGTAATTTAAAAATGAAGCACTTTTAATAGCAGTGCTCAAAATGCCTTCTTGATAATCAGAATTTCTGCCATTATGCCTCATTTAATATTGTGCATTTAAGTTTTTAAATATTCATTTTCAGGAAATAATAATACATTTAGTGAAAAATCCAGCCTGCAGTTTGCTCTGCAATGTGCACTTTTCTTGCACTCTCCACTCGTGTTCATTTTGAGAGTTTAACTTTTACTTTAATGCACAGTGTGATCAAGTTTTGAGCAAGATTTCTAATATTTTCACTTCCTACACGTCAGACCTCACCCAGCCTCTGTCCACATGAAGGTTAAACTACAGACCAAAGGAGACCAGACCTTATTTAGCTACAGAAGGAGCCTGGGTCCATTTCCGGACTGAATATGTTTATTCAGTTCTGTGGACTCTTTGGCTGTAATCAGCTTGCATAAATCTCTTTGATGATAGCCACTAGAACATCTGCTGGAGCAATAAAAAAAATCGAGGGAGGCAATAAAATGTCTGGCTGAACATATGCTAATGGAAATGTGAGTTGTTCTGAAAAGTTTGTCCCAAAGTAATTGCCACAATATGACTATGTCATTTATAAATTCACACGAAGGATCATTGGATGTAATCTAAGGCCGTTATTTCTTTCTGTGCAGTGAGATGATCACACCGAGGCGTGATGAGGTTACCTAGTTGGGGTTGTTGGAGTTTCAGAGTGCTGAGGCAGCGTTGTCCTTCGCTCAGGATTTTTCTCTCCCCCTGTCTTTCCCTCTCCTCCAGTGCTCCTTGTTCTTTTTATTACCTTCACACAGACAACACACAAGCACACGCGAGGTCGTGGTGGGATGGATGACTGCGCGCTGTTTACCTTTGCCTGCAAAATCAGGGTACAGCGATTTATCAAGTGAGTGTTTGTCCGCTGATAACTTTGTGTGTATACTTACGAGTGTTTGGCAAGATAAGTGGATTAATTACATTTTACTTAATTAAAATGTTATTATAGGACTTTCACTATTCAAAAATCTAATGCATATACAATGTATAGGTATGTGTGCGTGTCACCTTGCAGGTTTGTCTATTGAGTGTTGTATACAGCCACTGGGGCTATTGTTCAGTGAGTGGTCGTCTAATAAGTAAAGGAAAACAGAATCAAAGTAACTCTTTTCACATGAGGGTTATTTAAAAGACAACTCTGCAGACAGAAGCTATTTTTTGTTGTGATCAACTCACCTGTGTGTTCTATGATCAGTACCAGCTGCTGTATTGTACCGATGTAAAACAACTTCAGTATAATTTGAGTCTGAATGGAAGATGTGCTTTTTTTGATGCCAGTAACCTGGACGAAAGCGACACATGTGGGTCAAAACTAACACAACGGTATAAACTGCAGTTGTTCATTATATTGTTTTTGTTTTTAAAAAGTCTGACAATGTCTTAAATATGTAATTACAAACATATTATGTCTTTAATCCTACTAAAAATAAATAGATGTAATTTTTAGGGCCTTACAATCAATGATTTAAACTTTCTTCCCCATATGTACAGCAGCCCACTAACACACTGCATTGCCCTCAATTCTTGCTTGGAGTCGTACGACTGATGAGTGATTTACAGTTAAATATACGGTGATCCCTCGTCTGTTGCAGGGATTCGGTTCCAGAACCCCCCGCAATAGACGAAATCCCTGAAGTAGCCACCTTATACTTATTGTATTATTTATATATATTTTAAGGCTTTATAAATCCTCCCCATACTGTTATTAACCTTTCCCACACTCTTATAAACACTTCCCTTTCTACACTCTTGAACCTATCCATCAAGAGAAGCTTCTACAGCCGTGTCTGACAATGCAACTAGCAACGCAGCGATCCACTTGAAACGCCCACTTCGGAAAAACTTAGCCGTATTTTAAACACATCAACACCGAGGACGTCCGGCTGCTTACAGGGAAACTGATGATGATGTTACAGGTAATCCTACAGACTGTCACCGGTTCTCTGATGGTTATTTCCAGTAAACACTCACCATGTGGGACTGCAAGTTTCGGCTGGCTTCGATCACCACTAATCAATCAGCGACGACTAGCTCAAGCGAAAACGGCCGTAGCTGCGTTTTCCAGATGTGGTTCTACTCTTCTGCCGTATGCTACGTATTTTATATACAATTTTAAAATTTGCGATACAGTGAGATCGTGAAAAGTGAACCGCGATATGGCGAGGGGCTACTGTAATTTATTTGAAGATGAAGTCAACCAGTCTGACACTGAAAACCACCACCGGCACCACTGGTCAATTTTGAGATTTTGACATTTCTTCCTTCAGACTAGCAGATTTCCATTTTTAGGTTACCACATGCTGTCTTTAGGATGTTTATAAAATGTAAACTATAAATATGCCCTAATATGTAGATGTAAAATTCAACAAAACTGGGAATGCAAAAAATTAAATAAATAACCGTCTTAGTGTAAGTAATCAACCAGGGAGGTACCACAGTGATAGTTAAAATCATCCCCCGTGGGTCGAAGTTTAGATCACTGAGTTAAGGTGACACCACATGGGCTCAGTCCCTTAGCAACGGCCATGAGTTCAAATCCGGCTCAAGACCCTTTGCTGCACGTTGCTCTGCTGTCTCCCCCACTATCACTCTGTCTCTCTCTCTGTCCAATAAAAAAAACACAGAAAAACTCTCCCCCAAAAAATAAATTTAAAAAATGGTCATCCATAACAAGTGTTTTTAAAAAATGTTTTGAATTTCACAATACACATCTTTAAAGGTTGCCAAACTTATAGTGTCACTCTAGTTTTATTCCGGTCTACATTGTGAAGGTTTTTACATTTATTCATATCAGTCATAGCCTGATTTATATATAATCTTACTCCGAAAAGCACAACTGTTGGCAGTATATTATGGTTCAAGCAGCGATTAAAAAAGAGAGATATCAAAAATTCCCTCTGTCAGACGTTTAAGTCAAAGTTTTCTCGACAAGTATACAAAGTAGTGCATATTTCACAGATAATGTCTCTTGCACATGTTGAGATTAAATTTCAACAAACTTGTAAGTAAGTAGAGGTTTCGTGGTGATATTTATTAGATAAAAATGTGACCCCATTCACTTGCAGCGTCTCACCTTGAGGGTCAGCCAGACCTCTCGCTGTCACTCTCACGTTTTAATAAACGCTGCGACACACACAGCACGACTGAAACACTTATCGCTGCCGAGGAGGGACATAAACACCCGTCACACCGCCTTGACAGCGACTCCTGACAGTTTAACCAAACTTGCTTTTCTGCTGATGAACTCTGACAGGGCAAACTTCAGGACGTGTTGAAGCGCTAAATAATGTGTCAGATGATCAGAACTGTGACACAGGAAACAGTAAACACAACTTGTCATTTTTAAAAAAAAATGTTTGAGTTTACTTAAGTGTGATCAAAAGCAGCTCCTCGGGCAAAACTACACAAAAGTATGGCACGTCTGCTGTTTTTTCTCTTGGTTCTGGTGTGTGGTGATGCAGTTAGGCATATCAGACGCACAACTTTGATGAACTGGGTTAGGATACATGCAGTATGTCAGCAATGCTTTACACTAATCCTAACTGCATGTCTGTTTTGGGGGTCCGTGTTTGCTTATTCGGGCCGACGCTGAAGGCCACACTTGTTTTTTTGTCTGTGTTTTTGATTTTAAAAAAATGCCTTCCCCTGCTCTTCTGTTTGCTTGTGACAAAAAAAAAAAAAACTCATGTGATTACAGTTTAATGTAGGCCAAGCAGGAAGATGAGCAAACATTATGACACTGTCTAAGCGCTGGTCTGTGAAATGTCCTGCCGGCCTGCATGTCCTCCACATGTCAGCGCAGAACAAAACAGCAATTAAAGCGACATTGTGTTTTATGCCGGGGCACATGAGAAGAACCACGGGGGATGTTCACATTCAGAGCATATCGCTTTTGTTTCAAATATGACTTTGCCAATTGGGTCAGCGCTGGAGACTGCTACAAACTGCTGTGCATCCCCGGTCTTACAGCTTTACTCGTGTCTAATTAAGTGCAAACTGTTTGGACTTGCTGCATTTGCCAGAGTTAAGGAAGCGCTGCCTCTCCCGCTGAGGAAACCACACATGGGCTCTGTGGTGACTGAAGGAGAACTGGAGTAAAACAGGGGGAAAAACAAAAAAAAACAAATTTGTTATTCTTGGAAAAGGTTGAAAGGGTATGCTTTTAGATCGATTTTATGACTGAGGAAGCTGTTCCCAAATCATCCAGTGCTCTTGTCATGTGTCTGGCTGAGTTAATTGTGTGAGAGTGGTGTGGATGGGTGTCTGTGACTGGATAATTGATCCATTTTGTGGGTGTGAAAACCACCCGCAGAGCAGGGTGAAGATACGGCTTCAGAAAGCACGCATGATGCTGTAATCTCCCCCTGTGCTGGCCACGGTGCGGCGCGGAGCTGTGGAATTTCAGGAGCAGGAGCCCTGCTGAGGGCTGAGGAACAATTTGGATGCCTTGCTTGCAATTTCAGCCTGCGCTCTCCCAAGGGAATTGCCAGTACATCTTCGCACAAGACCTCTAAAGAAGAAGAGTAAAATACAAGACCTTGCCACTTTGTAAACTAACCCAGCACAATTCATGGTGCAAATGTGTAAATGTGGCATGGAAACTGTACAATACAATATGCCTTGTGTGAATTATTAATTTGCATTTCACAAACACAATGCAGTCGCCTCCCACGGCACCAGGCAGCGTCTGAATGTGCAGGTTTTTTTTTTTTTTGCTGAAATGTATTTTTCTACATTTCAGGTGGGCGTTCATCAAAGAGTGTCACTGCGGCGTTGTGTCAGTCTGCCCTGGCGCAAACGGGAGATTTTCGCTTCCATGTGTTTAAAGCCTCTGCCTTGGCGAGCTCCCACGGTGCCTTTGGAGAGTGCCACAGAGCATGTGTTTACTTTTGTGTGTGAGAGAGACAGCGACTAAAAAACAAAAGGTGTCGAGGGAGGTGTGTGGCTCTTCGCGCACGGGCTCGTGTGTGCGAACGGTGACACGGGCAGATAAATGGTTGAGTGTGTTGCGGAACGGGCGGAAAAGCGCATGTGAGCCGAGGCAGCGTTTTGGTGGAGAGCTGCAGACAGCAGCAGAGTCAATGGTTGATTAGGGAGGCAGGAGGGAGGACTTCAGATTACTCACTGACACTGGGTGACAGTGTATTCGGCATCTTCACCGGTCTGTGTCCTGCTGCCAGCTTTGGAGGAGTAACAGCATGAGAACCGCATGTACCAAAACCCGAGATTACCCATCTGATTTGCCAATTGACACTACAGTTTTCTCCGGGCAAGTCCAAGTTGTGCATATTTTGGTGATTTTAGCTCAGCGTGCCATAAAACTGCCTTTTCTGCCTGCTTATATCTTTACTTCATTTCATTACATTTTTTAAAAACTCCTGTTTACAAGCTGGTGTTACATTTTATCTGTTATGGCATATGTGCTATGCCAACCTACGCGCCACCATCCCAAATTTCCGCTCGCATGCTGATTTGCTCAAAAGGATTCCTCGGATTGATTCAAAGTTTGCCAGACCAGGGTGTTGTGTTGTGTGTCAAATGGCGCAAACGAGTGTGTGTGTGTGCATGCATGCATATTTGAGCCCCTGCATGCCGGTCTCAAGGCCACATCATTAGAGTAAGGGGGCTGTAATTAGTGAGTCCATGCATATTAAACAGCACCCCACATCTCCAGCCCTGACAGCCTTGAATAACAGCACTCTGCTGTCACTTGCAGCCAATAAGCCACTGCTCATGTCCGGAAGGTAGCACACATCACTCCGCTGCTGGGCTACCAGAATCAGTAGTCAGGAATGCTTCCTTTTGCGCCTCACCTTTTATGTATGATGTGGAATATGTGATTACAGTAGGATTAAAAAGGAAGGGAAGGCAGGGCTTTGATAGTACCACCGAGCAGCACAGAGGAGCTATCTAAATAGAAGCAGATAACAGCTGAAACAGCAATCAGTACGTGCTGCCAGTGTCTCAGTCTTTCACCGACCATCTTATGCTTTGTTGATCTTTCTCTGGCTGCCCTCAACAAAATGTAAAGGAAATGAAGAGACTCCACTTTTGATGCTTTCCGAATCTCATTGCTTATTGCTAATAAACTTGCCTGGCTATAGGAGACGACGAATGGGGGAAAAAAAGCCTGTGCATTATAGGTATGGCCATGTGGGAAACAAATTAAAGTTGAAATTGAGCTGCCAGGTCTTTCAGTCATTCCTGTTTGAGTGTCTCCATTCATATTTCCCACCTATATTTATTACCTCCACTGACTTTCGTGTTGACTGAACCTGCCACACAATCAAGCTCAAATTACAGGGGCCAAAGAGTCTTGTATGGAGGCATCTGTAATTTGCATTCACATGAGTCCACACATGTGGACATAAGTCCACGTGGCTTAATTCATACATATAAATGATCACATGCATACATGCATTATTAAAGTTGTTGGCACAGTGGGCGGTTGTGGCTCAGGTGGTACAGTGGGTTGTCCATTGAGCGCAAGGTTGGTGGTTCGATCCCCGGCCCCTCTGCATCCCAAAGTGTCCTTTGGCCAGACACTGAACCTGAAGTTGCTCCCAATGGTAGGCTGGCACCTTGCATGGCAGCTCAGTGAATGTGTGGACATGTGCACTGATGTTTCTTACTGTTCATTGTCCTAAAGGGATGTCAGAAGAAACAGAACTTGGGTACCAAATCAATGTCTAAATCTTCATCGCTCTCTTCTTCTCTTGAACTTCTCCAGGATTCTTTAGGTAGAGGGTTCTCATACTCTTCTTCTTCTTCTACATGTGGACTGACTTCCAAGTCTTCCTCAACAAAGTCCTCCTCAGCACCTTCACCAGCATCCTTAACAATTTAATCATTATCTTCATTGTTACTTCCAAAATTAAGATCATCCACATCGTTGCTGTTGTTGTTGTCAACATAGCTGATGACAATTTCAAGGCAGATCAGACTGATAATGACAACAATGCTCTTTTGTGGTTTAGGCGGATCCTCCATGTCCTTCTTCCAGACTCTCCTTTGGAATTAGGTGATAATCTCTCAAGCCGCAAATATATAAGGTTGTTGATTTAGCGTGAAGCGCTCCCTGTCTTCTCTGTGATCCACATATGACAGGCTGGATTTCTACATTTACTGTTTTCTCTTTTCTATTACATGTGAACAGGGTAAAATCTTTAACTAACAGATATCAGCATTAAACTTCCCCAGGTGATAACCATAACCCATTAGGAAAATGAAATCTCTTTTTATCACACAGTTGATCTTGAGCTCATTTGACCAGAGAATGTGCTCTCAAAATTCATCAGCTTTCATTTCATGTTCTTTGAGAAAGTGTCATCTTGCAGTTCTGTACCAGAGAGCAAATGAGGGTTTTTTATTTCTTGGATGCCATCCATGAAGGTTGATGTTATGCAATGTCCTTCACAGTGTCTGAGCTGTCACAGAAACTCTGATCTCCATTGATAACCCCTGTGCCAAGTCTAAAGCACTTGCTTGTCTATTTTGTAGAGCGAGATTGTGTAAGCAGTTCACTGCTGGTGGTGTCATTTTCAAGAGGACGACCACTAAAGCTCTGATCAGTGGTACTAAGGCCTGTTCAGCTGATTGTTAGTTAGTAACCAAACTTCCTGTATCCAAAGTGGGATTTTTCAGTTTCTCTGTTAATGTCATGATCCCCGCTCCAGCCCCTGCCTGTTTTCCCTGTTTTCCTTCTTTTCTTTCTCCCTCTCTTTCTCCCTTACCCTCACGCTCTCTCTCCCTCACAATCAGCCCAGCCCTTGCCTGTAGACTCCCTGATTACCTGCATTTAAGTCAGCTGTGAAGAACATCTCACCTGCCACTAATCACCTCCTTCCATAAAAGCCCTGTTCATTCAGTCATTCTCTGCCAGACCATAAACTACTCTGCCCCGGTTCATTGTCTGTCCCGACTCCGTCTTCTGCCTGCTTTCCTGTAACCTGTCTGTTGTACCCCCCCCTGCCTTTGCGTCACTCTCCCTGCCTGGATCCTGCCTGTCACCAGTTAAGTTTTGTTTTGTTTTGGACTGTAGTTTGTAGTTTTGTTGATTACTCTGTTTGTATGTTTTGAGTCTTTTGTTATTCGTCACATTTAATGTTTGGTGTAGTTTGTTTTCCACTTGTCTGTTCGTTGAGTACTTTTTGAATTTTGTTGAAGTGTTTTGTATTAGTTCCATTTTGTGGTGCTCTTTGATTTCTCCCTTTTGTGGCCAGTTTTGAGTTTAGTTGTTTTTTTGTTGTTCCTTAACTTTGTGTTTTTTACTGATTTTAGTTTACTTCTCCTGTGTATAGTCCTTTATTCAGTTTTGCTTTCAGTTGAGTCTGGTTAGAGTTTTTCTGTAGTCTAGTTGTTGTTTATAAGTTAAGTTCTTCTTAGATTCCCTTTGGTTGTATGGTTTGTGTTATTGTAAGGTTTTGTTGTTTTGGTATGTTTCTTAAGAATCTTGGTTTTGGTTAAGTCTGTACTGTTTGTTCGTTTTATTTCCTTGTTAAAATTAAAATCCTCAGTACTATCAATAATTCCGTCTGTCCTGTGTCTGCGCGTGGGTTCTCTGACCCCCTCCCCGTAACAGTTAATTTATTTTCAGATGCAGACATGTCCAAAATGGAGAAAGTTCTAGTGTTCACAGGTTATTGTATAACCATGTTCATGCAGTTAGACTAACTGGAAGTCACAAGTTTTCTCAGTTTAATTTCACAGGGGTATTCACTTTTGTTGCACTCAGTTTCCACTTTCTGGGCTGCATTTTCAATGTAGTCTTTCTTAAATATCTGTTTTGAATTGTACAGAAGAGGAAATACTGCACTCGTCAACTTAGAAATGATGCATTACTGAGAGGTCATACATCTCTAAACCATTTGACATGCAAGTGTTATTACATAGTGGTGTAGTTTCTTGCGCTATATACTGTATAAAGCAAGCTTCACTTTATATCCGTCAAGATGTTTATAACCTAAAATGCCATCATTACTGATTGTAAATTGCAAAAGCTGCATTCGTTGTAGCAACGATTCACACACAACATTTAAAAAAGGCTTAGGTTGTTTGCTTGTTTAGGCTATTATAACAATGGGTGCTGCTTATGACATTTATAGGCTACTGTCATTACTATAGGTGGGAATCACAGGGCACCTCACGATACAATACGCGATACATGGCTCACAATACCAATATTATCACAATACAGTGATACGGCGATAATCAGTATATTGCAAGACTATCATATAATGATGAGAAATACAAAATGAATGTAAAAAAGTTCATTTCAGTATTATTTATTTACTGCAATTTGGTGACACTTTCACCTCTCTTCTCATCATAAAGAGCTGGAATTGTTTTTTCGGTGAAATATTTCCTGCTTGGTATTTCATACATTGGTTCCAGTGTCTGTAGCATTTTTACAAACGCCGTACGGGTGGAGGTCCTTCAAATGAACCCAGCAAAGCTTTGGTGTAAACATTGTATTAATGGCCGCAGGCTGACTTGAAGCATTAGCTGCGTCATCTGCTTTCTCGGCGAGGAGTTTAGGATGGTGGCGTTGCAGGTGGGTTTAAATGTTGGTGGTGTTGCCTGTTTACTTTTGCAAGGCAGTTCTTGCATATGGCATACTCTTTGTTGAGCTTGCTTGTTCCCTCAGTGTTGTGAAAGCTGAAATGGGTCCACACTTTGGACTTAAACATGGATGGAGCGTCTCTTACGGTAGCGTTGCTGTCCATCAATTAAAGTATCAATATTTGGCGCCAGTATATCGATACTCATATCGCACGAGGAAGGACGACAATATTTCGCTATGTTGATATTTTGTCCCACCCCTAGTCATTACCATTCAGTCCTTCAAAACAAAACATCATTCATACAAAGAACTATTACTATAAATAGCATAATAGTTAAGGGGTTGGTCCATGCCATTTTAAATAGGGTTGTTGGTCCAGATTGTGTAGCTTTATTTAAGTTTTCTTATTTGTTCTTTGGGACCAAAATTAAATTCTGTGAAATATTTTGGCAGAATTTTGCAAATTTCATGTTTTCTAGACCTGGGAACTTTTGTATTTTCACCCTGAAAAAAAACTTACCTGTGAAGCCATTTTTAATGTTTAGCATATCAAGAAATATAACTCCCACAGCCATGAAGTTTGATGAGAACACAGACAGAATTGCTGTCAGCAGATCCAGACAATTGAATGGCTCCAACAGAGGCTAGATTTTTATTTATTGGCCTTTGAAGATGGAAGAAAGTGCAATTTTTCAAATGAAAGTGGTCTTTGGGGCCCTAGAAGGTTTCTGTAAGTGTATATAAATGGGTGTATCCATATTTTCTACTTAAAATACAGCCTTTGGTTGTCATTTCCCTGAATATTAAGAAGGATTTTGACTTTTCTCTCCAAACTGATTAATCAGTTATCAAAATAGTAATTAATTTAATTGACAACCAACTGATTAATTGTTGCAGCTATTCCCTATACTATGTGTAATTTAATGCATCAGCTATTTTTTCCTTTTTTGCTCTGAGGAACTTGGCATTAAAATGACAGCTGTAATGTAACGCGTGTATGTGTGTATGTGTGTGTGTGTGTGTGTGTGTGTGGGTGAAGTAGGCCATTTGGACTCTTGGAGTCTTGGACAAATGACACACATCATGGCCCTGTTGGTGGCGAGGTTTCAAACACAAACACCTCTGTGCTGTGGAGGTTTGAAGGTCTGTGGTCATTATGATGGCTGACTCATAGCTGTCCGCTAACCACAAGACACAATGTCTCTGTGGCTAATAGTATATATGTGAGGTTACCTTTCCATCTCCTGCCTGTCACTCTGCTCTCATAGCTTCTTTTCTCCTTAACGCACACACTCAAAAACAAAAAGGGTCAGCGGTGAAACTGAATCTAAGTGCAGATATAAAGGCTTTTCTTGGTGAGTCACCACTTTACCTTGAAGGAAGAACCCATTACAAACTAAAAAACCAACAGAGAATATGAAAGTACAACCTAAAAAATAGACAAAAACTACATGGAAGCACTATAATTCAGTGTGTAATGATAAATCAATAGGATGAATAGATTTCACTGGAACTGAGGAGCTACTGAAGAGATGGGCAGAAGAGATGGATGAAGCTGATCATTAATAGAGAATTATGCTCCACTCCAATATTATACGGCATCACATTGTAATAATGGTATTTGCCAACTCACTCAATCATTCAACCACAATCCTTGTTAAAACCACTGTTAAATCAGAGTCGACAACAGGCCGAAATGGGCACGCTACCATTCCTCAGTAAGTTTACGAGATGAATGAGTATTTCCATTATTACCTGCGGAGTTGTAGCTCTAAATGATGAATCGCTTTCTTTATCCTTATGCTGTTCATTCAGATGTTCCTATAATTGGCTAAGTAATAGAACTCATCACTCAGTGTGCACAACAACAGCATACAGCTATGCTCCCTTGACCACTAATCCTGTGTCCGGAGGCACACGTGCATTTTTCTGGGGGGGTTTGCTGAGAATAATGAGAGCATAAAGCAGTCCGACACACGAAGACACACACATTTTGATTATTAACTGAATAATGATGATTGTTTTCCAGCATTGCACCATCAAACATGGGGCCTGGAATCAAGGAGTAAATATAATCTGTAGGGCTATGAGGAACTTGTTGATATTTTATGTGCAGCTTCTCCTGCTTCTTCTCCAATACGAGCTTCTGGGAAGAAAAAGGCATCATGTTTTGATTTTACCTCCAGAGGTGAAAATATATCTGAAATAAGTTGTTTGAATCAGAAGAATCAGCTGAAGCAGGGTACCTTAAGCTGAATATTTTGCTTTGTGAGGTGTTCGACCTCGTCTTTCCTCTCTGCCTCACTGTGGATCCAAAACAAGAAACAAGTCCAGTTTTTCCTTCTAACGCTGCTGGACCCTTATCTACCAGCTATCTGAGAGTGCCTCTATGGCCTTTTGCAAGTGATGAGAGCTTCATCTCCAAGCTGTCTTCCTCTGAGAGAGTCTACCTCTCCTTTCTGAAGGAGCTCCTTTTGGTAGCTTTCCTCCTCCTCAGCCAGGTGCTTTTGAAGTCTTCCCCCCAGAACTGTGTCTCTCAGTTTACTCTGTTTCTGATTTCGGATTGTTAAGATGGGCCAAAGTGTACACATGAGCATTTGCTTGTGTCTTTTTTCCTCGGCCCTGCTGATTGTGTTGTCTTCAATGTGTCTGACTTTCATCTGCCACCTCTCTCCGATGCTCATCATCCTGCTGGATTCTTTATATTCAACAGAAAAGGGTCTCAGTGTTCTGTTTCCGGGCGTGGAGCCTCTTTTGAAGAGAGGTGATCTTCCCAACCCTCTTTTTAACTGCAGAGGCGAGAGAATGCCGGCGAAGAGAGTCGATCTCCTTGTTTGCCTTGTGGAAGTCGCCCTTTACCTCTCCGCTCTCATGTTCACGGGCAGACAGCTTCTCCTGCAAGGTTTTATTTTCTTCAAGAAGCTGCTGTCTGTCATTTTTTTTTCAAGCTGCTCTCTCCTTGAGGACGGTTATCTGCGCTGCAGTCCTAAACTTTCCCTCCACTTCTTTCATCTGAGCCTCTCTCAGACTCCATCCTTCCGCTGATTGTTATATAGAAACACATGAACACATTTTTATATAACACAGCATGTTTCTTCAGCCACTGGATCTTTGGGAAGTTGGTGTTTTGGCTCTGGAGAACAAATTAATTTGTCACAGATACATCATAACTGACAGTCAAATATTCTACTTTCTGTTCACTTTGTAATCATAACGGAGGCACAGGGGGCAGCAGACATAAACGTAAAACATCATTCAAAAAAACTGTTTACATTTAAGTGTTATATATATTTCCCCTCGTCATGAGTCATTTTGGAGTCTGTTTGCCCTTTCAGACCAAAAAATAAATAGACTCCCTGCTAGGAAGGGAAATGATTACTTTACAGGATGCCTAATGTTCAGAAATAGTAGCTGTGTCATATTGGAGAGGCATGCTGACTATACAAGATACTATACAAGGCTGTACAAGATACTACATAAGATGTCTCTACAAAGTAGGAACATCAATATGGCAGTGCAGGGATATGTCCAAAAGATTGTGCTAGGTTGTAGGTTCAATCTTTCTTCATCTGATTGTCAAGAAAACTATTATTAAGGTGGCAACAGGCAACCTTTAAACTCCCTCCACTCCACTCTTCTAGTGATTCCAGATGCTATTACTGTTTGCACCACTGTCTCAAAGACTTGACCACTTTCATTTTCCTCAGAGCCTAGCAACTATCAACAACACAGGACATGAAATGGCCAACAGATAAGAGAAAATAAAGAAGCTGCTGGTTTGCTAAAAATAAAGACGGTGCAGAAATGCCAAAAAGTGTGTTTCCTTGAATGGCCACTAGAGGCTGAGTCCAAAAGCACCCACAGACGCCCATGTCAAAACGCCCAACTTTACAGCAGAGACATACATATTCCCAACCAAAAAAAATGTTTTGGACTGAATGCGGGCAATTTTTTTTTATCTAACTCACCTATTTCACTGCAACGTTTAAAGTTAAGCATAATTAAGAGCATAGCCACTTTGACTGACAGTTGGGCGCTGTCATCGGACAGACCACAGACACTTACATGTCCCTTAGCCTTAGCTAAGGCCTTAGCTCCACTTCCGCTCCACCTCTTTGCTCATTTTTGGATTATCTAGGTATGAACAGGAGTCAGCCACTGCCAAGATGGCAACACTGAGCTTCAAAACATATGGTTTCTGTCAGAGATGTCCATTCTTATGCAGACTCTATGGTTAATGGCTGCTAGTGGTACCTAGCAGAAGCTTTAGCAGCATGGCGCCCACTAACATTACGACTACTGTCCAAAGCAAGAAACAGCGTAAAAGTCCCAATTTGATAATGGATACCCTGATTTCAGTGCTATGATGGAGGCACAGTAAAACACCCAGTTGAATCAATAAGAAGACAGGGTTTATGTACTGATGTAGCAGAAATACTAACAATAACTGACTCAGTTTTGAACCTGATCAGCCCCTTTGTGCACTGTATAGTCTTGGCTCTCTGTCTTTTAGTTTCCAGGTCATTTGTTCATCTGTTCACCTGCCTGAGTTCCAGTCCGTGTTCCTTTATATCCTGCATCCCTGCCTGTGCTCCAGCGTGTTTCACAGTTGTTCTTTTTTTTTCCTTGTTTCAGATCTTTTGTGCACTTTGGCTTTTCACCTGTGTCTTCACCTGGACTTCCCAAACTCGTTTTGTTTATTTCCCTGTCAGTCTCTGTTTATCCCTTCAGTAAGTTTTTGAAAAGAGTTTGCTTTTTTTGCCACAACCTGCCTGCCTTGTGTGTCCTGCATGTGGGACCTCTTCTGATCCCTTACACAACACATTTACTTCACAATAAAGAGTTAAAGACAACAACTTGCCATTGTCACTTTAAGTAGTGTTATAATGAAGTAATTATGTCATTGAAACAGCATGGAGTGCAGGAAATAAATGGAAACCATCCAGTTACTTCAATATAAACCTGCTACAGTCAATAATACCATTGGATCATATGACCTCCAGAATATGAAAGTCACTTATAAAACTATAGAGAAGTAATACCTAACATCCTTTCGCTCATCGTTTTGGTTTTCTGGCCATCAACTTCACTGTCCTAGCTCACTCTTATCTCTCTCAGCCACAGCAGGCAGCAAAAAAAGAATGTTCTAAAAACCCACTGCACTCTACCTGCTCAGCAACAAAATAACAAAGTTAGAGACTAGCTGGCGAACATAGAGCAGCATTTAGGAGCTAAAGAGCCACAGATTTCCCTCAGGAGGTGGACAGCAATACACAGCTAAAAGGGAAGTGAATATTAGACTTATACTCACTAGATGGACACAAATAGGAATCCAAATACATTATAGTGTTGCAGTATATCTGCTTGACATGTAAATAGCCAGATATAAGGTGATATGTCAGAGTTATTGCAGGTTAAAAGAATAAATTCTACCACTCTGCTTGCTTTTTATCTTGCAAAGCCCCAAATCAGACAGTTTGAAATATGAAAATTCACCTAGAGACTAACGCCATCAGTACTGGATAGAGCAGAACAGAGAATAATGGGGAGCAGGAGAAAAGCGATAGCTGAAGTTGTACAACCTCCAAGTCTGTCCTTTCCCATCCATGGTGATTAACAGTTCTTGAATTCCTCCTCAACTGCGACCCTCATGATACTGTATCTGTATCCCAAAGGGCCTCTATCTTTACTTCATTGTAACTCACAGTCAACCACTGCTGTCCGGACAGATGCAACACACTGGCAACAAAGGTCAGACAGAAGTAGGCCAAACTGAAACTGGACCTGTCCTCGTGGTGCTCTGCCTTAACTTTCTTCCCCAGTCCACCTTAGTCATTGTTAAAGCTCCATCCTGTCACACCGGTCTGAAGAAATGGTGGTTCTAAGTGCTGAAACTGATTTTGTACAGAATACATGGGAAAGAATTGTTGATGTTCAATCGATTTGTCTTGCAAGTTGTACAATAAATTGGTTTTGATCTCAGGAAGGCAGTAAGTGCAGCTTTAGAGGCTCAAAGTGGATGCAGAGAAATGTTCCCTTTTAAAATGACCACAAGACCACAAGAAGAATACGTGATTTTATTTTTCTTCCAGTAACGTCTTCTCCCAGATAATCATATTTGAGGCTGACTTATGGTCTAAACGGAGGATGCAGATCCTAATATCAGACATTTGGAAAAGCCAAGCTAGTTTGCTTGATCCGACTTAATTGCACAACATAAATTATGCATTGGGAACAACGCTCCATGCTGGGTTACAACGGGTGACAATTGTCCTTTGGATACAGTGTTAATAATACAAGACATCATTTATTGCCCACAGTGGGCGTGATAAATAGGTCAACTCCAAAAGCAAGAAACATGCTGTCATGGGAACGTACACATGAATCATTAAAAGTGATATTTGCACACTGCAGCATGTGTGGTCTGACAGTGTTTTTTGGTGCACAGACTGCTGGACATTGTCACCATGGTTCTGCTATTTCAGGACGCAGGACCATATTTAACACTCGACCTTGTTGTGAACCCACTGCAATGACAAAAACAGGCTGTCTGGCTGCCTTTGGTTTTGGGCTTCTCTCTTATTTATGGGTCTAATTGCTTGCTCCTCTTTCTCACTGGGAGATGAAATGTTTGAACTTATGTTGTGCTGGCAAACTCTGCTCGGAAAAAAAAATGCCAGAAGAAAAGCCAGAAGAAAAGAAAAGGAAAGCAATAACTTGTGACATAATCATGACTCTGGGGCTTTTCTTCCTCAGAAAGGATGCTCTCTGTTTACCATTATCAAGCCAATGAACCGATGATCACTAATCAAATGGGCAATGAAAGACATCTGAGCAGCAAAGTATGGCAGTTAACTGAGATAGCGTGCTAAATAATTAATAACAAATTGAAGTGGGTGAATAGAATTGGAACCTTCCACCACCGTGTATCATGTATTAATCATAAGTGTGTAATAAAAAAAGTAACTGGGGAGTAAAATCAAGTAATATGATGCAAAAATAAAAGCTGCAAAGGTTTAATCATTGTGCTCATTTTCAAGGTGCAGGCTATTGGGACCCATTTATATATAAGAGCGGCTGACTGCAGTCATTCTAATATATAAATGGATCTATGCCAATGTTCAAAAATGAACCATCTGAGTGTTTACTGGTTTGTCGTCACGTCTAAGTTAAGGTAATAGAAACCAAGGTATGTTGTTTTAACACAGAGACTGAAAATGCAACAACAGAAACCACCATGTTTTAGTTATTTTAATTTTGTTTTCCATAGCTGAATACTACCAAGGTTGATCCAAAAACTAAAGCTGAACTAATTTAAACTCCAGATCTAAAATGCATGCAGCTTTGGATACTTACTTTGCCCAATTTTTCACATGCTCAGAAGTGTCACAATTACATAAAACATAAAGTGCTCATCTGAAAATGGCTGTTTGCAATTGTAAATGTTAAACTTTTTAAAAAAATGCTCCATCCTTTTAATCAGACTTTTTGAATGCAAGCAGTGTAATGCAATTATTCTGCAGCCAGTTCATCTTCATTCCTTCCTATTAAAGCCCTAATGCCGTCCCAAACACTTCAGGACATTTCTAATTTATCCAATAAAGGCAACTTTGAACAAGTAACTGCCGACTGCATGGTTAAATTAGAACGGAAATATTAGGCTGCAAAACTCAGTTGACAATCTTTTCATACATTCCGAAATGTATTCATTGCTCAAAGCCAGAATGATGCATAATTAATTAACTGATTAATTAACAAATGTGTTGCTAGTTTTGTTTATTAACTTCTTTATTGATTGTGCCATGTAAATCTGCACTTAATCACATTGTAAATTGTTTTATATACCTACTAATCTGTTGTAATTAACCAGTGCAGCAAGTAATTAATAAAGCGGCTGGCGAGCTCTGCCCTGCGTGCGAGATAAAAGCAACGATCTGCAGATGGAAAATGGCGAGAGAGCGTCATAGAGCTCCCATCGCACTAGAATTGTCAACACTCGTAAGGATATGGAGAGGAGGACTGACTGGCAGCCTCATCTCTGACTGGCAATCAGTGTCTCTGTGCTCTAAACACAATGCAGTCGATTTTTTTTTCAAGGCCCAAGAGAAGACGTTCCTCCTCGTCTCCCTCCTCCCACGACAAAAAGAAAAGCAACATGTCATTTGAGTGACTGGGATGGCTCTTGGCTGATGGCTGCGTTGAGCATGAAAGCAAGTCAAAAAGGGTAAAGAGGAACCCATTTGACCTCTTCCAGCTGAACAATTGCCTCTTTGACACAGAAACCATCTCTGGTGCATTAGTGCCGCAGCAGCACCTGCAATTGCAATAGTGCTGCAGCCACAGTTTTCACTCTTACTGTACCAAACGCTCCATAGACACAAACCTGCCAACCTGGCAGAGCAAAGAGTCAAACATGCTCGCACATCAAGACTCTTTTTTTATCTTGCAGAAAATGTGTCTATCTTGTTATTTGGAGCACTTTTCATTCTTTGTTTCTTGTAAGGCTCAAATCTAAGAACAGAGAACATACATTCGAAATGTCGTTAAAAAACGCCAGTTGAGGCAAACTTTGATGACGTGTTTTGCAAGAACAAGAAAAGTATCAAATGAAACTGTACGTCTGAAGGGTGGAAAAACAAAGTGCCTGCAAGAAAGTTGAGCTGGCACAAGAGTGTTGGTGCAACACTAGAAGAGTGATCAGGAAACCTTTCCTGCAACCTCATCATAAAAGTTCATGTCTGAAGTATGCTCACTTCGGAAACAAACACTATGGGGAGATGAATTTAAAATCGAGCTACTTGGCCACAAACAAAAAAAGGTTACGTTTTGGGAAATTAAATATGATAGGAAACTGAATATACTTTGGCTTCTGACATACCGCTGTCAATAAATATGTTCTGGGCTTATGCAGTATCATCCAGTATTGATGTTCTCTGCTGAGATGCGTATTCTACAGAATACAGAATAGCCTTTGCCGGTTTTTGTTCTACGGATGGTAACCCACGTTTTAATGCAAACTCTTTCATGCTTATCAAAGAATATCTGGATTTGTGTAAGAACGTTTCTTGTAATCCTCATATTCATGTCAGTGAAAAGGGACTCATCTTGGAATGTGCCTTTTCCACTTAAATGTTTGTGCATATACCTACCTAAGGCAAGGCTTATGTAGTTTGATGAAATCAGAAATGTTGCCTAAAGTGATGTTTTGCAGCTTATCTCTGCATTGAAACATCTGCCTTTTTTATCTTTTTTGCTGTTTTCTACTGCACAATTTTGATTTAGTTGGCTTTAAAGCTGAGTTTCGTAGTGACCTCTCTACATCATACTGAGACTAATGGAGAGTTAGAGGGTTGATACACTGTTGTTACTATATCAAGATATCAAATTGAATATTCAGTATATCTGGCTTCTGATCTGAGAAAAGCTCCCATATTCCTTCACTAAAGACAAAAGTGACAGAAAAAAAAATACCCAGATTTCAAATTAAAAGTGATTTTCTGGAGTATCACAGGAAAATCCACCTCTATCCCCCTGTTGAGTGAGGAAAGCCTGCTGCAAATGAAAGAATCTTCTCTTGAAACCAGGCACCAAGCCAAGCACAATGTCTGTTGGCACTGCCAGCCCTCAGGATTCTAGCTATTTATTTTTCTCCTTTTTATGTTTGGCACACAGGAGACAAAGGAAGGATTCATTCAAGACCGGCAAAGGAGGTCGACTTTTCAAACGTGGTAATTAACCTGCGGCAAAAGATTTTTGGTGCGGATTTTGGATTTGTCAGAAAGAAGCTAAACTCCTCGGCTGCCGGTTGCTTGGTTTTGCTTTGACGGAGAAAGGCAGAAAACCTAATTATAGAGCAGATGCAAATGACTTTAACAGCGCAGAGGACTTAGATAGCGTTAAACAACATATTAGCACATGGGGGAAAGTTTTGCAGGGTTGTAACAGTAAGTCAGACAGGGAGAGCAATTAATTTAGGCTGTGTGGAAGATATTTCAAGAGCAGCTCTGAGGTCAGGCGCCTTGATACATACTTTAGCAATCACTTGATTGCCATATTGCCTTCAGCAAAGTGTCTTTACACAAAAGTCTTACTTCTAACATGAGGAAATACTAAGAAACACAAACCTGGGACCTACTGTATGATGCGAGACGGTGTAGTAAATTACATTTTAGCAAGGGGCTCATTTTAAAACAACCTTAGGCACACTCGAGTCAGCCTCTGCTTCTCGGTGCCTCGACTAACAGCTAATTTACTACATGACAGCATTACTGTAATAAACAACACAAGTGAAAAGCAACTAAGGACACCATTACCTGCTCTGATTAATGATGTTTTTTTCTATTTTGCATCGAGCATCTGGCGCCGCCTGCTCTCGCAGACCCGCGCACCCATGGGAGTCAGGACCCAGCGCGTGGGCCAGGTGATGGAGGGTCAAAGGACACATGTACAAAGCCATGCTAGGAGCATCCCCCCCCCCCCCTCCCCCCCCAGCTCCTGTTTCCCCCAGTTGAACAACACCGTCATTAACCTTCAGTCACGGCTATCTGATGGCAAAGCCCACTGGAGCGGCAACTCATTTGCTTAATAACAGACCCTATCTAAGAATGAGGGATGGAAAGAAGAAGTCAATCAGCAAAGAACAGAGAGAGTGAGTGTATCCTTGCCTCATTACCACAAGGAATGGTGTGTGTAGAAAGTGGCTGGTAGCACCTTCTAATCCATTGCGACGAACCTAAAATGTTTAGGAATACCAATGGCTGAAAAATGCTAATAGCACACAGAATAGCTGCAACTTTAAGGCTATGATTTGGGTTACTTTTGAAGTGTCAGAAGTCAGGCACTTCAAACAATTTCTTTCCCTTTTATATCATTATTTGATGCCAGGTTCAAGAGTTGGACTGTCACCTCACTAATAAGCCAGATTTGCAAGTCGCAGGCTGTCTGGCTGCAGCAGGGAGCGCGTAGCCGTGGTTTGTCAGACAGACGCAGACATTAGTCATCAGCCCAATCTGCCTCTGATGCCTGATGAATTGGCAGGCCGCGATGGAGATGGCAGGCGGGCGACCACAGTACAGCAATTATCAATCACACACGCTGTTGGACGCCGCTCGTATTTCATGCCACCATTGTAAAACGGGATGGATGTCAAGCAGGTGGATTGATATGCAGTAAAAACCTGCACTTATTCATCTTCACATAAATCTCTGCAGTTTTGTATCTTTGCATTTAATAAAAAAAAACCTTCTTCTGCTTCTTTGATGAATGTCGTGTGAAACATGACATACGATCCATTAAGTATGACAGCATCACTTATACTGACCACATCTTACCAAACAATTTTTCAGTCAGCCACTACACTAGGCCCGCACTTAAAAGTCTTCCCAAGGCACTCTATCTGACTCCAGAGAGGTACTCAATGTCACTTGTCTTCCTGGACCAACTGTGAGGTCTGACAGTAGATAACTGTATTATAGTACACTACGAACAGGGAGAGGGGAAAATACTTTGGGGTAAATTGCTGCCCTAATACAGTGTAATTTGATCACCATTTCAATTAGCGGAGGTACATTTGGGCGTATGTGAGATGGTAATGGTGTCTGTGCATTGATTTCTTCATTAAATATACAGATGGGGGCCTGAAAAACTGAACAAATGAGTGCAGAAACACGAGGAATGCAGGTGCTTCCACACAGGTGCACTATTTAGTTCCAATAAGCATTTAGCATCCAATTATTTTGCGTCATGTACAAAAATCTGATTTTGCATCAAGATGGCAAGAGGAAAGATCTAAGGGACTTTTTGAGAGGGTTCAATGTTGGATTGATGGCAGGAGCTTCAGTCATAAAGACTGCTCAAATGGGTAGTGTCTCTGTTGCTAAAGTGGCATCTGCATTCAGATCTATAGAAAAGACATCAGTAATTAGAGTCAAGTGCACACATTTGATGGCCGTGGTGCTAATGCATTAGTGCAATATGCAAGAAAAAACAGAAGTACTCAGGTGACTGAGAATGTCAATGCAGGACTTTGTCAACAAGAGCAGTCCATTCACAACTACATAGAAAGGAATATCATAGTAGGGTAGCAGTGCATGAAACCCCCATTAAGAAGATGAATGCACATTTGAGAGCTGAATGGTGCAGAAACCATAGACACTGGTCCACAGAGAAGTAGAAAAACTGATACAGTCTGATGAATCATCCTTCATCCTTTAGTACATATGTGGTGTGCAGCAACAGAACAATACACACCTAAATACATGACCCCTCCAGTGTGGATCTTGTGACTCTGTTATGCTGTCGACAGCATTTTGCTGGAATGGCTTAGGTCCATTTGTCCCCTTAGAGGGAATGGTAATTGCAAATCAATACAGTGATCACTTTTATTCTATTATAACACAAAAACCGATCAGGCATAACATTTTGACCACCTGCCTAATGTTGTGTTGGTCCCCTTTATGTGCTAAAAATGCTCTGAACCATTGGGCATGGACAAAAGGACCTCTCAGGGTGTCCTATGGGGTCTGAAACCAGGATGTTGGCATGGGATCCCTTAGCTACTCTGGCTTGTGCAGTGGGGCCTCTGTCAATCAAACTTGCTCCACTGCATCCTGTTGGTGCTTGATCACAATGGGGTGTAGGAAGTTTGGAGGTCAAATCAACATGTTGGGTCATTGTCATGTTCCTCAACATGTTCCTGATTGTTTGATGTTTTTTTTCCATGTGGTGGGGTGTATTTTCCTGTAGGGGTAGGCCAGTGACATTTGGGATTTCCATTTGCATGAGGGAGTGTGTTTGTTGTGGGACAATGTTTATTTGGGTGTCTAAGTCTCATCAACACGGATGTTAAAATCCAAGGTTTTCCAGCAGATCACCACATAGTACCAATAAGATCAATGTTATTCACTTCCCCTATCACAGAGAAGTATCAAAATGATGTGACTCATATGCTATGGCTTTCACAGTTACCAGATCTCAACCTGAATGAACACCCATGGGAGATTTTGGAGCAACGTGTTAGACAGCACTCTCCACCTCTATCATTAAAACTCATAATGAGAGGAATATCTTTTGCAAGAATGCAGTTTTATCCCTCTAGTAGAGTACCAGAGACTTTCAAAATCAATGCAAAGGTGCACTGAAGATATTCTCGGGGCACATGGCGGGTCAGCACTTTAACATTTTATGTCGGGTTTTCTTCTAATTTGTCCCCAGACTGTGCATAATTAAGGTAGAACGAGCAATCAGAGGCAGCACTGCAAATGGTTCAAAGTGTAACTGACATCAAGCGAGAGAGACAAAAAGCGATAGAGATACAGGAGTTACAGGATTGGAAGGGGGCTTTAATTACATTTCATACAAGTACACGGCATGAAAAGAACAATTTGAAGTACATTATGACCCTATAAACGGTTCTAATAACATGCTTCACTGTCTTTACAGAGCTTGATAAGAGACACCAGCTTTAACACCCACTTTCACTTTGTGCTTACACTTTGGATATCTCGTCCTGTCCTCACTCGACATTGAATGAACTAAATATAGCCAGTGCAAGCAACCTGATTATTGCTGGGAGAGCATTAGAAAACTTTACGTGATAGATGTGGGCACAAGCAAATGTGTCAGAAGCCCTCATAAAAAGTAATAGGATGGTAGTGAACTGGGAATAACTGACAAATAGGGCTTATCATTTGTCTGTTACTTTCTCCTTGTTACACAGGCCTGGGAATAAAAAAGGAAGGTATTCAGAGGTTATACAAAAGGTGCACACGGACAGAAATAAATGAATCCACTGTGCGGCTTACCGGAAGAAAGATAAACACTGGCCAGGTTGGAAATTAAGCAGAGAATGTGTCAGAAAATAATTCAGTAGTGCTATATAATGATAATGATCAGTTATAAATTCAGCTACATCTGAGAGTGAATTACTAAACCACAGCAAAGATTATTAAACAGCACAGAAACTCAGTGCAAACGCATTTAAAATAAAAGCATATTTGCAGTAGATTCGGTGTCTCTGAGCCTGTATTAAGCTCATCAGAAAGTTTTCGCTTTGCGGTGAACTCATCAAGATGTCATGACCGGCTCTTCATCACTTCCCTGGAGTTCCTTTATAATAATTACCTTTGGTATCTCGTGCCAAAGGGCAATTATAAGCATCATGGCGTCCTTTCATTCCCTCAAATACTGTCAAGTGCAGAACAATTACTTGGTAATTTTTATTTCATTTGTGATGTGACTTCTTTCATGTCTAACTTAATACAGCTTGATTAAACTGAGTTGTCACTGATTCTATATGACAGATGTTAAGTCCACCGCTATGTGAAGATCAAACACTGCACAGGACAAGAAGCGCACTGTGTCCACAGAGGTGATGTTTACTCGTGATCCCATTCCTTTTGAATGTATTACACAAAACTGGTGAAGATTTTCATAGATTCTGGATATTTAACATTTCTCATCCATGCAGTGGAAAAACCTTAAACTCTTTTCTTCGCTTTAATATTTTAATCTCTCATTTGAGCCACTGCCTGAGCTGGATCATTCCTTACACTCCCAGTGACATTTCAGATCTGCTCCATGCATGCACAATGGGATGAAAGGACTGGTGCTCCGATGCTTACACCATCAAAGAAGGAGAGCCAGCCAGCCAAAGACTACATGCACCCATAAAGTACTTATATCATTATACTCTCCTAATGAGTAAAAACTGGACTATAAATGATGTGCAGCAGCAAACCAACTGGAAGTATAAATTTTACTGCTCACTGTTCATTTCGTCCTCTGATTTGGATTTCATAATATATGTAATGTTAACTAGGTCATTAAAGTTAGAATCCCCTGGATTTTCATGAAGTCAAAGCCCATTTTGCAGCATTTCTGTCTTCAGATCCAATTGATTGATCTGTTCTTAAATGCAAGAATTACTCTTCTGTTCTTGTGTTACCTGTAACCACAGGTGCCAAATCATTAAAAACTAAAATCCCCCAGATGAAAATCAAGTTTAGGACCTTGATAACATGTCCATATGGTGTTCTTATATGTGCTAGATGAAATATCATGGGCGAAATAAGCTTCCAGCATCATGACTGAACTTTTTCTGTCTTGATGGTGCAGCGTACAGATGACAGGATCAAAAATACAGGTTTAGACAGCCAGCATTTAGTATGTAGCAAACCCGTAGAACCAATCCCATCAACTTGAATTATTCCAAGATTACAACTTGCCATTGAGTAGCATAAAATGCTTTAGCAGAATAGAAATCAATAGAATAGAATAAATTAGAATAGAACATTACTGTCAATCTTAAACAGCAAAGAAGGTCTTCAGTTTAGTGGCATACAACAGAGCACAAAGCCATTAAAAAAATAGAATAAAGATAAAATACAATAAGATTGCACTGTGTAAGAACAAGAATAAAGATACAATTGCTCTGTGTGAGAACCAGATTGCACTGTATACAGCATAATAAAAGAGCAGGTTATTGAGCATGAGGTGGTATGTACAAATAGTGCAGGATGGGGGTATTGCAACCAGCAGTAGAAGAGCTGGTGTGCTCCAGCTGCAGCGAGTGGTGGACGGATGGGTGGAGATAGAGGCGTGGACTTCATAGATCCACATCTTCTAAAGGGGGCGACAGTATCGAGTCACATCTAAGTCATTTTCAGGCAGGAAGGGTTTATTTTCATAGAGGTTTTAGAGATTTTCGTAGAAGATAAAATCTGTAATTTTGATGAACAGAAATCCCAGGGTGGGATTTTAAAGAGTACAACTTGATGAGCAAGACCCAATCAATGTAACTTCTTTATCTGATTTTAGGTAAGAAGGAACCAACCCCAAGAGCACACTAGCTGAAGCATATTTCATCCTTAAAGGTTATGTCTTGACAAAAGAAATTTGGGAAAGAATGACTGAATGAGGGGTTATGATTATGTCAGTTAATACTGTATGTACAAGCATTTTTCCCATTTGGGTCTTATTAACTGCCTATGATTGATATTTTTGAAGTAACATGTGTAAAATGATAATGAAAAGAATGTGAAAACAGTGTGAAAGTCACCTGCATCCTCTCTTGGCCTGACAAAGCTCTATCTCACTGAGATATACTGCACTAAGGGATAATTTGGCATTGATGTCTGGTTTCAGATTACCCTGGTGTTTTAGTCATATTGTTGTTGTAAAAACAGATTAGGAAGTTGTTTTTTTCCCTCTCTGGATGCCTTCCATCCTACCCCCATTCTCCTATCAGCAACACTGCCTGAACGCTAACATAATTTGGAATGGCACTGGACCATCTTTTGCATTAAGGTTAAATCATCCATTTGATTGCAATTGACATAATTGGAAATGATTCTTATAATGCCTTTCCAAAATCGCAATTAGGAGCGGCGAAGCCAAAGGCAACCAGAGGAAAACCAAAACTGGGAGAGAGGGCAGAGAGAATGAGTAAAGGAAGGAGAGAAAAAAGAAAAGAGAAAAGCTTTTTTGCAGGGCCAGCCAAGCAGCAATTGCTGTGCACAGTTGAGCAGTGGAGATAAGCCACACAGCAGATGCCTGCATATCAAGTGCTTGCCTTAGTTGCCACATTTCCAATAGCTGACTCACAGCTCCGTTTTGCCGGAGGACGAGGCGTATGTTTTTTAATGTACTGTATTTCTTTCCATGCATGTGGCTGTTTAGGTCTGAATGTTTGCAGAATTAGAAGGTGTTCAAGACAAAGGGAAATGTCTTTGAAAGGGTCATGGTCTGGTTATTACCTTCGCTCAGCCTCTGCGACAGGAACAAAGCAGGAGGCATCGATCATGTGTGGCTCTGCGACCGCAGGAGCCATTCGAGATGCTTGAGGAGACAGATCAGTGATCCACTGCTAACGCTAATGATTAAGAACTGATTGAAAACTAAAATCTAGTGCTATGGCTTGATGCTGGTAGCACAATGGCAAACAGATCAAAAGATGTACGGATAAAGATAAACAAGTTAAAATGTGAATCATAGTTTAAGGTTCAATGCAAATGAGGCTGTGTCAGTGCAGCTCTGTCAGATCAAATGTGTTTTCCATCTCTGGGTGTTCAGACGGTCCTGCAGTATCATTCTCAATAATGGCTTTTGTTTTTCTGTCTGCAGCATTGATGCTTCCAATCATGTTTTGCTCCTTGTTCAATTTTGTCTGTTGTCAACAAGTCCTGCTGAGGCTGATGCCTCTGACACCTCCCGTTTGAATGCCACTTCTCAGGGAAGACATGCACTGGAGAAAATTAGGAACATGAGCATTTTTATTCTGAATTTTTATATGCACCAGGCAAATCTTCCCTGTAAGCGTCTGCCTGATGTGAAATAAAAGCTGGGAGCAAGTAGGAAATGTATGAGTGGAATCCAATTTTTCATACAATACTTGAAGTAATTACCAAATACACGCCTTGTGCACTGCAGCGTAAAGACATAAACTGCGTGTGTGTGAATATGCATGAAGGTGAAGCGACGACAAAAAGATCATTAATTATTATAGCCTCAGCATAGCCAGTGTCCATGCCTTAAAGAAATATAGAGAATCTAAAATGATGATTGCATAACAGGCTCATAACAGGGCTGCGCGAATATGGTAATTACAAAGTGTGTTAGAGGGTCTGGGAGAATTAAAGACATGAAGAAGAGATGGAAGACCAAAGCTTTAGCTTTAATAAGCAAACATCAGGGCAGCACAACCAATTAACAGGCACTCTGCAGTGGAAAATGCCAGAGCACACGAGATAACAGATTAGCATTAGCACACAGTATTACTGAGTGGGGCCTACGAGAGTTGAACAGAGTGTCAGTGATTTTTCTATTGCTGATTAGGCAAACGTAAACACCAAGATGAATGTTGTGTTGTGTTATGTTATTGATTTTACCCATCATGAGACACACTCTCCAAGGGACTATTGAACCACTTCTCTGCGTCGAAGACTCAGAAGGATTTGTCTTTAAAGGTCAATGAAGATGATGCATGTTTGGGCAAGTCTACATTTAGACATTTCAAAGAGTTGCTTCAAACTTTTGCCGGCCCTGGGAGGAAGTCAGGCTGTTACGGAGGAGTTGTGGAGAGATCATGAGACAGAAAGAAGATTGAAAAGGCAATCAGACGTTTGCTTCACTTGTTAATTTGCAGGAATGATGACTGAGCATGCTTGTTTGTCTTGCAGCAGCATCTATCTTCACCCCCATCTTCACTATCGGCAACTGCTGATCAGGGCTATACTTTTGATTAACCCTGAGTGATTTGATACCAAAGAGGAAATGCAGTCTTAAATTAAAATTAAAGGATAAACAGTGGGCATTAAACAAACATACATTGTTGATGTGTGTTTTTAAACATGAAATGATCCTTGCAGCTGGTTTATAGAAGACATGGTAGTATTTAAAATTTTAATTTTAAAGTGTTGATTAATGGATTTGGTAACAACTATAAATCCTGTTATGTATATGTACCTGTACATATACATATGTATATGCATACCTGTTGTATAAATAGATTCCAAATCAATGATTCTCAGTATAGTACGAAACAGACCAAATTATATAGCTGTATATATTTACAAGACCTCCATTAATTTACACTGATCAGGCATAGCATTCTGTCCACCTGCCTAATATTGTGTCGGTCCCCCTTAAATGCTCAAAAATGCTCTGAACCATTGGACATGGACAAGACGACCTCTCAGGGCGTCCTATGGGGTCTCGCACCAGGACATTGGAAGTGGATCCTTTGGGTACTCTGGCTTGTGCAGTGGGGTCTTTGTAAATCAAACTTCCACTGGATCCTGTTGATGCTTGATCAGAACGGAGTCTATCTTGTTCCTCAACATGTTCCTGATTGTTTGATGTTTTTTGCCATGTGGTGGGGTGCATTTTCCTGCACAGGTAGGCCAGTGGCATTTGGGATTTCCATTTGCATGAGGGAGTGTGCTTGTTGTGGGACAATGATTATTTGGGTGTCTAAGTCTCATCAACATGGATGTTAAAATCCAAGGTTTTCCATCAGAACACCACATAGTACCAATATGATCAATGTTATTCACTTCACCTGTCAGTGGTCATGATGTTGTGGTTGATCGGTTTATATATATATATATATATATATATATGATTTTTCTTTAGTTGCTATGACAAGTGAACGAACTCCATCTGCTCGTAAAAAACGAGAAAACATTAAAATCTTCAGAGCAGGAATGAAACTTTAACATCAACATACTGTACTTTAATGCCATCCATAAAAGTTTTACACCCACCTGTGAATGATATATACATGTGTAAAAAAAACATTTAAATCAGGTGTGACTGCAGCTGTAGATGTTTTATAGGAGATAACTGTTGGTAGTAAAACATTATGTGTTAATAGTAAGTTGAATTTGTTGAGGACCTTTACCTTTTTTGCTGCCTTTCCACGGGCAGAGTTCTACTTATTGAACTGGGTAAATTCTGTCACCATGGAAATATAGTGCTGCCTTACAAACCTGCCCATATTTCCAACAATTTCTAGTTGGAAAACCAAGCAGGACGGCTGATTGTCCTGTCTTCCTGCAAGCTTTCAGCATCCTTTTGCAAATGTTTACTTCAATCCAACGGTTCCATGAGCCAGGTGTGCAGCAGTAGATAACATGCAGTACATGTAGGAAGAATATTAGTTTATAAATGTATTTATTCAGAGTTTTTCCAGTGTTTTCCCCTTTTCAATGAGACCCACCAATGATTTGTAACTGTGTTTGGGTTCTGTACGTCCCCCCCCTTTTTTCTTTATTTGTGGAGGAATTCCACAGAATAGTTCAGATTTAGGAATGGCCACACAAACAGCCCTGCATTTGTGGGATACTCTTCAGGGTTGAGACTGAAAGAGGGGAAAGATGCAGCATTCATAAGGGAGGCAGAGCAGGGAGAGGGTGGATGGTCCATCCCTTGAATAATGCAGGCTGTTGCTTGTCCACAGCGCTGTGCATGTCTTTTGTCTGACAGAGATTGGCCTTTCACCAAATACATATGGCAATTAAATACAGTCATTAAATTATAGATCTGACCTTAACAAAACAAATGTCAGGTGGAGTCTCTGAGTCTGCAATTTACTGCTTCTGGTTTTGGACCTAACTGTCCATTGGACATCTCTGAGCAGAACTTTGGGAAAATAAAATTCTTGGAGCCTCATTTTCATGACCAGAAAATACTACCTGAGAAAAGTTGTGATATCTGAAAAAATAAAATGTGACAGTTACACGTGGGTATTTAGGGGTATAAGAATTAGTTTTTCAATAAGGTATTCCAATAAATGACGTACCCAAGTAGAGCACTACAATGAGCAAAAGACTAGAAAAGACAGACTAGAAGACTGTGATGAAAAGACAAGATTGTAATCATGTGTCTTCACACCAAACATTTAAATAAAACTACAAGATGGTAAGCCTGGCTTCATTTAAAGACTGGAAATGGGGCAGTAACTAACCTGACTTTGTCCAAAGGTTACACAACCCATCAACTAACACCAGTGTCATTTTTATGCCTTGGTTTTTGTACAAATGTAATAAACAATTTAATTTTTGAGCTTTAGAGGCTCTGGTTAGCAGAGTTTGTCTCTAAGGTCAGGACAGCTCATTGTAACCAAAAAATGTCGTGGCAAAGTTGGTCTACAGTGTAAAATACATGACTGCAAAAGCAATTGAATGGGTGTGTTTTAACCAAAACCATGATCTTTTCCTAAACTTAACCAAGTAGTTTTGGTGCCTAAACTATGTACACCAATCAGCAAAAACGTCAAACAATCAGGAACATGTTGAGGAACATGACAATCACCCAACATGTTGATTTGACCTCCAAACTTCCTACACCCCATTCTGATCAAGCATCAAAAGGAATCAGTGGAACAAGTTTGACTGAAAGAGGCCCCACTGCACAAGTGAGAGTACCCAAAGGATCCACTACCAACATCCTGGTTCCAGACCTCATAGGACACCCTGACAGGTCCTCTTGGCCATGCCCAATGGTTCAGAGCATTTTGGACCACATAAAGGGGACCAAGGAAATATTAAGCAGCCGGTCATAATGTTATGCCTGACTGGTGCATCTCTGTAGCACAAAACAATGCATGCAGCTACAGAAAACAGACAACAGGGACTGCAAGTGTACTTTAAGCCAAACCACAAACTTTTTCTACACCTTACTAAGTAGCTTTGAGACTGTGAGACTTTTTTGTACTGTAAGAAAATGGGAACAGCAAATAACAATGCCAGATAACAATACTATGAGACTCAAACTCCAGTCCTGTGAACTAGGCTTAGAGCCTTCTTATCCAGAATTTGTTATTTTTCTTATGCGGATGTTATGACGTGACACATAACACAGGGGAAAAAGCCATCTCAAAATATTATAGCCTTTACTGTGAAACTAACTAACACTGTTTTTTGCACTGTGGTCCACTGCAGCTATTCCATATTTTGGCGTTGGTGTGTTTTTTCCAGGCAAGTAATTTCCTCCTGTCACCAGACTTCATTCTCAGCTAAACTAACTGGCTGGCAACTCTGGCTTCATATTTACTGTGCAAAAAATGATCTATCAATCTTCTCAACTTAGTTTCAACAAGAAAGCAAATGCTCATCCACTTTTCAATGTGGATAGTTCTTTTCAAACAGACACAGAAGACCAACACTTTGCCCACTATAAATGGAGGTTTTATAATGTGAATTTACTCAGTGTAACACTAGATATTAAATGCAAGCTTTAAATATGATTCATAAAGTAAACACATATGTAAAGAAAATCAATGCCACAAACATTTTTTAGCAGAATGCAGCCTGAGATATAGTTCACTTAAATGTCACACAAATGTAAAGATCCTTGTCTGTGTTTTCTATAATCTGCTGCTGAATAATCAAGTTCATAAGATATATCAAGCGGCGCCCGGCGTACATCACTTTGACGTTATCTCTCGCTTTGATTTATTTACACATCAACCCGCGGACAATTTGTAAACAAGTGAAGGCTGCGTGGATTTAGCCTTTTGATCTGACAGATCATTAAATTTATGACGATGAGAAGAATTTGCTCACAGCAGTCAGGTTATGGACAGATTAATAAATAACAACGGCGCTGGGTGGAGTCCTCATTCAAAGAGAGGAAGAAAAAAAAGAAGAGCAAAGCAACAGAAGTGTTACAAAAATAGCAAATGTGCATCCGACACTGTCTGCTCACTCGTGGAGAACAATAAAGATTTTGTTGATCTTTAAGGGGGAGGATGAACTAAGAAACATGTCGGAATTCAGATTACTTTTGATCACTTGCTTGTAATGGCTGCATAAGGTCAGAGAGCATAGCTGTGCAAAATGAAGCATAGAAATGAAAAGGCATAAAAATGTAGAGTAAGGATCTTTATTTCCATGCCGTGAATCAAATGTAGTTCACAACGACCAAAGTAAGAAGAAATCCATTTTATGGCTCAACAATTATCTCCATTTCTTTTATAGAGTTATGATTAGTGCCATTATGCATTTAATCATTGTTATTGAGTAGATTCCATTGCTACTGTGAAATGAAGTGCATTTCTGAGTATTTACACCATCCTTTTATTCTGTTACTGTCCAGGAGCTAAAAGCACATTGGGGCGTTTGCATGTACACAGGCTTGTTCTCTTTTTACTGGACACGTTTATTTGGCAAGAAATGGAACATGATATGCTAATGAGCGGCAACAGAGTGCTGCTGGCAAATTAATTTGGAAGTTGCTCCCAACTGATTTGAAATGATTAATCATCAGATTAATGACCAACACAATAATCAAGCGGAACTTTGAAATGCGCACCTTGATCACATCCAGAGCTCAGCAAGGAGCACGAAGGCACCCTGTCAGGTTTCTGCTTTTATTTTTTTCTTCCTCCTCCGCCTTCTCTCGCTTTTTTTCTTATGTTTTTGAACCAAAAATGCCTTCTTAAAGTTGCAGGCAATTCCATCTTATGCTGAGAGGAAATTATCTTTCTTGTGCTGCAGGCAAAACAGCCCTGTTTTCTAATTGGCTCTTGGTTCTAGTACAGGGCTCACTACATTATCCGGCTTCCCCCCCTCTCCCCTTTTAATCTCTAAGGTGATTACCAGGAAAACAATTGAAATCCTTTCAAATGATGGCATATTACTGTATTTTAGTCTTAAATTACACGCTGGATCAAAGGTATAACGCTAAGTTATTTGATTCGGGAACATTTTGTGGCTTTTACCCAGACTGTGTGAGTGACAGCAGCAGGGAATCAGAGAGGATTAACTCAGTCTTTAATGTTTCCACCCTGCATGCAAAACAGTTGAGCTTGTCAGTTAAGATTGCATCCACAAAATGCTATGAGGGAGGTCATGAGAGAGAGATCAGTGGATTTTAAGCATGGCAGCGTGCATGTGAAGCCTCTTTGCATGCTTTGTCATGGTAATGTTGTTATGCAGTAAATATTACGTGCAGATTTTCTTTTTCGATGTCGCAAATATCATAAAGCTAAATGCTTTTTTAAAAAAACCATACTCCTCTATCCTGTGGTCCATTATGATAAAAATCTAAAAATTAATACAAGACAAAGCATCTGTAGTTTTACACAAAAGGGTGCATAGAGACAAAAAATGTATTCAGTCTTTGTTTTTGGTGAGCGCTGTTTAGATTGTAGAACCAGGGGAGATGAGGGGAAATGAAAGGAGGAAAACAGCAGTGACTCATCTTGCTTAGTAACTGACAGACAAACAAGTAAAGTCTGGCTTAAAATAAAAATAGCGTCTCTGACAAAGGTTGAATTCGTATTTATGTATGCACACATTATTTTTAGTACAGAGGCTCCACAGCTGGAGATTCGGCACCAGTGAACCAAAAAAAGGCTTAGCTTCTTTGGATTCTGCTTAGCCTCTTTTGTTATGATGGGAAAAAAGGGTGCAATATGAGTGAAGTATTTTAGGAATTGTGTGATGCTCTGTCGTGAAAGTTTTATTAAACATTCTGGTGACCCTTTATCAGAAGGTTAGAAAAAATGTGGTTAAGTCATGCATGTACACCAATCAGTCACAACATCATGACCACTGACAGGTGAAGTGAATAACATTGATCTTATTGGTACTATGTGCTGTTCTGATGGAAAACCTTGGATTTTGACATCCGAGTTGATGAGACTTAGACACCCAAATAAACACTCTCTCATGCAAATGGAAATCCCAAATGCCACTGGCCTACCCCCACAGGAAAATGCACCCCACCACATGGAAAAAAACATCAAACAATCAGGAACATGTTGAGGAACATGACAATGGCCCAACATGTTGATTTGACCTCCAAACTTCCTACACCCCATTCTGGTCAAGCATCAACAGGATGCAGTGGAACAAGTTTGATTGACAGAGACCCCACTGCACAAACCAGAGTACCCAAAGGATCCACTGCCAACGTCCTGGTTCCAGACCCCATAGGACACCCTGAGAGGTCCTCTTGTCCATGTCCAATGGTTCAGAGCATTTTGGAGCACATAAGGGGACCAACACAATATTAGGCAGCAGGTCATAATGCTATGTCCGATTGGTGTGTATGTAAATTAATGGATGTCTTGAATGAATGTTCATTTTGGAGATCACAAATGGAAGGAACTGTCATAGAGGTCATACTAATGCATACATATTGATACTCAATAGGAGAAAATAACTTGTCTACATCAAAATTACACATATAAGATCAGATTTATCCTATTGGAAATTATTGTCATCAAGAATCACCTGATTAAGCAACTATATTATCCATACAGGATATAATAAAGTAGAAAAAGATACTTGTATTTGTCATCTACCTTTTCTTTCTTCTTGCTTCTCAGCATGTTATGTGAACTGCACACTCTTGCCATGTCATACCAGCGAGGTAACAATGTTAAATAATCACACGATCAATATCAATCACACGTTATCACTGCAGAACCAGCAGAGGAGAATGGACGGGGGGTATCTTTGCTTTTCTTTTTGAAGAAGAAAAATGTTCTAATCTTGTTTACGTTTCAAACGGTTCAATTTCACTGTCAGCCATCTGAAATTCAAAGACCACCCCCGAGGTGCAAAAATGTTGAGGCCTGCAGTAGGCAGTCAGTCATAGAGCTTACTCAAGCATTAAAGGTAATCATCAGTCAGTCAAGCAGCGGCACACCTCTTTTGATACAAATAAACTCGGGCAGATTTCATGCGGCCATGGCCAATTGTATATTTCGTTTGCCACAAGACTTTGCTGAGCATGTGTTGCTTTAAATGTATATAGACTCTCCTCCACGGCCTCGGCCTTTTGAATATCATGATTGTCTTGCAAATCTGCAGACTGCATCCTCCAGAGGTGTTTTGCTGACAGTAATTCTCACACTTTTACCAACCTGCTACTGTCAAACTTTGCAAAACATTGATGTTTTTTTCTCTCTCCCAAAAACAGATTTGAGCAGTGAAAATATATATGCTGTCATACTCGCAGTAATGCAGCAGCAGAAAGAGACTGTCCTCCCCTTAAAAAAACACTCCATTTGTTGTTTGCAGGTTATTGTGGCCTTAAAGTTTCATTTTGCCTGCTAGGGCTTGTAGTAATTACGACAGGAGGAAGTGAGGTGGCATAAGGTCGTTTTCCACTGCAGAAACTCACGGGTCATTTTAGGTCAGCCTGCACGTCCCTGTAGAACCTCGTTTAGGGCTGTTTTTAGAGTAGAAAAAAGCGTCTACTAAAGGTTTTTGAACGGCCCTGAAAAAGAGCTGGCTCGACTCTGTTTGATTAAGACAACATGAAGTGCCAATTAAGAAGAAAAACAGCCACTGTAGCAGTCTTACCTCTCAAACGTCTCAATCAGCAACATAAAATAAACCAAATTTAACAGCATATGTAATCTTGGTTTCCTTCATTGTTTTGTCGCACTAGAAAGTGATGTCCCAGTCGAAGCTACTGCAAAATTATTTTGTCACCAAGTGAGTCTGGGGATTCTTACGCCGCAATGGAAACAGAAAGGCTAATAGGGTCAATTTGGAGTCCCTTCCTGTAAACATTCCCTGAGTTCCTTCAGGGTAAAGGTGCTTATCATTCTATAGCCACAAAGTTTGTGGAGGGAGGAGGTTGGGCTGGATGGATGGGTCAATAAAAATCAGACTTTTCCAAAAAGGAGATTGTTACTCAATTCCTATGTCAACCAAAAAAAAAGTCAACATTTATTTTCGTCATAACATACATTTATTACTCTAACCATGTTGATAAGCATCCTCTATTTTCAGCAAACCCTCAATCCCCTTATTTTTGTGTCCTAACCAAACAGAGGTGAACAATAACATATGGGGCACTAACTCAGGAAATGTTATTATTGGTCATATGAGAGTGTAGGGATGAATGACCCGTGAGACTTTTCCAGTTGGAGAACCGGTTTTAATATAAACTCGCTGTCTTATGCAGACTCAAGTTTTAATCTATTTAGAAGACATGTAAAAGTGCCTTTGTGCCTCTCGAGGCAGCCACTCTGTTATTTTAGGTTGATGAAGTGTTTTGCTCGATGGAATAACAGCCTCTGATTATTTAATTGCAAACAGCTTTTTCACAATTAGTGTAAGACACACTGTTAATTTGTTAGACTGACTGAGCAGCTGAAGAGCTGGACTTTTATTGACTTTGTTTATTTTCGCAACAGGGCATATTTGAGGGAACTGATATCCAGGTAAAGGCACTGTTTGGCGTGAAGAAAAAACCTTGCATTTATTATACAGTGAGATACTTGAGCCGTGCTCCCCTCTCTACTCATTGCTACACTTGAGTTCTTTTTAAAAATTCTGCTATATAATCTAGTAGTTTATACCTGATATGCAACACCAGGCCACAATGAAAGCCTCTAAGTTTTTGTCAACATGGCCGCCCCCTGCTTGGAAGCCATGTGGACACCTGCTGATACTCAACGCTGTCTGATCCCCTCTTATTCTGTCAACTTTAAGTAAAAACAAAGTGCAGAAACCTTATTTAATAAGAAAAACTATTTAAAGTAGGTACTTAGTTTAGTATTGTGCATTTTCAAACACAAAACCAATCTTTTGACCATTTGGTGACAGACAGACATAAATATACTGTAAATACAAAGGTGACACATAACCCTCTAGGCTGCTATGACTGAGTAAAGAAAATAAAGAATATTACGTAAATGAGATTCTGCTCTTACCCCAGTAGCTCGGTAAATAAATCCTAAATAACTGTCTTATGTTCCCTGGTGGGATTTAATGGAATTGCAATAATGTGAATAGTTTGCCTTGTATTTACCTATGGAGGGGAATTTTCAATCCTATTTCTCAGGGGAGATTAGTGACAGGTTCAACTATGGGACACACTCTAAAACAGGAGGGACACTTCTGCTGCTTAACATCCAAAACCCTGCCACTAAGCAAATACAAGGAAACCCTATATTTAACATGTACAGTATGTCCAAAGGGAAATTTAGAGCTTTTGTGTGTTGTAGTTGGAGTGAATTATCAAAACAGTAAAGCAGATTGTCAGGAAACAAAATGAACTGGTTTGTCTGATTCTGCACAGCTTGTTCAACATATGATTTGACAGACGTTGTGTTTATCACATTCACCCAGTGTCTTCTGCAATGTATTCTTCTGAAATGTGTCCAGGTTCAGAGAATATGAATTCAATCTGGAGTCTCTCCATCAACTAGATTCCACATTGTTCGCCAGCTTTCTTTCCAGTCTAACAAAAGCCATTATGAAACTTCCAAACAATACCTCGGAGACATATCGCAGCAGTCACCCAGTGTTACTGTGCGACGCATGCGGTTAAATGGCATGTCACCTATTTTCAAAGCTGTTTTCTTTTGTGTTCGTGCCATTTTTCTCTGTACCTGTCAAGGAATTATAGATTTTCTGAAATGCAAAGCAAATGTTCTTGACTGATGACTGAAAGTTGAAGAATTTGATCATGTAATCCTGCTCTGTTGGTCCTCACAGAATGGAGGGAGAGTAATAGCATCCCCCTTCAGCACAGCTCACTGTTAATACTCCCCAAACAGGGAACAAAATAGACTTACACTAAATCATGTTAATAATTTTGCTCGGGGGGAAAGCCGAGGCACAATGTGTTCTACATTTCAAAGTGAAATAGTTTTATGAATTCAATTAACGGCAGGTTAAAATAATGTACCTCTGTGGTGGCGGGAGATAACAAAGAGAGTGTTCGTAAGGTGTCGTGTAAAATGACAGAGTGTGCTTTTGCAATATCAGGAGCTGTTTGTCAAGTCGGCATCATCGCTTACCCTGAGCATTAGCCGAGAACTGAAGGCCCGATGGAAGAGAACAAATTATGGAGCATTACAGAGGAAAGCATGTTGCCAAGAAATGATTCAATTCCTAAATGTATATTGTTTACAAGATCTCACTGTTACAGTTAACTATAAATGTAATACACTGCAAAACCCAAGAGGGCGACAAAATATACTGTATTTGATTTATGGCCCAGCGACCAAATGCAACATTCTGATTTGTGTTAATTCCCTAAGATCTCCTGTGCAATAATTGAAGCAGAAATTTAGACACAAATGATCCAGGTTGGAAAATTGCCCATTCAATGGTTATATAGCAAGAGTAATCCAATAACAGCAGATGTGTCCACTGATCTCAGGTGATTTGGTTTCATGTCCCACGCTTTACTATGAAGAAGTCAGAGATATTTTTAACAAGATTGATATTTCTTTATTGTCTTCTTTGACTAGGTTGATCCAAATCATTATGCAACCTTGTACAGTGAACATTTTTAGTCTGTGGGTCTTCTGACATCAGTTTATTCAAACCGCAAAGAGCCAGAAGCCACTTGACTTTTGCAGAAAACCTTCAGCTTGTAATTCAGTTGTCGAGCACTCTCAGTCCCTCCTTGCCATGTGCTCAAATTTGAGCCTGAAATGCTGCTCGGATTTAATTAACTGCAACTTAATACAATTATGATGTGGTGTTAAAAATGCCAGTATCGTAAAATTAGAAACAGAAACACTGGAAACATGCTCACTGTATTTCTTATGAATTCACTGCACATGCAAAGATGATTTGAATCCAACGCAGGCACGGTGGACTCGAACAATAAAAGCTACTATATAGGAGGGTACTATGCTGGAAAAATGCCATTCATGACTATGATTTCATGAAAACGTAGAGGATTAGAAGTGTCTCTCATTAACCCTGGGATTTGTTTCTTTACCTGCACCAACACATGATCAACACTCAAGCTTTGTTTCTGCTTTCCCACTTGTTTAGATTCCCAACCATCTCCCCCTGCAGTTTTTTTTCCCCCCAGTCCAAGGTTAGTGTATTACACCAAACCTTTCAGCTTCCTCAATTCCAATTATGGTTTTGACCTCTGCTCTAAGCGTGTTGTGAGGAGTCCTTGACAGGCCCAACACAATCAACCCCACAGTCATTATCGTAGATCAAACACATTGCAGCATTAGTGACACTGTCAGTGCTTGAGGCGAAAACCTTCATTTTATGAATGGCCGCCCTGACAAGTGTCACATTATTGTGAATGCAAAGTTAGTCATATCTACCAAATGAATAGGTGTCCGCGAATGGGTTGTAATGGGATAATGGGGATGTAATATGGGAGACATAACCGGGTTATGTCGTCCTAAAACTAAATTTTGCGTGCAAATGATACACACGTACAATAAATGAATGATCCAATTTCACAGTGATGTTTTTACTGAAAAGCGTTGCTATGAATGCCTTCAGCTATCGGCGGGCATGTTCATTTTTATATATTACCGTCAGCACCCTGTAGTAAAAGCAGCTAGTAGTGGGGTGAGGTTGGCAAGCTCTGAATGGAAATCCTGAATGCTTCCTTTCTTATTTACTACCTTACTTTCCTCTGTGTTCCTATTCAATCACCTCAAAGCTGAGCGTTTCTTTGGCTGCATGTTCTTATCAGTAATTTTGGTTAAAAAAAAAAACTGGCACTTGCACTTTTCAGTTGTTAGCAATGCCATCCAGCAATTTCACCACTTTGAATGGCCTCGACTTGCAAGCCTTGAAAAGCTGAGAAAGTGAAAAGCATCTCATGAACCGATGTGTGAATGTTTCATTTTTAAAAAAATCACAGAAATACAGTCGGGTATTTTTAATCTAAAAAGCACCATGCTGTCATGTCATTAAGCTATTGTGGTTGCTTTTTTTAATTCATTGGTTTACAGCAGGAGAAAATCATCTATTTTGCACTGATCTCAACAGACAAGACTAATTTTTATGGACCGAACCGCCCTATGTTATCTTTAATGTGCATCGCAATTGGTTTTGTGTCAATGCTGACATAGAAAACATCTCTTATGACCTTGCGCGTGCATACCTGCATTGCTCCTGATGGATTTGTGGATATTTTTTGAATTTGTCACCCAGGTTTTTTTTATCATCCTGATGCATTGTGCCTCATAATATGCCTCACTTTTTCAAGGACAGGACAGGTTGGAGAAGCTAAAAGCTGCACTGTCCGGACGCGGTGTACACTGTAAATCTCTCACAAAAAGGCGCGCAACACGACCTGACATAACGTGCACACGTGCAGAGCAGATTTCTCCCATCTGGCTTTGTTTGTGAAAGGGTCAGAGGAGGTAACAGACATTTCAAAGCCTTCCCCAAACTGCTTGTTATTGAAGCAGTTACTTCAAATCAATATGTCTTGCATCAGCAAAGAGTCCATTTAAAGTAACACACTTGAACAGAGTGAAAAACAGAATAAACACATGACTGACACGCTTGCTGATTTCTTGATCACAGATTACACCTTTCAGCTCTTGTACTTGCGCGGCACATACAAACCTGCCAGTGCAGTTTGGTTTTATAATGTCATGTGTGTCTGAATTCTACTCAGCACGGAAAAGGCAAGAGATTTTTGAGCACTTTCAGACTCAGGACATGGGCTGAGTTAGACACAGACACACTTTCTGAAACACACACACACACACACACACACACACTACACTGAGCATATTCTCTCAAGGTCACACTTTGCTCCTGGGTTTACTTTATTTTATAGTAAACACAACAGCATGAAAAATTAAAGAACCATCAGGTGTATCTGGTCTGTGTCGCGTGTGCTCCTGAGAAGGAAGCAACTTGAGTTTTTTTTTGCCAACTGGGCCCCAGGATAGATGATTTAGCACACTCTCTGCTCTCAGACATTATCTCCAGTACCAAATCTCATAAAAAAAATGCTGTTGGTTTCATGGTGGGATGCATCCTGTGCTGTTGGTATCATGGCGGGATGCATCCTGACACTTGTCTCCAGGGCTTCATAAAATGCAGCAAACACTCCCAGTCTTACACTTCCAATAACCATGCGAGGCACAAGGACTGCTCACGGCAACAGGTTGCAGGAGTATAAACGTGTGCGTGATTCGCGGCGTGTTGAGAATGTTGTCAAGTGTTTACGAAACCTTATACAAGCACACTGGACAGATATGTATACTGTGATTATCCAAGGCTTTGGATAAAGTGCCCTTAGCAGTGACAGTACTCCATTGATTTCTGTAATCACTTTGAGGTAATTATGCAGGAATACGCTGAATGAGCTCCTCCGGGGACAACGCAGAATGCCTTCTGTAGTGCGACTGTGTGATCACAGCTCCCCAGTGACACCCGCCATGCTCTGCAGCAGCCCTCTGCCACAGAAAAGCTCCAAGTCGACACATTAAATATGGGCATTGAGGGATGGATCTTAATGCAACAGAGCAGCATCAAATACAGACGGCCCTGCATACATTACAGCACGCTTTAAAGTTTACTTTGTGCTTGTCTCAGTAAGCCTCTTCTTTTAAGTCAGGGGAATGACTTCAGCGCAGTTAGTACGCGCTCAGCCTGAGGTTTGGAGGGTGCTGTCAGGATCCAATTAAATTGACAAGTTTTATTTCAATGATTCCGGGATGCAGAAATTAAATAAGGAGGGAAAGCGGCATGCAAAATGTTGTCGAGCATTGGTGGGGGAGGTGAAACTAATAAATACAGTTTGTATCCATCTCGGAAATGCCTAAGCAAGGCAAAAAAAGAGCAAGCCAATTTATTACAGGCAGCTGTGGCTCAGCAGGTTGTCCACTAATCACAACGTTTGCGGTACAACTTCCAGCCCATCCACAGGAAGAGTCCTTGGTCAAGACACTGAACCCCAAGTTGCTCTTGATGGCAGGTGAGCACCTCAGAAGGCATCACTGCCTCCATTGGTGAGACAGTGTGTGTGAACGGGTGAGGGAGACATACAGAGTAAAGCCCGTTCTGTAGCCGAGCTAAGGCAGAGAAACGTAATGTACCTGCAGACCATTTGCTTTATGAGAGGTTACATGACATTCGCTCAATTGTCTAGACATAGCTCACCAACCCCGAGAGACAGCAGACCAGTCGATGTTTGGATGTCTCCACACACTTAAATGGTGGTCATTAAAAATACTGTTTTCATGCTCTAACCTATGGCTGATTCATGTATTCTGCACTCCCGTGTGCCAGCCACCTGCAGACTTTGAAAGCATCCAGCAGACGTACACATGGGTCAATCCATACTAGAACTGGTTGCTTTGCCCCTTACATCAAACAGAGAAAGACACATGGGGCTCCTCTGGATGTTTCACAAAGGCTGTGACTTTGCACAGGATATACAGCAAGTTACAGATTTAGCTTAAGCACTGTGTCAATGTGATCATTTCTGTGGTGTGACGAGCACAGTATGTGGACATAAAACAGGATTTCTGGAGAATTTAGAACTTCCCACTGTGTGTTGCCGCAGTATATGCAAAGCATGTACAAATCAAAGCACCTCCAAAGTCCGGCAGCCGCTACTTCAACTACAACTCTTTTAATGATGATTTCTAAAGATGAGGATAATGATATATCTCCTGTACAGATTTTTTTTTTTAAGAAGCTGTTGTTTTACTGGCACATGAGCATTCTGTGACAGTCCATGTGGACACAATGGGCTGCACGCGTTGGTCTGCAGAGGGGTCAACACACACAATCGTGGACTTAGGAAGATTAAGAAAAATCTACGCTATGGATGTTTGTGGACTCATGGAAATGCTTAGGAACAAAATGCATGAAGTGGCCTTTCAGAAACAACTGTTAGTATATTTAGCTTACTAGCATACTGCCTTCACTGGTTCCTGAGTGTTTAATCAAAGGCTGAGGAACATTTCACTTGCTAATCATGTTACTTTTTGAGATTACAGGTGACATCAAATACATCCCCATTCATGACTACTAAATCCCCTGTTTAGTATTTGCCCTCTGTGTGGACGCCTGTCCTTAATGCTATTAAAGGTTATTTTAACGTTAGTGGCTCTTTAACAGATTTAGAGAGGTTGACATTGATTGCCTGAGACAGAGTACTGTTTGCCAAAGACCCTGCGAGGTTGCCATCCTAAAAGGAATTGCTCTTGTAATGTTTAATGGTAAAACATTTATACTAGGACTAACGAGCTCTACTCAGCGATACAAGACCGATGCTGTTTCTCTATTTCCATGTCCTATATGGATCATGAACTGGTGATGACACTGACTTTTTGACTGGGACATTTAGTTTTAACCTAATTTTTTAGCAGTATAACATGTCCACACAGTATTTCAGACCCTTTGAATTCATCTTTTTAAAACACAAGTTACCTTCCAATCAACTTCTGGAGGTGATAAAGCTTAACTACATTTAATAAAATCTACCAGTATATATCTACTATATTTAAGTATGATTTTATCAACTTCTGTCTAAAATAATTGTTTCAAAAATATCTAAAATGAATAATTAAAGCTGCAAACAGCGTTGAACGGGCCTTCGTACACCCATGCAGGTCGGGATGTGGCACACATTGAGGTGTTGAGTCTTAGCTGACCAATACAAAAGTAATACCGCAGCAATACAGAAGTAATACCGCAGTAATACACATATAATGAAGCAGTAATACAGCAGTAATACACATGTATTAAAGCAGTAATACCAGATAATACGCATGTAATATAGCAGTCATACCACAGCAATACACATGTAATGCACATGTAATAAAGCAGTAATACAAATGTGATGCAACAGTAATACACATGTAATACAGCTGTAATACACAGGTAACATGCATGTAACACAGCAGTAATATACATGTAATACGCATGTAATACAGCTGTAAAACACATGTAATACACAAGTAATACACACATATATACATATATATAGAGAGAGCGAGAGAAAGAAAGAAAGAAAGAAAGAAAGAAAGAAAGAAAGAAAGAAAGAAAGAATGAGATAATATGGATATAGATATAGATAACAAGAAAAGCCCATGTTGAATGATACAGACAGAATTTTTAAAATTTAAGTGCAGTGCTTGGTGGATCTTTGGAACTCAGGGGCAAGTGCATAGTTTTGCGTAATAACAGAAATAATTCTAATTCTATTCTAATAATAATCATGATGTAATAAATATAATGGATGTACACTGACAAGGCTTGACAGTGCATTTCAGGCGTATGTGACAAACGGTTTCCGCTCAGTAAGCAGAGGTGATTTTGAGATGAGGACTGAGGCTGTTCCACTCAAGCTGTCACAGGAAGCTGGCAGCATCAGTTCCACTGACACATCTGAAATTGGCTTTGGTCTACCTGTGTGTATACATAAGGATCCAGGTCGACCTTTAGCTGCCTGATCAGTGGGAAGAAAGGGCATAGTAGTAAAGGACAGAAAGAGGGACTAGATGTAGCGGAAAACAGCATGCTTTGTCATGGTGGTTCACAATGAAGAAATCTTAATCATATGTCATGTCAATCAAGTGTAGCATTCACAGCGATGAACAAAGGTAACCATAATTCACACGTGACAGCTGTATTCTTTGATTCTCCTATGGAAATACATATGTTCTTTTTATGTGTACTGTCTTTTAATCTCCTATCTTCATCTCTCATGTGCTTTCAAAAGAAACCCCATGTAGCTCATTTGCATAGGCTGGAAGGCTTGCTTGAATTCCTTAGTCATACTTAAGCTCCCTCTGTTTATCATAGTCCAAACATTTTCCATTCCCTTTTCTTAGATTTAAGATTTACACCTACAGTGTGCGAGATGCCAAGGACGGAGCTCACTAGTTAAATTTCAAACAATAAATCAGATGCCATGATTTGTGCACGCATGCCTGTCCTCCTCGACAGGGCTTACGCATTTGTGCTGCTTAAATCAAAAGGCTTTCTAGTGGCTAATGTGATTTCCCCTGCATTTGTGTGTTGGCTGTGGCTCTTACGTGACTCTCTCCGATAGTGGGATCATTGTAAATTCCCAAGGGTGTTTTTGGACGACTGTTGTTCTTAAGAGGCTCTAAATAACATACAGCCCCCAGAGCTGTACTTATGCCATGCCTGCATATGTACTGATATAATAAGTGATGCAATGCCTGCAAACTATGTGGACTTTTAACTAAGTGGACTTGCCACTCAACATTATGTTGCAGTGTACCTGCTCATGAAAGTTAATGAGTAACCCGCCTTTAGGCATGTTTGGGTGTTGTATTATGCATACATCTATTGCATATCACAGTGTGTATGTTGGAAACCACTGACACAAGGTGCGCTTGTTGCAGATTTTCCGTCTGGAGGGAGGTGATAAGTTCACTCATCTGTTTATAGGTAAAACTTCAGAACCTTTAAGGCTGCTTTGGTGTTTTTTAAAATGTGGGACTCTTCGTATTGACAGAAGTTTGTATTTTCTTGGGGCTTTTAACTCTTAACTGTCAGAGTTTATGAACATATTCATCAGGAAGCACAGTGTTAGGAAACTGCACTGCATTCAAGTGCCTTAGTTTAAATTCCTCTCCAGACTAGAAACCTAAAAGACTCATAACTGTTTTTTATTTCCAGAAAATAACCCCTTCCTGCTTTAACATGGCTTATATGTGACTCCACACCATTGCCTTCTCTAGAATGTCTAAGGTTTGTGTTGCACACAAGTTAGTTCCTTGTAGCTTCCATGTTTCACAATGCTGACCCATTAGCTCAACAAATGCTCACATCATATTGGCTAAGGTGATTTAGTTCTCATTATATTAGTATTTCTGTCATTTTACAACTTCGAATAAATGTAATAAGTTAAACTAAGCTATTTATAATAGATTTTCAAGAGTATTTTTTACCTTACATTAGTGTTCAGCAAGCTTACTGCACCTGACGGATGCAGAGAATTGGTCATGTGCTGGGTTTGGGTCTTTTGGTGCACCAATTATTGGTCTTGGGTCCATCTGGTTTGGATTATTATCAAATACAACTTTAAACCATAAATGTTCTCTCTGTTTGACTCTGATTCTGCTTGTTGTTTGCATTTAGGTGTCATGTATTGCAAGTGGATACCGGTTGCCTTACAAATTGACGAGGCATATACTTTATTATGTTGAGATGCTAAAGTGTTACTTGTTGGTAGTTGAATGCAGTCTATGTATCCCCACCACACTTATGGCTTTTTGGCCAGTAGTAAAATAGCTTGTGATCACACATTGCTGTACCGTATTCTCTTTTATTTTATTGCAACTGTCAAATTAGTCATTTCTGGTGTGTAAGACAGCTTTTCTAAATTAAGCATTTAACTTCGTCTTCATCTTTGCCATGTTTTTGATTTGTGCATGGGCTGGATTCAAGTCTTGGTTTTTGGCAACGGCAGTGTGCTTCCTTCTGTCATCATTAGAGGAGTTTGTATTAATAGAGGACACGACTCCCTTAAAGAGAGTTTGCAAGGGCAAAAAATAGCTAACCTGACGTCTCAGTATTTTTGCACTTTTTTGCACAACTTCAGTTCTACAAAACAAGAGATATTTGCAGTGTGAAACTGATACCAGGACACACAAGAATTTGACATATATTTACTTCATATCAGCAGAAACTAAAGACTAAAGAACCTTGAAAGAGATACAGCGTGTGCTGCTGAAGTATCACAGGTCACACAGCGTACCCTGCGGTGCTGCTGGAACAACTGAAATGGACTCAAGGCATCCATAGAAAGAAATGCACTGTTGGCAAAAGCAACCTGACGTTGATGAATGTTGTCCTCTGAGTGTTAGGTAATATTCTCTGATGAGATGCAGTGTGTGCTCCGGCCCACAAGGTTGCGAGAACGACAAAAAGTGATGACGTGAGGGTGTGGGAGCCAGTACAGCAAGGCCACAGGAGGAGGACCAAGAGCAGACCTCACCTGGACATCTGATATAAAGAAACACGTTAAGTGATTTGGATCATTTTCTGGTGTTCTTCCTCTACTGAACAACATGGACACAGTAATATTTAGTGAACACTGCTCATTTGTAACACTGATGTTTATGTCACTATAGATCTGGGGAACAAATAATAAATTCCTTATAGTTACGAGAGTCAGGGTTGGCTATAATCAAATTATTTGTAACAAAGTGCATGATTATGCAATGCATGACCTGATGTACAGTCCAATCTTGTGCGTATGACAAATATTCTGGGTGTACCATAGCTCTCTGTCACTGCTGTGGGTGTGTATGCATGAAGCCGGGAGGAACATTGACATAAAAGTGACTTATGTCTAAATGACACAATGCTGTCACTTTAACAAATTGATGAAGCCGCAATGTTACGTATCCCATGGCTGAAAAGCGCACATGTTTATACATACAATAAATTTGTCTTGGTATTTTGGTGCATCGCAATAACAATACATGTAGCATACAATGAAACTTTCACAATAAGAAAAGAAGAAAGAGTATATAAGGTTTATCAGGAATGTATTAAATATGTCTGTTTTTAAAATGCAGGTGCGGTACAGTTTGCAGATGTGCAAAGTATGTACCATTGAAATCTCTAAATGCTCACAGTATGAAGTATAAAACTATGTGCAGTGTGCAAAGAATAACAGCCCAGAAAAATTCTTCTTATCATAATGCATGGAAACATATGTGGAATCTATGCATTAATGCAGCATCTACTGTCTATAGGGGGGTGATAAAAATGTGTGTCAGGTTGGGGTCTAGTCCTTGTTGATCACAGCAGCTGCAGATGGGAAGAAATTAGTTTTGTTCTTGCTGGACCGCAGCCTCCTGCTGAAGGGGAATATCTCAAAAAGTTTGTCTTCGGAGTGGAAGAGATTGGCCCCAATCTTTTCTGACTGCCTCAGGGTCCTCCAGGTGACCTGGAGATAAGGAAGCCAATCGGACGACAAGCAGCAGTCTTCCTTTGTCCTTGGCAGTGGCACCATCCTACCAGATGCATGGAGGAGGTGAGAATATATGAAAGTGTGGAAGTGCACCATCACTGTCTTTGAACTTTTGAGCTTTCTAGGTTAGGAAATTGGGGTTCTGGTCCTGGGAGATGATGTTACCCAGTAAGGAGACGGACTTCACAGTGTCTACTAAGAGGTCATACAGGATGATAGCAGCAAATGGGGCTGAGTTCCTCCTGAAATCTCAGACCACCTCCACTGTCCTTAAAGCACTGAGTTCTAGGTTGTTCTCTGCAACTAGATGGTCAATCACCCATCTGTAGGTCGGCTCATCCCAACTAAAGATCTGATGTCTCAGCTTCACGTGCTCCCTCCTATCAGTCAGGCCAACTAAATTGAAAGAGCTCGTCCTGCAGGAGATGGGATGATGGCATTGAAGGCAGAAATCTGCTATCAAGAACCTGGTTCCTGAGGAGTCCTTTTGCTGGCGGTACAATGAACTGCCACGTTTACTGCATCGTCTGTTGGCTCTGTAGCTGAACAGTATGGGGTCCAGGAGAGCAAACAGAATTACCTATTACTATGGAGGTCAGGGTGACCGCCCTGCAGTCATTTAGTCCCGTGGCTCTTGGTTTGTTGGTGACAGGGATGATGGTGGGGGTCTTGAAGCAGACTGGCACATGGCATGTCTCAAGGGACGTGTTCGAGATGTCTGTTAACACCCGTGACAGCTGATCAGCACCGTACTTAAGGGCAGATGGAGAGACAGAGTCAGTTAAAGTGGCTGTCCAGTATTGGGGTGAAGAGCTGTGGAGAGGCTCCAGCTAGTAGACAGTGTTTTGCCTTCATGGAGTTTGTGTAAGATGTTATGAATCGATTAAAACAATCAGCGACAATAGATTAGCAAGTGTTAATCCCCAAATCTGTGTTTGGCATGGCACATGTAATGTCAGAACAACAGCCTAATTTTTAATAATGAGCTACAAAGGAGCATTTGGCAGATACTCAAATGATAACAGATTAAACCGGGCTTTATCTGCAAATAAAACAATGCGAGCAGAAACACTGTGAATCACTGTTGTCTTGTTCTGACCTAACTTTGTTGGGAAAGCAAATCAATTTTTCTAAAAACAGAACTGCTGTTGGGACCGTTCTTCTCAAGCGTCGAGTCAGTATCGGGGTCGATTTATTGAGCATGACAGCCGAATCACTCAAAATAGCTTTGACGGAAAACAACAAAACTAATTGTCAAGCAAACTGTCAAAGATGTAGAACACTTATTGTTTGCCACAAGCATCAAATTGTGACCTGTAAACACCAAAGAAAACTGTTCAAATAGTATGAAAGATTAGTTTCAGGAAATATGCATACTTTTCAGTGGATACACTATTAATAAAAATGCCACAAAGAAGAGAAGATCATTGCAGAATGTATAGAAACCAGAAAGTCTTCCTGCTATTGCTGTTCTCTGTAAGACAGTCACAAGGCGCTTCAGTGCCTTCTTGTGGCCGCTCTTCAGTTCTTCCTTCTCTTCAGCATCCCTCCCCAACAGTGTGTGACTGTCAGTGGTCACGAGACATTAAAAATTAAAGCCCTTGAGAAATACTATGTAACATAATTCAAAAGGTTATTTTAGTCAAACAGGCAAATCCAGTGTTTTTTTCCCCCCGCTGTAATACTCATGATTTACTCAGTGATTAAAGATAAAGCCTCTTATCTCAATGCAAAGTCTCCACACAGCTTTGGGAGCAGTAGAGGATGTTTACGGCATGACAAGTTATGCAAACATGAAAAATGATCCCTACCATTTCCAGCAATCACGATTAAACTGTGTTTCCTCCATGTCATATTTTTTCCCCATTTTTTTCCCCTTACAAACGCTCGCACGTGAGGGTAAGAGGAAATTACCCCACCGTTTCCAGACAACGGAGGACCATTCATCTTACTAATACCAGAGGTGAGTGATCATGAAGTGTGGAGACTTCGGTGAAGAAGTTGGGGCCTAATGGTATCAATCATCATCATGCCCGCAAATGAAGATCTCTCATCGCGGACACCACACAAGTTAAGAGAGACAAACGAAATCTCTCACCTCAACTGCTACTAACTGCACTCATTAGTCAGCTCCGGTGGCCATTATTTAACACAGAGCCTCCGGGACTGTTGCTGTGGGAAAATAACATTCATCAGTCCCATGTAGATCTGACACATTCAATCGGAGGGTGGGTGGGTGGGAGAAAAAGAAACACTTTTGATTACGATGACAGCGTAATGAACAATATTTGACCTTTCACATCCATTCCACTCTGGTGGAGGATTGAGTGAATCAGGATTCAGGGGAACTATACACTGCAGTACTGCTGAATATGCTGCAATACTGGTTTTATTATTCCTTTAGGCTGCACCGTGAGTGGTGCTTTGAGCTAGATTGTTAATGTGAGCACACCAAAATGCTCAGAGTGACCATATTGTCATGCTGATGTTTAGCAAGTACAACATTTACCATCTTAGTTTAGCATGTTAGCATGCTAATAGGCCAATACCTCAAAATCTAATGCTTGTGGGGATGCTAGATGACAAATTGGGGATCTGAAAACAATAATCGTACAAAAAATTGAGCCAGTTCCTCAATTATTTAAGATGTTTATCTTCTCAATAGAGGAACTAAAAACAGTGACCCAGCACAAAATGTAATCATGTGAATTTTTTTCTGCACATCATTAATATTTTATCCTATAACTGCCAAATTCCATATCAATCCAATCAATAGTCGTGTTGATATTTCACAAAAACACTAAAATGCCCTCATGGTGGTGGTAGGAGAAAAGTCAGAGGACCACAAATGTCAGCTGGCTGTGTCTTCTGAAGAACAAGGCAACATTTTAGTCCACATGATAAATGCTGATATGCAGAGAGGGAGACCAACATCACCATTCCAACAACTATGCTGCCAGCAGTTGGCTAAAAACCAAATGAGCATAACATTTAACATATAAAACTCAAAATTAGCATCGTGTGCTAATCAATACAGTGACAAATCATGATAGACAGCAAGTTTATAGAAGTGGTAAAGAAGTCGTAGGCTGAAACGTATTACACCTACCCTTTATGCATTTGTTATTTTGTGCTGATTAGTTTAGATTCATGCACTTAAATATGTATTATTTACATCCAAAACTCTCAATCAAAAAATACATACACAGACACTAGTGTCATACCTCCATTTTGTATTTGTTAATCATCTTATTTTTAGGTATTTTTTAAAAATGTATTCAGTGTTTTTTTTAAATCATTCTGCTAACTTACTCCTTAAACTTATTCACAACTTCCGCTCTAACCTTTGTTTTTGTAAATGTGCAAATTTCTCTCATTCATATAACCTCTGAACACAGTTTGGATAGTGTGTTTTTACTTTACACATTATTTGCACAATTTTAAATTCCACTCTAAATTTTAAAGCCTGTCAATGAACTGTTGGTTTTAACAGAGCAACAGATGTGATTCATGTATTCTTGTGTAACAGCCAATGGCCAGCGAGATCAAGGGTCATTGTCATAGCAACAGTAGAATCTCATCACTTTAATATGCTCTATAAAATTAGACCCTGGCAGTACCAAAAGCAAATACTGAGTTTATAATGCCAGGTGGAGTCCTGGAAATCTCATACTGCACATGCACAGTAGTGATAAAAGCTTGTGGCCTGTGCGGTGCGGCCGTTTCACTGAATCAAAATGTTACGACTCAGTGACAGTCAGATGATTTGGCAGGTTTCCGAGGGAAATGCCCAGGTACCAATGTGGCGGACTGCCCGTCACATCTGTCTTAATTTGCTTTTGTGACAGCTGCAAGTATGTGGAAATGTTATGCCAGCCACAGTGACTGCCATCATCTTTAATGGGTATCACACACAGGTGGCCTCACGGCAGAGATGCGATTAAAAGGTAATCAGCCCATAACTGACTGTCTTGTTCCCACATGTGTGTAATAGAACAAGTTGTACTGGCGACTTGTTTGTTCCCATACATATGAGACGCAACAAAAAGCTTGTTAGGCATAAATAAGTGGACATCTTACTGTAGTTCTCCCTTGTGTCGCTCAGCCAGATGCCTGCTGTAGCATTTCTGGCTTCACCAACTTGATCCCACTACAGCAGTGACCCCCCGTGACCCCGAGCCATCTCCATTTCATTTTTCATTTTTCAGTCACAGCTGTAAGTGGAATGAAGAACTCAATGTGGCACTTCACAGGAACAAGTCAGACAGTAAAACTCCCCTGGGAATGTACCAGTGTCAAAAGCCTAAACAACATACTAGTATGGCACAGATACAACTAACTGCTGGGGTTTCAATAATTCATAGCCTTGTAGAGAGAGTTTAAAGAGGAAATAAACAATGCGGGGAACGGCTGTGATGACCGAAAATATTACCGACACTTAAGATACATCGATTCTGCGCCACGATGGTATATGCTCAGTGCTTGTACCCCTGACGTTCACCGAGAAAACATCTGTTCCCCCAAAACATAATGAAGGAGGCTCTCTTTGTGTGTCTGGAAATCCTGCCTCTTTGTGTTTTTATCGCTCTCCTGCCTCTTTGCTTTCCCTCTTAATAGTGGTTCAGATCAATAGAGTTTGCCTCAGGCACAGACCTTTGCACTAAAACCAATTGTTCCTGGAACTCTGCACCAGCAGAGCCCAGACCGTTTTCTATGAAGCCTGTCTAGGTTTTGCATCCCCACAAAATGTGCTGCATTTAACATGCGCCTGAGGGTGGAAGAAAACATGTTTATTTTGCTTAATGTCACAATCTTGTCGTAAATACACAATGTACAAAACAACAACAAGCCAGATGCATACAGCAGGTAGATTAATATAGCATGCCTAGCTTTATACTCACTGTAGACAGGTGAGAGGATTGATTTTGTTCACACGCTTGTACAGTAAATCTGCCAGCAGCTGATTGGCTCAGTCACTGTGCCAGGAAATAGCTCCACACATAACTCCCAGTAAAATCACCCCTGCTCAGTTTTGCACTTCATTTTTCAATTCAGTATTCGGAAACAGCTGGTCTGGCTCTGTCTGATTAGAGAGAACAAAATCCATCAAACTCCACAACTACTTGTGGCCTTTAACCTTCATTCCACCAAATACATTTAACAGATAAGGACTACCGACAGGGTTACCTGAAGACCCAAAGAATAAACTACAATAAGAAACAACCATGATAGAAAAATATTCACTAATTCCTTCTAAAATATTATTATTTAATATCCCTGGGGGAAAAAAATTGTTTATGGAAAATTACAGGTGATCCTGATGTTATGTAAAACAAAAATAGATCTTTTTCTTCAATACAAATTGCAGCTTTTGCCCCAAGTAACCCTAACCCTTGCTTTAAAGCCTCTTTGATTCCAGTATTACTTGTGTTATAGTTACATGTGTAAAAATCTCCACACCAAATCTCTTTTAATCTTGTTGCCATTGTTGCCTAAAAAAACACCACTGATCGCATCTAAAACTATATTTGAGAGATATACTCTAGATTTATCAAAGCCGAACACGTCTTGGAGCTTAATCTTATTTGAATAAAGAGGAGCATTTAAGGTCACACATTCAATTCTGTGCCTGGCAGTACTATAAATAAGGACCAATGGCTAACATGGATGTAATAAATACCTCTCTCTATTCAAACTGCACAGGTGAAACTGCATGCTTTTGACTTAGAATAGAAACAGAAAACAATGATACGAAGCCATTAGAACAAAATGATTGACAACTTAATGAAAATTGGTATAATAGAATAAAGAACCTGCGGGATATGACAAAAGGTTTATCTTGGGAGTATAAGTCAGTAGGATGAGAATTAAATGTCAAGATCTATTAATCAGTGAGTTTCAGAGGTGCAGGTACTCTGAGCCAGCTAAGTAGTTTCTATCTATTTTAAGTCTTTATATTACGCTAAGCTAACTTACTGCTGGCTGTAGCTTCATATAGAGCTCACAGATATGAGAACGGTATTATTCCTGCCATGTAGCTCTCTGCAGCAAAATGAATAAGCATATTTCCCAGACTGTTAGCAGAAGACTTGATCCTGAAAATAGAGCTCGGTGGATGGGTAAACAGGCAACCCCTTTTTTTAACCCACATTCAGCTGCGGCAAGGATCAGAAAGCAGTTTGGACAGTACCTGCCTACTAAACATCTGCTCTGAGACCAGACACACACAGGATGTTACTGTGAGGGTAATACAAACTAGTGAACCATGGGAAATTGCGGAAAGTGCGTTTAGTATACTAAATAATGTGCTGATTCATGGCATCTCTTTTTTTATCCTCTAGCCTGCACACGGAGTAACTTGTCAATGGGACTGGGGGAGAAACTGTGATTTTAATTTGGACACAAAAGATGACAGCCTCCACTTGCTGTAAATTATAGACAACATAAACAAGAGAGACAAACACCAGAGGTATGTGACTGAATGGTATGTGTCAATCGAGCTGCTTCAAATAAATCTTGTGATAAGCAGAGACAATCAGAGGCCTATACACTTTTAATTTAGGCCATTCTGGTATTGGATTCTCTTTTATCCAACAGATCTCTTATCTTAAGAACAAGTAGCTTTACCATACTGTAAAAATACGATTATAAGTAAAAAAAAAAAAAAGGAGTTTTACTGATGCATTAACATGATGTTGTAGCTTACCAAAGTGTCCTAGATACATTCTAATCTGTAAAATGGATAATATTTTAGCTGTTGATTGCAAGCTTTGTAAGGAACACCTACACCTGAAGTGCCTAAAAATGTCAGACATAGTCAAAGAAAATGCACTATATTCTTCTATAAATTATAATTAAGTAGAAGATTAAAGTGGGAAAAAATGGAAATTGAGTCACTATTTGTATTGTACAGTACTGTACAGTAATACTTCAACAAGGACAACTACAGGAGTTCATTGGGTTTTTTTTAAGAATACACAGTAATATTGCATTTGTTCTACTGTATAGCATCATAGCAGACTGATGCTGTACTGGACCATGTACCACAGATGATGCTCTTCTTGTCACACTGTGCGTTGAGCTTTTGGAGCCTCAGTAAGCAGCAGGTTTGACAAACACATCTGCCATAACATTAAAACCACCTGCTTAATATTGGGTAGTTCCACCATCGTGCTGCCAAAATAGTTGTAAGCCATCTAGGCATCGACTCAACAAGACCTCTGGAGGTGTTCTGGGGTATCAGGCACTAAAATATTAGTAGCAGGTTTTTTAACGTTGCTTGTTTCCCTCTAAAAAATTGCTTATTGCAGTGGAGAGGTTTGTGTGTCCCTGTAATTTTGGGAGCTATGTAGTCGGGGTCAGTAGGCAAACTGGTCATCAGAGGCGGCTCAGGCAATCAGCAATTCAAAGCCCCTATGAGTTGGCAATGGTGTAGCTTCCCTACCTCACCTGGAAGACTGAGACTGGGGATCAGGAAGCGTCTTGTGTCGAAGACTTCATCCATGGTGCTCGACTGGGCACAGCCTGAAGAAAGGACATGGAGTCACAACTCAGTGGGCCACTAGTCCACCCGCTAGGATAGGCGTAGGGAGTTAGGTGCGATGCGAAATCCTGCAACCACTGCGATCTGACCCTGGGTAAGTGGAAGAAAATGAATGGAAATATGGAAATACTAATTGGAACAACAGAGTTTTTTTTATGAGTAACTGACTTACAAACTAGTGTTTATGCTACCAATCATTAAGTGGTAATTAAAAATACCTGTGACTGCAGAAAAAAAGCTACTTCCCCTCTCTGAATGGACATTTAACAGTTTTTAACAGTAATTAACATTATTTTACAGACTTTCTCTGTTATATTTAAGTATAGATAATAAGTAGTACAACCACAGAAAAAAATGTATTAATTTACATGAAAACTAGCAGAAAACAGGTTCATAATCTCCACTTAAAAAAATCTTTATTTTTACAAATCGTAATCTTATTCTTTCACAATGAGTGACCTTAAAATTACACCATTGTACTGTGTTTAAATCAGCTAAAATATCATTAGTCCACTGATATCTGCTGTTACAGTTACAATTTTTAAACATTACAGTATCCCATCCATTTTTAAAGTAATTTTTGGCACCTTTGCTGCCAGATTTTCACTTTTTTTCTTGTAAGATGTTATTATTATTATTTTTTTTTACAGTGTAGTTTGTTGACTCAAGAAACTGTTGCCAAAATGTTGTTTAGAGTGTAACTGGCACATTTTCACTCATTCTCCAGTTAAAACAACATAGTATAACATCACTGAATAAATACATTTTCATGGAGCTTTGCATTGGTTCAGGCAGGCATGGAGTCAGCTAAACATAAGGCCCCCTTTTCTGGCCAATCACTCCCTACTTAAGTCCAGCCCATTTAGCGCGCGTTTTATAACTGAGACAGCGTGCCTGGCTGCTCCACCAGCCTCTACAGACCATCGCTGCTACTAGTCTCTTCAGAACTCTATTATGGAGGTTAGAAAACTCAGTATTCGTTGATTTGTTCTCACCTTCTGCCTCTGGTCAAGTTCATCATCTTCGGGAGTAGCCAAGATCTAAAACACCTTAATCCTGCTCCAGCTCCAGACGTTCCCACAGCCAACCTCGTTTCCTCATGTCTCCTCCAGATGTCCATCCCGTTCTTTTCTATATTCCCTCCTTTAAACAACACCAACTCTTCAAACCACGAAATTCGAAGTTTCCCGGAGCTTCTGTTACCCGCCGTCCAACTTCCGGGTTCGCCGCCGCTGTCTCCGCCCACCATGGTGACGACACAGCCGAGTTACTGGAGCACTGAGACTCCTGCAGGTCCAGCGCCCTCTGCTGGCGGAGCCTCCAGTCACAGGTAAGTTTCCCATTTAGCCATATTGTTATATTGAATCAGGTTTGGAAGATAAAATGTTGTTGGTTTGCAGTTCAGTGGAAAGAAAAAATGTATACTCAGTCACACTTACTTTGATAGTGTATAAATGAAAAACTGGGCAGTTAATAAATTAGTCAGATTAATTTTTATATACTTATTAATACTGTAGGGTATCAACCTTATATTTGAAGCAGTTAGGTTAATCTCCAATATCAATAATACCAAATCTTATCTATAATATTATATTAATGAGGTTATTCTCCACAATTAATAACATCTTGGCATCTTAGCTGTACTACTAATGTTAAATTAGTTGGGTTGATCCTCATAATTAATAATACTAGGGTCTCAGTCTTACCTTGTGTTATAGTCAGGTAAAGTAGCATTTTATATCATTTTGTGGGGTTTAAATTATTTCTATTAGTTGGGTAAATTATCATCATAAATATCTCTATAGGTACTTGACCTCAATATTTACACTTGTCAGAGGATTTATTTTGCCAGCCATATTTTGACTAGAAAGCACTTTGGTGCAATGGCTGCTGTTTTAATTGTGCTCTAATAATAACAACAGCTGTACTCCATCTCTGCCTTCCAGCAGATATGAGTATCTCTGCCCAAGGAAAAGCTAGATCAAATTAGAAAGGTTCTGCAGACGTTATATCAAGTTATATCAGGAGTTATGTTCTTTGTTAGGGCACCTTAATCTTGCAACATGTATCATTTCCCAGGCAGTTCGCTTGCCACCACATTCCCTGCTAACGCTATGGTCCCTCCCTTGAGCTATCCGACCCATTCATTCCGCTCATCCTCTGGAGCATATGACCGATTCATCTGCCTGAATGCCAACAAATATTGTTAGCTCAATAGCTGTGTATAGTTCATGTAACATGTAATCCGCCATAACCTTTCCATATAAATGGACCACAGCTTCATTATAATTCTATTATTCATTTTTCAATAGTAGGATATTTCCTTTGTATCAAATGCAACAGCGTCTTGCCAGATGTTCATCTGTTTACATTCAGCATGCTCCTGATCCCCTGCATTCAGATGAGAAGGTCATGCATGCTTGCGTGAATTCAAAGGAAATGCAACACGCACACATAGGCTAATTTCATTAAATTCCATTTCATTACAAGGTGACTTAGCCCATCTGCTCCCTTCAGGATCGCAGTTTTGGTGGTTTGTGATTTCTGGGACTTTCTGTATCGTCCTTCCTCAGACTGTTCCGGAGAATCACTCGAACAGAGTGGCCGCCAAACACAAATGCATGTCTTTCTGTAATAAATAGTTAAATCTGACAAACTATTTATTTGTCCTGTCTGAAATATTGATTTCCATCATGCTCTGCCAGTTTAAAGATGAAGAAGAACGCCCTTCTAAATGTTCTACCTGGTTCTCATGTTTAAGCTGTAGGTTCTGGTAAAAACAAAGTGAAATATCACGAGTGGATTGAAATGAAGGAGCGTCAGAGCCATGCAGTCACAGAGTCACTTTATTTTCTCTCTGTGTGGACCTCCCCCTGTATGGGATTGACTTGAGATCTCGAGACTGTGGAGGTCAAGTCAGCACTTAAACACTTATGTCATGTTCTTCAAGCCATTCTTCAACATTTTTTGAAGCATGTCAGGGAACATTATCCTGCTGAGAGAGGCCACTGTCATCAGGGAATACCATTGCCATGAAGGGGTGTACATGCTCTGTAACAATATATATGTTCGCGGAATGTGTCAAAATTAGACCCAAATGAACGCATAGACTCAAGTTCTCAGCAGAACATTGTTCTATGGTCCAGTTGTGATGCTAATTTGTGGCCCTTTGTAGGTGCTTTTGGTGGGGTACAGGGGTCAGCATGGGCACTCTGGCCAGTCTGCAGCCACACAGCCGCATAAGCAGCAAGTTGTGACGCATGTTTTCTATACCTTGTTTTTAAGTCTGTTTTCTTCAACGATTAATTGTTATTTTACAGATTTTACGCGTTCTGTGAAACTACAGATAATAACCAGTAAAATCACAGAAAAAAATTAAAATTTACATTGTAACTATAAAAACACCCCAAAAACAAAACAAAAAAATAAAAGGCCAAAACTGTAAATACTGTAAATATTTTTTCTTTATTTAAATCAGCAAAATATCTTTATTTTACAGATATTTGCCAGTTGAATGAAAAAATTATATGTTAAGTATTGAAAAAGGGTAAATAATTTATTTAGCTGTCTTACCCTCTGGCCCCTGTAATTTTACAGACAGTAATTTCGTCTTTTTCAACATTTGACCATTAACTTTTTAAAAAAAAAATTCTGCATTTGTATCCTCTAAAAATAGAATTATTTTATGGATAAGTGTTGTTATTTTCACCATTTCTACAGGTTTTAAAAGCATTCACTCGTTTTTTGACATTTTTTTCCCTCCTCTATCAGGTTCTCCTTCCCTACGGGGTTAAAAAGAGTAACAGAAGAAAAGGTTGTGAACAGATGAATAAGTCTACAATGACACAGTAGCAGGGTTAGCTCCTAGCAAATGTACATGCCAGGCCATCTGTTATTTTGTTGCCTCGACAAAACACTTCTTGCTTGATTATATAGCTTCTAATGGGAGATTTTTGGCAAAGACATTTTGGGCTGTTGTAGCTGATGTAGTTCTGATCATTATAAGCATAATTAACTTCCCTGGCCTCATATACTCAACAGGGTCATAAATGTGGAATATTACTGGTTAGGATTTGATAGGACTGGGCAGTCATCAGCGTGGGAGAAGAGGGTGATTATTTTACTTTTACTTTTAAGGCAGCAGTGTCAATTCAGTGTCTCATTGCAAATACAAAAAAAGGAAAACAACATGTATGCTGGCAGACACGCGCAATCAATCTCCCTCATGCTGAATTTCATTAGTTGACTGTTTTCCTCCAATGAGAGGACAAAATAAGGACTGTGTCATTGGCTTCCGAGGCTGAATAGTTTGCGGGCCCAGCTGGTCACTCACATGGGAGAGAATTAAAGGCTAAAAATGGAAGCAATTTTCTTCCAAGATTAGCCTGTGAGGAAACTAAGAAAGATGAGTTTAATGAAGCTTTATGCCACTAAATTTACCCATTCAGTGGTTTGGCGGCGGATCCGTTCTTAATTGTTATTTGGTGTTAAAGTCTTTTAAGTTTTGATTAACACACAGGCTTGTAATGACTTTGCAAAAGAGCAAGAAAAGGGAAACGGCGAGAAAAGACGAGAACGTAATAAATTCCCTGTACTGTGCAGAGATGATTCTCAGAAAAGAAGATTATCATTGTGCTGATAAAAAGATTTCCATAAGTCAGTTATGTATTCTGTTTCTCTGGGGCTGTCTTTTGCTGATTGAAAGCACAGAGAAAATGAAAACACAGTGTTGTTTATGGATTTTCTCATTGTTTACTAAAGAGAGCCATCTACTGGAGAAGAGCCTGTATTAAACTATGTTCAAATAGATGGAAATTGCAGTCTGTTTTTAATTCTAATTCCTCATAGAAACACCACAGTAGGTGCATGATATTAATAACCAGGTGCAAAAGCAGGCAGAACGCACTGCACTTTCCATCAAGGCTCCGTGGTCCTTGCCCTGAATTTCTGTAGCCTTTGTTCCGCCATAACTATGACTCAAATGTTTGAATAACTGGCTTTGTGTTCTTGCCAGTCCATTACCAGCTCACAATGCCCTTGGCTCCTGGTTTTTCTAATAAGATGGGAATGAAGGATTGGCAGTTTGCAACAGATGATGTGACAGCAAACAGTAGTTTGAAGGTCACTGTGATGTAACACGCTTATAACCTGAAAGCCTTACATGGTACATGTCATTCAGCCCAAGTAATGGGCAATATTGTGTAACTTGTCAGTTTATTAGGTCTCCAAGTTAGCAATTCAGTGTAGGTCTACATGGCTCCAAATGGTCCCTATATTGGTTCATTCTGCCATTACAAGTAAGAGGGAAATGCCTGTAAAATATTAACAATATGACAACACACGGTGCCCTTATGATTCAGACAGTGTCTCTCTCACCCATCACAGCTTTTGTTTCATTTCAATTGTGAAGCCTATGACAAAAAAAAACCAAAAAAAAACAATTTATCACACATACTGTTGCCCCTCTTTTTCCCTCTGGCTCATTTCCCCAAATAGTTTTGGATCTGCTGCCAAAGATGTTGGAGATGTGTTTGGAAAAATAAGCATCTTTTCAAGGTGATGATGACCCTCACTGAGAAAAAGGAAGGGGAGCCTCTGAAATCCTATTATCCAGAGGCCTGCCTTATTTTATTGCCATCAGCAGTGCTGGCCCATCAGCAGCATGGCAACTGTTTCCAACAATTGCTCCCGCGCTAATTCTATCGCTGTAGCCAGACTTGCCCAGGGTGTGGACATTAGGCTCAATTTTCATCTGAAAGTGAGAGCATAATGTCTGACAGTGTAATTGAGGAAATGTGGGTGCTAATGTATTAGCGCCACAATAAAAGGCAACAAAGCGTGATCTGCATAAAGCATACAAAAGGAGCAAAACATTCATTCCAACACACATGTAAAACCTGCCTTCATTTTGCTTCGTTTTAGTAAAAACACCTAAGAGTCAAGACTTGAAACTGCTAATTAAAAGGGTGGCTGCGTTTAAAATCTGCCTGCTCACATCAGCAAATATTCACATACACAACAAAGGAAAATGTGAAATTCAGGAAACGCATGAAAGACATCACTACAATAAGAATATTTAATGAATGCAGATTATTAATAATTAATATTACAGTAATTTGGAAAAGTTGGAAGGGAACAGCTAAGTGATGAAATCAGCTATGAGGGATGATGGCAACGATAACATGGAGTTTTTAGGTGTTTCAGGCCAAATGTGAGAAAACAGAACAGATGAATTGTAACATCCAGCAGTCCTTTTTCCTCAAACATGAACCTAAGGTTTTGACATAGAAATAACATGTAGTATAAATGGACCACTAGATTCTGTGCTCTTTTTGAAATATCCTCTTACAGTGTATTTAAAAATGACTTCCGAGTCAGTAAGTGTCACGGTGGAGAGGTATTACAGCATAAAGCAGATCAAAAAGGTGTTGCAAATCCTTGCCAGGGTTAGGAATAAGGTCAGGTTTTCATTATGCGCTACATATTCAATGTGCTTTCTACAAGGGATGGAGATTTCACCATGATACAGGTCCATATCTGTATGGGTATGACTCTGACTCAAGTTCTAACAAAATGGTTGTATTTTTTAAATTTACTTCTTCTGCACTGAAAAAAATATTTTAGAAAAACAGGTTCTTGAAGAAGGTCATTGCAAAACCTTGAACAGAATGTTTCAAGTTGTTTTCTTAAAGAATGTTATTTTCCCTCTTTTAGTTTTGAGTATACAGAGTATAAAAACTACACCGGCTGTGTGCAAACAGCTTGAGTGTGTCACTAGAATAATTATAGTCTGACTAATTATAACACTGCTACAATCAATTAATGAGCGGATGCAAAAACTATCAGTGTAGCATTCATTAAATGTGCATTTAGAACATTTAGATTGTGGAATTCAGACAGCTTTAAGTGATTATGTTATAAAATTGTAATTAAACGTTCCAGTTAATATTCTTATTCTATCTATCTCTCTTTGTGATGTTGAGAGTAAGACATTAATCATTCATTATTAATCAGATTTGTGAAATGATTTTACAAACTTAAACCAAGCAGCAACCATTGGGGATGAAAAGTGAAGCCAAAAACTCCAAATCCTTAAATGGCCGCCACTTGAGACTGGCTCCAAAAGTGAGTCAGTCCTCATAGACCTTCATGTTAAAAGGTCCAGCTTACAGTAGACATAAACATGTTTTATAGCCTCGTATAAAAAGCAGTTTTGGTCTCTAATGCCAGTTTCCCAATTCATAACAACTATACAAGCAAAGTAAGTGACTCATCCACTTAAGTTATAGTCAGAGTTGGTGGGTTCCATCTGAGGACAGTTACATGGCCCGCAGGCATTTGATTGGTCTGCAAAGGCTCCACTCACGCCCCATGTCTTTGATCATTTTTCCATAATAAAGGATTTAAGAGGAGTCAAGCTCTGCCAAGAGGGCAATAGTCAGAGCAACCACACTGACCTGTTCAAGAAATCTATAGATGACATTATAGAGGGTTTGTCCATCTTCAAATACAGTCAATGGTGTGAACAAAGTCTATCAGTCAAGAAACAAGAAGCACAAGTATTATCAAATAAGAACTAACAGGCAGACATACAGCATCTGTAAACTGAAGTACAAGGCAATAAAATACAGTAGGTTTTGAACTACAGTATTTACTGACATCACAAAAGTGAACAATTTCACAACCCACTGTTATGGAGTGGTGCAGCTCTGTGACTGACCCAGTCTTTCACCTGACAATTATCCACAAGTTGGAAAGTGGTGATGAGCAACCTTAAATATTAAATGAGAAATCTGTCTTTTGATGGAACGGTCAGTAATCTCTGCCAAAATGCTTGTTGACATTGCAAACACTCAAATAGACGACTAAACTGACGAGGACAAACTGCTGCTGCTCCTTCACCTGTACAAGCTGCATCTTCACCTGGCTGTCTGAGTCCTGGTAGTGGATCAGGTAGTGCTCACCATCGTAGTCATAAGAAACGGGCGTCTCTTCCAGCTTCATGGAAACAGGAGAGCTGACACATGTGAAGGGTTTCCTGAATTCATCCAGCAGAGTTAGACTCATGATGCAGCAATTCTGCAAAGAAGTGGACGAGGAAACATGTACCAGCATGTGTGTTCATTTTCTGTGATTTCATTGTGGGGAAAAAAAAACAAAAAGCCTTTCAAGTTTGAAAATGTTTACTCCGGCACACCCTCTTGTAATCTAATTCATGCAGGAACTGAAAATACTTGTTAAAACGAGAGACTTCAATTATGTTCTTCTTAGAAATACATAAATTATTTGAACCCCACTGTGTTGTAATACTAAAACTGACTCAGAGCAGCATGTTTTGAGATGCTTTGGGCCTGCATTTTTTTCTCACTTAAACACAGATTAAAACAGCGTGGAAGTAGCCTGCAGTACATGTCATACCTCCACTTCTCCCTGCAGGGCCTCACACCGCCAGGGCAGGGTGATGCTGCCAGACAGAGGACTGTGCTGCGACAAGTTTGTACTGCTAATGGCAGTGAGCTGGATCAGTCCGTCAGAGATCTGAGCTGGTTAAAGACAACAAGACACAGGTAAGTCTCTACACAATGATGAATGCATTATTTGCGACATATACAATATGTGTAATAAAATGCTGAGAGCTTGTATTCTTGAAGCTATGCTAAAAGCACTAGGGTGCAATCAAGGTTAGAAAAAAGAAAAATTACAAAATATTTGTAATATTTAGTAAAGACATGCTAGAGTATATAGTGTCCCACTGTGTAGGTGAGTTGTTCAATTTTTCAATGTATAAAAATGCAAAATATGCGTATAGTTTGTCACAGATATTAGGCAAACTATATAATCATGTTTTGTATATGCTTAAGTACAAATATACAAATATGGCTACAGAGGTTTTATATACATTCATTTGCCGTATAAGAAAATAAATTTAAACAAAATAGAGCAAATGAACGCATGATATTTTTTAACTTCAGTTATTCTGAACGTGACTCATGCCTACTCTATCCAGAGAGGTTTTGTAAATGCTCCACACGGTACTCTACTTGGTTCATATTTTGTCAGCATCATTCATTTTGTGACTGAGTGATTCTGAGTGTAAACAGATTACTTCTACGGCAGAAGAGCTGGGAGAAGCTTCCGGACATGAGCTTGCATACAGTACTGTGGAGAACAATGTGTAGTTGGTAACCATGGAGACCGTATTCAGGGTCTATGTCATCAAAACGGGGTTTGACCACTGGCTCCACAAAGGGACTGGAAAAAGAAAAAGCGAAAGAGTAAATTAAACTACAGTGAGTGACAAGAACATGAAGAAAAACGGCATTTCATTAGAAAGGCATTTCACAGGTTAATTTGCTTTTGTGGACTGCAGTCATAATATACTGTAACTATACTGTACTCTCATTAGAGCCCAGGAGAGGGGGCTATAGCCACACTGTGCTGAGGTGCAAGACTTACAATAGATATATCAGGAATACTGTCAGTGAAACACTTCCAAGACCACAACATTGCATAACCTGGACTAGTTCTTATTTTCACATAGATGGAAAATAAAACACTGAATGTTTTGAGTCAGAGTCTCCAACCCTTACTCCTTATGAGCCTTTCAGAGGAGCTCTAATGGTGATCGTGCTCATGGCCTGAATGTGGCAGGAGTTGTGAGCAGTTCAGCAGAAAGTGTCTTTTTAATCTCAAGCTTTTATAGGTTGGGAATCAATGCATTTTAATGCAAAAGTACTTGCTTACCTGCTCTGTTTTAAGGTCTGTGAATGAGTAAATTCAATTGCTTGTTGTATCTGGCTAGAATTCAAACCTGCATTTTGCTGCATCCTCGTGGGAAATTACTAAAGAAAACTCACTGGTCTAACTGGTCCCGACACATGACAAGAATAGCGTCCTTTACATTAAACCCTGACAGAGTCGCATTATGCACTGCCCCGGAGAAACACAAGTGCCAGTCATGCTGACACGTCACATCTCACCCTGCAGTGCTTTATACGTGGGTCACAATAGGAGCATCAAGTGAATCCTGTCAGTTATTACGTCCTTTCAGTTTGAGACATAACCATCTAATGGTGATACACTGCACACCGTGTGAACATGTGAGCAGGAGTCACCTACCAAACAGAGGATCCCTGAGTACTTCTTTCCACCAGCTTGTGGAAATGGAGGGTAAACATGATGAAGGCAACGGAGGACTGGTCCTGCAAAAAAAAAAAGCCATCATTTAAATTCCATGTAATTTCTCCTGCTGAATCACTTATTCTCAGATTTTTTTAAAAAAAAAGTACCCATCACACTTGCTCAGCTGCAATAAGCTAATGAATAATAATTTTAAAATGCCATGGTTGCTGGTGAAGTAATTACCCTCCAGACACCGATGATGATGCCAGGCGGTAGCAACTTCAGCTGCACCAGTCTGTCCTGGTCGATGACCTGTGCGCTTTTAGTTAGAGTCTGCATGTCTAACTTTGCCATGAGGGACCTCCAGCCAGGTCTGACGGAGCAAGCAAAGAAAAACTGTTGGTTTTACTGAGAGAAGAGGAGACAGAGACACAGAGAGGGTGTACGGGGGATGTTGGCTGTCTTTACTTCTTTAGGCCGGGGCAGTTGAGGGCTATCCTCCTGACACCATGGAGTTGAAGGGTGGAAATCTGCTGGTAGCTGGGCAAGTAGCCTTCTGCGCTCCAGCACAGTGTCACAGAAGTCTCAAAGAACTGGGACCAGCTCGGCTCCAAAGTGTTCTCATGCCCTGACTTATCGGTGACCGTCAGTTCCCAGGTGATGTGCAAGTTTCTAGAGTAAGAAAACACAAGCAGAATTATAACGGTACAATTTGCTTGGGGGAGGGAGGCTGCAATAAAAGCATGTTTGGTGTTTTGTGGTGGGAGGGAGAGCTGGTTGAAACAAAGCTGAAATTAACAGGTTGTTTACTTTGAGTGGGAAATGGCTGTGTTTATGTTCCTTAATAGCCACGTGAAGACAACAATTGAATTACTGAACAAATATCCAGTCTTCCATCCATTTATCTGAATTTAATACAATTGAAATAATTGGGCAGTGTTGGGGAAAAGCTGACTGTTGCTTTTTAAATTTGGAAAATTATGAGTTTAATGGCTTTTAGGTTTCTTTTGCCAGCAGTAGGAAGTAGTATGACTCCATTTAAGCCGTTCTTGCTAATGAAATGATATGCGACGAATGAAATGAAACCGCAGCTGTTGTGATAAATCTCTTGATCCAATTCTGTCTAAACTGTGATTCAGGGCTGCCCCTACTGTGATGCAGCCGGTGTCTTGCTGAGGTGCCATCCAATATCAATTAAGTGCAGGAACAAAGCTAAAAACTGGAGCAGCCCAGGAGGCCTCAGATGACCCTGGGGATTTTACTCTGCACCGTCTCTATGTGTGATGTCTTGTGAAATGATTATTACCAAGGTAAATCGCATGCTCCTCAGTGTCTCTAACAGACAAACCCCCCATAGGGAATTGTCTGAGCTGGTGGGAGGAGGGAGGAAGGGGAAGGTGTGCGTGCATGTGTGTGTGTGTGTGTGTGTGTGTGTGTCGTGGATGAGGGGTTGGGGGGCTAAGCAATTTATTTCAACAATTCAGACAGCCTCTGCAAGGAACACAATTATTTCTACTTCCCCCTCTGTACCACAGCGACTGCCACAGAACTCAAAATTGAGTGCTGCACAGTCTCTAATCAGAGGTTATAAAAACACAGCAGAAACCGCCGTGGAGGTGGTGAGGGAGCTTTCCCGCGCGTGCTGGCATCCCCCTGAGCAGACATCACGTTCAGACAGAGACCTCTTCGCTCACCTTAATAAGAAAGTGTCATTAAGTGCGATATGAAAAACAAACCATACTTTGCTTTTGATTGCCAGCAGCTTGAACTGTCCTCTAGTCTCTACCCTTGAACTTTCTCCACAGCGAGGGCAGATCTCCAAAGTTTTACTGTTTGCTAACCACAAACAGTGGATGGATACCTTTACAGAGCTCCTTCCAACTGAAAAAAGAAGCTAGACATACCGAACAGACGGCAAATGCAGAAGCATAGTATATACAGCTGCTTTATCTCAAATAAAATACATTTAGAGCAGGATTTCTCAAGGAAAAAAAGGAGGCTTTTTTCTGAACTCAGTAGCTAAGAGGTTCAAATGCTTGAAAAATGCCACGCCAAGCACTCACTTAGCCTAACTAATAAGCAACACTTATGTCATTCAAGTGTGAGGTAAGCGAAGTCAAGTGGCAGGTATATTAAACAAAAAGGACACCTTATGTACTTCATCTAAAATGGTTTTTAAAAGCCCTTTTTGCCTTGCTCCATCTCTTACTGCACCTGAGGACCTGTTCTGTTCGGCTGGGCAACCCGGTGTAACGGCTGATGAGTCCGAGATGTGTCTTCCACTTGTCCATGTTACATGTGGCTACAGTCTTGAAGTACAGCCATTTCCAGTTGCCCACCTCCATCTTCAGCAGCAGCTTGTCAGCGCACTTGGGTTTCCGCTTTTTATTCTTGCCAAACTCCACCATATATATCTTCTTCCACAGAGCACTGCATTGATGGTATTGGAAGGCAGAGAAAAGTGACAGACTGTAGTTAGTGAACACAACTGCAAAAGGTATTTATCAAGTTACTGGATTATACAAAAGTCTCTTGATCATTGATTAAAGCACTGAAAACTGGTATGGAAAGCCCCACTCTGCAAGTTTAGAGGACTGCATTTGTTACGTATAAAGATTTTCATTAGGACACGACTTGGCTTCATGATATGTCTTCTAGCATCTAAAAAACACGATATGAACATGCTAGCATGATCAAAAAAGGGATATCTTTAAACATGATTGGTATGCTTATTTGTCACTGGCCTGCCATTCTAAGACAACCAAAAACAATCTTGTTCTTGAATAATATTTTCTTTAAGACAGTTTTTTCAAATGAAAATAATCCCTTTGTGCAAATAGCTGTGTATGTAACTACACCATTGCCTTCTGACAGTTTATTTCACTCATGATATGCATATAAAAAAACACCATATGGTCACGTTAACAAGGTAGAAAACTTGATTTTTACCAGAAGGGAGTCTTGACCTTAACAGAAATTGTGCTCTGAAAAGTATAATAATAGTCTGTGGTCTGTTACATAAATAAACTTAACTAGATGTAGAACAATTTGTTTTCGACTGATTTGACAGCTGACAGAACACTGGTCATTAACAATGTCAAAACTTCAAATGTGGACATTCTGTTTTCTTTGATAGTAACCGGAAGACATTTGGGTTTGTCATTGTAGGCTGACAAAGCAGTCAATCTCATACGGTCAACTTGGTCCCTGGGAAGTTGTGAATAGTAATGTTTCACTGTTTTTATATTTCAGACAAAAACAATTAATGAATTTGTGATCAATCTATAACAGAAATAATGCTGTCTGCAACCCTGTACACATACTCATGTTTTTAAAAGACTGCTTATGCTTATCTTGCACTCACAGGCCCTGGTTGATACTTACTTATCGTTGGCGAGCCGATAGAAAAGTTTATTGATATGGCTGATGCTGAAAAGTGCGGAGGCATCCAGGTATGACAGAATCTTAATCAGGATCTCAGATGGCAGTCTACGGAAAAGGTAATTAGACATCAGTACAAGGGAAGTGACACCGGTGTCTTCACGCCTCCTGTTGTTCAGTTTGCGGTCTATGAGACAAATGTGTTCTAAACAAGCTACTTGGCAATCTTATCATACACTTCTGGCAATAAAATGAAATTACCTATGTTGATCATTTAGTAGATATTGTAAAACAATGTATGAATAACTGTGGTTTTTCAAAGCACTCCTACACGATTTTGTTATATAAATACAAATCCCAATAAGAGCAATGGAAAAAAAAAATACTGTTTTCAATTTGGAGATGCCATCCATTTCTGTTAATGAGAAATATTGATCAGGTCTGTCTGGTTGCACCTGTCCTGGTTAATGATGCCACTGCTGCCCAATTAAACCACTTGAGTGAGCAATATTCCTGTTCTAATTAGCTGCCCGGTCTATCACTGACATATCAAAAATCAGATAAAATTACTCCAAGAACGAGATGCCAAGTGAATAAATCATATTTGCTGGTGTTTTAACAAGGGGAACGATACATATTCCAACTTTAAAGTTCAAATTATTCAATTAATTGATTTCTTACTGACACGTGAAGCTGCAAACATGCAGAGGTGTTAATATTTTGTAAATTCTGGCATTTGTAATAGTGTGGAAAGAGGAAAGGGTGGCTTTCCTCTAAGAGTGGTGATAACACAAGTCAAAAGTGGATCCACTATATTGCCAATAATGCCTCATAATATCAACAACAATTTGATAATTACTAATTGTTTTGCCAACTACAATACAGTGTTGAGTCTACAGCTATGACAGTAGTTCTTTGAGGCAGTACTTGGGCACAATGGTGCTTAGAGCTGCATGCTAACATCAGCGTGCTCATATGCTTGTTTTGGAATGCCAATGCAAATATGCCGATGTTAAGTAGGTATACTATGGTTAGTATTTTAATTTAGAGTGTTCGTATGCTAATGTTTGCTGATTAGCAGTAAACACAAAGTGCAGCTGAGGCTGAAGAGAATGTTGATCCCTATTTAGTCAGAAATCAGAGGTAACAAACTGAAATTCTGATCTAATGATGCCTCGATAACTAGGAAGGGCTCATTAGGGTTGTTACAGATAATCCTGTGGGGGTGATATGTTACAAACAGGCACCAGAAACTGTAATCTCAACTTAAATTACAGCAATGTGCCACTTTTTGAACTGAGTTACTTGTTTCCATGAGATCTTGAGACCGATTCTAAAAAAATGTATTGAAAAAGCAACTTTCTGTGAAACTAATAAAATAACTTTTGCAAATATGAACATAATTAGCTTACTTGTTTTCCTGTGTATCAGTTACATTTTAGTTTCATTTATTTAGTTTCTTCACTAAAATAATCCCCTCCGGCTTTAAAATGGCCTAGATATAACTGTACATCATTGCTTGCTCAAGAATATGTGGATTTCCAACGTTTGGTGCAGCTCGAGCACACCAGCTCATCCATAACTCTGCTCAAACACTGTAAAACTACTCGATGTAACACAATAGCAAGTTGTAATATGGAGTAATTTGGCCATAAATGTTCAAACCAGAAAACAAATAATGATATGGAAAGTCCCACCTTGCAGGTTGGCAGGATTTTTTCCTTAGGTTTGTTAGTTATGCAACCACTGAGGTCTGAATTAGTACACTTCAGTGTGTTGATGTTGTGTTCCTACCCCCATTTTAGAATGGCATGCAAAGTATACATGCTCCTCATGCTTTATATAATTATAAATGAGTTAAGATATCCTACCCTAATAAGTGCAACGTGCACATTTAAAGAGGTTGCTTCCCCAAACAAATGGCACAAAAGAGAGCAGAGGAGAAAATCAGACCTAAACGAGTGTTGACTCAGCAGGGATAATAGTAAATGAGAAGGCATTTATTCTCCTCTACTGGAGAATAAATGTTAGAAATCAATACAGAATGCCTGCAAGCCTCAGTGCATTATACTCCATTATATTTTGAACTGTCGCCAACAAATTGGTGCCTAAAAAAATCACCAGAGCACAGGAAATCAAGTGCTTGACTCTCAAAATTTCCTGCCAGAAGACCCATAAACTCTGCTCATAGATATAGATAGATAGATAGATAGATATGGCCGAAATATACACCATTGCTTGCTTGCTTGCTCAAGAATATGTGAGAAAATATATATATTTACAGACATGCTAGAGAGATGGGGAGAACAGAAGAAAACAGTGGAAATAAATATTTGGTATTGTGTAATAAGGAGTGCAACAGTCTGCGGCTGGTGCTTCACTGCTGTATTGCTGCCTACATTCAATTGGAAAGAATCAAACTGCTTAATTTGAACATGCAGTGAAGTGTCTTCCACCTGCATTGATTTCTGTTGTGCTGTTATTGTGTTTGGTTGCTATAAATCTTTTTACTTAGAGGGCTATAAAGCCTTGACTTGCACACAGCCAGGCTGAGGTGCTGAATGAAACACAGGTTAGAAAAAATAAAAAATAAAAAATATGAGCTTGTTCTGACAGATTACCTTTCTATAAAGTTCCGAGTGGACGCTGGAAGTGATTTGTCGGCTGTTTTGGACGTCCTTACTGCCCGCAATCTGGAAACGGCTGCTTTCGATGCCGCCATTTGTTTCACTTGTCGTGACAACTCTGTGACAGATGCGGGATAACTCATGTAAGCGAGGAAGTTTTCAGGCCATGTAACATAAAAACACGTTTGTTTGACAGCGTTTTTACTAACGGGCCTTCATTCTAACGTTAGAAATCCGAAAATTCAACAAGGTAACTCAAACAATATCGTTTCTTCTCCTTTTTTGTAGCCATTTCTGTGCCGAAGAACAACTGTAGTTGCCCTCCTTAACTTCCGCGTCCTGTTGCCATGGTGACATCAATATCCTTTTACGAGGAGCGGCACATGCGCTTTCACAATAAAGCAGAGAAAAACATTTAAATTAAAGATATATGTTGGTTTGATTTTATATTTCCTCGGTATACAGTCTTTCTTTTTGAATTTCACAGTTTAAAATCCAGATTATCATGATTAATTAATTTGCTGGTCTTTCAGTGATAAATTCAGCTTTTTGTGCAGTTAGCTTGGTTTTATAAGGTATTTGGTAAAGGTCCCATGTGGTGTTTTGAGGTTGTGATAGGCTTGGTGGTATAAACTAAAAGCTGTTAAGATATGAAAATATGTAATTCTTCCATTCCTCTACATATCTTCACAAGCTGGGAAGAGTTTGACTAAAGTGCTACGCCCGACAACAAACCAATGCTCAGCTTTATATCACCCTGCCCCTTCTCTGCCCACTACTTTCAGGTGAGCAATTCAGAAACAGCAACAGCTTCACAGTCCACCAGGTTGGTTCACTTTTTAGAGTTACTTTTGCCAACTGTAAAATGTCTCGGCAAAGCACCAGATGTTCTGCTGTTGGCTGCAAAAGTGAACCCAAGAGTCTTCTTGCACTCCCAGCATGTGTGGTACTGGGACTCGGTGGATTACTTTATTTTTGATTGCAATGTCCCCACAACAATAGAAATCTTAGTGTTACCGTATTGTACAGCTAATGTGGCTAACGTTACCTTTGATCCTATGTCCACAGTCAGGGCTATGTGGAAATTATGAAGCTTAACAGCAATCAGTGATGAAGCAAAAAGTAGTTTGTGTTTCTTTGTCGCCAGATGTGCTTTAGTTCAACCTAAACTTGTTTTTCCCTTGGTCTCTGTGCTCACATACCATGCATTGTAATGCAGCTAAATTTCCAAATATGCTGCATTTATTTACATTTTTTTCTGTTTTTACTGTCAAACAATGGAACAACAATGAAATAAAGACTGAAATGCAGACCATTAAGACTAAATGCTAACCAGCAGTCACTTCAGAGCCATTTTCAAGCTGCTCTGCTCTGCTAAAATATTGTTTTTTAAACAGAAAATTCACCATACAGATAAGCCAACGACAACAACAACTGTGCTTTTCATTTGTTAGTTTTTCTCAGTGCTGTCAGTCACAGATGCAGAGTCTTCTTTCTGAAGGAGGCAGGGGCAGCAGAAGGTCAGTGGTTTCAGACAACCTGTTGAGAGCAGGGTTAAAACCAGGGGTTATACAGTCATGGCGAAATCAACCATCATTGCAATATTTGGAGCTGAAAAACTGAAAGACACACTGTTGGGACACGTGAGACTTTCATGACATGCTAAATAAATAAAGATAAAGGGCACACTATATGTCTTTTAAATGGTTATTTCAGGAACTTGATATTATCCTTTCAATAAAGTGGGAGGAATTCACAATTGAACAACAGACTGCATATTAAAGATGGACACAACCTCTGGGTATAATAAGTAACGCCTACAGGAAAAGTGCTTTAAATGATTGTATAGAAGTGTATTAAAACATGACTCTGCGTTTCCTTTGATCTGTTACCTCAATAAACATTTTCCTAGTGAGTTTATGGACTTCATCACTAGCTTCAAGACTTTTTTATTGCAATGTGATGTTCATTTTGTAAATTATGATCCCATTTAAAGCATAACAGACAATAAAGCAGGGTATATATTCTAGGCACTGGCTACCTTGCAATTGACAGGTTGCTGCAACTCTTTGAATGAAGCCAGATCTTCCTTATGGTTACTTGCCTTTCCAGTAGCCCTTCAAAAGAACAGCTCATCGTTTTGGCTGGACTTCAACAGTGTGTGGCCAGCCATCTAAACACATATGTCTGTCCCTGTCTGACTGAGTCTGTTGTACTCAGATGCAGCCACAGCACAGTCATGAATGGGGTGTTTCGTGGGGTTAAGGCCATGGTAAGGCTTGGGAGGGCCGTGTTGTGTAGAGGTGTGTATTTGGTTTGTCTGGACCCTTCTTGACTGAGTGAGTGATGATTTCCCGTTGGTCACAGCTCTTTCAAAATACATCTGCATGAAAGCTGCAGCTCATTTCAATAGCCGTTGACAACAACACAGTTGACTGATATGTTTCCTAGTTTGGCTGTTATAAAGCATGTAACTGGGGGTTTTTTCAAGGGAGGGGCTGAATATGCATCATGCAACTGCAATCTTTGGCATCACAGAATTCTCTCACAGATTTCTACTCTGGATTCTTGAAGTGGCAAGTCTTTACTTTAAATGTCTCTGTGTGTTAAGGGAACATCTGTAAATTGTAGCGTCCACTCATAGTCTGCTGCTTTTAGTGTTTACACCTGTCAGTTGTAGTCACAGCAAACAACTTATGTTAAACGCTCCCCCTCTAATCGGTACAAGTCTCTGCTTACACACTGGTCACAGGTCACAGCACCTACCATGAATAAATTATCAGTCTTGGGGAAACACTGCAGTTAAATTTAGCCACAACAATAAAAGAAGTGGTCTCCAGTACAACATAGATCCCCTTCCTTCATCCGTAGCACATCATTTGCGAATATAACATAACTACTTTTACTCACACTTAGGCTACGAAACTGAACTGACACTTTGGTGCACATTGATTGATTATTTTGAAATCAGTCAGAAAAAACTTTCTACACAAGGATGGAACACATTGTTAAACTAAATGGATATACAGTGTATAGATTTGCACGCTGACTCACTTTCATTTCCTGGACACTTACCTCAAACCACATGCATCTAACCCTTACAACAAAAATCTTGTTTCAGATCGTACCTCTCTAAATCTTGCGGCTTATCTGATAAGAAGCAGGTTTTGTCGAAACGTTTAACAGAATAAACAGATTTTAATCCCCACTATATACACATACACAAACCTGTCATTGTAAGCTTTAGCAGGCGCAGTACACACTGCTATCACCTTTCTCTGCGTTACATATAACTCCTCATCAGGTTGCTAGCCCAGCTCTAGCAGGGGAAGAACAGGCTAGATTGATGCTATTTGTCTTCTCACACATGCTAAAATAGAGGTCACATCTTACTGATGTAAGACAAGAGAGACAAAACACCGTCTCCCTCTCTCTCTCTCTCGCCGTCTCTCCTCAGAGGTTTTGTTCAGTCCTGCAGTGAGAACGAAGTCACAAATCAAGCAGTTTGAGCATCTGACCTCATTTCAAATATGAAGATACAGACTCATTTATAGCTGCAAACAGACAGATGGACTGGCAGACAGATGGACATGCAGATATTTATTTCAAAGTGGATATTTTAGACTGGATGAAGCATATGGTGGTGTGAGCGCACAGTGGTTCTCCTCTAATCATATTTGATATTATGAATTATATTTGTAGCAGAAGTGTTAAACACTTATGTAGGTATGTGGACCTGCTTTCTTGTGACAGAAAGGTCACTAAAGAAATTGCATTATCTCAGTCACTGGAGGGATTGTGCTAATGCAAATACATGTCTGAGGTGTGAAGAAAAGCATTTACCAAAGCAGTCCTTGGCTTTGCAAAAGCAGATGGCTCTCTTTAAGACCCATCATATAATCGACCTCCCCGTTCCTGGAAGCCAGTAGGCTCTGCTAGCTGTCAGGGAAAATAACCGTAACGCTGTTGTCAGTCTAGCCGATCAGCTTGCCTGGTGGAAGTGAAGTCCCTTTCAGGGCAACAGCAGCCCCTGGTATGGTAATGCCATGTAGGCCACATCCCTTTTCCTTGCATGTTCCCCATACTTGACATTTGATGTTTTCTGTAGCTATGTGTCCTTCTGAAGGCCTGGGGACAGTTGTGGCTCTTGGATACCTGATGTCACTCTTCCGCATGGTTTGTCAGTCAGCTCTGACAGTGCTATGTTTGTCAAATCGCACTAAGAACGAAGGGAAGGATTAACCATGATTAAAATAATGCCTTTTCTTTTTGGTGGAAGCTTTTACATGTATATGACAATCTTACAAACACCCCATAGTCACATATTTATATTTGTGTCAGAGCTTTTAATGCGAAATCAAAGTGACATTCTGTACCTTTACATCTCTTCTGTCTGCTCATTCCATGGGATTTGTATTTCGCATGTATTCGAAATACAAATCCCATTCCTGGCAAACTGAAAGAGTTACATTATTTCTCCTGCTGCTATTTACTCGCACAGATAAAGACACTCAATACAGTACCTCCCTGAGTAAATGTGAGTGCCCTCCATAATGCAGCCAGTTGGCATATCTTTAAGTAGGAAAATGACAGCTCATTAAAGGTCTGACAGGAGGGCTCGCCACTTGTGAAGCCCACTCTAACCATTCAGAGGTGTGGAGCACAGATAGGGACCCTCTACACAGCTCTTGGATGATGACATGTCAGGAACTGAAAAGAAAAAGGCTAAGGGTAGGACAGAGAGGTGCAGGTTATTCTCTGTGGAGTGAGCATTTTCTGAAGTGTTACCTGCTTTCAACTTGATCATGGAATCTTTGTTGATTTGTAATGTGGACGTGAAAGAATTTGCTGATATGCCAGTACAGGTATCTTACAAGCAAAGTGCAACACAAATGTATTATTTTGGTCACTCTTACACATTGATTTTTCTGTGTAGGCTACCTCTTATACTGAAAGCAGAACCTCTTTCTGCACAATTAAAATCTGCCACTGGATGGCGCACAAGTATCTTTATTGGACTCATAAAAAGCTCGTTTAAGTCTCAAATTACTAACATATACATGCATGCTGAATGTGCCATGCAACAGCAAGGTTATCCGCTGCAGCCCCTTCATTTCGGATTAATCAGGGAGACACATGAGAAAACCACAGCATATAAATGACAGACACTGAGAGCAGGTGATCTTTGCGTCCTTAGGGGCCCCTGAGCTCACAGCATTGAGCTGATTAATATGTAAACAAACCCATTAGTCCACGCATGTGCTCTTAATTGCGGGACACTTCTGAGGAGTCTTGTTGCAAAGGCTACACACAAAGAATGGGCGTGAGTTGTCCCTCGAAAGGGAGCCCAGAGACTCTTGCTTTTTTTGCATCAGCGATCTGAGCGCTCAGTTCACAGTCTGGGAGAGACAGCGAGCACACCAGCGGGATGGATAGCACAGGTAGGTCGTGCTTTGCCTTTTTTCCTCAAAAGAGATGCACTGAAAAGTGCTTGTTTTGTCATATTTATCAGCTAGGACGAGAACAGAAGACGCCAACACAATTTTGGATATTTTAATTTGGTGGAAAGTGCTGCGGCGCACAGTTCTGTCAGTAAACACTGCGCAGTTGCACAAATAGTTGGTTTGATCTAAAACGGACGATGAGAAAATCAATCTTAATCTCTGCAACGTTTTTGTTTAGATTTTAGTGTTTAGTGGTAGTGGCTGCTTTTCATTTTACGCACGATGGTCATTTTACGCACACATTAGACTCTGCAGCCTTTCAAGTTTAGTGACTAAACTGTGTAAAAATTCCATTTCTGCTACTGTCTCACATGAAAACTCCAATATTTTCTCTCTTATCATCAGGATTTACGACAACAGTTGTCTGAATACTCTCCAAAAATCAACTAAGACGCGCAGGAGGGAGGGGAGTCTCAGCCGGAGAGAGTCTGAGTGCGTCTGTGTGTCAGTTTGAGAGAGTGAGGGAGCATCACAGATAGAGGAAGAGAGAGGGGAAGAGAGAAGGGACTAAGTCTGGACCAGGTGATCGAGTACTAACAAACCTCCAAGGGGCTGCTGGGTTTTATCAGTGTGCGCGGGATCAGCGATCCAACCATGGTGCCAGCGCGCTGCCCGGGACCCTGTGCCACCCTGGCACTGGCCCTCCTCATGGGATGCGGCGTGGCTTTCTGCCTCGGCCAAAACGACACGGAGCCCATCGTTCTCGAAGGGAAGTGTCTTGTGGTGTGCGACTCGAACCCTTCTTCGGATGGAGCAGTCACCTCCTCTCTTGGCATTTCAGTCCGCTCCGCTGGGGCAAAGGTGGCTTTTTCCGCCGTGCGTGGAACCAACCACGAGCCGTCAGAGATGAGCAACACGTCTATGACCATCTATTTTGACCAGGTCAGATGTTCAAAGAGTTTCGCACCAAGAATTCAATATGCATCTTGTTTTCTTCAATACTATGTTCTTAATTACTATGCTCTCCTGGTGCATTCTACGTGCCATGGATGTGCAGAACTTCTTTAAGGTCATGTTTCCTTGATTTTCTTTTGCTGTTGACGCTGTGTGTGATCTGAGTAACGAGTATGTCTGAATTAAAGAGCACGGTGTTGTTTATCCTTTGAAAGGGATTCGTGTAATGCTGTGCGTAATTGGCGTGATTTGGAGATGCGCCGCCAAAACGAATGATCATCCATGCAGGATCATTTATCACATATGCGTCCTAGGCCTCGGCCACATTTACATATGCCTTGTGTAGCTTTTGATTAGATGTTCCAGTAAGTTTTCACGGCTGAGGTCTTTGGACAGCGGCCTGTTATAAGCGACGAATCAAACTGGGAACCTTCCCAAACTGCTACTGAAGCGCAGCCGGAACATTTGACAAAAACAGAACCAGGCTCTCTGATACGCCTCTCTGCAGTCAGTGCATCGCAGACACAAACAATGCATTACCACAAAACCAGCTGTTGTGTTAAGTGAAGCATGCAAATGGGAAAATAGAGCAGTGTCTCAGTGTGCGCCTTTCTCTGATCACAGGTTTTAGTGAACATCGGCAACCATTTCGATCTCAAAGCAAGTGTTTTCCAGGCACCAAGAAGGGGGATATATAGTTTCAGCTTTCACGTGGTCAAGGTCTACAACAGACAAACCATACAGGTAAGCAATTCGGAGACGGTTGGTCTGCATTTAGTGGGCATGGCATTTCAGTGACCCGACATGAGACTCAACTCCAAGCTTGTTTGCGCTCTTTCCCTGCAGGTGAACCTGATGCAGAATGATTATCCGGTTATATCAGCATTCGCCGGTGACCAGGACGTTACGAGGGAGGCGGCCAGCAACGGAGTACTGCTGATGGTTGAACGGGAGGACCGTGTCTATCTGAAGCTGGAACGGGGCACCCTAATGGGCGGATGGAAATATTCCACCTTCTCAGGCTTTCTAGTGTTTCCTCTATAATCTAATCGGCGATGAATCACGTCGCACGGGACTCTGCTTAGGTTGAGGAGCAAAAAAACACATGCCATTTATTTTTAACCTAAATAACTGTTAGCCAAGGAAGCCGACGAATATCTGTATACCTACACTCGTCCACTATCTAGTCAAATATGAACGTTTCCTTGGAGTTTCACATATTCAAATCCATCAATCAACTTTTACGCAATCTGGATGATTAAACGTATTGACCGGCCATTGGCGCGTGCTTGTCGGGGACGTGGATTTTTCCTTGCTTGGAAAACAAAACTTTGCCGACAGACAAACGGGTGTACGTGGGCAAAAAACGAACAAAGGAGAAGACGTGGAGTGGAGGAACTGAAGTCCTGGACAGGCCGAGTGTGTTATGCTCTATTTTATGTTTGTATAGCCTTAAAGAATATATGGTTTCCGTCCAAGTGAAGTATATGGAATTATGGACAACCAGAGAAGAAGTGCTTTCACGCCCAAGGCATTTTTTTGCACGAATGGAAGTTTTTTTTTCTCCTTTTTTTCCTTTATGTTTTGTGCTGTCAATGGTGTTGCGTTTGGATGCTGAACATATTGAAAATAAGCCAAATGTAGGCCGCCGACGAGTTTATTAAAAGAGAAAAAAGGCGACATATTTCAGCCACCAGAGACGACTTAGAGCCCTTTTATTAAAAAAGAAAAAAACAATTATATAATTTATAAAGTACATATTCACATTATTGTGTGTTCGGAATCTGCGTAGCTTTGACTGATTTAATGTTCAGTGACGTTGCTCACCAAATGTACATTGTGGAAATAATAGAAGAATCCCTATATGTCCCGCTTAATAAAAGATATTGTATTGTATAGGCTAAGCGCATTTATCACTTTTTTTATTCATGTGGCTTTTATACAAGGAAAAAATGTTTGTAAATGAAGCCAGAGAAGCTCAGAGGCCTTCAGAGGAATCAAGAGTTCACTGTGAGCAGAGTCGCTGTCCGAGGTGCTGAAATACAACACTGGGCTTCTGATCCAAAAAAGTAACGCAGCCGCATTAGTTACAAGCTTTTTTTTAATGAATTCACACAACTGGAAAGAAAATAGAAAATGTCAATCAGCTTTAATCATATTATATTTAGACACAGCTTCTTGTCATTGCTGATTGGAAACTGTGATGTAATTGCTGGAACTTGATTATTACGCACTCCTGAAGTTGCAGCACAGCACGGCTGGATATTGGTGCGCCTTTACGCACTGCACAATGGAAATGTCTTTTCTCGAAATAGACATGCGTTTTGAAGTGATGCCAAAGCGTCACTTGGTGCGAGGTGTAGTTTAATGTGTGCAAAGATTCCTCATCCTGTGGTGCGAATTTGCCTTTTTTTTCTCGCAGCTGGATGCCATCTTCTTTGGTAATCCATGTTTTTTATGTATATGTTTCTGGCAAACACACACACACACACACACACACACCTACACACCTGTGTCTCTCACCCCCCACCCCCCTCTCACTCACACTCTCTCTCTCTCTCTCTCTCTCACCCACACACACACACACACACACTTCCAGTCATGCCATCCTCCCACCCCTCCTTCTCTAAACTTTAAGGCCAACATGATTCAGGTGATTCAGACTAATCAAAGCAAAGTGCAAAAAATTCTGCTTTTTCTAAATGAATGATTTTTAAAAAATCTAATCTATCTTCTAATCAGACAATACGGCTGAAGAGAAAAATGCCTGTTTTTCCCCCTGGGAAGGTTGAGAGCAATTTACCAGTGATAATATATTCGACAGGCACATTTTAATACTTTACTAGACAGCTCTTAAAAGACTAAAGAAGCTTTCTGTGGGAGACATATGCCAAACGTACAAGTATGAGAAGCCGTGCTGTGTTTTATGATGTACAGTGAATGAGGTGAACCCAGGTGACAGCCTTTATCCGTTATTGATTTTCTTTGTTAAATCTGTGCCAATCGCAGATGAGTTGTGGACTGAGCGACAGTACTGCAGCTCAAAGGTGTCCCTGCTGTTTTAGACAATCTTAGAAGTTGCAAGTCGCCTTGAGTGTTTCATTTTGCAGGTCGGGATAACTGATCTATCTGCTGTGAGTCTATTGGGTGAAAGTTTGCTAGCTATATTCAAGCGTATTTTGGAAAAGCTGACGCTTTATTTTAGTGCTGTGGGCCGCTGTTGTGCTCTAAAGGTTGCTGTGTTCACTCAGTAGAGACACACCTTGAAACATCCTGTATGGAAGCTGAGGTTTGGTGTGTTCACATGCAGTATGTCCCCACTGAAACATCTGTTGGAGGAGATTGGGACAGAAAACCCTAAAGGACAATCACTGGTGAAGACAAGACGTAGATTTTTAATTATGTTCAATGAAATAACACATGCGATTGTCATGCCTCATCCATTTTGATCTGTTTCGTGTGATATGGATTCTTGGCCAGTAAAAGTAAACCTTTACTTCTTATGGGTGGTAACGTTGGTTATGCCTTTAACTAACCTTCCTCAAAGCGGAGAGACACAAAGTGTGGTGATCTGTAAAGGTCAAGATGAAGGATCTGGGGAAAAAATGCAAGAAAAAGCAAGTGGGGAGATGGCTGCACTGCTGAAATCTGTAATTCTAAGGACAGATCCATGCATTTTAACAGCTAAGAATTAAGGCTGTAAAGCTTCACAAACCCCCTGATTTATTTATTTTTTCAGACTTCAGAATCCACAAGGTTCTCAAGTGATTAGATGTAAACTGTCTGATTGGTTGAGCATCATAAATCCAATCTTCATCGTTGCAGTGGAAGCCATTCTGCAGAGGAAATGTCCATTTATAACAAAGCCAGCATGACATTGGCAGGAAAAAAAAACAATCTTTCATCTATGAGTAATGCAGAAAACCTGCCAGAAGAGTTAAGCGCCACATTGCGGCACTTTGTGATAATCCCGAGCTTGTTTAAACATATTGACACACCGCTATTGTTCTGCCTCAAACACAAACATAAGAAAGCATAAAGCAAACTGTTTGTGCAACTGAGGTTAAGAGCGAGCACCGGCAGCTGCTGGGCCTGGGCCTGGAGAACATTAGTATTTATAGCTGGCAATATCATACACGTGAGCAGCTGGAATCTTAAGTTTACTTGCTTTCTTTTTCTATGTGAATGTTTGCTTTCTTGTTTTTTTTGTTTGTTTGTTTTTTAACATACCTTCATCTTGTGTGTAACAGAACACAACAGCTGAGAACAAAGGAAAAAGACCTGCTGATAGCCTGCTGATGCCAGCAATAGGACTGCACAAAGCAGCAGAAACTGCCAGCAAATCATTGTGATTTGGAGAGTGTATTAAACCAGCCTATAAAGTGCTAATTGTGCCCATACTGGAATGAAAAGTCTGTATCCAAATGTTCCTCTTAGATAATTAAGCTTGGACATAGCAAATGAGAAATGAAAACAAAAAGCCCTTTTTCAGTTATTGCATACTATCAAATAAGTCCGGCTAAATCACTTCTTTCATGTTAATAATATGATTTCGATAGATGTGATGACCAAAGTGAAGATATTTCCATTGGAATCCTTTTTGGTTTGCAACTTAACAGACACGTTGCACCCAAAATGAAGGGCAAACGCTGCATAATGCTGCCATAACTGCAGAATATAACTCATCCTGACTGGTTTTTTTGTCTCTCGCAGTAAATACAGTCTCCCACATTATCAGACGGTCCACACTCATTGTACGACAGACTTGGGTCTGCTTTTTATTGAAGAACAGATGGCATTTTACTGTGCTTTGCAGGACACATGCAGATAACTGCAAAACTTGCATATGCCGTTAAAACGCCCTGAACTCATATGGCCTTTTTTTTCTCCAGCTTTTTATTTGTTCTTCCATGATGTCCTTAAAAGATGCCCTCTTGGCACACATCCTTTCAGGATGGGCTCTTGAACCTGCCTGTAGAACACGTGCACATGCAGTAGGATCATAGAGCGGCTACACCGTGGGGCCCCTCGCCGTGCAGAGGTGCAGCAGGGCTCCATGCGTTGGAATTTAAATTATGTAATAGACTCATGTCAGTTATTCCTTAATGAGGTTCTTTTAATGAGTGAACACCCACGCATTAAACACACACACTCACCTTTTACACCTATAAGCATTCTGAACATGCATACACACACATCAGAGTTTAATTTCTGCTCATTCAGCCTTGAACAAAGTGGCTCCTATTTGGAAACATCTAAACATATCTTCAATCCACTGTGGAGAAACGACATTAAAACCGTTTTAGAAATTAGAATTAAAGTTGTCTGGAGGCTGATTTTGAAAGGCGTCCTCTGAAGATCAAGACGGCTTTGACACTCATTTCAGCTCCTCTTGTAGTGTCTAAACATTTAATTACATCTCCTTTGCATATCTTCAGCGGGGTGATTTGGTCGATCTTAACATGAATGATAGTTGGCAGGTGAAATGTCATCTTTTCTCAGATTTTTTTTTTTTTTTTTTGCATGTTAACAAGAAAACTGAATGCATCATTTGTGCAAACAAGATAAATGACACTCTCCACCTCCTCCTCTTCCTCCTTGCATCAAAACATTCCCTCAAATTATTTATCTGTAGTGAATGACGAAGTTCCAAAATCTTTTATTGAGGAAAAAAACCTTGCCCTTGCTTGAAGCACAAACTCTTCCCCAACCTTGCTTGCAGCAATCCCATCTCTTCCTGTACTCTAATATAATGCACCATTTGTATCACAACACTGTTGCTATTGCACACTCAATTTTTCCAGCTGCACATCATTGATATTTTTCTTTTACACATCAAAAATGCTATATATAACACACTATTTAGTCACGTTCGGAGCTAAATATATATAAAAACGACTCATAAAGTGACTGATTTGAGATTGATTTGTTCTACATTTTTTATTTGTTCATAGTCTAGTAGCATAAATGATTCTAGTGCTTTCACCCTGGAACATCTCTTCACTTCTCTGTAGACTTGTGTATTAACAGATTCTTGTTATAGCACATTGCGAGTGCAAGTTTAACCTCAGCTCAAGTTGTTTCTTTCCTCTTTCAGCGGGAAAAGCTGCCGTCTTCAGATCCAACATTTACTTTTTCCTTTCAGAGACCCAAGGTCAAGAAAACATGTTGATACTGTTGGCACACTGTGAGACCCTAAAGAAATGGCTTCCTGACCCATCTCGAATCCCAACCCATGGTTAAACAACAGAGGAGTTGAGCACTTTGCCTCCCTCCTCTCCTCCTGAGTAGCCGCAGAAAGCAATATAAGGAGAAAGCCATGCTCTGTAGTGTGTATACGTATCAGCAGTTTCCTGGTAATTATCTCTGCATTTCTGACCGCTGAGGTCAAGTTTGTGTTTGGATATTTCCTGAATTTCTATAACTCATTCTTCGACCTCTCCAGTGTGCGGATGTGAATTGTACCTTTTCTGTAGACTCACACTGCCAAAGGAGAGAGACCCTAACAAGATTTTCAACCTTTCCTTTTGATTGCAGATGAGCTAAATACATTGGTATGCATGGGAAAAAAAACCTTCAGAAAAGGTGTCTCTTACCATAGACTCATTTCCTCCCAGTCCTAGTCCCTGTTATGGGTGAAATTGCCTTAAGTGTGATTGTGAGTGCGAATAAGCCTTTCACAGCATTATTTTTATTCAAGCTGTTCCCAGGCAAACCTACAGGCAGTTCCTTTCGGGTCTGAAATGACGCTTAGGGGCCCACTCAATCTAATATCTAATGGGACTGCGAGTTAAAAGGAAATGCATACCGAATGTCAGGATTTATCACCGGTTTTAATGGTCCGCACCTCTTTATATCATTTTTTAAAACCTCTTTCCATAGGTTTCCTTCCGAATGAGCCCTGCTAATTTCATGGGCCACAGTAATGGCCACATTTTGTCAGCAAAGCATGGAGACATAACCTGCATGGGCGATAAAACCACCTGTGCCCTCTTCTTCTGAAGCACAATTATATACACTGGGGATGTTTTTAAGTCCTAATAATAAACAACATCGGATTGTATGTGGATGTACAGAAGTGGCACGTCCTGTTGAGTCAGAAATTTCACCTTAGGCTTCGCTATTACAGTTGCACGGTGACCTAGCTAATTTGCACTTGAATGGAAAGACACTGACGCAAACGGAGAATACACTGAGAGGATAACATGTGGCAGTGGCTTGTTAATAATGCATTTGTTTGCCAAACAAATAAATAGACACACAACGCAGACAAACATCAGTCACCGAACCGCTGCTGTGAACAGGCCCATCCCTGAAGAAAAGGGGTGGTGGGGAGGGAGGGTGGGTGGCGTGTGGTGGGGGGGGTACAGAGAAAGTCTGTTTATTCCTTCTGCCACAGCCTGCAATATCCATACTGCTGAAACATGCAATTCCCCAAAGAAAACACAACCTCGTCCAAGCCCACCCCTCAGCATCCCACCCGCCTCCCCCCCCCCACCTCTACACCACCACCACCACCGCACAGACAGTAGGCAGCACGGAGCCAGGCATCCCCGGCTCATATGAGCAACTCCTTGATGTGATGGTTCCAATACATCATCTGTCTACACATTAGATTCAGGCGCAGCATGCCTGAGAGAGAGTATCCTGGACCCAGCACCTAACCAGTTTAACTACATTCATTAGAATGGGGAAAAGCTGTGCCTCAGCACAACGAGCTGCAGCGGAGGACAAAACACACTGTGAGCTGTTGATCCTCGGGATCAGGCGCAGAGATACACACACTTGTGTGGCAAAGTGACAAACATGACAACACCGCAGCAGCAGAGAGACTATATTTACAGGTGTAGGTGTGGATTCTGGTTATGGTAATTTTATACATAATTTGGATGGGATATAGCACCTGGTTTAATAAGGTTACATGTCTTGCCCCTGTAAATGGAAACAGACTATCACCAACCACAGCAAAGAGACGAGTATACGTTACTGCTAATTGAAAGTCACACATGCCTCAGTATTTCAGGCTCCCACAGTTTTTTCTCCTTCTTCTAAGCAGATAAGACCAGCAGAGAGACCACCAATCAGACGTCACCTGTTAGTCTTTTTTTGTCCGTTTTATTTTTATGCACGCAGCTTTATAAAAATAGTGAGTGTGCTTTTAAATCCACAGTGAAAAAAACAAGATAAATAAAAACACAATCACCAACAGATCTGAAAAGTCAAGCCGTCAAAAGCATGCCAAACGATGCTATAAAGCCTTTCAGGTGATTCCTGTCACCTTACAAATGTTAATAGCACACTTTCCTGTAGATTATTGCATTTGCCCGGCCCTGTGATGGCATGTAGAGTATCCACAACTACCAGACCTGCTTTTTTTTCTTTTTTACCTGCTCTCTTGTTCTGACAGAGGCGTGAGCTGTTTATTTATGACTCTCTGTAGTGCTTTATACACAGACCAGACAGACACTATCTATCCAGGTTGCATGATACGACCAATACAAAAGCCTTTTCATAAAACACACAGAGCAGTGATAATAAGTACCTGGAGAATTAGTGTAACAAGCGCACACAGTATGGGGTCAATACTGATTTTCATCCCTTTGGACATTGTTGGCTGTTTTTTCAAGTTTGATGTCACCTGAGCTCTTACATTAGTCTGAATTAGCTGAACTGAGAACTTTTAACACATCGTTAAAGAATGGGAGTTGCATATATTTATGCAAACATAAAAGTTACTCCCTCAACGGTGGAAGTGTTCATGAGGAGCCAAGTTTAAATCACTCCATCAGTCTGTGAGAACGAGATTTCTCACCTTATGGTGAGTGATGCTTATTACAGGAGGCTCCCAGTGCACCGAGTTCAACTACGGCTGCGGCTAATGCTCTCAGTAAAGACCTGGATAAACTCTCTGCATGCATTTTGCACTACATTTCCCCAGTAAACAAATTATTACATCTCTAATCGTCTTTGTCCACATGCGTTATACGATGGCATCAAAGTTGATTTTATAGATTAAAGGTGCAGTCAGTGAATCTGGAGAAAGATTGTTGGTATTTAGCTTAGCATACTAGATTTACTGCCCCCTTTACCTCCATCTCCCCTTCCTTTGTCCTCTGTCCTCTGTGCAAGCTTGAATTTGCCGATACAAGCTGGAAAGGTGTTGAGCGGATCGGTTCGAGCCACTTTGTTTCCCATTTACAAAGCCAGAATTAAATTTGACATTCACTGTATTGGATGTGAATTGTTGACTGAAGGTAAATATTTCAGACAACAGCGCTTTAAATCAGTTCGCCATAAACACGTTAAAATATTCACTGAAAAGCATTGTTTTCATTATTGCTTTATTTATGATGCTGGTGAAGGCAGTGGAGTTTTATTTCTCGCCATAAAAAACATTTTTATGTTCACTTAGAATGAACCAAAGGTTTGCAGGCGAACTGCGCATAAATATCCGAATATCTGACAGTAAATTAAAAAAATATGCTTGGAGAGAGTGGAGAAGCAATTAAGCAATGCATTCTCATCATTAGAATGAAGAACCGACTCCCATTAGTGGCAAAGATGTAAAGTGAAACAAACAGTAAAAAAAAAAAGTTCTTATGTGGAAAGATGCCACTTCATTGTTTTGGATTGTCCAGCTCTGATGACAGAACCGTGTTTGAACACTGTTTTGCTGTTTGAACGCTGTTATGGCGACAAAACCAAGCAGACTGCGTATTTGCATAATTATTGTTCTGCAACTAACAAGAAAATAAAGACAACAGTGGATCGCCGGTTCATGGTAACACACCAATATTGTGACCAGGCCTGAAACAAGATGTCCTCATACGTGTGAACGGACTCGGGCATCATTATTTCTTTCCCCTTAATAAGCTGTTGTCTTGGAGTCCTGCATGATGCTGCCTTTCAATAATGACAGCGGCTCACGGCGTTCACTGTGCTCTGCCTCTACCTGCTGCTGGGGGATTGTTTTGGACACAATGACAGCCACAGATATATGCAGTATTTTAGACACTGTTATGAAATATTTCTTTAAAACTTCACAGATGTGCTCCTGTGAAGTTGGAAAATTTAACCATGTCCTGGGACTGGAACTTGTTAAATATACAAGTGCTTCTGTTTTTTTTGTTGTTGTTGTTGTTGTTTTGTTTTTCTTTGCAGAAACCCATTTGTTGGTAGATTTTAGCTCCTGACCCGCAGTGGCCTTTTCGCAGCGCAGTACATTACACTGTACTCAGAGGGATTGTAAGTAGCAGGAGAAATAGGATGGAATTAAAGAGCTCCTGTGTCTTTCAATAAAATGTTTTATAGGGGAAAGCATGCATTTCAACAGGGTAAGTGCCACGTCTTTTCACTGGACTCTGAATTTTGCGTGATTATTTCTTGCCTATGCACCTTTTAAGAATTCAGTATTGACAAATTGCATGTTGCTGCAGGTTAGATCAATGTCTCCGTGGAAAAGGAAATAAAAACCCAAGCATGTCAATCTCAACTTATCATAAACATATGGGCAGAGCGGCTTCGTGGAGAGATTGAATTGAGCTTGTGTTCATGGGAGTTTCTCCACAGCCTCGGGCATCGCGGCCGACCTTGAGGAATGCTACAGGCGTGTTTAAGGGTGAAAAAAAAAGAGATAACGAAGTTGGTAGGCTGGAAAGTGGAGGCTGGCCTGTGATCAGACCAATGTGGCGGAGATGGAAATTCGCCTCACTGTCAATAATCACATTCATTTCCTCCCACTTGACATGAGGAGCTCAAGGAGGGAATATGCAGGAAAGGGAAGGTCATTTTGATGCTATAACACCTGTTTAACGGGATATTATTCATAGGGGAATTCAAACTCAGTATCCAAATCCATGAGCTATATATAATTACTGTAAATCAACAATTAAATATAAGGGGATTGCTTGGCATTTCGGGAAATATGCTTATTTGCTTTCTTGTCGAGTTAGATGAGAAGATTAACAGCACTCTCATGTCTGTGCTGTAAATGTGTGGCTAAAGCTAGCAATCAGTTCGCTTCGCTCAGCATAAAGACTTGAATCATGGGGGAACAGCTAACCTGACTCTGTCCAAAGGTAACGCAGTCTGTTTTCCAGCAAGCTCTCCTATTAACAGCAAGCAGTGAATGAGCTTGTTTGTCTATTTCATACAAAAGATTTGGTGTTAAAAACTGCAATTTGGCTTTTTATTGGAAGCAAGTGCTGGACTACTTTATGTCAGGGAGTTGTTCGTCGTTGGAAGAAATCCTCCGGTAAATTTTACACCCTAAAATGCTTTAAACCAATATATTTGTTTTTAAATGTGAGTTTTTTTTGTGCAGAATTTTGCATGCTCTCCTCATTTTTGTTTACTGCTTTTCTTCACACAACTGATACAAAATCACATTTGGGTTGTTTGAACACTGTTATCCCACAGCGTGTAGTGCGTTTGTCCTTTGGCCTGAGAACGAGCTCGTGTGTTTACTCTGTGCACTCTGTGGCTGACAGAAAGAGCCTCTTGTTGGAGGCTCAAGCGTGCGTTGGCTCAGATAACATGTTTAAAGGATACGTTCGAGCCAATCCACTTTGGGGAAAACCTTGTGTGGGATCAACGCTGGCATGCTGATGAGCTTCGCTCAGGTGTTGCCAGAGGCAGCATGATAATGGTCAGAGCATGCAGAATCATTGCAGAAGCACTGATAGTTCAGGAGGAATTAATGAAGCACACGCCAAACCACAGAAACTTACATGGCGCTCAGGCTCATCATTGGTAACACAGAGATGCCATACTCACAGGTGAGAGGTCAGAGACACCTTCTTTGTCCAGGAAATTAAATGCAGCCATCATGGCTGACCCTGAGATTGCAACTCCAGGGAGCTGAATCTTCTCCACAAAGCACAAACACAGTGGTGCTCTCTACAGTGTACAACTCCATTTAGAATCCTGGTTCTGAGCACTTTAATGCTGAGGATATTGAATGAAAACTTAATTCAGAATTATTTAAAACCATTTAGAGTTACATGACAGCAGAGCAGCCGAGTGCTTAGAAAATCCATTCTGTTCTGATGCTGCTGTCTGGTTTGTGTTGAGATTTGCCCAATCAGATTCCCTCCCCATCCACTCTGCCCCAGTTCTCGAATAGTCCCCATCTGGTTTGACAATCTGTTTTGATGGAAATCAGTTGTTTTTTCTCCCCTCTCATCCCCACTCGCTGCTCTTGCGGTTTTTTACTTGAAGCTTCCCTGCGATCATGGCTCAGACGCTTCAGATGAAACTTGGGCATGATCACAGCCTCTCCAGCATCGCCACCAGTGCCTCGCATTGCTCACCGGCCCTGAGGGAGTTGAGCCTCGTACAATAGGATCCCTTAAATTTCACCTAAAATAGGACTCTGAGTATATTGAGATGGAAATTGAAGTGGTAGCTCTCCGTGCCGCTGTTAGAAAAGGAGCTATTTTACCATCTGTTAATTTTTAAAATCTTGATTTTTTTGTCAGGCTGTTTCATCTCATTCATCTCACAAGACCATTAGCCAGTCTAATAGTCTTGTAGATCTTTATAGGAGCTGGATGATGTGTTCTTTTCTTTTTTATTCCATGTTATCTATTTTTCTGTGAAATACAGATGGAGGTTATTGTTCTGTTCAATAGTGAGTGACCATGTAGTCTCTTTAAAAGAGGAGCTATTTAAATCTTCTTTGATACCATCAGTTAAAAAACACTAGCCATGCAAGCTGTTCATCTTTGCCTGTTTACTATTTGGCTGGATATAATGCCAATGAATAACAAGTTAATGCAGCGGGAAAAAAAAAACTGTGTTAAATTCCAGTGGCAGGAAAGTTTTATCAGCTCTGCATACCTTTGGATGTCAGTGTTGAAAGAGTAAACACAGTTAAGAGAGTCAGCAAGAAAACAAGAGAGGGGAGTCGACTCCCCCTCATCGCCCCTCCCTCGTCTATCTCTATGGAATAACTGTGACTACCATCACAAACTCTGTCTCTGTCAACAACTGCCAATGCATCTTCAGACGGTAAATCGTGATCAACGTAGAGAGACTCTACCCTGGCAGAGAGGCGAGGAAGCAGAAGAAACGGTGTTCTCTCTCTCTCTCTTTCTCTCTCTCTCTCTCTCTTTTTTTTTTTTTTGCAGAGGCATTGTGAATATTCTTTTGTGTCCTGCCTTCCTACTCCTCCCTTTTATATAGCAAAGTTTTGGAGTGTTTTTAAATGCAAAGGTGGTGTGCTTTTTCTACTCCCCAAGTGCATTCCCATCCCAAAACACTTTCTGAATCTGTGTCTTCCTCTGCTGCCGCCGCCTCCCTCCCCACCCGCTCTCTCTCTCTCTCTCTCCTCTTTCACCCCACACTTCTATCTCCCACAGGTTCACCAGATGATACCACTGCCTCGGCGTTCTTTTCTCTCCCTCCTCCCCACCTTGGCGCATATAATTTTTTTTTTTTGGTTCTGACTTTACTTCAAAGAGGTTTTAAGGCAAGTGGTTCTACCTTTCTCCTGTCTTTTAAAGTGAATGTGCATGAGGAGGATACAGGCAGCTGCTACAGACTGAGCTTCTGTTCACTGAAACGGCTAAAAAAAAAGCCTTGCAATGAACAGCTGTCAAACATTACCCGAACCCACAGATACACAGGACATGTATGCAAGGACAATAAAAAAACACAACCTCTCCAGCAGCATATTCCTAACATTCTTCTGCCAAAGGAAAAGGCAATCTTGCTTTCGTCACTTCTAACCTCCTTTAAGGCTCATATGCTGGTGAGTAAAGGGAGGAGTGGTTGACAAGACACCACCCATGAACCTTAAAACATGTCCTGCATCAAAAGATCTGCTTCCTCTGTTCTGTGTGGAAACCCCTTCGTTTGTTAGAACACAGCAAAACTGCTCAGTTAGCGGTGGGCAGAGAGGATGAAAAAGAGCGCTTGATCCGTGTTCGACCGTGTGGGCTGCATTTAATCCTTGCCACAGACTATACAAGAATCCTGTTATAGTTACATCTTCTTCAGAATAGCAGGGTGTTTAGGGCGGTGCTTCAACCACTCCCACCTCTTCTTCTCCTTCTCTGCTCATCTGCATCTCCCTTCATGGGCTATCCCAGGTGTTCCTGCATTTGTGTGATTTAATAATTCAAAAAAAAAAAAATGCAGAGGAAGAAAGGGAGTCCTCACGGCCACTCCCCGCACCCTCAGGCGGCTCTTCTTTTATCGTGGATTGTGCTTCCTTTGCTGCACCATGTGTGTGTGATTCTATTCTTTACTTCTCTGCTGTATGGGGCTGCTCTCTGTTCAACCAACAACAGTCCCCTGGTGAATCAAATCAGGAGATTATGAGAACATTCAAACGGACCAAATTGGCTTCCAGGAGAGCTTAAATCAATCTAAAGTTAACACTGCAGAGAGAGGAGCCTCAGGATATTTGGAGAGAGGAGGACGATCTTGACAGGGGAGGGTGGAGGGTGGCGGTGACGTGGGGGGGGGATGAGAGTTAACCAATGCTGTTTTGGGTAAGACCAGCGTGAAATGCCACAGCATCAATTACCGAATGATTGAGGGCAATCCGACTGTGTGTGCTGCCATTTAGCAGGATAGAGGAGGATATAATGGATAAACAGTGATTATGCCGAGCCCTCCAGATTGAGAATGTTCATATTTACAGTGTAACACTGGGACAACAACAGCTGTCATTTATGCAATATGTATTTCATTGCAGCATGTCTCCAATTACCTAATTCTTATAAGGAGCACAATACAGTGGATTGTGGCTGCTGAAGCTGATGGATTGTGGGCTTTTTTCAGGAGGAGCACTGTTGTCATTTATCGTTTTCTATTTGGTTTGACTCATTTTTCTCTGAATGGCAAGCTAATTGACCCGTGTGCCACATTGCTGCGGCAAATCAAGGTTTAATACTGTATTTGTCAGGGAGATCCTGCTATATACCTGCTTCATTTCTGCTTGAAATTCTGAAGGGGGCAGCTTTCATCTGCCAAAAGCCAAACCTACACCATCCCACCTCTGTCTCCCTCTGTTTCTGTCTTTGTCTCTCTCTCTGTCTAACCCACCACCCCCTGCTTAGTTAAGCTTGCTAAGTGATAGGCTGTGGCATGGGCTTCTTCGTTCAAAAGACAGGCACATCATTAGGGAGCTGAAGAGTGCAGTTCCTGCCCCCAGGGGAGGGATGACAGTCCGTCACCGCCCTGGGGCTTACCTTACTTTGGACTGCAGAAATCAAAGATGGTGCTGTGAAATTTGAATAGAATAAGATGAAATACTCGCATTGCTTTTTTTCTTTGTTCAGTATTAATTCTGCTGTTGGAAGAGAGGTAAAAAAAAAGAAAAAAAAAAAAAGAAAAGCTTCGAGCATTTTGAAGTGGTAATGATTAATCAGCGAGTGAGGGCCAGGACACTTCACAGTGTGTTTTTTTGAGGTTTGCGAGTGTAAATAAAAATGAAATTTGCGTAAATGAGGAGACGGTGTTGTCAGATGGAATACAGGTGGCCAAATGTGGCTTTGGAGGAGTAAAAATCATGATAATTCACATTCCCTTTAACTTTATACATAAACCTGCCCAAAACATTGCAGAGAAGGACTTTGTTTTTTTTGTTTTGTTTTTTTGGGAGAAGGCCTTTTGAATGTGCTTTTTGAGGATTGCCTTGAGTTTGCAATTCAGGATCTTTCTGCATCTCTGTAGTATCCTTGGTCTGTTCGTGCCGTAGTTTTGCTCGAGCTTCTGTACAGTTCAGAACTAATCTGGCGCTACTCATGCCAAACAAAGACTCTCGTTTTGACTGAACTGCAGAACCACAGAGAGCACAAGTTTGGATCACAGGCTGTGAATCACTTTGCTCTCGTATGGCTCCCTTCACTCCAATTACTTGAAGCATTTCCGTACAAGAGAGACTCATACATACGCAAACAGAGATGTGAGCATGTAAGTGTAAAAATTAGTAACACTTGGCAATAGAGTACATAAATTCCTTAACTATTACCAAGGAGCTTAAAAGAATGCAACATATGGTTGCCCAAATCAAAGCAAAGGTGGTTTGAATATGATTACCTTTATCTATGTAACAAACCTAAGAAACCTTTTTTTGTTTGTTTCTGGATTGGCTATACCCATTTTATCCTGTAGAGGATTGTGGGGGGCTGAAGCCCATCTCAGCTGGGTTTGGGCACAAGGTGGGGTGCATCACATACAGGTGGAAAGAGAATCTTAGATCTGCGTGTTCCAAAGGAAGCAACAGTGTAATCATATTAAAGTCATTTTAAGGCAGAGAGGGATTCTTTTCATTAGGAAAACTAAAATTAAATCACCTAAATTATCTAATATGTAACTTTGAAGAGAGACTTTATCCTGAGCAGACACATAAAGAGTAAACAATATCAAGCTAATCTAGAAGTAATCATACAAATGAAAAACAGTCACTATACTGTGCATTTTATACAAGAGTGATGCTTAAATCTTGTGTGCAGTGTGCATAATAAAGTGACACTTGTGTCTATGTCTCATCAGCTACTGTTTAATCAACTCAGTTCCTTATCCACCAATCAGGGATAACATGACCCCCTGCCTAATATTGTGTTGGTCCCCCTTATGTGCTCAAAAATACTCTGAACCATTGGGCATGGACCAGAGGACCTCTCAAGGTGTCCTATGGGGTCTGGTACCAAGACGTAGGCAGTGGATCCTTTGGGTACTCAATTTTATGCCTCAATTTTAGTGTAGTTTTTGGAGCCAAAGTCAGGTGTATAGTTTTAAAAACTAACCAGGCATCATTGCTGCTCAAATCTGCCCTGTGTACACTGCTCTGCTGCTTTGAATCTCCACAAGTGGACAAAATAAATATACAAATGAATCAGAAACAGATAAATCAATACAATAATTTGAGTGGTCATTATATATATAAGTGTTCAAACTTGTTTTCAGCAGGCAGAATACTAAAAAGGGTTGAAATTTGGAGCTTGGGATCATTGTCATATGGCAGGGTAAGGGCCAAACCATTCACATTTGAATTTGTCTGCACGTTCTGAATTCTTCCTGCTTCACTTACATCGTCAATAAAACGATGACCATACATGTCCAGGCCATGACACGACTTCCTCCATGTTCCACTTAAGCTGTAATGTTTTAGATCATAGGCAGCTCCTGTCCTATACATTTCTGGCGTTGCATCACTTTTGTTAAATGTCATTTTACTCCCATTTGCAAACACTACTTTGTTCCAGAACCTTTCTTGCTTGTCTTTGTACTTTTTGCCAGGTGCACCCTTTGATTCTTACTGCTGATAAGAGGTTTGCATTGTGCAGTATAGCCTCCGCAATTCTGCTGTTGAAGTCTCCGACGAACTCTGACTTGAGACACTTTCACTCCCGCACTCTCTAGACTGAAGTCAATGACTGTTGTTTTGTTGCTTTTCTTTACAGCTTAAAGGATTTTTCTATCACCAGCTGCAGTTGTTTTCTGCGGGCAACCTGCACTTTGTTTTATTGTGGAGTCCACCGGTGGCTTCTTTCTTTTCCTCAGAACTTTTCAGACTGATGTACTTGATATATTCATTTCCTGTGTCATGGTTTTCAATAATTGTTTTTTGTTTTCACTTCTTGCAGATGAACTTTTTTCCTGTCATAGTCAGATCTCTGGTCATCATCTTGGTGTCTGGCTTCAACTGAGATTTCAAAAGACGACAAGATAGACTGGAATAAAGGCTTGACGCCCACTGGGTGAACAATCCATGCAAAAGGAAACATCTGGGCAATGAGTTCGAGCTATCAGTCATCCAGTAAGTTGCTTTTGCACACATTAAACAGCAGGCAATCAACATACTATAGCATTTTTGTAAAACAGTAAAATGCATGTGTATGTCAAGACCATGAAACAGTAAATTGCTGCTTTTAGTTCACACTCATGTGTTGTGTTTACATTGAAACATCTGGCAAAAACATTTCATTATGATGTTAACCTGTTGCAAGCGGCGTCGAAGGTGTGTTGACTGTGCAAATATAACGTATACCAGCATCACCATTATCTATAATCCTTATTTTGAGTTTTCGAGAACTACCTCTTAGTTCATCATTTATTCCTAATTAATTCACAATGTGTTTCTTGGTGTCAGGAATTTTCATGCTTTCTCTCTCAAAATGTAAAATCACAAATATACATAGCAGCTGCCCACAGTAGCTTATACACCCAAATATGCGTACTTAGTAATCTAGCAAGTTGTGCAATGGCAACCAAAAAGCATCCATACCATGAAGGTGGTAACCTGTCCCGCTGTGTCTTGATTTAGGACATTATTTAGTGTAACAGTGGGATTTAAAGGACCCCCAACAGTGTGATCCATGTTGGCTCCTGAACAGAAATGTGCTATTCGGGTGGCGTTCTGCCTGCTTATACACACGGGAGTCTTTGTTAATGCTAATTGGCCGCCGTACCAACCGACGAAGTGGAACGCAGCTTCCCTAGCACATCACGCCTTGTTTGTTATTGAGTGAATCCAAATGGTACTGTTCCTCTGGCACTGCTGGAGCCACCAGCAGCCCCGAGATCTGACAGGAGAGTTTAACCTGTAATTTTGTGCCTACTTGCAGTGCACTGGTCAGGGAGAAGCCATCAGTTCACTGATTGCAGGTTGTGCAGAGAAATCTCCAATCGGCTCATCCCCGCCTGCACTAATAGCAAAATCTCAATTCCCTGACACTCAATTCATCTCAATTTATAGTATGTTGTTTCCATGGAGAACCTATTAGCACATTAGCTGTGTGCTCATTCCAAACGCTGCAAATCACAGTGAGAAATAGATTCCTCTTAACTATTCTATGGCACCCTGTGTAACTGTCGGAAGCTGCTGGATGGTGGTGAGATGCGGTAATGTGTAGTGATTCTTTCTGTGGCATTTTGCCTCCTCCTGTTGTCTCGCCTCTCTTATTAACATGCACTTAAATTCCCTTTGTTCTCTCAAGTGCTCATTAAAGAATTCAGTGTCTTCTGATGTCTATAGTTTTACATAATTAGAACCCAAGAGGGTTCCACGTGTGCACTAAAGTTCTCCATTTGTTTTACTCTGCATTAGAGGAGCAATTTGTTTAATTTCTCTGGAGTTTAACCTTGCTGACTGTGATGGAAAAGCACCTGCAAATCTTGCATTCAGCCAGATCACCAGTGAGAAAACACGGCTCATGAGTGTTTTCTTCCTTGTAGACACTGTGTTGTTATGTATATCCATGGAATGCATTTACATATTGTATATTTATCACCATATTACATATATATTTATAATATAAATGTGTAATGTCATTGTCTTAAAAGCATGAAACACATTTCATCAATCTTCATGTGTAACTAATTCATAGTTATGATACATGCACATTATTCAGTGTTAAAGAATTAATGTTTAAAGTTTAATATTTAATTTGCTAACATGCTGTCATTGTATTTGCGTGGTGTGATGTGGCAAAAACGGAGATCATTCACACATTTACTGCACAGCCTTGTGAAAAAATATGGGCTGGATTTGTTGGTCTACATCTGTCCTGCAGCGTTCGTTGACTTTACTGCTTCAGTAAATTACACAGGATGTCATTATCCTGAAAAACATTTCAAAAATGTCAAAGCGATACACTTGGTTGATCTATCTGTATGCAAAACATGATGTTAAAACCTACAGCTGGTTTGCATTGCTTAGCATAAAGAATGGAGAAAAGGGAGGGAGAGTGAGTCTGTTCAAACTGGCAAAAACCCTCCGACTAAAGTTCACTGTCTTTAACGTGCTGTGTCTTTCTTTTTTAATCTGCACAAGTGTAAAAATGACAGCTCACAATTTTACAGGGGTCATGTGCTCCACAGCTTCCTGGCTGGGACCAGTAACATCCTACAATTTCCACTGGTTGCCTGGCAACTGGTCCCACTCAGAAAATATTAACCTGACAGCGGCGGATTGGTGGTTCCCTCCTGTTTTTAATCTTTATGCTATGCTAAGCTACAAGCTAACCAGCTGCTGGCTACGGGTAGATATTTACTCCACCGACACAAGACACTACATTGACCTTTTTGTATTCTGTAGTAAGCAAGGGAATACGCATATGTTCCCAAATCTCAAACTATTTCTTTAAATTTTAATGTATAATGAGCTTATTTTTAAACATTTTCATAGCTGTGTTGTTCGCAGTAGGAAACGGCCTTCATCCTGTGTCGTCGTCTTGTTTTGAGTCATCACAGACGTGCTATGAGGAGAAACTGGGAGCTCTGCTGAAATGTCCCCTAAGAGCCATTCATTTCCTAAGCCCATATTGCAGACTTTCTCCTTGGTAAACTCTAAGCCAGGAGGAAAAAAAAAGAAGAAAAGTGTGGCTTGTATCCCTCTCTCCTCTCCTCTCCTCTCCTCTCCTCTCCTCTCCTCTCCTCTCCTCTCTCTCTCCCTCTCCTCTCCTCTCCTCTCCTCTCCTCTCCTCTCCTCTCCTCTCCTCTCCTCTCCTCTCCTCTCCTCTCCTCTCCTCTCCTCTCCTCTCCTCTCCTCTCCTCTCCTCTCCTCTCCTCTCCTCTCCTCTCCTCTCCTCTCTTCTGAATGAAAGGAAAACATTTGGCAATGTTTGCCATACTACCACTGGTGCCAACATGAGGGACAAGGACGGAGAATTTATTCAAAGCCATGCCCCCCTCAGCATCTTCTTAGCATTTTTCTAATTTCTCATGGCTTTCCTACCAAAGATCCAAAATGTAAACGGCCTTTTGTGCCAGCTCCTTGTCTTACAGCTGTACGGGGCTAAAGGTGAGCAGCATGTATGCGTCTGACTGTTTATGTGCCACTGCGCTTGTGTGTGCGCAGTGTGACTGTAGCTCGTGTAAGTCGGAGGGGTCTGGACTGCGAAGAATGCGAGGTGGGGAGGGCTTGATGTGGTGTTCCAAAGTGAGTGGCCCGCCGAGGAAAACAATAAAGCACGAATGACAGGAACAGATGGCCTTCTTTATTGTCCCCTGAAATGCAAACACTGAATATCTTTGCTTGGTGGGTGGCATCATTATATATTTATTTTCTCCCTCCTGTCCTTCTCCCTGCTAATAGCACTGGTGGCTGGCACCCACCCACATTTAAGACTAAAAGGCCTGATAAAGGGGTTGGAGCCAGATGCTTATTATTGGTTGCTTAAGATTTAATGGGCAGTGACACAGAACAAAGATGACGAGGGGTGGCACAAGCGTCCAAGCTGTTGGGTAAGTGTGCGCTACACATAGGGCATGCATATGCAAGACGCACAGCATCACAACATCACAACATCACAGCGTGAATTTGTCAAAAATCCCTCGCTGTTTGCTACCCGGTGCACTGGCTGGAAGATTATGGAGATGTTGCATGTCCAAATTCTTAATTCCCTTCTTGCCATGTAAGCTAATGATGGAGGGATGTGAATGAGGCTGAGACACGACAACATATCTGGCTGCTATGTGTCAGAAAAGCATTTCTTTTATATTAAGTCTCTATTAAACACAAAGTGTATGGATTTTATGGATTGCAATGACTGAACGTTTACCAGTCAAAAAACCACAATGGACTAAAAACAAAGTCAGCCTGTTCTTTAAAATTTGTCAGATACATCCTGTCAGCAGATCTTTGAGTCCTAAGTGGATACTGGGCAAACAAAAAACTTTCATTTTACACTGTAGAAGCTCGAACATAAATGTGGCATTAAACACTGTCACCAAACAGATTTGAAAGCAAATCCTTCGTGGTCAAAGTGAAAGAACTTCTCTTGTCCACAGAGATGAATTTGCAAACAAGCTCTACCTCATGTGCAGGGAGTGAATACTACACTTTTACACCCTCAAGACAATTTCAATTAGCACTCCATACTGACATCACACTATGTGGTTCACAGTCTTAGGGAATTTCAACCCAGCCTCCTTGAAGTTAAGCTTAATGCTGCTAATCTGCAATGTAATATATTTTTTAAAAGCCACGTAATGCTGCCTATATTTAGTTTTTTATCAATAAAATGAGATAATATGAATGAATGTATACACAAACCTGCAAATGCTCTCTTGATTTCTTTTTCTGTACGATATCTGTTGGAAGCAAACAAAGCTTGAGCTTGATTGATGTTTTTTGTACTCAAAGCATTTAGTTTCAGATGAACAAATATTTAAAGTCCCTCTCTGGTCGTTGATTTAACCCCTAAAAGCCAATGTCTGTGTATCAAAGTTACAGTTTTAGAAGTTATTTTTTAAAATGAAAAATCATCTTGTACTGCCTTAAAATGGTTTAGATGTGCAGATCTGACCACTCATGGCAACTGAAGCACACCAGCTCAGCCACAACTAAGCTCAAACACTACAATTCTACTGAACACAATGGCAGGTTGTAATATCTGAGTAATTCAACCATACATTTTCAAGCAGGAAACTGATTTTGAGTAAAAGTAACGATACAGAAAGCCCCCACCCTTTCAGTTTACAGGACTGGTTCCTCAGGTTTTCTTACATATGAAACCTGAGACCTCAGACCTGAAGTCCGAATCTGTATTTTTGAGAATGTCATCGACTCACTATGATTTCAAGGCGTTCTTCGCTCATGATATACACCGATCAGCCACAACATTATGACCACTGACAGGTGAAGTGAATAACACTGATCATAATAAACATTGTCCCACAACAAGCACACTCCCTCATGCAAATGGAAATCCCAAATGTCACTGGCCTACCCCTGCAGGAAAATGCACCCCACCACATGGGAACAATCAGGAACATGTTGAGGAACATGACAGTCACCAAAGATGTTGATTTGACCTCCAAACTTCCTCCACCCCATTCTGATCAAGCATCAACAGGATGCAGTGGAACAAGTTTGATTGACAGAGGCCCCACTGCACAAGCCAGAGTACCCAAAGGATCCAGTGTCAACGTCCTGGTTCCAGACCCCATAGGACACCCTGAGAGGTCCTCTTGTCCATGCCCAATGGTTCAGAGCATTTTTGATGACACAAGGGGGACCAACACAACATTAGGCAGGTGGTTATAATGTTCTGCCTGATTGGTGTATCTCTAAGCATATTGAAAAAACACCAGATGGACACGTTATCAAGGCAAAAACAGGATTTTCACCATAGGGTGTCTTTTAAAAGTCAGTACCTGGAAAAACATAATGGATTTACTTCTACAAAATATTGCAGGACTCAGTGTGAACCTCAGGAAGTCTCTGGTGTCACAGTCCTGTGCTTTTTGTATCGTCAGTAAAGTCATCTCAAATGATACTGTAATAAAAACAATTAAAGGCAGCTTTGATTTGGATTAGGGGGGATTACTAGTTTAAGCTCTTCATTACTGAGCCTTTAGCAAAGGTACATTCTATTTCACTGCAGTAATATGAAAGAGGGATCTTGAAACTATGGGAGGATTTTTTTAACCGTAGGGAGTTTTTTAAAAAAATGACATAAGTGCGTTGCCGAAGCTCTACATTCATGCTGCATTGTGTTAAATCATTACTTCATTTGTCTCTATTACTCCTCTTTACCCCCTTACTCATTTCTCTTCCTCTTCTCTAACTTTTGCTCATCTGTTTAACACGACAGCCTCGCTCCTTCCCGCCGCCGCCGCCTTTTTCTCTCTCCTCCTCCGTCTCTTATCTTTCGCCAGCCCTCCCCCTCTTATCTCACATGCTTTCTCGTTGCCCCTCTCTATTCCATACCTCTCTCTCTCTTCTTCTTCTTTTTTTCCCCCCCATCCCTCCCCCCTCCTTTTACACCTTCCCCTCTCTCCTCACTCCTCGACTGTAACGCAGTAGCGGCCCGCCCTGATTTTTTCTGCCGGGTTCATCGCTCCTCTCCCTGATAATTCCCCTGTATTAACTGGCTGGAGTTATTACCCGTTATATGAGATGTCTATGTTGAGAGCGCTTTATGAGATCCTGGTCCCCGTGGATAAGATGATGGAGTTGGCGAGTGCTGTCATCCCCCAGCCATATAATGGCATCAGTTGGGAAATACACAATGCCATGGATTATTGATAGAGCCATATCTGCACTTCTGCTGACAAATTCCTGGCCTGGGTTGAAGGGGCACATAATCCTGAAGAATATCTCTGCTAATATGGCCGCCTCCATACAGTTACACCTCTGCTCTCTTTGGAGTACTTTGGTTTCCTCTCCTCCCCTGTGACAAATGGTTGAGTATTCCCAGCGATTCAAATGAGAGGGGTGAAGATTTATTCCAACAATAGGGCTCTCCCACACCGTCTTACAGCGAAATCACCCAACTATCTTCGCTGCTGCTGCTGCTCCAAAAAATGTTTTATGACGGGGAAAAGGGAGCGGAATTGAACGAGGAGGACCCTAAAGATTTATCGTGAAATGAGCTACTTGCAGGTAAATACCAACATCAGGAAAAAATGCGATAAAAATATGGCAAAAGAAAAGATACCTCCCCTCATTAGCAGTTCACCACCCGTCAAAACAAGTAGGTAAACAATCCTGCACTCCCTATAAATAGAGTGTAGTAATTCTCCTGGCTCTCATTACATGCCTCCTCCCTCTCTATTCTTCAATCTGTCTGATGCGCCGTGGTGGGACTCGGGCTCAACGGCGTTTAGTCGGCGTGAAGACCACAGGCTGCATTCTTAGTTATGGCCTTGATTTTTTTGATCTCAGATGCAGGCATTACTCTGAGACGCGTGGGGGGGAGCGGGCAGCGAGAGACAATAACTGATCAAACGCGAGCGGTTAACGAAGCTACCGGGGGAAATGCACCGGGTCCAATAAAAGAGACCTCCTTCTGGTCCAAGGATGTATCAGAGGCTGCTGTGTTCTGTGTTCACTCCAGAGTCTTCCGGTACCGCCGCACCGCCGAACTAGTCGCGACACATTTGCGTGTTTGTCTGCGAAATTGCATGTAAATAGCCAGACAAGCATCTCCTTGTGAATTGCTCTTCATTGCTCATCTCGAGACTTAAGCCTCGGTAGCCATGTTGCTTTTCAGAGGAATATGAAATTACTATCACATTGAGGGAAATCAAAGTCTTGTTCTGCTGCAGTCCTCTGGGCAGCATTGTGCAGTATTGCTTTGGAAACGGGCCTAATTGGTATGTGTGGGCCAAACTCACCCCACTGCCTGAAACTAGCTGGCTTCATGTTCACAACAATTGGATTTGGAATAGCTTGCCCTAGATTGTTTGTGTTTTGCAGTTAGGGTGTGTGTATGTAACATCAAGAGTGCAAAGCTAATCCCAGTCCCTCCTCTGTCTATCATATTAGAATGCATGACTCTTGTAATTGCTTGAAGTCTATTGTAGCCAATAGCGCCGACCATGTATTTTTAAAAGTGGTGGGTGGCTGTGGTCTCCTAAAGAAAATGGAGGGATTTGAGCTGAACAATTAGTGGCAGCTTCCATCTGACAGACCATATTTCTGCCTTTTAGCTCAGTGTATGGCCTGGCAGCGCACCAGAAAGCAGAGAAAAAAGGAACATTAAGTCACCTATAATTTTCTTTCCGACAGTCAGGATGTGAAACAGACACATGACAGCTTAGTGATTCATTTGGTCCGTGCACCATGTCTGCCTCCCGAATGATGATTGGCTCTGGCACGGGGCTCGCCTCAACCATACAAGCACATATGCGGGTTGCCTGTGATGTTGTCTCCTTTACTATGCTCAAAAAAACTACTATTAACCTCATATCTCATTTTAAAATATGGAGACAGGGAGTTTCTTCTTTGCATGTGTCTGCATTCTGTGGTCTCAACACAACCTTGCCGTAAGGGGGACATGTTGAATGAAGGCTCCCCTGCCTGCCTCTCACCCCTCATCTGAGGCTATAAATGCACAATGTGTAAATAATTTGGGAAGCATATTAACTCTCATTCTGTTGTTCAGCAAAACCCTAAGCACTGCTGGTAATGTGCACTGTGCTCACCTCCAACATGGAGGTTTGCCGAATTAGCTTGCGCCAGTAAGTTTTTTCCTCCCAAACGCACCATGGTGCAATATAGGGAGAGAGAGAATGTGATTACAAACAGTAAGTTATTGCCTCGGGCACAATTAAAACTTTGCAGACGAGCATTCCTGATTGCAAACTGAATCAGGTATGGTGTTGGTGGGGCATGTTGCTTGTTAATTGGTTAATTACGGAGCAGGAAGGCTTGCTATACAAGTATTAACTGGGAAATCTGCTCTACATTTTCTGTCAGTCCCCCATGTAAACCAGACACTGGGGCAGCCCCTTGACTAAAAATAAGCTCATCAGCAATTTGAAGCTGTGTGGGCTGTCTCTCATCGTGATGGAAGAGCTGTTCACAAATGGGCCGCTTGCTGCTCACACACACACACCACAATGCTATCCCTCAAAAACGTGTAATCTTATTCGATGTGTTTGTTGCCATAGGAGCAGTGATGCAGTTATATTCGGAGTTTGAGAAAATTGCCCTCTTCTGCGTAATTAGGCGAGAAAATAATAATAATAATAGTTGTAGACGAGACTTGTTGGGTTGTTTTTGCAGTAATTTCGAATAAAGTGAGAGGTTTTGAAATGCATCTCGGAGTTTATTGGAGGTTATTTTTTGTTATGAAGCTGTTCTCTGTGAGATAAGGAATAAATCTGGTTAACCATGGACTGGCCCAAGGACTGTGAAGTGCACAGCACCAATGACTTAACACCATGACTTGCAGGTGTATTGCTTCATGCAACATGTTTCTGACAAAGTCGGGAAAAACAGCCCAGGGCGTAGACTCGCCACAAGGACAGCCAGTGCAGACACACACACACACACAGGCACACACAGGCACACACAGGCACACACAGGCACACATGCGCACCTCATACCTCTGAGGAAATGTTAGGATTTCTTAGTCAATGCCCTCACTGCCTCAAATCCTACAGGTCTTACTCAGAGCCAGTGTTCACTGTTGCTTGAGTAAATCAGAAGTGTTTTCTGACTGCAACCGCATTTGGCTTTGATTAAAGCAATGCCACAGGCTAAAAGCTGTCCACATCCCTTTATGAGCATGCTTTTCTGACCTTTCTGTTCAGCGAGTCTTCTTAGGACTGAGGACTTGACACAACATGACATGTTGCCAGGTCAGTAAACATGGTGTTGCTGGAGATGAAACAGCAGCAAGCAGAGAACAAATTGGAGGTCTAATGTATGCTTTGATTTCCTTTTCATCCATTATATGCAGCCAGTGTTTATTTTTATAACCATGCGTGTGTTAATATATTACCTTTATTACACATCATTGTTCATCTAACCAAAAATCATATTTAAATGGAGCAGTGATCTGCTTTCAATTGTTCGAGGTGCACATCTTTTTATACATGTTAGGCTGAAGGTGACAAATCAGTTTTTTTTTTAATCTATTTGTCCTTTCTTTTTTATTTTTCTTTCCTGTTGGAAGAGGTCTGAATTCCTGACTCAGCTTTTTAGTCATCTACCTGTTCACAAATTAAGAGAAAGCACCAGTATAATAAATCAGTTTTTAACACAGTGAAAGCATGTCAAACATGCCAACACACTTGCCATTTCAGATTTGTCGCATATTTTAACATAATTAAGCAAAATTACGCTGTCTTTTGTATTAATAACATCGTTGGCAGTTGTCATAATAATGCTTGGCATTTTTATCGCAAGAGTCACTGCAGAGCGCTGCATGAATTCCTCCTTGGTCGTCATAAATTGCTTTCCATCTGCGGCTTGAAATAATTTAACCAAAAAATAGGTCACATAAAACTATACTTTCTCATGCGTGCATGTCAAAAATGACCCACACTGGACTAGTAGTTTATGTTAGAATTTAACATGCTGTACTTACATTTAAAGTCCACAGCCACATTATTTAAAGTTTGTCATCATGTAATCAAACCTGCAGGTAGTAGAGGTTAGCTACTAATTAAGTAATGCTACACAAAGTCATATAATTAGTCATCAGTGGAATAATGGTTTGCATACAGAACATATGTGTGTACCTGGCAAAAGCATGATGCAGGGTGAAAGGTGTCTATGACTTTTCTGCAGGAAATGCATGCAATTAGTACCTGAATCGACAGCTCCCCTTGTCTTTACACAGCTTTATGGAGAGCTACAGCTCATTGTTTGGCTTTCCAGCTCCCAAATTCACTGTTTTGAATCCCTCTCACTGCTCTCATCGTGATGTTTCCAGCTGCAGCAGGCAGCTGTTTTTGGTGAAGAAGCTCTAATAACCAAATGTGCACTATCTCCTACCCACTGCTTGGCATCCAGCAGCAAACTGGCTGGTGAATATAATGGATCTTTTAACAGCTAAAAACTGACATATGATTAAGGAGAGTGAATATTGCAGTTATATTCACCAAGCAGCCACAAAAAGATGATATCAAAAAGGATGATGTTGATTAGTTCTGTGAGTTCTGCTTCTATCAGCAGAAAGGTAATGATATGTAAATGAAAAAACAAATCTTTCCTACTGGTATTTTTTTTGCATCTTCTGTACAAATCAAACCAACACTAGTGCATTTACTGCCTCCAGGAAATAGCCACATGCTCAGTCTTATTAGTCCAATACTTTCAGTTCAGCTCAACTTCCTTTATGTAACTGACTGTAGACTGTTAGCTCATTAACCTGTGGCTATAACTACTGACTACTAATTCTTGCTGTCAGTTGGACGTTGGAGTGACTCGTTGCTGCAGTTTGGTTAAAGGACCAGTGTGCAGGATTTAGTGGCATCTAGCAGTGAAACGGCAAATTACACCCCTTCCTCTCTGATTGTGTAGGAGAAAGTACAGTGGGCATCACTTCAACATGAGAACAAAAAGGGCCCTCCATAGAGCCAGTGTTTGGTTCATCCCTTCTGGGCTACTGTAAAAACATGCCAATGCAGCACCACGGGCTCAATGAAAGTGGATCTGCTCCCTATGTAGATATAAAGGTGTCATTCTAAGCAAGAAAAAAAACAAACAAAACTATGTCTAGTCCAGTTGTCATCTGTTTCCTCAGAGAAATGTCCAAATGAGTCAATTAACCCTGTCACTTACACTAAAATAAGACATGTTATACATGCAAAAACATAATTATGAATACCATATTCCATTTTTTGCACCTAGAGCCACCAAAATCCAGCACACTGGTCCTTTAAAATACTTTAAGTGCCAATTTATGTTAACCATTCCTTTTTCCTTTTGGTTTAAGTGCTTTAAATATCTCCAGGTCTGGTCTTATTTCTGCTACTGTCAAGATACAACAGATGTGGATTATGAGTTAGTAGATTTTTTTTTTTTCACCATAGAAATACACTGCATGATGACAGTAGACTGAGTTTAAATGCAAGAAATGATTCCATAAGTTTTATGTAGCTGACAGAATCACATTTGAGAGAATAATGATGTGCATTGTTCACATCCACTTCAATACAGAACTCAAATTACTCCATACATTTAGACATTCAGACTGTACAGAGGGAAAATGGCTCTCAAGCATTCTGGCACTAATGCCAATGTTCCCCGTAATAATTAAAGATCATCATTAATATATCTATATATAATATGATTAACCATTATAATAAAATTAACAACTAAACCAAACAAACAAATGAAAAAAAAATCTAAAGGTCACCCTGATTTTAAAGATCGCACAGGCAGTCTTCTTTTTGTTTACCTCCACTGCAACTATCGCAGGGTTATTTCTGCAGATGGGATTGCATTATATTTCACAGTTGTTTTCTAATTGTCTGCAGCCCCTGTATATGCAAATAAGCGATTATCATTACTGACCTAAATAGGCCCTGTAATTTTAATAAGACGACGCTAAATAATTAATTCTTTATTTTTCCAGCGTGGATTCAGAATAATGCCCTCATCTCCTCCTCAGCACGAGCATCGACTTGTCACTGTCTCGTTCAAGTCACAAGTAAACAAATCGGTAATTGCTGGTAAATAATCAAGTTATTTAGTGTAGCATCTGTTTGCGTAGCTGTCTGCCTGTAATGTGAGATCAGTGATAAATTTAAGGTTAATGGGCCGTGACGACAGAAAATTAGTAGCCAGTAAATGGATAGTTTAGCAAGAGTTTTTATTGTTAAATGTTGCTGGAGGATTGCATTGCAGATTTATGTTGGGGGACAGAGATGGATGTGCTGCCTGGTATTCACATCTCTTCAGCAAATACTTGTTTCTGGGTGTTGGCAGCCAGAGAGTGGCTGATCCTAGTCAGCAACCAGATACTGTAACCCCCTCCAAACATTCCCACCTCCCCGAGTCTCTCACTCCCTCTCATACAGTGATTATGTCCACATTTTTTTTTTCCTTCATTGTAACCAGAGAAAAACATCATTCTCTGTTTTGTTTTCTTATGATACTGCTGAAGAATTTCACAGAGAAACCTGAAGTGAGGATGCCTTTGCCAACAGGTCTGCAGTCTGGCACAGTCACCCACTGGCCCACCTAGTTCAGGGTTGCACAGGTACGCCAAGGTGCCCACCACCCACGCATTCCTCTCATCCTTTGCCAACTCAGCTTGGATGCAATGAAACTGCTGTTATTTCACTAATACAAGCCTGGAGGAACAGGTAGGAAGGTAAATTACAGGTTTCTGTAATGAGGCAAGAGCTTGAATATGTGGTGGAAATGTAAGTGGAATTTGCAGTAAATATTTGCAAACCAGTGTTTGAGATGGGTTAAAGTCTGAACAAATACAGCCACTAAACTGATTAAGTAAATATAAACAGCATTTTTTTTGTTGTTGTTGTTGTTGTGTGTATTTGGGAGCCACGTTCGTAATTTAACAACAGCATTCTCCCCTTGTGAGCAAAAATGACCCCTTACAAATGAATAACACATGATTGTAGCCAAGTAAAAGAAAAAAAGAGGCTAAACACAGCCAATTGGACTTCAGATGAATAAGTGTTTTTAACAATAAGACGAGTTGGGGGAGTACTGGCTGGGGTCTCCAAGCTTTGGGATTCAAGCATTATCCTCTGCATAAATTATAAACCCTGTACAATTACACTGTTGTACTCGGTTTTGTTTTCTGATTCCCTCTCCCCCTCACACACTCTTAATCACCATGCTACCACCGCCACAACAACAAAATCTTAAGCTCGAAATCACACAACCCACACAGAGTGCTATCATCAGATAAAAGCATTGGATGATGTGAAGTAATTTATTGTGGCACTTGCTCATACTGGCACAGAGGGTTACATCATTGGCAGTATGAACTGGTGCCTCACAGCTAATATCCTGTAGATTGATAGGATATTTTCTCCATGTCTGTCTCTGCCTTTGCTGCCTCCCCTTAACAATGCCAAGAGGGTATAGACTGTTGAGATTTGGGTTGAGAACAAATCATGCTGTTGTTCTAGTATTGTTTGACAAACATCCAAGAACTCGGGCTAGATTGACTCAGACTTGCATATCATTCTGTCGTTTTGGAGAGTAAATGGAAAGTGCCAGGGGTGAAGTCGAGGCGGAGGGCGCCGCGAATGGGCAAACTGATTTAACAAGCGCAGGACAGACAGATGGTGTAGCGAAACAAAAGCACGGGGAGGAGGGAAAAAAAAGGGACGACAAAAAAGGTAATAAGCGCGAGAAGGCCCTCATCAGAGAGAAAGAATGGCAGAAAATCCCCCTGGTGAAAAGTTGTTGTGCACCACAGTTCTCAGATCTCTCATCCAGAAAACATCTTCAAACATGGCAGGAATAGCAACAAATGACAGTCACCAAATGTTAGAAACTGTCATTATCCTGATCTGTCGCCGCATCAGTTGGTTGAAATCAAAGTCAGCACCCCTCGCTGAGGTTAAAAAGTCGTGATTCAGAACAGGAAAGGGGGAAAAGCAGACCTCTTGATACGCAGTGCATTTTAGTAATCTGTAATGGCAGGATGTTGTGGAAACTCCAGGGACTTCAACCGGTGGCTTTAACAGAGATTTAAGGCATTAACTACAGAGATGCCATGACATTTCTAAACTCTCTCTAGTGGGCTAGACTAGTGCTGTTCACTTGCTGCACTTGTTATAGTTGAAAGTGTTTCCAAAATGTTGCATGCCCACTTTGCAGCGATCTTGGATAACAGGTCTGCTTTGCCTGCTGGGAAACTCGGATGATGATGAGGCCTGAGATGTGTTCAATGAGGGAACAAATGTGCAATAACGAAAAAAACAACTAAATCTTTGATTTGACTGAACTGATCAAACCTAAGCTAACATCACACGCACACAGTTTATCCATCTGGATGTTTGCCTACGACTTTCATGCAGATTGCAAGACAACAGTGCCCAAGTCAGAACCACGTCGTCCCATCTCACACAGCTTACAAATAACCCTTTATAGTGAATCATGCATTGTCAGAGGAAACTAAAATTAAACAAGAACCATTTGGCAAGAGCTCTAATCATTACAAATCTTAAAACAATAATTATCAGCTAATCAACATAGCATGCTACATCTAATCCCAATCCCTATAGTTGGTAAAAGCTGTGACATTATTGTTTACAGCACAAAAAAAAAGCAGGAAGTGTTTAAAAAGCAACTCCCTTTGACTTAACATGGAGCAATGTAATGTAGATCCATGCAGACATCCAAGTGAAGCTCAAAATACAATGCTAAACATACAAAATCCTGGCATAAAAAATGCCAGAGATTGCGCTACTCGTGTATTAACATTCAGGTCACAGAGAGTAATCATCAGTTTCTCCTCAAAGTAGGGACGTCCCGATCAAGTTTATTTGCCTGATCCAATCTGAGTCACTTAGTATTTAGTGTCTGCCAACACCGAGTCCTAATCCAAAACCATTTTCCCCGGATAATACATACTTTAAGTACATTAAAGTTATTGAAATCATTCCACTGAATGTGTTTAACAAGTGAATAGCTCTGCAATACATTAAAAAAACATGCAATTCTGAATCTGCTCCACAAGCTCCAAAAGACAGCAAAAACCTCTGTCCTCTACACGCATGCCAAAACATGTCACGTACATTGGTACCTGGTTGCACCACCATGTGAAGCTTCCTAATGTTTAAGATTGTAGTAACCCCAGCAGAGAGGATCGTGGAAGATTAGCTAGCAACAGGGACCATGACAGTGACAGCTGTGACGTTTAATGTTGCAATGTGTGAAATAGGGGCATCTCAATGTATTAAGTTCAGCGTGTTAAACTAAAGTAATTGATCCTGACCCTTGAAATCATCTTGGGATACCCGTACTCCAAGGTCAGTTCATGCTGTCTGAATGAATTGTTAATAAGGTTACGCATAAACTTCTTCATCTGCCAAAATCTGGGTTTTTGTAGACGCTTTGTGGATATCTACATGTATCCACAAATTTGTGACCACGTCTACGCAGCCAACCACACATGTGCAAAAGAAACAAAAGAAATGTTTAAATCCATCATTATCAGACTCAGACTCATATTATAAGAGCTGTAAGGGAAGTAGTTGCTGTCGGACTTTGGAGATACTTGAATTTGTGGCTCCAGTCCTAAAACACAGTGGGAAGTTCTAAATTCACCACAAATCCTGAGCTATGTCCGCCCCCTGTGCTCGACCCACCTCAGGAATAATCATTGACACAGTGCTACAGTCCAAACTGTAATTAGCTGCTATGTCCTATAAAAAGTGCAAAGTCACAGCCAGCCTTTCAGCAACATCCATGGGAGCCCTGTAGGTTTTTCTTTGTTCAATGTGAGGGGCAGTGCAACCATCTGTGTTGCAGACTGGCAGGTACTTAATGTAGTAAGAATAGACCCATGTGTGCATAAGTCGGTGCCCAGGAATTCTGAAACCATGAATTGGCCTTAAAGATAACTAACCAGTGACATCTGAAGAACCTCAATGGATATTTTAGGGAAAACAAATGAGCTGACAGAGAATCAAGAGTGGATAAGTTTGATCATGTATGGTGGCAGTGGTACATTTGCAGACATTCAGTATGCAAACGTTTACTTCATATATTTTGGGATGCATTGCATACACCGTAAATGCACTGTAAATCATGGGCTGCACTACAAAGTGTTACTTAAAAAACAGATGGGACGGGCAACAAATGCTGAACATACCACTGAATGACAGCCAAAATCAGCGCCAAATGTTGCAGGGGTATAAACAGTGATGTAACCGCTAAGCTTGGAAACTAAGTAGATAAACTGCACAGTCAGTGACTACAAATGGTTGTACTGAGATGAACAAAACTATTAAAATAAGCAGCATTAGTGCATGAACACAATATTTAGGTGGCAGGTGTGTCCCATTACAGACGCCTCCTCCAGCCTGGTTCTGATCGCTTATTCCTGGTGATTTAGTGCCGCAACACCTGGTTTTGGGCCACTATAGTAGCAGATGAGCCATTGTTCTGAATGTAGAACAGGAGATAATCAAATTAATAACAGCATGTAGCAAAGGAGAGAGCAGGTACCAACACAAGTGCAAGGTCATTGCCATAGATTGGCCTGCTCCACCTGCTAATGGTTTTGTTTGTATTCAGCTCCAGTACATGCCCCGCCGTTTACCCCACCAGAGGCATGTGTGTTTGGAGTTAGGTCCACTGAGAACCATTAGACTAATTTCAGCCTGCCTGTGTGTGTGTGTGTGTGCCAGCGCAAATGTGTTCGAATGCACATGCGAGCTAATTTAGATTTTAAATAGTGAGCTCGCGCGACACTTCAGACGGATTACCGTGCCGCAGCCTACATATTTTCTTTATATGGACTGTTTGTGGCCACACTGCATTGATATTTGCATACTTGAAATATGAAATTGCTCTCAACATAATTGTACCCGTGGAGAAGTGGCGTCCGTGGAAGCGAGAGAAGAGGAAAGTAAATGGCGCCGGACCAACTCAATAAGATTTTCTATGTTCCATACATTCATTATAATATTTTGACGCATGAAATTGATTATTTTTACATATTCATCATTTGCGCAACATGACTCGCTGGGGCACGGGCCTCGGCTCTCTGCAGAGTGACGAGCGAACCTTAGGCACATTCCTGCAAAAGTAAGAAGTGTGCTATGAGATATCGCGCCGCAAACGCACACATGCACACACACCTCGGTGCTGACTGTGGAGATAAATAAATGAACATCCGCGGTCCCTCTCCACCCATAAAATATAACCCACAACCCTTCCCCAGGTTGTTGTGATTTGGAAACAGCTGTTGTTGTGGTGGATTCGCCCCTCTCTTCCAGATCACGTTTCCCCTCTGCTTCTCCCCGGGGAAGCTCTGGTAATATTTTTGCGGTGGGGAGGGGCGTTGCAGGGAGGGGGAGAGTGTGTGTGGAGAGAAGCCTTGTCTGCTTCTCTGTCAGAGCTCTAAAGCCCAAGGAGATACTTTGAATAATAGAGCACCTGTACCCACTATCGGTGCACATGCATGCACACCTCCAGTCACACATGTGCGCGTGTACAGTAGGTGTGTCTGCGTTTGGTGAAGTCATATGACCATGGGACAAGACCAAAAGCACACAGAACTTTAGCTGAGATGTTTATTGAAGGTTTCTGACTGTGTTTGAGCTGCATATTATGCGTGGAGCCAAAAGACACTCATTACTTCGCTATTAAACTCTCATCTACTACAATTTGCAGACGTATGTACTCTGTCATCTCTGGAGATATCACCGTGAACGGCACATTTATAAATTATCCATTTGTAACAATGTGGATTTCTCTCTGTCTCTTTCTCTCGCCACCCGACAGCTTCCCCCCAATTTTGCATCTACATTACTGCTAATCACCTGCTCTGCTCGATCTACCCAAAGATATTTCTTTGTGAATAAGAGGCTATTATATCTTCCTCCGCTCGGCGCTGGTTTAATCCAAACCTTTTTACAGATGGGTGCAGGTCTGCAGTGACTGCCAGATGATTTCAAAGTCTCTGGGAGATTGTAGCTGATATTGTTGTTGATTGTGAACTGCAAAGAGACTTTTGCTTTCTAGGAAACTGTGATTTCACTGTCTTGCATATGCATGCAAATATAAGGTTAGTCTGAGTCATGAGAGAGTAGATTGCAGGTATACACATGCTGATTTCTGCAAATTTCATGCAGTTTTCAACTACCCCTCTGCTATCTGCATGTTACCGTTTTCAAAATTTTGTTTGCAACAGGAAATGACAACAAAAACCTCAGAGCAGCAACCTGCACAATCAAAATGGCAAATTTTGACAAGGATTTTAAGGTAGGCCTGTTGGGTTTGTTCAGTGAATTAACCATTTTAATGACATGCAGTTGTCTCACCAAAACAATTCCCTCATCATCTTTTTTTGACGAAACACTGTCAGTGCATCTTGTTCTTAGCCAATACCATTGTGATTAGTTTGATTAAATACACCAGAGCTTTCTTTCCCCGCCCCCTGTTGCAGAATGATGACAAGGTGCAGTCAGACCATTCTACACAGTGTCTCGTCATTAGAGAATAGTCTGGTTATGAAAGATTACAGTTAGCTGGGATGATTAGCTTAGCTTAACAAAAAATGTAAAAAGAAAGGGCAAAGAAGCTTACAGACTACTCTAAAGCTGGAAAAACAGTAATCCTCTTGCCTCTTTATGCTAAGCTAAGCTAACCGTTCTGGCTAACTGTAGTTAGCCATATGAGCTAATTAGTGAGCCCTAGCAGTGTTGGTAGGCATATTTTGTTACCACTGGACTGTACTCTGTTTCCAGTCTTTGTGCTAAGCTAAGTTAACCAGCTGATGACTGTAGCTTTATCTCGTTTTTGCGAAAAATCAGATAATTTGCTTACCAAAATGTCAATCTGTCTCATTGAAATGTGGCTGATAAACATAATTATTCTCATTATCATAAGGTCTTGTTGATTATTATGGCAATAACTTTTTGTATGCAAGGGAGCAAATACAAACATGTGCACTCGTACCTGTGTGTGTTTGTTTGTTTGTGAAGTAACGCATTTAAATGTGCATACGGCATTCCCCATTAATCCAAGGTTTATGGTTATGGTTGGTGCAAAAATTGCATTTTCTTTCCCTAAATAAGTCATTTTGAATTCAGCACCCTGAATATGTTTATTGCCATTGTCTATGGAATACGCTGCAGCTTTTTTAATAGCCTGCCCGGTGTGCATTCATCAATCACGGAGCAAGAGCAGCCTTCCTCGCTCTCTCCACAGTCACACGCTAACTGAGTTACAGGGCTCTGAAACTAACTCCAAGTTTTGAAATGTGATAAAAGTAATCACATTTCTCCCAGTCAGTATCCTTACAGATGTGAATCGATGACATTAATTACTGCATCTTATTATACACCACAAATGTGTTTTCGTTCATTCGTATTTATGAAAGAGGACCTGATAATTTACCAAGAGGGGTGGGAAGTTTGGAAATTGGCGGCGGGATTTGCAAACGATCTTCGGCCCCGGCGTTTAAAACAGAGGGGGAGAAAAGGAGCACTCAGGCTTGCGAAGTAGTGCTTTTTACTTTATTTCTGTTTCACATGTTGTTATATGTGACACTAGTTTTTCTTTAAGTGTAAAGACTGCAGGTTGTGTGTTTCTTGTTGACAGATGTGCGCTCGCGATATTTTCTCGTGATCGTCTTACCTCATGGGACCTGGCGACCAAGACGATGCATCTGCGTGGTGTCAGAAGAAAAAAAAAAGAAAAGAGTAGAAACCGCAAGGGCCGTATAGCAACAATCTGCTCAGATATCCAAAGGCCTGAGGTGACAGAGCTTCTAACTAAGACAGAACACTTCCCCTCACAGACAAGTGACATTACCAAGGCCAGCGATGTGTGACTAAAGCCGCATAATTGTTTGGGTTTCCTTTATTATTCACTCTTTCACCACTAAGCACCCATATGGAGAAGAAATGATACTCACTCAAAGGCATGTTATGAGATATGAAATATAGAGAAGGCTTCAAATTACAGCCCAGTTCATTTAAACATCACGACAGAAGACATCCTTGTAACGCCAGTGTCGAACGAGTGGAAGATTCCCCAGACGGTGCCACTGTGACGCTGCCATTTATCCTTGTTAAAATTTCAATAACACAAGCCTCTTGCACATTATACTTTTCAGCGGGATTATCAATACAAATGGGATTTGTGTAAGTTTAGCTGCTCGGGGAATATCACCCTAAAATGCCATTCTTTTTTTTTTTAAAGCTTTCCTTATTTGTGTCTATCAAAACAATGCAGTTTCCCACTCTAGATAATTCATTTTCGCACCATACAGTAAGCTAACGGCAGTATTGGATTACACTGATGGCAGTGTCATAAAAGGTTAATTGGTTACACTGTTTTCTCAAAATATAAATTAGAACACAAATATGTCGCCCATAATTTATCTTGATGTCTCAAACAGACTCATTACAATAATGACATTATCTCCTTGTCATCTCCTTGATAATCGTGCATTCATAAACAGATTAAAACCCCTTCACTTAACCCTAAAACCACACAATCGGTTGTTCTTTACTTTAAATGCAGCTCGACATGCCACCAGATTGGGTCTAAAAATAGTTAAAATATTTTTTTGTCTTCATGAAGGCAGCAATTTGATTGGAATTCCTTGCCCAGACTGAAACGTGACTTTAAGCTGGCATTATTTGGGAAGAAAAAGGGGGATGGCACAGTTTTTAAACTCATATTCAGCGGAGCCATGAATGCGAGCCGGCTGGTGAGGTGAGGAGTGGACAGGGTTAAGAGGCTCCAAGCCACTGAAGGAGAGATGCAGGCTGTGATGGCTTGGAATGAGAGCGGCGGGGCTGCATGCTGTGTGAGTGTCAGGCTGGCACTTGCCACAACTGGTGGTATTAATAAGACTGGGCTAAGATGAGCTCTGGGACGTGGGTGACTCAACATGTGCTGGTGCCGCTGATGGGCAAGTGCAAATGAAATTAATGGGTAAGGGAAATCAAGTGAGTGAGCCCAGAATCAAATTACCAATCCAGCCCTCAAACAAATTAGTTGGGTGCCAAAGTTGTAATTGATAGCAAGACAGGAGCATGCTATTGGATCAGACAATATGATCTAACATGCATTGCCTCTGATGTGATTTGCTGCTGTGTTATCATGATTAAATATTAAAGACGTGTGGATAACAGTGTCCCCCTCGGAATGCGCGGCCTCATAGGACACATTGGGGAGGTGCAAGTTGAATTCTGATAGGCTTCACGGCGGGAGAGCAAACAGCCTTTTGAGGTCTTTCTCTGGAAACAAAGAACGTAATTCAAGTAGAAAATAAATAAATACCACGTTCAATATACATCCATCGTCGAAGAAAAAAAAAGACACAAGCTGGAGAGCTTCCTAAACAGGACGAGAATAGAGTGTAATATCTGAAGAGAAAGAGTAAAACTCTGACTGGGTAATATCACAGCGATAATACATTTAGTCTGACAGCAACAGCAGCTCTTGTGGTAACATTTATTTGTTTGGTTCATAAATGTGTAAACTCCGATTCCTATTAAATGCTTACTCTCCCCAGTTTCTTGTCTGGCTTTTGATATGAGGCTTTTCTGTTTTTTCCCCTTTCCCCAACATTGAAGAGGGCTTTTATATAATGAACTGAGATACTTTTAATAAAATATAATGATCAGCTAAAAATTGGTTGGAAATCAAACACTCCACAGTGGCTCAGCAAAACGCATATCTCAAGGCACATCCACTCCGGCTGCATAAGAGATGAGAGATGGTTTTTTTTTCTTCTTTCTTTCCCCTTTCTTCCTTTTTTTTTCTTTTTGATTTGCAAACCTTCAAACCCCCTAAAACATCAAGCCTTCACAGCTCCACCAAATTCTCCGGCTTTGTCCTCACAACTGCTGTGAATATATGATCAGATTCCTTTATGATGTGGAAAATGTCTCACCAGCAGCTATCGGCGTCATGATTCATAAAAGATCGCATACTATTGGAGCACCAGTTGGCCTATAGTGCACTAAGACAGCACGGAATTCATTTGAGTTTATTCATAATTTAATAACTGGTGCAATGCCATGCAATGTTGCACTATTTGTTCTTTTACCTATTTAGGAAAGCAACTTCTCAGTGTAAACAATAATAAAATAGAATCTAAATTTAAAGAAAGAGGCAACGGGAAAATAATAAAGCTCCCCCCCTGTATGATCCACCCTTGCTAATAATGGATTATTTGAAAAGTTCATCCTAATTAAATAGTGCATGCAACACCATACACAATCCCGACAATCCAGTTGGATAAACCTCATAAACAAATACTGTGTGCTGTGTACACAAGCTCGCATATTTGCCTCGCACTCGCAGCACACGCAAAAACCTCGCATGTATCCTTAGAGAGGCACACATGCACACAGCAAATCATCCACCCTGTCATTCCTGCACTGTACTTCAGCACAACATGACATTTCAAGTGACTCCTTCTGCAGAATTGTGCTCCTTCTATGTGATTTTTCTGTATCCAAGCCAGCTGGATGCCTAATGTTGACACTGGTCTTATGGTTGGATGCAGTGCAGTACAATTCATGTATGTGAGAGATTGCACGCTTTGTTGCATACCGTGTGTGTGTGTGTGTGTGTGTGTGTGTGTGTGTGTGTGTGGCTGTGCACTTGTGAGCTCGTGAGCTCGTGCATGCATGCATATGTGTCTCTGTTTCAGCGCAGAGCCGTCTCCTTTGAAGTCTGTTTACCAAGCCGAAGCCTTGCTGAGAACACTGGGATGGCAATCTGTGACACCATTGACACCTGGCATGTAAACATTGACAATAACTCAGTCATAGAACCTCCTGCCGCTTTGCCCTTTCTTACCTTCATAGGCTTTGGCTGCAGACACAATGCCCCCTCTGTTCACTGCTACCTCGTTGTTTTTTTTTTCCCCTCCAAACTTTTACTTTAAACGTGTTTTCCTAAAGGTGTAACCTACTTTGTCAACTTCTCCCACAGTTTTGTAAAGCAGTCGCTCACCTATGATTTCAAGCATTAAACTCTTAAAAGTAATACAATGCAAGCAAATAGTGCATTTAAGAACAAATATTATCAAAGGTATTATTAGTAAAAAGTATTTGAAAGTATTATTTAACATGGCAGCATGCACCGACACAGTAGCTGACTAGGCTGCAGGAAGTTCTTGGTAGTTTATATTATTACTATATAATATTCCTTTCTACATTAGTTTCCCTCATCCAAAAATTCCCATGGATTGTAAAAAAAATCTATGTCTTCTGGTAAATTTCTATTTTGTTTAATAATATTCTTTTTAAGTCTTAGTAAAATATTAGTATAAAAGTGTTTATTGAGTATCTGTACGACTTACAGTTGCTGTTATAATGTCTTTCTTCTTTTTTAGTTAAAGCTGCACTACAGAGCTGGTGAAACAACATTTTATTCTTACTGTATATCTGCAACAAATACGACTTGAAATAGTTTCACAAGTGAAAGTACTAGCTCTATTTGGTACTATTAGATTGTTGCATTCTGATGCATCAGTGTATAAATACTGTTCTATCAGTTTTAGTCAAGCTGAAGCTGGTTGTAACTGCTTAATTGGTAGTTAAGTGTAGTCCAGAGATTCCAACCTAGTAGTCTGGACCTACCAAATGGTCACAATTACATAGCATTTGGGATAGTTAAGGATTTTTTCATAGTTTCAAAGAACATGGGGACTACAAATTTAATAATTAATAATAAATTGTAGTCTGTGTTATATGTCTATGTTTGCATGGTGGCTCGGTGGTTAGCAGCGTCGCCTCACAGCTAGAGATTCATTCATTTGGTTCACGTCCCGGTTAGGACGCCTGGGATCTTTCTGTGTGAAGTTTGCATTTTCCCCTGTGCAGCGTGGGTTTTCACCGGGTTCTCCAGCTTCCTCCCACAGTCCAAAGACATGCTGAGGTTAATTGATTATTCTAAATTGTCTGTAGGTGTGATTGTGAGTGTGCTTGGTTGTCTGTCTCTATGTGTAGCCCTGCAATAGGCTGGAGACCTGTCCAGGGTGTCCCCTGCCTTCGCTAAGTCGGCTGGGAGAGGCTCCAGCCCCCCTGCGTCTCTACAGAGGATTAAGTGGTGTATAGATAATGGATGGATGCAATAGAGACATAAAAACAGTACTGTAACCCTGATTTCTGTTCGTATGCCGCTATCCAAACTCTATGATCAAACAGGTTGTCCTAATATAATCTCCTTCAATCAACACCAACCAGGCCAGACACTCTGCAGCACGAACTATTCCGACACTCACATCTGTCCCATCATCAACAATGGCAGACGGGAACCCAAATTACAGCCAAGTGGGTTGTAAATTAGCCACTCAAATGTTACACATGTAGATAGACATATGAAATCAGTTTAATTACATGATAAATCTGTACATGAGCCAGCATGCAAAAAAATACAATTACCCAAAGAATGCAATGTATTTGCAACTTTAAATGTCAGTCATTAGCAAAACCTGCTGTATTTACCATCATGTTCTTTATATGTATGGTTTTTTCAGTTTCCTAACTTGTATATGTGTTTGTTACTTTGAATACCATGGTTAGGTTAATGGTAATAACTCAGGTTACAATAGAAATGTTGGGATATAAAGGTAAAAATGGTATAAAATCTAAATACTCTAAAGTTCTTTGCTTCCACCACTGCCTCAGTGCTGAAATAAGGTGTATCCTCTAGGCCTGGATGCAAAACATACTGCAGCGATGTGTAAAGAAATCATCTTGTTGCTAATTTTTGGAGGATTTACCAGCGCTTTTACCGCCATTCATTTTTTCATTCATTTGTTTTATATCCGTCTTGTCCGGTTTTGTTGGAGCGCTCCCTCCCTCAAAAAGCAAGAATTTATAGTTTCCATTCCGCCGTGAACTTCACTAACCACTTGTCTCCTCCCGGACCAATAATCTCTCACTCACTGCTGTCCTTGCTCGCACTGAGGGCTCTTATGAGAAACAATTTACTTTTTGAATATAATTTGTCACCAGAGCAATGCTGCTTCATTAGCATATCATCCTGCTAACTCTTGCCTTTGTTTTGACAGATAGCGTTCATAAGTCACTGGTAGAAAACCTTCAGCGGACGTTTGGGGTTTTACTGTCACATAGGCTCCATCTGCTCGGTTTGGTCGGGTTTTTATGCTGCGCCATCATTCACCTCCCACAAGCAATAAACACTATCTCTCTGCAGCCTCTCACTTTCTTCCTTGCACTCACTTTCTCTCACGCTCTCGCAGTCGTGGAGGTCTTTTTTATAATTCTCTTTCATGGGGTAGAAAAGACAACAGAGCAAGAAAATAGCAGGCAGTGTATTGGTAACACTGAGAGGTTTGATCTATCGTCAGTGTTAAAGCTCATGCCCTTATTCTCTGCTGTTTTGCATAAAACATGTACCGAGTGACACGGTGTGTGACTCTTTAGAGGGAAAAAAATAACTTCAAAGATCTTCTGAGGAATTTATACTGATTAGAAAGCATTACTCTGTAAAGGAGCGCTCAACTCCTATGGTGAAAATATAAAAAAGGGGTGGCACAAGAGCCAGAGTCTGTGTAGCTGCTTCATTTTAAACATATCGCTGATGAATACATGACATAATCTATGTTAATTTCTCTCCTTTGATACCGCTGAATTTACGACACCTATCATGCATTTGTACACAGCAGGCAAAGTGATTTATGAACCCTGCCCACGACAGACATTAGGGATGAGATACAATTGTATTCCCAAATCAAAATAAATGGGTCACACAAGGTTCTCATATCGTCAAATATTTTTGCAGTGGAAAGCCAGGCCCGCAATACCGGCTGTATAATTGAATCGTGTGAAAGCACAGTCGATTTAAAACAATAGATTTGAGGGATGAGGAAACTGTCAAGTCATGCATCATAGTCAGCATTTCACCTTAGGTTGAAGACAAGATTACTCGAGTCCATTTCAATCTCTCTTTTGCAAAACAGATTTGCAACATAATATTTTTCCCCCAAAACAAGCTCCCGTAGATGTTTTTTTTGACATTTTAATAATTTCAACCGAAGCTTAAAGTCTGATGACGACATGATAAATTGCTTTTTAAATTAACACAAAATACGACATGACCTCGGGGGCAGGATATTTAATACCGATAAGATATTGGATAAATGATTTTAAAACGAATTAAAGACTTTTTTTGTGTGTTTGTGTCACAAAAAGAAGCTCCTCAAGCCAGTTAGGGGATCGTTTCATTTCGTTTCACGCCATCAATCTCCCCATTTTTGTAATTTCACTTTTGTCATGTCCACTTTGTTGGATTAAAATCCACATACAGTGTGACTATATCAATTTCCTCCACCTGAACCAATGAAATTACTTCCTTCAGCAGTTTGGGCTTTGCGGGATTTTACTGGGGAACCATTTCTGCCGTGGAAAAAGTGGCGGAAAACTCAACTGTGTAGCCAATTCACCTGTTATCAATCACCAGAAGACATATAACTAGTGTGCTCGGGTGTTTTGATAAGAACTTTCATCAAAACCAAAGGCACCCTGGTATGTACAATATGAGACGACTGGTCTCTGGAGCACGAGGTTAACCTTGTGCTTCTAAAGGTGATGCACTATTGTTCTGAAACATGTGAATCAATCACTAATTTCAATTTAAGCTTGTGGATTTACTTCAGTCCACACTGGGAAGCTGACCGACAGAGCACTATTAAAATGACACAACCCCCACACACGACACAACATCGCGACATATGGCTGATAATATAACCTAAACAGTGGGCTGCCCAGAGTCCCACAAGTTCTCCAAAGTTTACATTTCGCAGTCAGACCCTAAATTTAATGTTTCCTCATGGATATTAATGAAAACAAAATCATAAAAATTATATGGCTTGGCAGTTATTCTTTAAACACTCTCCAACAATCTGTGGTTTTTTCCCTCCCTTTCCTCACCCTCTCTCTCTTTTTTACTCAAACAAGACGAATATTTATTCCCAGAGCAGAGCATGAATTTTATTTTGAAGCATAAAATTTTAACATGTCTAGACAAAGCAGCGTATTCCTCTAGCACACCGAGGGCACACTGTCTTTCAAGGGCTCGTTATATGCTAAAATGCGGGAATATTTGTGGTCTGAGTGAAATCTTTTCATTAAATTCAAGGCTCCGGTGTTTCTCCGGCATTCGCCTGTGGCATCATCGAGACTGAACCTTACAGGCTGATCTCCGGGATAATTTCTTGAGTTTCCTCCACAGGATTATTGATCCCTCCATGATGAAAGAGAGTTCTGTACTAGTGGTCCAATTATGGTTTCAACGCCGGCACACAGCACAATCATTTGTTTTTGATCATTGTGTCAAGTGCATTATTAGGTATTTGCCATCCATCAGCAGTCATAAGACCTCCCTGAAAACAATGTAAGATCTTATTTAGCTGCTCAAGGACCACTTTATTATGTGGAATAAAACTTTATAAAAAAGGAGGTGAGGAAGATGGCTTCATAGCAAGTAAAAAAAAAAGAACCTCTTCAGGGCTTTGCCAGCACAATCACAATAAGTGTGCGAGCCAAATGAGATACACAAGTGTGTGACTCCATATTTTCTTGTGCAAACAAAAAGTGGTGATCAATTAGCAAGTTGTTTGTGTTCATTACCCGAATTCCCACATGGCAATAAATGTAAATTTGCCAATTTAAGTGGATTAATTTGGTAGTAATTGATGGTCCAGAGGGGTTAATGTTTTGCAGAGAGATAGATGGAGACGTGATAGTCTGTCTGAGCCTTTGGTTAATTGTGAGAGACTTGCATGGAGACAAGATAAATGTCTTTTATTCCCCCTGGCTGTCTGTCTGACACTGACAATAGCCACATTTGACATGTAACAATGTGGTGTGTTGGTTCAGTGCAAGAGTGCGCTAATTTGCTTTTACATTAAAGGGGTAATGAGCAAGATTTGGAATAAAAATACAGAATTAATATAACAGTTGACAACTATCTGCTGTGTACACAACAGAGTAATGGCATCTTTAGCAGATAATGAAGTTACACCCCCTCTGTGTGCATGTGAGTCCTTCTCTTTGAAACTGTAAGCCCTCCTTGCACTTATGAACAGACTGAGTGGGACCTCCCACGCTGCAGTGCAAAAGCCAAAATGAACCAATGTTCAGCTGGTGTCCTAAAAATCCAAAGATGTTTTTAAGAAGCATTTTATTTATGTGGACTGCACGAGGCCTCGGTTTTTAGCACCATCGCCTTAGAGCCAGAAGATCCCCAGTTCGCATCCTCACCTTCCTGGGATCTTTTTGCATGGAGTTTGCGTGTTCTCTCTTTTCACCGGGTGCTCCAGCTTCCTTCCCACAGTCCAAAAACATGCTGAGGTTAACAGATGAGTCTACATTGTCCTTAGTTGTGCATGTGAGTGTGCTTGTTTGTCTGTCTCTATGTGAGGCCTGTGATAGACTGGTGACCTGTCCAGGGTGTCCCCTGCCTTCACCCTGAGTCGGCTGGGATAGGCTCCAGCCCCTCCACGACCCTACAGAGGATTAAGCAGTGTATAGATAATACATGGATTTTATTTATGTTTTCTACCTAATTTATGTGCACTTATTTTATCTCAGTTCAGTGTGAGAGTCTCTTGTGTCTGATTCAACACTATCTGTAACCCATTCTCTGCTTCTGTCAGTGCTACTCCGGTCTTTGTGTATCTGTTTCCACACATGGGTCAACTCCAGTCCATTCATGAGCAGATGTGGTCTGTCTACAGGTTTGCTCTGTTCAATCCACAAGAAGATCAAGTCCATTCAAGGGTCTGATCCAGTTCAACAGACTGTGGAAACAGATACACATAGAACAGAACAGACTTGAGCAAAGCAAAGGAGAGACAGGTGAAGTGAAGATTACCTGAGCTGACAACAACACTGTGGGCTAGAGGTTGTGTCTAAATTACATTTTGTTGTCATGTGTACACAACCTTTCTGGAAGTTGTGGCAAATGTGCCTGTTTGAGATTCTGGTGTTCTGGCCAGTGGTTCTGAATGTAGCACAAAAAACCTTAAAGTGTGCAATGTTCATGTTCAGTGAACGCACAATACTGGTTGAGTCGTGACAAGTGGTGAGAAAAGGTTGAGGTGAGAAGTGAGCCATGGCATTAAAAGTGCTGTGGTACTTCATGTATTTGAGCAGTTTATCGGCCTTTTCAGAGGTCATTCTCAATTACAGCTTTGTGAAAGATTTGCTAAATCATATAATGGCGTGAAGCCTGTAAAATATGTGGTCTCTATGACAACTGTGGCAGGCCATTAAAAGCATAAAAATTGAAGCTATATGAGAAAATAAAATGGATATGTGCAAGAGCACAAGTTTTTCTGGTGATTTTTTTAAACAACTAAATGACCAAATGAAAAAATGCCTGCTTTTCTTTGTGTGTGTGATAGTTGTTGGCAGTGGCGACGAGCAAAATGTACCTCGCTGTCAGTCTACCACCTGCATTGTTATGTTATGACACTTCCAACATCTGGAGTGCTCTTTATGTTTTGAAGCATCCAGTTTTCCACAGGAAGAAATTACCAATCAACGAGGAAGGCAGCTGTGGCCTGAAGGCTTGTGAGAAGGGTTTGTGACTGCAAGGTTGCCAGTTTGACTCCCCAGACCATCTGGGAATATCAAAGATGGGGGAGGTGAGTGAACAACATCTCCTCCCTTTTACAACCGCTCCTGAAGTGTCCATATGTAAGGCTTCCAAAGGATTCACTGGCAAGTGTCTGGTAATACAGGGCTGCTCCCACAAAATGGGGATGCTGCTGTGTTGAAACCCTTAGGCAGATAAAATAATAGAGAATGTGCTTCTCGTCAGCTTCCTTGGTTAAATTGAGTTTTTATAATGCCAGTAAGTAATTAAAATAAAATACGGCAGAACACAATCAAATATTCCAAAATAGAATAAAACTGTTGTGCTCGTTTGCTGTTGATATACAGCCATTATGAGGCTGGAATGAAGTGCAGAATAAGAATGCAATATATTTACTTAATCTTTACATATTTCTCAGAGTGTCTACATTAGTGATTACTCACCAACAAAAGTAATTAGTGCTTTCTTCGTTATTTCCACTACACATCACAGCTCCATCTAAGATGCCTTGCTGCAGATCTCTTTAGCATTCTCTCGAAAAAAATGAAAATGAAAAGCTTGGAAACCTTTTGGTTGTTGAACTCTTACTTTGGAAATATTTTGCAGCAGATCGCCACTTTAAAGTAAAGAACTATTGCTGCACCATCACTGACCATTAACAGTAAAGCTCAGCTGTTAGTTTCGCCCTAGTGACTGGTGACACTTAAGCTGGTGGTTGGCTACCAGCTGAGCAGAAACAATATAGAAGTAGGGTAATGCATGTAGGCTAAATGTGTGCATCTCAAACCAGTTTATCCTCTGAATGCAAAGAAAAGAAATTAATGCCAACTCTCCACTGAATCCACTTCAGCAGCAGCAGCGACCTTCAAATGGGGTTGAGTGTAGAAAGAAGGAAAGACAAATCTGTTGGTGCTCGTCATTTTACAATTTCAGCTTCAGCACTTGAAGGCCAAATATTTCGTGTGCACAACTTCCCATATTGCAATCACGAGTTCCATTTGAAGGCAGCGAGTAGGAAAGCTGATCTTGAAGCTGTGATGGCAACTGTTGCTGTTCTATATTTCAAATTGTAACCCCTTACCAGAGTCGGCTCGCTGCCCATTAGGCAATACAGGCAAATGCTAAGGGCGCTGTGGCCTCCAGGGGGCGCCACAAAATCAGGAAAAAATTCATTTTTAATATAATTATATTAAAACTAGTTATAACTATTAACTCTTACAATGGAAAAGCTCACTCTGATTCAAATGTAAAGCAATGCCCAGTCGATATTACTACGAAACAAAGCTGTTCGATTTCTTTTGTAAGCGTATGTAAATCGCCGATGGAGGGGGGCGCCATATAAAATCCACCTCCTGTTGAGGAAGAAATACAATGCAACACATAGGCAGGGAGACAAAACAGGGAAAGGAACAGGAGTCATCTCTCTGACGAACAGAACATAATACAGTGTGTTATGGCTCGGTAGGAATATGTTTGTTTTTAAATGTATAATCACACGTTATTTACCGTTAACACTTTTTCTGTAGATAAGGTTGGTTTGCATTTATCCAGCAGCTGCAGTGTGAACACTTTGTTTTCTGTCTGGAAATGTGTTAAGGCAAATTCAGCGTACAGCAGTTGTGCTGTTTTTACTGTGTCTGTATTCAATACATCTGACAAGTGTAAACATAATAATGGAAAGTATTAACGTACTATGAATCATTATACATCAATTTATTTATCCTGTAGTGGGTACTAATATAGGTGAAATGCATTAAACCTGTCTCATTCAGTTTAATGTGATCAGTTCCTGGACCTGCTGTCAGTTGGCACACCCTCAAATGACATTATCAAGTATGAAACCTGCCTAAAAATACACCCATGTGTTAATGGATTATCACTTACGATATATACCAGATGAATAAGTTGCTTTCAGCATCCTGTGATACTGAACCCTCCAATTTACATGATTTACCCAAATTAGATCAACCCATGTGTGTTACAGTGTAAGTGTGTGAGTGTGTGTGTGTGGCTGTGCAGTCAAGTGGCATGTGTGTGTATGCATTTGCACTTCTATGTGTGAAGTGATGCCTAGGATTTGCTTTAAAGTTTCACTTTAACACTTATTTGAAGTAGTTGTGAGATTATGTATCCAAAGATGCACTATCACAGAGTAATGGAAGAGAAATGGTCAGTTATGGGGGTTTGAGTGCTGAGACTCGCGCCTTATCCTCTCTTATCAGCAACACGGGTATCACAGTAAATGTTTTGACCCCCAGACCTCGAGGCGAAGAAACAATTCAAATAAACCTTTGATCACGTCTGATTCAGTTCTCGAAAGTCTGCAAGTTCAGAGAGAGAGAGGAACCGGGAGAGAGATAGAGAGGGTTGGGGTGGTGGCCCTCAGCGTTTATCAAAGAGCTTTTCAGAGCCTTTGACAACGCTTCCTCACTCGCTACGGCAGCATACTGATCTACAGGAGCCCACGCACAGGCACACAGAAAATCTCTTCAAGGTTTGGATGATGTGTGTAATGCCCAACAGAGCTCTTTGGTACTGTAAAAGCAGTTTATCTAGTATACCGGGGAGTGGGGCTGCGACTGAAGTTGACTGAAAAAACAGACTGCATTTCAGATTAATCAATTAATTGCTAAGTCAATATCAAAAATTCTTTCAAGTGCCAAAATATAAGGTTCTTTCGTCTGTCCAGCTTCCAAAACTCAACTTGCTATTTGTTATGGTAGTCAAACGCACTTGAGGGTCTTCATCTTAAAGACCTTAGTTGTTGTTGCGTTTAAACGGAAGCAGCCAAACAGGGTTTTGCCACTTATAACAATATAATGCCCTGGGTGTGCAGCTTACACGCGCATATTTCAGACCTGTTTTATATGGTTCTCTTTGTTTAACAGTCAGCTGGAAACATCAAAAAGTCACCTACAGTTCTCAGCTGCCTCATTAAGCGTATTAACTAGATAGCTATAGGTGATAAAATAAATAGAAGGCATATGTAAATAAATAAAAATCTGCCAAACTGGAGGCTGGCAACAGAAAAACCCCCCAAAAAACAAGCAAACAAAAGAACAGAAATTTGGTATTAAAGATGAAGGTGCAACTGTCTTCTGAATTAATAAGAATTTCAAATATGTTTTTATTATACATGCTGTGCTACAGAGGGAAGTGTCACAGATGTACCAACAGTAATTGGAAGCAATTGGTCACTTCTTGTGTTTTACAGCTTCAGAAGGCATCAGTGTCATTTTTTTTTAGTAGGACTCCTTCTTCTTTTCTTCCTGTCTCTCCCCTACATTACATACAGTACACACACACGCATATTACCATACTACATTAACAGTACTGGCCCTGCTTTCCCTCCAGCAGCTTGTGGCCTAACAGGACGCTCCCCACAAACAGTGATGCAAATAGTCGCCCCAGCTGTCACCTATCAGGGAGGATCCACGGTGAGTACATAACCCATCGTGTCCCACCACTGCAGCCTACGTCTGCCTTCATTTCCCATTACAGCGGGTGGGAAAACATTGGTGGAGGCAAAATAATGGGCCTGCTTAGATATGAGGAGGAGTAATCTAGGACAGGAATTAAACTTTCATCTCCTCCAAACAGCATTTCAGCGACTCGACTGATTCGTCTCTGCGCAACAGTGCCATTTGTAAACTCAGACATGAATTATTAACGGCGGAGCTTTGCATATCGTTGAGACTCATCGGACAGCTTTTTACATCTTGGCACTCAGTGGGCCGCAGCCTCACAGGTTACAGTCGAGGTACAGTAATAATGGAGCTCAGCACACTTTTAGTAGACAAACAAAATAAGAATTCCATTAATTTGAAGTCGGAGGCTGAGGAGCATGGTACAGCACGTTAAACTCAGATTATCATTATTTACAGAGCAACCTTTCTTTTGTTCCTGTCGACGAAAAAAAAAAAACACACACAGCAGAGCAAAACTCCCAAACTCAAAACTTCATTTTGTCATTACAGGGAGGCAGCATAAGGCTCCAGTTAAGGTTTCTGCTGCCTCTGCAGTTCCACCTATATATATTGCCTTGTGTATAGGAATTGCCAACAAAGAGATGACTGGAACCATATGCCACTCATTTATTGCAGTGTTTTTTTTTTACCCCCACAATCAGCCACTTAGATGCAGACTTGTCATTTACATATTTGCATGCAAGACAAATGGTCGATTACGTCGTATATCAGCACAACACACCTTTCGTGAGGAGGAATGACACTCTTGGGGAGACGGGATTAAAAGTGGAAAACACGAGCACAGATGCCGCTGAGACGGGGCTTCATCCTGCAGCGTGGCGTGTATTCTCACATGTTCAGATTAACGGAACTATCAGGGTTTCCGGTCCACTCAGGCTTTGCTCTATTAAGCATTCAAACATGATTTTATGAACTGGTGAATAAAAAACAGGCGACATTGCTATTATTACAACAGGGACAAAGTGCAGGCCATAAAAACTTCTCCAATCCATTAAACACAAATGAAAAAAACACTCAAATAGGCCTTTTAATCTCACTTTATTGCTGCTGCATATATCAAATGAAAATGTGCAAATGAATATTTAAATATTTCACCTAAGGTGGCCATTAAATGCGTTGTTTGCTATATGACCCCCAATTTATGCCGAATCCCAGCAGACAGGAGATCTGGTATCTGGGGTTTGCAGATAATTGTAGGCCAAATCCAATTACAGACAATGCATCAGATCTTATATTTGCTTTCCATTTTTCCATATTTGTTCTATCTTATTTTTAAAGAAATAAGTTGCTACTATTGATTTAAGTGTGATTAAAAATTGATTGGCACTTACGTTGGGTGCCAGGGCCCAGAAGCTCCCCGTGCATGACTTCTGTTTTGTACCTTGGAGCATTAACTGCAATAAAAGTAGATGACTCCGGAGCCACCAAAGGGCCGACCGGGGCAAAAGGTCCAGTTCATGGAGGAAGGAGGAGGAAAAATAAGCAATTTATTCGAGAGAAAGGAAGCTCACCTCTAAGACCTCCCTTGGCAGCAACTCAGAAAGAGCTGGATACTGCAGCAATATAGATACGCCACTGTCAAATGGACCATGTTCAATGGCATATCTGACAATATTAAAGCAATAGTTCACACCAAATAGGGCCTTTACGAATCTGATAGTACACACTCTGGAATCTAAATCTAGGCATCTGGAATCTGTTTGACTTTGCAGTTTATATTTGAAGATACAGTAAAGGGCAATGTGTGTATATGCGATTTTTTTTCTCAAGCAATGTCCACATATATGTTTCTGGAGTGTGTCGCTACTTAAAGTACTCTGTATGTGCCAGTGTGTGCTTGCCTCCATCTGTTTCTACAGTACGGTCACTGCTTGGGGAAGAAGGTCAAACTGTGTGACACGGGGAGGTGTCGGGTTATGACGAAGGTTCGTAGCTCAGGGAGGTCAGATGAGCTCTGAGAGATTGAAGGGGTCACGGCGGTTGTGATTGTGGTTGCTTTGGTGAGGCAGCGTCTCCGAAGGTCAAACTGAAGAATCATCGTCCTGGATGCATATAGTTAAATAATAAAGTCAACAATGCAATTATGACAACACGAGCTTTGTGCTTTACACAGGGGCAAAAACAAATATTGTTTTGTGTTTTTGTGAATATGTGATCTTTATATTAAATTTATGCTAAAAATGGATTTAGTTTAAGCAAAAAAATCCTTCACTGACTTTCAAAATGAAAGTTAAAAATAATGAAAATTTCATAACTTTCATAGTTCACATTGTTATAGATACTATATGCTAAAATTAATGTAGCAAATAATTATGAATGCTTCCAATCCATCCAGTGAATCCACCCGAAGAAAATGTTTAAAAGCTACAGAAGATGCTGCTGTATTGCCACTGTACTTTATGCAAAGTTAATACATGTGCGTAAAAACACTTCTGCATGCATCAGTCTGTATGTGTACATGTATGCATGGGTGCCTCCACAGAGCCCAGAGGCCTGGATGAGTACATTCAGAGTCATGTGCCCAGCAGCTCCCTGCAGCAGCCTCAGACAGACACAGCACTGCTCTAATTAGCTGACCTGTCACCATCGACACCCACAGCTGTGCAGCGCTCAGGGAGCAGGCTGAGCACAGACAGAGGCTGCAAGGTGCAGGGGAAAGCCAGCAGTGAAAACACAGACACTGATGAACACATCCAAGACTTCTGTCATCGCCTTCCGGACAGAGGTTGCCACCTCATGCTTTTTTGCCTGAGAGGTCATCCTGCAGCTTTTACATACTTCGCTGTGATTACATTGGGACTTTGTGAAATTCTCGTGAACTTCAGTTCAGTGACATTTTCAGTACAGTCCAGATAAATATTTGGATGAGGCTTATGTTTGTTGACAATGGCTTTACTTCTCTGGTGTGTAATTATACCGAAAATATAATTGCAAAATCTACCACTCACTATGAAATGTTAATGCCATTAAAATCCAATAAGTGCATAAATTGCAGCCACAAACTAGGGGCTGCATATTTGAAGGTGATAAAGATACAAAAATGACCATACAGAATTGTTATTACACCAACTAAAATACCAAATATTTCATGCTTTTTATGTTATTTGGGCTTTGCATAAACAAACACATCCCTTTGTTTGCCAAAAACTCACAGGGAAATAACAGCATGCTACTTTACATAGTGATGTTCCTTACATTTGGGGCTAAATTTAACTACATAAGGGTCTCAAGATGTGGCTGGTACAACATGCTATCTGATCGTGGCAGAAATCAAGAGTGTTTATAGCCGTTCCAAACGGCACATGAAGGTGGAATGAAAAACTGTCCATCACAGGGAAGAGGGAGAGGCTCTATCGTTTAAATATGGAGATAACACCATGGAAGATATTCATAGTGTGGCTCTTGTTTATACCTTTAAAATGTGAAACCGCTGGCCAATCACTGAGCAGGAGGGGGCAGTCTGTCATTCACACTTCAGGTGTGAACCCCCCATCTGGATTTTACAACCATATTTTACAGCTGTGGGCTTTTCTGTTGGGGAAACAGAAGCGTTTTTTTTAGTGAATATTATTTTACAGGAATTCTTTCTAAAAAGATAAACAAAAAGGGATGAAGAAGCCTGCAAAGTCAGAACAGTACAGTCAAAAACAGTCAGGATCGGGGTGATAAAATGAAAAACTGTGTTCAGGTCCTGGTGTCCCAGAAGCACAAACAGAACATGAAGGTTAAAAGACATTTCTTCCAATAGAATCCATTGTTTCTTGTGAAAAAATGATGTTAAAGCCTGTAAATATAAAATAAAATGAGCCACAGTTGAAGAAAAACACTGCTGCCAATGAAGCATAGAGCGCATGTTTCCGTCCACAACCTACTAGCTGCTCCTCGGCCCCCTGTGTCTGGATGGACTGTTGTTTGGGCTGGGGCTGCACACGGGAACATGAGGGCGAGATGACACTGGGGTAGAGATTTAAGACACGGTGTGCTGGCTAGCGGAGGTCTCCTGGTAGGCCTCAGACACGGTGCTCAGTGCCTCCCGTCCGCAGCCCAGACACGTTCTCAGTCTGGGCTGCCACGCACACACTTAGGCAGGGCAGAGAAATCCCTCATCTTGTATCTGGTTCAAGGTCCGCTGCAGTTGATGACAGTTGATGACAATCCAGCCGGGAACAAGGGAATATCACCTGCGACGTGAAATGGAAAGCAGTGAGAGAAAGTAGAAAAAGGAGAAAAATGCACTGCTGGAGTGTAGAATGGAATCAAGGATTTCACACTTTAATTTGAATTATTGACACGCAAAGCTGACATTTATCTGCTCTGTGCTACAAATCATCATTTTACTCCTCGCCAAATGCTACAGAATAACATTATGCTGCAGAATATTTTGTTCCCTCTCATCATAGATGGATCATCAATTGATTATAATTGGATCGTACTCATTCTAATGTGTAGCCGTCATAAATTCTACAACATTAAAACATTAAGGGTCTGTCAGAAAGCAAATCCCAGATTTTTCACAGTGGCAGAACCTAAACCACAGCCAAACAAAACTATCGATCTCGCTCACAAACACACACCACCACCATCTCCTCCTCCTCCTCCTCCTCCTCCTCTCCTGTGTACACACACACACACACACTCTGAAATATGCATTGTGAATCCACATCTGCTGAGAGCTCTATGGCCCTGCATTATGCTTGAGTGATACAATTTATATCATTTCAGGGGAAAGGGAAGGAAATCAATGAGATTTAGTTGGCAGCATAATTCATTCTCAAGGTTTGGATAAAATGTGTGACTAATGAGGGAAAAATGTAAATGTTATGAAGTTTCACTTCAACGCCAACACCTCCCGCTCAACCCCATCGTAGCCGTAATCGAAGTTCAGAAAGTCAATAGGCTGTCTGCAGGAATTATTTTAGCTTGTTGCCATCATCTACTATGTACATACTGGTAGCACATGTCAGCATTCTAAAGTAAATATTGGTATATATTTATGTTTTGGGGATATAATTTACTGAAAAACGAATCATTTTTAAACCATAAACTGTCATGTACATAATTTTACATATACAACCTGCCAAAATTCTCTAGATACAGTATGTTTTTCTTATAAATATATAAAAAATTAAAATATACTGAAGTGGGAGCTGACTGGCTCAGAGGAACCACTATTAGTCAACACAGTTTAAAATTATACTACATTTTCTGGCCTTTTAGCAAAGTAAACAGTTACAATGAAAGGGGAAAAACAACTACTGATGTTTTTCAGAAATATTTTTTCTTGGATAAATATTAAAAGTCACTTCAAACTTTGATCTCGGTTCTTCTGAGCCTTTCCGACATCAAGGAAACTACCCACTTTTCATTCCACCTGTCAACTGCCACAATCTGTTTTTATTTCCAGCTACCATCTCTGTCTGGGCTGGAGATCTGCTGCTTCCCAGACTGAGTTACCTGCTACTGAGCTATTGTCAGGTATGTTTGGGAAATGAAAAACACTGTGAAGTAACTTTCGGGTTGTGATTTTTTTTTTTTTTTTTTTTTTTCCGTGGTGTTGCATTATTCACTGAATGCAAGTAAAAATAACATCAGAGGCGGGGAAGTGTTTCAGTCGTGGGAGAAAGTCAACCGCAGAGGACGTGATGCAAACAATGGCGTGAACCTTCAACCTCCAGCGTGGCGCCTTGTAGTGTTTAACATAATTAGTGGCCGTTATTGTGGATTGCATGCATATTAATAATGTGTAGACTATAACAAGTGAAATGAGGAACTGTAAGCTCAATACTGATCATGTTGCGTCCTTCATCAAAGTCAACCTTGCGGCGTCGTAATCAACCAACCAAGGACTAATTACTGCTGAGGTGTGATTGAGACATGATCGGCTACCAGTGTGTAAAATATGCACATTTGGAGGATGTTTGTGTTCACATATGAGCATTGAGCTGTGAGGGGAGTAGGGAAGTGTCGGCCCGTTTAGGTGAGAGTGTGGCGGGGGTAGGAGTATTATAGAGGAGGTTGGGGCGGGGGGTGGGGCACTGAAACCTTTAATCTGATAGGAATTCATCCAGGCAGAGGAGCCATGCAGAAAAGGCAACAGTGATCTATGAGCAGCGAGAGCGGCCCAGATGCGGTTAAATGGATGAGAGCCACAGTGTTTATGCCACTGACATTAAAGGAGGATTCCACCCTCAGATTCACTCCCACTATACATCATCAGCCGGTGATACTCGCAGCATCTTTATGATAAAGTGCCATAATTTAACTTGATGCTGTACGCACTCGCATCAGCTGGCCTATAACTTTCCCTGCTTGGCTTTTATTAAAGAAACTTGCATGGACTTGTTGCATTCAGTCAAGATTTACATGTCAGAGAAGGAGGTAATAAGGAGAGGTAAAACATGTTTATGGCTGCAATGCATTGTGGACTATTGAGGCTGCAGATCAGCAGCAGAGGAGAATATCTCTGTTTGTTTGTTCACGTTTCGGATTGAAGAATTGCTTTCTGCTAAGATGCCAAAATCAGATTTTAATCATTTAACTATTCAGTTTAATTTCCCACATTAGACTGCACTTTAAATTAAAATACTTTTTGCACTAATAACAGTTACAAGCTGAATAATAAACTGTAGCCTATGTACTTCTTTTATAGTGTTGAACATCACACTGTGAGCTGGCGCATGTTTCAGAAGACTCCTAAACTAACTCCCAGACAACTCTGTGATCTTTACGCTGTTTAAATGCTGTTTCAATTGCTACATTTCCCTCTCCATCACCACAGAGGCAGATAAAACTCCAAGGGGAGCATGGGAAAGAGGTAAAAATCATAAATTTAAGAAAAAAAAGAAACACAAGTGGTCTCCTGAATAGGTGGGCAGCAGCAGTGGGAAGCTACGATGGATCCGAGTTCCGTGGGCTTAATCACTCACAGCTCGTGAATTTGGCATTATAAATATATTTGCACGGAAGTAGTTGCTGGAAGACCCTGATCCACTTTTCATTTTGATTCAAATTTCTGATATTTGCTCAAAACCTGCACAACATTTTGATTCATACACATCAAGCTGCAGGACCATTCATAAATGGAAAGGACAACAGCAGGCAGGAAAATATAGCATCTTGCCTTAAACTGGTTTATCGTGGTTTTGCTATAGAGCTGCAATACTGAATATCTTACAGATCCGTGCCAACGACGAGGTTTTAAACATTCTTAACGTGTCCATGTGGTTTTCTTTATATGCCAGAGGGATGTATCATGTGCAAAATGAGCAGTCAAAGCCATGACTGAGAAGTTCCACCATGCAAGTGCAGCGTACAGATGTTTTCCAAAACACTACTTCAACAAACCCAAGGAATGAAGCCTATTAACTTGCAGAATGGGGCTTTCTCTATCATTATTAGTCTGAATTAAAGATATCACAGTGGCTACCATAGAGTAGAATGACGGTGTTTTAGCAGAGTTGCGGGCGAGCTGGTGTGCTCGAGCTGCAACAAGTGGGGAGGAGTGGATGGAGGCTTCATAGATTTGCACATTGTAAAGGAAGCAGAGTAGAGTTAGTTTGAAATCTAAGCTATTTTAAAGCAGTAGGGGATTATTTTCATTCAAAGCATATCAATATGTAACCTTGATAGACAGAGACGAGTTTTTAGGGGTTTAATCAACGACCGAGATATATAAATGTTAACTGTGAAAGGTGATGCATTGCAGTTCTCCTTGAACTTCTATATAGAGAGTTTCAACATTCTAGTTCGTTTAATATTTTGGTTTTCTGGCTCTAACTTACTGGAGCAGGTAGATACTTCAGTGAAAAAGCTCTTAAAAACCCACTGTATGCCACGTACCCAGCACCAGCCAGACAAAGTTAACAACCAGCTGTTGAACCAGCCCGCTGTCATTTCCAGAGTGTCACAAAGTGCTGTTTTGTTAAAGCAATATGCTCAAAGTTTCCTTTGGTGTTCGTGCCACCCACATTAATATCCAGTGCTGATAGACAGACAGGAGTTTCAAAGAGCAGTATCAGGTAGTTAGGTTGGTGGTGATGAAGGTCCTGGATTTTGATCCAGGATGCTGAGGTTTATTCGCTGTTTTTACTTCAGTTTAGACAACAACATCACTTGGTTAGTTTTCAGAAAAGATCACACTTTGAGTTATAATACATCCTCTCACAATATCGAGCACATGTTGCAAACTTCTTGTTGCCTAGAAAGGAGTAACAGTGATGGCACCAGCTGACAAAATTTGGCTGCACACTCACGCCGTCTGTTTCTGATGTTCAGGGAGTTTCATAGGTCTATCGGACTACCTCGCATGTTGAGAAACGATGCTAAAGGGTAACCCGGTGTCTTCAAATGTGAGTCCTGCCAAAGTGAGTCCTGCCAAGTGATGAGATGGGAGTGAGACTGGGCTCGATGAGCACAGTGAAGCACTGAAGCAGCTGCAGGTCTTTCCTTTAGGAGGTAGTGCAGGAAAATAACATCTATTTGAATGATCAAATGTTCAAATGTGACTCCAGAATAAAAGCGAATATTCTGGATGTGCAAATAAGTCACTGTTTTTCTATCAAAATCACAATATCAGCATATAAAGATAAACATATCTAAGAGTTATGCTCACAGTTTGTTTCTGTTTCTGCCAAGTGGTCAGTAAAACTAGTTAGATGATCACAACTGGATGCCGTGTTTTAATTAAATGTGCAACAGCTGATTTGCTTTTATTTTTTATATTGTTTTTTCTACAATAATTAAATTTACACGTAGTTTTCTTCTGAAAATTAATATTTTTGCACATATTTTGTTGTTTGCAAACAAATTAAAGCCAAATTAGGATATTTTTTCTCGGAAACATTCACAAGAAAATGAGCAAAGTAGGTTCAATTACAAGTTAGTTAGATTTAACAATTTAGCAATTTAATTTAACAAGATGAAAGTTTATTTACTTCCTAATTTGTTGAGAAAGTTATTTCACTGTTTCAGCATGAGGAGGCTGATATAACTTGTGCATCTCATCCCAACGAATGTACATTGATGCAATCACTGATACAATAATAGCTTATTCTATCTATAATCTGTCAGAAGAAACTCCAAAGGCCATGCTGGCGTGCTTGCAGCACACAATTCTTTGTGTGAGCTGTTGCATATACAGGATGTGCAGTGTTTTTCATCTCCTTGATGTTCCACAGACTCAAGCAGCACACGGGAAAGGCAGGCAGTCAGGGAAGGAGATGTTGCTTTGGGCCTTACAAATGACCTAGATACTTGAGTATGAATTTCATTTACCTCTATCACAGCATCTAAGTGTACCTCACTTTCCTTACGCATCCATATGGCAACCATGGAGCTGGAGCGGATACAAAAACAGCCCACAGGTACACTTTCTTTTTTTTTTTTTTGATCAGCATTTACTCGCTCACTCCTTCACTCACTCACTTGTTCACTCGCTCGCACAAAAAATGAGAGAGAGAGAGGAAAGATAGAAAGAGAGAGAGACACCTCCATGTTTCTAATCCCGCCAAACTTATCTGCTCAGTGGGTAAAATGTTTTGCAATAAGCCAGGATTTGGCTGGAGCCCGGGATAAGTTAGATGTTTGCTATTCTGCTCCAGGACTGAACATTTCCCTCCATGTAATGCAGAGGTTACAGGTGTTAACCGCAGCCAATGGAAGTATTGATTAATCGGAAAGGCAGTTTGGCGAGGCTTCTTAGACCACAAAGTGGCTGATCAGAATTCTGGAGCTGCTAGTTCCAGCGGTTTCTCGCTGAGCGCGGAAGGAGAGGTGAAGAAATGGTGGAGACGGAGGAGAAGGTGGAGAATAGCAAGAGAGGACGGCGGTGGTGGGGGGAAAGAGATATGACACATGGGGTAAAGAACAGATGGGGGATGATGGAGTGAGGATGAAAGTGTGGAGGGAGAACAAGTGAAGGGAGAGGAGAGGGATGAATTGCGAGGCAAAAAAAAAGATGCGAATTGAAGGCCAAGTAGCGTGGGTTATCATATCTGAACTGCGAGACATGAATCTCAATCCATCAATAAGCGCTGCATTTTGATAAAAACACCCCTGCTGCTCCTGGCCTTAATGGATAGTGTGCCGTTGAATGCGTCACTTTTTACTCTTCCCCTGAAATACCAGAGAGAATGGGTCCCACTTCACAAAGAGACCTGGATCAAGGTCAGCGATCACATAAAAAGTAATAGTGGCCCTCACTTTCCATATACATATGATCTGTCTAAGTGGCTGGTGAACCAGAAAAGCTCACTCTTTCTAAATAATTTTCTCAGATTTCCCACAGGTGTAGCATGCTTTCCATAATTCAAAATTCCTTAGGCTAAATCGCAACTTATTTCACTTCCATATTAACAAGAACTTTGCCTTGGGAAAGTTAGTCTCTTTGCTTAGATATTCAGTATATCCTTGCATCTCTTTATACACAGCAGTGTACAATGCATTAATTATAACACCAACTCTGTAATTGACCATTTGCAAAAGCCCACCCCCCTTACTGTCATGTGCTAGCTTTACTTGGTAGTAATACTAGCTTCATGAATTGGTTAGAAATGCTCTTTTATGGCTGACTTTTTAAAGTTTCAAGCTGACTGGGTGCAAAACAAGACCCCTTTTATGATCTTGATGGCTGTTGTGCTAAAAGAAAGCGGCGAGCGAGTAGGCCCGAGGCAAAAATTCCCAATCCTCACCAACTGATGATCCATAGACCATAGAAGTGAATAAATGAGTCTGGTGTTACAGTGGAGCTACACTGTGAGGAAAAGTGTATGACCAGACTGTTATTGTATTCTAACATAGCAGTGTTCAACTGAATATGCACTTGACAACATAAACAGAGGGAAGATGTATGTTTTGCTGGTGTTTTTCAAACAGTTTCATTTTAACATGACAACAGTCCAATCCAACCCAACCTTATTTGATAAGCACTTTAAAAACAACCACAGTGGAACCAAGTGCTGCACACAATGGATAAAAGACAATGAGGCAAAAAAATTGCATATAAAAATAAAACTAAAATAAAAATATAATAAATTAAAAGGCATAAAACATAACAGCCATAAAATTTAAAATAAATAAATAAATAAAATAAATAAAATCAACATCTCACAAAGTGTCAAAGGCCAAGGGAAAAGGAAAAGGAAAAACAGAGGATGGCCAGTGTTTTGGAGACTTAAAGATATCTTGAAAGATCAACCGTTGGAATGAAAGCCTCCTCAAATCCAGTAAAAAGGAGAACAGAGCTAACATTAGCCATCACTTTGATATCATAACATCAAAGACCTGTTTCCACACAATGATGAAATACTGGCACAGGGCTTCTTTTGCTTTCTATGTAACCAGTAAACCCACCGGTTAATGCAGAATGAACAGCTCCTCGCCTTGGTATAGACACTATATGAAAGACAGACGTCGCCACAGTGATGCCACCCACTTTGTGTTGACTACAGTTTTAGACCCTTGAGTGTGACATTTTTGGCAGTCACCATCTTGTTAATCATTTATTTTTTAGAACCAGCTGTGATAAACGAGGAGTCTTGTTCTGGATCTGACTGAGATCCCAATAACACTATGCATGCACATACAGCAGAGACTAGTCAGTCACTCTGCTTTATTATCTATTTCACTCTAAATGGTGACGTAATTTACAAAATGAACACTGTGCTGTATTGATGGAGCATTGAAACTAGGAATTGAGACCAAAAACTCATCAGGAAATGTTTGCTGAAGTAATAAATTAAGTGTGTAATTTATTATCATTATTATTGTAGTTATTTTTTCATACTATCCGACTTCTTTCTGCAACTAAATTAAGTCCTCTGTTGTGACCATTAGAAACAATGCAAGTTAAAGGCACTTTAGTCCATGTATGTAGCTTAAATTAACTGTAAAAGCAGTAATGTTCTGGCACCAATTAAACAACTAAAAAATGCTGTACAGTAATAGAAAATAATCATCTCATAAAAATACAGTAAATATCCATAATAAATTACATTTCATAGCCTGAATTTTACATGAGATCATGAGCATATTTTTCTACTTTTTAGGCTTTTTCAGACAGATAGAGTGAAAAAGAGCTGGAGAGAGATAATTATGTATATTACTGATTATTATTCACTGATGAAGACACGTTCATTCAACATTTTTTGTTTGAATATTTTAGTTTGACAGGACATATGGCATTTAACAACCTCCTGTTCTGCAAATTGTCACAAATCTTATTTAATTTGAGAAATATATTTACAGTATCAAACTTAAATTCAACATTTTATTCTGACAAGTAAAAAGGAAATGTCACGATAAAGCTGAGAAGGTAAATTATCAGTCTTTTCAACTATCAATGAAAATCCGTTTTGTTACCGACAATGAAAATGTGGTTGTTCAAAAGTTACATCTTTTTTTTAAAGTATTACACATTAGAAATTTAATTTTACACTTTACTCCAAATTTACTGCAAATTTATTGATATAAAAAGGAAATATATATTTTGTAAAAATTTAAAAACACAGATTTTTTTTACAGTGTATATGACAATAGAATAGAATATAGAACAGGAGCTTTATTGTCACTGTAAAGCAAGACAACGAAACTTTGACAGCAATCCCTTACAGCAGCTACATATGTGCAGAAATATATTAACACAGTGCATACAAATAAACGTGTATAAAAGTCTAAGGTGCAGATTAAAAAAATAAATAAATGTACAGAGTTTATATAATGCTCCTTGCCTCGTAAATATTTCTGGTTTAGGTTACTGTAGTGTTCATAGAAAGATCGAGAAAGCTGTTTCTTACCTCATCTATTCACTCATCTGGAATATAATAGAATAACAAAACACACTGATGGAGAAGTCTTTAGTTTAAGCTTAAACAGCACAGAAAAAAATCAGTTAATATAGCTGTTATTTCCTGTCACTTTTTTCAGGTTCCAGTCTTGGTTCCATGTTGTTGGATTTAGGTTATGACTTAGCAAATCAATGAATTAGACCTTAACTGTGTTTCTGTCCTGTCAGAGTTTATAGCCCACATGGATCTCTATCACCTGCCACCTGAGCTGGTTCCGAATTAGTCTCTTTTTCTCCCTCATATTTTTTTCAATCTCAAATCATTTACTTTCTCATGTAGTCTTTTCATTCGACGGGTTAATATTTTTAATGATGATGCCACGTGTAGGGTTATGAAAACAGCTCCAGCAGCACTGAAAGTCTACCTGTGAGCTGGTTTTAAGCCCTGCAAAGCGCAAGTGGGTGGCGGGTTGGTTATTGCTGCATGTTAACAGAAATTAATGACGCTGTTAATGGCGCTGACATGGGGATGCAACAAAACAAAACGAGTAATCCACCAATTTGAAGAAGATACAAAGAGGGGGGAATCGACTTTCAGTGCTTTAACGGGTGTAAAGTCTGCGCTGACGCTGGGAGTGAATAATATTTAGGTTTTTTTGGGCCTTGTTACTGTTGCTGACTGACAGTCACTGTTCAGGGTAGGAGTCACTGAAAGCAGCTGTCTCTTGTTTTTTATGCTAGTGCCACTTTCTTTTATGGTGCATCACTCGAATAAACTGTGTCACAAGTCTTTTCAGTCACTAGTGCTGCAAACGTCCAGCATTACTGCTATACATGTTGCTATATTGTGCACCAGTGCTCTTCTTGTTTTAAGTCATCTCTAAACCCACCTCCATTAAATCCTTTTCCACAACAGATCATCAGGACACACATGCACTGACGGGTGGCACTCCCGGTACATAAAACGAACATGCAGATACAAATTGCAAGTGCGACATGTGAAGCATCGTGTCAAAATCACTGAAAGAAAAGAAGGAGAAGGAAGCAAACCAGCCACCCAGCAGCGGCGGGGGGGATTTCATGCTAGCTTAAATTTAGGCACGCTGTTTGGGGTCTTTATTGTTCCTCAGAGACCAAACTTTAAGTGAATTTCTCTACCAGGGGGGCTGTTCCGCGAACGGCGCTCGCACCAAGCATACTGGAACGAGACAGAGGCAGACATCTGCAATCTGCCAACGCCCCAGGTGAAACTCTGTCCTCCTCTATGCTGATCTCAAATGAGCTTTTCCATCCTTTCACTGTAACACTTTCCTGTCAGTGAGAATAATTCAGAAACTGGTCTGTCATCATCCCGTGTGTGGAGACAGCTGTATAATGCTTTGTTTAAAGGCTCTATTACTCTGGCAGAGAGAGTGAAGGCTCTGAGAGGTGATTTTTTTGTCTTCCTCGTAACTTTTCGGTTATTGATTTGTCAGTGAGACTCTTTTAACTGGAGCTTAGCGTGCAGTCGAACATTACAAAACAAATGAATATTACATTTGACAGATGCTGGAAAAAAGAAAAAAAAGACTCAGAAAAACATTGCAAACATACAAATACACATGAGATTTCATCATATTCAAAGCTCGGCGATGTGCCGTGACCTAGACGGCGCATGTTTTCTCATGACTTCTGCCATGTTTCAAGGTGTGGTGAGCATGTTCGCCTTAGCGGAGCATGCACCGGAGCAAAAGTAATCAGCACCGCGGGAGTCTTCGGAGAATACTCTCCAACGGGTTTTGCAGGCGAACATTTTAAGAGGACATAATACCAAGAAAGGAGGTATAGGTGTCGGCAAAAGGTCCCCGTAGGAATAGCAGGTAGCTGACCTGGTGGCTTACAAGCTCACGCTCGCATTCCCATTTCATGCTTTGTGTTGCAGAATGATTCAAGAGACAGTGGATATTATTCCCCCGCGCTCCAGACCCCGCTGAGGTCCGATCAAAGATCCGAGCCTTTGATGTTTTAACCCCTGGCTGTTTGGAGTTTAAAAAAAAAGACAGCCCTCCTCTGAACCAGATGGTGCCTGTTGCATGCTGGGAGCAGCCAGGCAAGTGTTACGGGTCCCACCTGTGGTTTTAATTACAGTGCATGACGAGGGGACGCGGTGGAGCGGAAGGAGAGAAGAAAGTAGGGGTGACCCACGCTGTTTGACGAGGGAGGAGGAGGTAGGAGGAGGTAGGAGGAGGAGTGTGTTCACCTGTATGGATCACAAATCATCAACCATTTTATCTCTGCCCGTCACACTCCTTCCTCCCCGTTCTCGGTCGACGCCACATCCTGTTGCCATACACTGGCCGTGTTAAGCAACTGCGATATACCTTACGCGTTTACCTGTGCGCGGCTCCAGCTGTCATGTTTTCAAAGCGCCTCGTGATGCCTCTTTTTCCCCTCCGTCTTCCCTCCCCATGTCACAAATCATCTGAATTCCACACACTCGTCCGTTTATTCTCCCTCCTGTCTGTCTCTCTCTCTTTCTCTCTCTCTCTGCTCGCTGGTGTATAATTTGTGCAGATCACTGTTGCTTCTCTGCATGGATGAACTCATATCAGATTAAACTGGCACTCACTGATTCTGACCTCCCCCGCCCCACTCCCCTCCCCTCCCCTCCATGCACCACCCCACTCCAGGATCCCCAGGGTCCGCGTACCCTTCCCCTCCTCCCTCCCTCCCTCCCTCTTTTTTTTTCTTTTTTACGCCAACACCTCGCCTTCTATCCTTCTTTTGACATTTCGGCTCCTTCTGCCATCTAAGAGGTCCCGCTGAGTGATGAGGTGCTTCAGCGGCGTGAGGTGGGGGAGCCCCCCCCCCAAAAAAAAGAATCCCTGCAGGCCCTCGTGTGTACATTCACAAAGGTTCTGAATATTTTCTGATCTTGCAAACACATCCCTCTGTTGTCCCCGAGAAGGGGGAGTTTAAATTTTACTCTGTGCATGAAAAATCGCAAAAAGCTTGTGGATTTTTCTCAGGTTCCCCTTTTTTCTTCTTGAGACTATGTACGCAACATGGCGTGGAAAGCATTTGAAACACAGAAGGTGTAAATTTACAATCTCAGGAACCTTGTAGCTCCTTCGCTGTGCTCTTGAGCATATTGCATGTTTCATCTTTGCTTATTTTGACCCTCAGCTTTGGCGAGAAAAAAAAACTTCATGAAGTTAGTTTTTATTTCTCTGTAATGTATTCAGCCAAGATTCTTGGGGAACTGTATTTTTTTTTCTCTCTCTCTCTCTCTCTCCCCTCCTCTCTCCCTTTCTCTGTGAGTGTGCGGAGCTGCGTGTCAGATCTGTGGGATGCCTGTAGGCTGCTCCCAAGAGAGACACGGTGCGCTCATCCAACACAAACAGGGTCACAAAACAACGACTCAGCCACTTGTGCGGAGTTTACTTCAAATTAGCCCAACTCTTGTATAAGTGCATCGCAGCCAATCAAGCTGTCAGACAATGAGCTGACACCGTGAGACACAAACGGAGGTGACGCCAAAGGTGGGAACTGAAACAGGTTGCATCAAAGTGAAGTGAGGAGGGTCTTTTTTTTCCCCCCTTTCTCCTGTTATTTTAAAATAAATCCTGCACAGACAAGAGCCAACAGTGAGACGAATTTGCTAAATACTCCCTTAAAATATTAACCTGATCTTCCGTTTTTTTGTGGTTGTTGTTGTCGTTGATCATGGTAGAGTCACAACACAGAGCTTTGATTTTTAGGTCGTCTAACTCGTGCTTGGGCGAGACACTCATCCCTGCTAATAGACGAAACACAACAAGCTCACCGGACCTTCAGAGCGAAGGAGCCCCGATGAGCAGAATTAGCAGCGCAATTAATATTCCGGCCATATTTTCCAGGGAGGAAGCAGAGGGCACAGCAGCTGCTCCCATATGCAGACCTTGCTGTTATGACCGTGGGGGCGATGTCAGACACCCTTACCCCCCGCCACCTCCACCTCCACCTCACCCCCATGGCAGGCAACCCCCCCTTCTCCTCCTCCTCCTCTCCCTCCTCCCCATCCCCTTCCTCTTTTTTTTTCTGATGTACATTCCCCCCTCATTTGCATTTGACCCCCCCCCCCCCATCATTGTTTTCCCCCCGCCCCGCTACTCTCTCACCTCTTGAGAAAATTATGCGTGAGCAACGGGGACCACCCTTCACTTCTGGGCGAGCAAGGCATCCACCTTACTGTTGTGCCCTTCAGCAAGTCACCGACTGCCTACCTGCTCCCGCTTCAAGGGAAATTCCCAGGATGTGAAGCTGAGCATCATTATCCAGACTGTAGCTCCTTTTGCTGCTATTAAATATGGTGGAATCAAAGAGACTGGAGAACTAATTCTCCTGGTAAAACTCGTCTAATTGAAGAGTGTTTTTTTTAAACTCCCCACCGGCAGCTTTACAAACCCTACTGGGCCAAGCTGGTCTGTGTTTTTACACATATACCACCAACCATCCAAAAAGGGAGGGAAACTTATTATTTCTTGAATTATTATAAATTACAAGCTGAGATTTTTTTTTTTTTTGGCATAGCAGAGTCTGACATGTATCCAAAGAATGCCCAAAAACCTCTTTGCTCACTCTACACTGCACATCGCTCTCAGTTTTGACCTACTGAATCATGTGTGACGCTTGCAGTTTGAGAATGACAGCAGCTCTGGTGTGACAGAAATGAACTCTGGGTAAAGAGGGAGGGGCTTGCACAAGTACTGTAGGTCGCACATGGTTTATTTTCAATGCACAAACACAGTGACCCAATTCCACATTAATTCGAAGCAGGTTTTGATTGTGTGCACAGTGGAAGTGATGCAAAATAAGGTAAGAAAAGAGTCATTATGCAAAGTAACTGTTCCTGTTGTGTTCGATATCCATCAGTGCACATATTGTATAATATGCTGTTAGTATAAAACATTAAAGCAATGAATTCAACCCAGCACATTGTCCCTTTCCAGTGAAAATCATATACGTGTAAATTTAGTGAGTTAGATAAATAAAAGGATTAGGTGTTCCTTAAAGTATTAAGACATTTACTTTTGTACTTAAACTTTAAAAAAAGCACAGTTGCTAAACTGAAAACTGCTTTTTCTTATTTGCTCACCAGCGTTGATGACGGCTCTCACAGGACAATGACTGAATAGTATGTAACATGGAGTGAACTGCATAAGAAATCACAGCATATGTGACTGGATAATTGTTTGATAGCAAGTCGCAGCGTCATGAAACTTATTTTTTCTAATGCAAAATGTTTCTTTCTGTTGTAAATGGCTTTACAGTGCATTTTGATAATGTCTTAGATTGTTTTTTCCAGTGTTTACACACACAGGGCTTTTGAATGATGAATTGAATTCTTCAGTACGAAGTTTTCTGTTTGTGTGTGTGTGTGTGTGTGTGTGTGTGTTCTAAGTTTGCACCACCCAGTCATCTAGGTTACCACCCTCCTCATGTTTGGTGGTGTCAGGGCTGACGTGCCTAAATATAGAAGCTGCCATTTACTGCCATTCATTTTTTGTGCACGTTAACAAAAAAAAAAAAACAGTCACAGACTTTGAATTTTTTTTCCCCCCAGTGAGATAATCCATCACAGTCTGTATGAAGTCATAATTTCATCTCATCTCTGTTTTATTGTTATTCTGTTGTGACTGAGAGGAATGTTTTCATGTCAGCGCGCACATTACATTACACTCTGCTTACTGTCAATCACCTGACACCCACTGCAGTCTCCACCAGGAAATAATCCCTCACAAAAAAAAAAACACTCACAAACTCACAAAGTTTATTATCAGATCTTTGTATTTTTGGATGTCTTGTCAGCAGGTAATTTGAAGATGGATTTGACAGTGTCGAGTTTGTGTATTAAAAATGACAAGGAAAAACGGAGAAACGATGGAAAATGAATTTTACACGTGTCGACGCAGAAACAAAGTGCAGCCTGTAAATGGGCCGTAACTGTAAATGACACCAATATGCTCATTTAAACCTATTTCTCCTCTTTCCATTAAACCTGTCCTCACCTTCACATAATACCTGCAGATGCAAACCGCTACACTTCTGTTGACTTTACAGCAAAAAGTGGCGTGCCTGAATGCATGTATCAGCTACCTGCAGGGACAGTAATGTTCAATGCAAGGCGGTAAATGTATGCACACATGCAACAACAATTTCTGCGGGTCACGGTTTAATAAGAGGGGGCAGCATTGCCAAGTCAGGAGGAGGAGGAGGAGGAGAGTGTAATTGTGGCCGTAGTGAGACTGTTCCCTGACATGCAGTCACACCTGGGTGGTTGGCAGCACAGTGAGCAGGAGAGGATCCCCCTCCCCGGTCCCTGTTATTGGTATGCTGAAATACTGCAGTGTTACAGTGAGAGGAGAGAACAAGGAGGCTGTGGAGCGCATAGAAAGAGAAGCATGTTCCTTCTCTGGCACTGTGAAATACAGTGAGAAGAGGGGGGGAGAGACAGAGAGGAGCTTTTTTGCTGGCCCAACAAGACATGTGTCACAGTCTGAAGAGCAGTGACATGCATCTCCTCAATCTCCAGCACCGGCGACGTTTCATCAGATTCAGGATGGGGGCTGTCAGTATTAAGGTTCTGCTTATTTTCCCCCCCACCCCCAAGTACATAAATATGTGTGGCGCATACAATCTGCAGCAAAAGAACTTTCCACCGTGTCAGACGCTTAGAAAAACAATGATCCTGTAACAGCGTGACACAGGTGCTAGAAAGTTTAAGGCAAACTTTTTTAGTGTACATTGCAGAGCGGGGGCAGGAAAGCGAGAATCCTTATGCGGTGCTTTTCTATGCTAATGCGGAGAGCGAGGAAGGGGTGGGGGGGGAGCGAGAATCAGGTCCTTGCGCCGGTATTGAGTGCACTGTAAATCAAATTCAGAAAGTTCAAAGAAAGACGCAGCTTTGTCTCGGGGAGAAGGGGGAAATGCTCGCTAATATATACGGCGGGATCAGTGTGAGATCAGTGGGTATCGGCGCTGTCCAAATTTGCACAGAGGCCTCGGCGTGACAGTCGCCGCTGAATCCCTGATCAGGAGGAGGAGGGTTTTTATTTTATTGTTCTTTTACTGCTATGTTAGAGGCCGGTTTTTTTTGCTGTTAGCTTCCAAATGGCAGATTTGCTGACGGGGGTTTTTAAAAAAAGTTGAGTTCATCCATATTTTAATAATCGGTATTACCACAGATCAGGATTAATTTGCTTCATGGTGGGCTTTTCAAAAATGTTTCTGCTGAACAATATTTCAAAAAACATTCGGCCACATCAAGCAGTTATGGTTAACGACGTGAACAGCTCCTCCACCCATCCTCTTAAATCATGCAAAGCTTCAGCGCACTCATGCTTTTATGATTACAAGGTCTTTTTTTTTCAAAACGGTAATTATTCATGAAAAATTTACATTGTGTTGTGTTATTTCCTATTAAAGCTGAAAGGTGTTTGATCCCGGACAAAAAAAAAATGTAGAACATGAATATGAATGCATCCAATTAAGCAGTTTAAATGTGTGAAAAAAGGTCTGGAACATGTATATTCTTTAATTCACTCTGTTTTGTCTGCCTTTCTGTACATCTAACCAACAAAATAAACCACAGCACAAGAGATGGATTTGAATGTTTTCTTCTCTGAAGGCCAGGCTGCTCGCTGCATCGCACTGTGATTAATGTAAAATCAGCAATCTCAGCATGACTGATAAATTACACATTCACACAGCACATAAATAACATACATAGCATGTTTTTTTTCAAAAATCTTACCACATATATATACATTCTCATGATCAGAAATTCCTTCACTAATTTATAGATGGAGGTCTGGAAAGCTCTGAGTCAAAAATCATTAAAAAATAAACCATGATTTCTGAATGTATTTGATCAATATGCTGACTTTAAGACAGAGGATACGACACTATATGGAAAGGTTTATGAGAAACAACCACTGCGGGTTCTGTCAAACCGGCAGCGCGGCGGAGGTGACAGCTTTATTTCCCCCGTTTCCATAACGTTTTGCAGTTTAATTAAGTTAACAAACTGCATATATTGTGGCGTCTTGGCTGCCGTGCCAGCCGGTTTCTCTGGTTTGAGTGAATTACAAATGGATCTTCTCTCTTCTAAAGGGCTTAACCAGGGAGCTGCCTCAAACAGACTGTCAGAAGCTCACACTGAGTGACTCCAGGCCCAAATCTGGAGCAAGAAGTGAAGGTTTGCAGAGTGAAGCTGAGCGACGGTAGAGAGCGGGCTCTTTGACAGTGGATCAAAGATGAGTGGGAGGTCAAAGTGTACAGCTGGTGGGGATGAGGAGAGCACAAAACGCAGCGAAGGCATGGAATCACATGCCAGTCACAAGCACATTGTGGACACACAGTCACACACAAGTGGCTACATTCGCACATACGCTCAGTTAAAATCGCCTCGGTGCCTGCACGGCCCGCTTCCTGCACATATCACATCCAGAAATTAAACGCTATTCAATTAAATCTCCTTTAACAGAGCAGAGTGACTCATACAGATCAACCTTAACTGCTATGCAAAGGTTTTAATTTCGCACTCAGTAAGGGAGAAGAGCATTGAGCGCTTTCATCATTGTAGCTCCGGTCCGCTCAGTCCGGCTCCCATTGCAAGCCAACAAATTAGACCTCCAAGATGAGATGAGGGATCTTTCATATTACAGCTAATAGTGACAAATGAGACTGGGTGATAGCTACAGCACATCTAGAAATGTGTGGCAGTTTCTTTTTGGCAAACGCCATTAGAATCTGCCAGTTTTGCCATGCTAATCAAAATTACGGGCTGTTGTTTTTGTCGTGGTAGCAACTGAAAAGGCATTAGGCTTGTGATTTCAGAATCGAAAGACCAAGAGAAGGAAATCGGGGCTTTTCCTCTTTTTCTCGGTCACTAATTGCTCTTGGTTCTGAGCCACTGCCTCTTTGCCCGCGTCAAGCATGTTAGCGGAATATTTGGAGTGAAATGTTGACGCAGTCAACATAGGGGGAGCTAAATATAAAATGGCTGCTGTTATGCTAATGGATGCCACTGAATAATTCAAGCATGGATGATAATAAAAGTGGAAAAAGAGGGACCTGTCGAGCCACACCGCCACTCGTGTCATGGCAGGGCACTAATTTGCTGTCAAGCCTCATACTGTACTTTCCCCTCTTTTACTCTTCAGCTGTGGAGATTACTAAATATTTTGTCCTACTTGCTGCTGATTGTAAATATTCCAAAGTAGACGGCGGAGAGAGGGTGGGCCTTGGCAGGCTGGGGAATTTCACTCAGGAAAGGCTAGCTGCTTTCGCTCAATGCTCTCTGTCATGTGTTCTCAGGAGAGGCTGAGGATGGGTGAGGAGGAGGAGGGGGGGGACAAGCTCGCCTCCTTCCCTGCACACTGCAGGCCATCAGGGCCGACACACAGGGGTGAAGGCCACGTCAAAAGCCAAGAAAGAAAGAGACAAGAGTGGGTCTCCAAATTGGAGGAAGGCTTCTTTTCTTTCTTGGACATGTCTCACAATCGCCTCTCCATTGCTTTTGCTGTGCGGCACCCCCCCCTTCCTGTCACCCTCCCCTCTCTTGGCTCTCAGCACTCACTCTCTTTTCACTGTTAAATCAGTGGATACCTGCCAAACACTCACACTGCGTCATCCCCTTCCAGAAATAGTCCCATGTGATAAATGCGCACACACTTAAATGCAACAACACTTATTCACGCATACAGTGCAGACGCCGTCCTCCGAGCTCCAGCAAGCGGACCACGGTGTGCGTCTTGTGTTGATAATGAGATGCAAGCTTGGCTGCTTTGCCGTTAACAGTAATTAATATCATATGTGAGGTGCACACATGTTGCTGGCTGACATATAAACACACAGCTTAAAGGTGTACCGTGATGCGACAAGGCAGACTGTAACCATTAACTTTTCATTTATTTTAGTCAGTTGTTTTGCTGCATTTGCATAAAGTCTCTGCATATTGAATCCTGCTCTGCTCTCATTATCCAGCTCTTCCCCTGTTTTTTTCTGCAGTATCCCTGTCCTGGGAACGGTCTCACACTATTTAGCAGTGTCCCCAGGTATTGCTACCATATTTCCTTCTGCTTATTCCGGATGCTCCCATAAATAAAGTCCTCTCTTCCTGGCATAATACATCTTAATTCCCAGCTTTCCACGAGGCATGCTGTGGCCCTTTCGCCGCTTCCTGAGCCGGATGCGAAAAACGCAAACCTTTGACTTACTTTCGATTGAACATTAATGATGTTATTTTACATGGAGGCATGAAGATGAAAGATGTGTGGGAAAGCAGTCCTTTAATGAGTGTTCATGAACGGCCTTTGTGTATTCACTAAAAAAATATTTAAGAAATGGCATTAACAGTGGCGTCGCCTTCTTATTATTGATCTTTACGATGTGCGATAAACATAATGGTCGTACATGCTACCATTATTAACCATTAGGCAAATGAGAGTGGGGCCAAATCAGAATGCAAACACAGTGGTCATTTGCATACAAGGCCGAAGACACAGGAAGCAGCCCAACATCCTATTTCTTTGTTGTTGTTGTTCTCCCAGGAAATAAACACACTAGTCCCTGTAGTCATGTGGACCTTCTGTATTTGTCTCATTCAAAAACAAGATATGATCTTTGATAATCTTTTTGTTGTTGTTGTTGTTGGTTTGAATTGGATTCTGTACATCACTTCTACTGCACAAAGTGGCAAATCACTTCGGATGCATTCATTTTGTCAAACGTTTACTCAGAAAGCCCATCTGCTCCACTGAAACTGGGTGAAAAGTTGCCCCTGACTTTCATAAAATTAAGCAAGTTCAGTATTTCATAAGTAATGATGAGTCTAAGTCATTCCGTGTGGCCCCCACACATCCTCCTCTGGCATAGTTTTGTCATTATTTTACATTATGCTACATCCTGGGGGCGTTTCAGGGAGATAAAAAAGAAATATGCAATGCAAGTTGAATTTCATTCCATTATTTAGTAACACAGGCTCCTCAACCGCAATACATATCATTGCACGGCGATAATTATATAAATACAACAACAACAAAAAAAGTCATGATGTGATTTGCATGAGATTGCATATCAGACGCAAGCATCGTTAATTATCAGAAGCCAAAAGCCAGTGAAGATAGAGCCAGTCATTCCGTCTGATTTTGTCTTTTCATTATCCAAAAACAAATAAAGGGGCAGACTCTAAGAGTGAGTAACTAGTGATGAGTTCATTCTGCCCATTCTGCATTAAATATTGCTGCGAACGCCACAGCTTGCATCATGCTGTCGCCGAATGTCTTTTTAAGCGCTTAAGCAAAAATGTGCAAGACTTGAATGTGTTTGCTGAGAAGAATATGAATTTCTAACCAAATTCGTGCAGGGAAAGTGCAATGCAGTGATGTTTATTATCTGCACAAAGCAAAAAAAAAAAAAAAGTCTTGTAAAAATGTCTATGCCAGTTACATCTGTATGTGGGCGTGAAATAATTATGAGGTGTAAAATTTAAGTGTGGTAAAATACATTGCGAAGCTGAAGGAAAGAGACGTGCAGACAAAATAGCGTAGAAGATGGTGATGCCAGTGAAAAAGCTGGCAAACCCCGTCAGATATGTGCGAGAGATTGCCCTTGAAAACTAGCTTTGTCTGATGCAACAGTGTCAAGAGCCATTTTGAATCCGCAGCTCAGCAAATATGTTTGATAACTGCAGTCCTCTGCTGTCCTCTGATTTTGAAGTTTGACTTTTTTTTTTATATTTCCAAGCAAAATTTTGTTTTTTTCTTTCTTGTTTTGTCGTTTAACTTCTTTTAAAATCATCCCGGTCTCAGCTTTTTTCTTTTTTTTTTTCTTGTCAGGGGTTTTGTTCCTTCGAAATAGATTTTTCTGGTTCTACCCTAATGAGACCCTCTCACCGTTTCCATGGAGACAGTCACAAAACTGTCAAGTTTCCACTCTTTCAAAAATCTTGTGGGGGGTGTTCTGCAACTGTCACAGACACATTTTCAAACGGCACATCGCTCCTTTTCAAAGGTGAGCCTCTCGTTTTCGGTGAATTCAGCCAGTTTGTGAATCCTTTTATCAAAACACACAGCCTCACTGTGTCGAAGAATGCCAACGCACCGATTGTTGAATAAATAAAGCACATAAGCAGCTGAGTAGTTGTTAACTTGTCGCTCGGCTCTCTGGAAAGCTTTCTATGGCTTACACTGCAGAATTGTGACTGTTAAATGGTCGTACAGATGGGAAACACAAACCATCAGAATTAAAATGTCAGTATAGCAAATCTGGCTTTCTAAGACTGATAAATGGACTGAACTGCTCTGACAGTGATGGAACGTCTTCTTTATGGATGAGATCACAAGAAACATAATTTTTCTCTTTCATTCTTGATGCAACACAACTGGCCTCTTGCACAAAATCAGTGTCGAGTAAACTCACACTTGACAAGAGGCAGCTCAAAGTTCGCTTCACAGCTTCACAGGGATTGAAATGAGCTGGTTCACATTCGTAGTTTACAATTCAGGGTCATTTCTTTCCTTTTTTTTGTATACAACCTTTTAAAACCATCCATCTACTGTGCAACTACTGCCACGTCCCTGCTCTGTTTAGGCTGACTCAAGACATGGGTAACTTCTTTGTCGTCTCACAGAACATTAGAGTCTTCTCTCCAATTACATTCCCATGCAAATAAACAAGATTCTCAGTTATGTTTTGATGGAAACATGCTAGTATTCAAAATATCAACATGTCTTTGCCATCATTTGTATTGTTTCTTTTCAGTCAACCAATCAGCTATTAGATGGGGCGGGACTTGACACCTTGTCAACCCAGAAAATAAAGAAGAATCTTCAAACATGTTTGGAAAAGGTTGTATTTTAACCCAGAGCATGATGTATTTGTTAGCCTAACCAGTATGTTTGGTGCTTTAACCCCAACTAAACAACAAGTAAAAATGAAACTCGAGTCTAAAAATAACACGAGACACAAAACCCAGTCCTCTGGGTGGAAGTCATGACTTATAACACCACCACACCTCCTGATACAGACTTTGTGGCTCTTTGAACGGGGAAATGTTTCCATCCTGTTGCCTTACTGGGAGAAAATAAGTTTCTTTCAAAGCGGAATTGAAGTGAATTCAGTTTAGTCGTATGGGGTCGTAATTTTTTGACAGAGTTGAAATGGATGATATTCCGGAAAGCAAGCGAACAAAGTCTTTGCTGCTCACGTTCACCCTGCGACACTCACGTTCCTGTTCTTTAGCTGCAAACGGAAGTGTTCACCATTCACGGAAAAACACGAGCACGTGCGTTCATTGCATGTCACGCACAAGACTGCCCAAAATTAGATTTTTTTTCAAAAGAGATTCCCGCATCGACCTTCACTGACATCAGTGCGGCACACAGCACTTTGATTTGTGCTCTGGTTTAGGAGCCACTGCCCTGCAACAAGGTAAATGTGACCACAGAGGACAGTGAAGGATTGAAGAACATCAAAGCCTGAGCACATACTAGCCCTTTGTAGATAGAAGACATGTGTGTGTCTTGGTGTTCCTCGGTCGGACCTAAGGGTGTAAATGTACCCCGTGGCCTCATGGAGCATGTAAGGCCTGCAGATGAGTCCCGTCAAACCACACCTGTCATTTTCTGCGGGGCGCGCGTCCTGGCTTGGAAGCATTAGATGAGGCACAAAAGAGAAAGATCTCTCAGTCTCGCCTGCACTCACAGCTTTGCACTCAGGAATACACTCAGGAATACACGCAAACGCACACATACGCAGCCGCTCACGCTCCGTCAAATAAACACCCTCCTCCTCCCTAAAAAAAAAAAAAAACACACAGGGGACCTGAATTCTACTCATATAATTTTATCTCTTTTTTTTTCGCTCTCTCTCGTCTTCACAGTTTCTTATTCTCTCTAAATGTCCTCATTTCTGTTCACACATATTTTGGCGCACTGAACCGTGTGAGAGACAGTCCCTTCTCCTCAAGCAGATCCAGACGTCAATCAAACAGCACATGGCATGCCTCCCTGTGAGTGACAGGTGATGCAGATGCACATTTCAGTCGGAGCGACACGGCACTGCTGGCAAAACAATGCGGACAGGAGGGAGGCAGGACTGCACGCTGCATTTATTAAACAAGACAGGGACATGGACCACAATGAGCAGAGATCACTTGTACGCTGCAGCGCGGGTGCTCATAACACCGAAGCACAGTTTACACAGTGTATTGTCGTTTAAACCTGGTGTGAAATCACAAATGAGCAGCTTACACAAGAATGTACTCACCGTGCCCCTGCCTCATCAATAATAATGAGCAGAAATGGATATTTGAAGCTGATTTCAGTGTGATGCTCCACCCTGGCACGTGTTCAAGGTTACTTAGTGGCATCGAGTGATATTTCGTTTTCTGAGGCTCTGTAAGGGTGAATAATGTGGCCGGAGTGTAAGCTTTGTAGTCAGACCTTGCTGTCGTCTCTGTGAGAGGCAACGGAGGACAGAGTGAAGGAAATAAAAAGAGAGGGAGAAGAGAAAGGAGGGTAAGATTAGCCAGTGCCTGTCTGCGGGCGGCGGGCCACGGGGCAGGTGAGAGGTGAGGGGCAGTGAAGCGAGAGGAGAGCAAGGGGGCTAACGGCTGACTCAGAGAGCCCACAGCAATCAGCCCCTCTCTCCACAACCCTCCAGCAAATATACACGCACTGTATTCATGTATATAAGAAAACAGTAAAGTTTCCAAGGATGACCCAGAATTGCAGCCCGTCACATGCGAAGCTTTACAATGAAAAGTGAAGTGAGCCGTATATTGTAGCTTCTCCCAGCAATGGCAGCAAAAACTTGTCAGTGAATCCAGCTAAAAATATGTTTGGCATATCACTGGAAATTCAAATGTCTGTTTTCCCCTCAGAATAATTCTATTTTTGTTTTTCCTCTCTCTCTCTCTCTCTCTCTCTCTCTCTCTCTCTTCCTCCTCCTGTCTGTCTCTCTCATTCTTCACTTGACTGAATAATCTACTGGCATTTTGGCAAAGTGAAATGTCAAGGTCATCCAACTTTGTCTGTGGAGAATTACTGATCTTTGTGTCATCTTGTGTCAAACCCGCACCCGTTTTTAAATTACACAAAGCAAAGATTAAGCAGACAATCCAACTGCATGTGTACGTATTGTTCCCCTCACTAGACTAGTGGCTTTTAAATAGACAGAATGAGCTGAGTTTATTGGATGTGGGTTTTTTTGAGGGGATTTGTAAATGCTATTGGGATGCCGGTTATGGGACATCTGGAGAGCGTGATCGCATATCGTTCTTTATAATCTGTCACATTGAATGGGTGTCATCGTGTACCCACAGGTTTAAGATCTGATGGATTTGTGTGAGCAGCCTCATACAGTCCATTTTTTAGTCGAGGTATTCCTGGTTAAGGTATGAATACTAAGAGGGAGCTTTTTAACGCTGCTTGTTTTCCCCTTTAGTTCTGTTTTGCTGTTTAACTTCAGGGTGAGGAGGTTGTGGTTTTTTTATTGTACTCTGTATGTTTTAAATATGCTTTCCCATCTCCAAACTTCCATAAACATGCTAAGTCATGCCCCTTCAGTTGCCCCCCTGGGACATTAAAGGCATATTTACCTGAACTGCGGCCCTCTAAGTGCCCCGATCATTCCCTGTGTCACAAGCAATCCGCCAAGGCCACCACGTGTTTAATTAAAAAGACAAGGTTTACCCAAGAATATATCCCTCCAGCATTCCACATACATTTCAATGAGATGCATCTTATTTCTGCAGCAACAGGAGAGTGATGGAATTTCAAATGGCAGCATAATTATGGTGTGCTTTTCCTTCTGACAGAAAATCAGTAGCCAGTCCTCCAGGTGAAGTAAGCTTGGCTGAGCGGAGCTGATTAGAGGCCATCAGGGGAGAGAATACACCTTTAACAACATTGACGCCAAAGCTCAGAAAGGGGCTTTATTAGCATACATCTCAGCTATGGGCCATGTAGATCACTGTATTTGTTTGTGGGGGAAACAGTTTAGCAGTCAATTATACAGCAGCATCCATCCATCCACTAGCTGTACCCACTTTATCCTGTACAGGGTCACAAGGGGGAGCTGGCTGGAATGTATCCCAGCTGGCACTGGGCAAGAGGCAGGGTACACCCTGGACAGGTCGCCAGTTCATCATAGGGCTTGGAAAAAGACAATCATTGAAGCTTACAAGCTAATTTAGAATGACTACTTAACTTTGCATTAGCTAAACATGTCTTTAGACTGTGGCAGGAAGCTGAAACACTTTGAGAAGGGAGAATATGAAAAGAACCAGAAACTTTGAACCCTGAACCTTCTTGCTTCTCACTGTGAGGCAACAGTGTCTCATACAGCAACAGTTAAGAAAATATTGCTGCTCTCTTGCTCTTTTGATATTCCAAATTCATTATGCCTTTGATAAAAAGGAGCCTCACCTTGACAATCCCAATTACAATTTAGTTCCCGATAAACAAAGGAGACCAATGTGACACCCAGGGATGACTAATAGTGTCTGCACTGTCAAAAGATATAAAGTTGATCTAACATGAAAATGTGGGAAACCTGGGTGTCTTAAAGTGTTTTCAATTAAAAGTACTGCACTTAAATGAAGATGGAGAATTTACAATTAGAAACAGAACTGTCAAAATCAAATAGACTTGTAGTCCACTATACACCAGTCAGCCACAACATCTTGACCACTCACAGGTGAAGTGAATAACATTGATCATATTGGTACTATGTGGTGTTCTGCTAGAAAACCTTGGATTTTACATCCGTGTTGATCAAACTTGGACACCCAGATAAACACTGTCCCACAACAAGCAGACTCACTCATGCAAATGGTAATCCAAATGTCATTGGCCTACCTAAACAGGAAAATACGCCCCACCACATGGAAAAAACATCAAACAATCAGGAACATGTTGAGGAACATGACAATGGACCAACATGTTGATTTGACCTCCAAACTTCCTACACCCCATTCTGATCAAGCATCAACAGGATGCAGTGGAACAAGTTGGATTGACAGAGGCCCCACTGCACAAGCCAGAGTACCCAAAGGATCCAGTGCCAACATCCTGGTTCCAAAACCCCATAGGACACCTTGACAGGTCCTCTTGTCCATGCCCAATTTTCAGAGCATTTCTGAGCACATAAGGGGGACCAGAACAGTGTTAAGCAGGTGGTCATAATGTTACTCCTGATCAGTGGATATTACCTTCTGAAACTGCTGGATCTAACAGTTCCAACAGTGTGACTTAAACTGTTTGCCAGACCCTTCCTGCGTCTCAAATGGCCGTGTTTTCCAAATTCCTACTTTACAATGGAAATATTCCTTTATAAATTTTCAGTTTTCAAACCCAATCTGAAATATTAGTAACTCTGATTACATCTAATGGTTGTTTTCAAATGATTTAGAAAACTCCCTCAAGAGCTACAGAAGACACTGTGAAAATGTTTGCATGAGGAGTTAAAGGTACCGTGTGAAGTTTTAGTGCTATTAAGTAATGCTGTTATGCACGAGCCCTGTTTAAAAGACAACAGACAACTGCTTTAATATGTTACATTAACTTAACAGAACTTGAGAAACTAAGTTAAGAGTAATAAAGTAAGTCGATTTCAAGTTATATTAGTTTTTAAAGCAAATCTGACTCTGATCTCAAACCAGAAAAAAAAACCAAAGCTAACTGGGCAAATAACTTGAAAACTGTATTTAACTACTCATAACACATTAATAACTGAAAAATGTCACTCATCAGAGAGGTGACCAGATGACACCAAACTAAATGGGGCAGTGGTGGCGCAACACATTAACTGATCAGAAGATCAGAAGATTGAACCCCCACTGCGGCCACTGTTGGGTCCTTAGACAAGGCCCTTAACCGCTGACTGCTCCCTGGACACTGCACTGCGGCAGCCACTGCTCTTAGTATGCATAGTTAAGGTTAACTGTGATGGATGGGTTAAATGCAGAGAAAGAACCTTCCCAAGGGAATCAATAAAGTATAGATCTAGATTGATAAAATATGAGACAAAGAGTATCCTCCTGTAGGACAATGGGAGGACATGTCGTTAATCCTAAGAGGCAGTCTAAAATGTTGATATAATGTCTATATAACTTCAAAATAAACACATACGATAGACTACATATGTGTGAGACTCACGTGTCATGTCGTATTCTCCACCATGTGAAACTCCTCCATGAAAGACAAATTAAACTCTCTGGGAATCACCTTCTACTGGCTCCACTCACTCAGAAGAAGCTTCACAGTCTTTTTTCTTTGTGGTAGCTGCGATTATATTTTGTTCGATTCTGCATAATTTGACTTTACAGTGACTCACAGTTTTCCCAGATGGGCGCAGGCAGCAAATGGAATATCAGGTTAACCTAAGCTTGACTTACATGTGTGCAATTTGACTGACATCAACCCAGTGATGACAGCCTTCCCTGCTTTCTTCACAGCCATTGCCTAAAAGCTAGATTTTAGTATTAGTTTTACCATTGTACAGTGTTGAATTTTAAAAATCTTAATCTGTGGCACGAGGGATAAAAATGCTGTGTCCTGTGAAAGTAAAATCAATTGTAATCTCTTAGTTTTTTTCTCAATCATCTGTTAGTCTTCTCTTCATAATTGGTTGTGTACATGTTTAATCATTTTTAGACTAACTAAATTCTTATGTGTTCAGAGTTACCGGTTGACTTTTGCCTGTAGTAATATGAGATTTTCCTGTTGTACAACAAGAGATCTCAATTCTTGTCAGGTATCTTTTAGTTTGAAGAGGCTCTTTGGTTAACTTATGAAATGTAACCTAGGCCTTAGGTCCTTAGTCTCATCTTGAGAAATCTGTTCTGTCTAAGGAATTAAATTTTCCATATTTTAAACCATATTAAATTTGTCAACAACCTCGTTTTCTTTCCCCCTGAAATATTTCCACAACAGTCCTGTAAAAAGTGGGAAACCTGGTCGCCGCATCCATCGAAGATGCCTTGAAAAAAGTCCAAATCCTCCACACACTTTGCATCCGTTGTATTTTTCACATGCTGAAACTATCAACTGTATATAAAGATATATGAACTCTCCATGACTTTACCTATAGGATTCCTGAACAGCAGTTTTCAAGCTCAGTATGGTGCCTCCAGCTGTCACCATCTTGGCAGTGCCTGACTCTGTCTATTTATCAGCTAATCCAAAAGTGAGCAAGGAGGTGGAGCTGAGGCGGACCATGCAAATGTTTGTGGGCCATGGACTGTCTTGTGATGACACCCACCTGTCATGCAAAGTGGCGATGCCCTTAATTATGCATAACTCTAAGCCCTAGTACACTTTAAACGGGTAAGTTATAAACAAAATTCACCCCCACAGTTGTCATATATGAAGAAATTAGCCATACAGACCAAAACCGGTATTTGTAGCAGGCTCGAACCATGTTTATCTCTACTTGAAAGTTGAGCATTTTAAGATGGGGGTCCATGAGGATGGATTTGCTTTTGGAGCCAACCTCAAGTGGCCACTCGAGGAACTGCAGTTTGATTCACTTCCACACTGACTTGATTTTTGAGCCCCAGTGGATGCTCCTTGGTTGAAAGAGAAAACAAGACACTGCAGGTCAATAAGCAGTCTGCCCTACAATTTGGAGGGATTTACTGACTATCCCGCAGATCACCCTGCGGCTAGCTCCACCTCGGGAACAGCTCTCTGGAAGTCTCGACCTCAGAGGTGCACTTACCCACCCTTAATCCTTTAAAAGAAGTGAATCCTGAATGCCGGCAAACTCATAGCTGAAATTTATCACACCAGCCAGTGTGGACTTACTGCAACTGTATCATAGATCATCCTGGTATCAGCCTCCCATTAAGAGAGTCAACAAGCCTAAAGGGATACAAGGATTAGCAATTGTAATGTGATTGCTAAACTTCAAATTGTAAACCCTATTCAACACCAAAAAGGGAAAAAAAATCACATTATTCCTATTAAGTTGCATCCAACACTGGCTGGGAACTACAGTAATAAGCGACAACTTCTCGAATAAATATATGCATGTAAGTGACCACTGTAACCTCATCCAACCACGCTTATCAACAAAACTATGGGGCACAGGGGCCTTTAGCATGTCAAGTAGGGAGGGAAGCACTGTTTTTCATTCTTGATTTGAATCTGAAATATTTATCTAAACAAGCTCAGTTAAACATGATGAAAACTACATTTTTGATTTGGTCAGCCTGCATGCTAAATGTTAGGTAATAACGGTGAACTTTCCCACAGCTTTAAATAGCTTCTTAGCAGTGTTGTGGATTTCCTGGCAACCATATCAATACACAGGTGCATCAGGACAAAGGAGGCCTTCACTCCCCAGAAACACACACATGCACTCTGTTCCGCTGCGTTCTTTATTGTCTTGGGCGTTGTTGTTTTTTTATACACACTGCACAAGGACAAACAGTGTCTTCTATCTCCATCACTGACACAAAGCAGGCAATCACTCCATACCACTTGACTCTGATGGGCTGCCTGTGACTAGACAGCGCCCCACACATCAAACCAAAGTGGAATGATTACTAGTTACTCTGCCAGCCAAGTGTAGGCTGTGGAGCTATGATTTGACAAAAAAAGCACAATTTAGGGAGACATTAAAGACACGGCTGCTGTTGATGCAATAATCAGAAGTTGTCTACTGACGACATGAGACGACAGACGTTGGATGTGCGCAGACTGCTCGTGCACACACACGTACACACACTCAAATATTCAGATGTATAATCAGCGCTGCAAAGACAGTAAAGCGTGCCAACAGACTTTACACACAAACAAAGATTTGTGCACCACCATATGTTCTCAAATGGCCTTGTGTCCCTTTTGGAATAATTTATATCCTAAAATACATTTCTGTTGAGGAAGTGAAAATGGAAGTGTTGTCACCTGTGTACAAACTGGAAGGAGGGTTTGGTTCCCCTCCTTTTTTTTGATCATACTTAGCAGTTCCTTCTTCGCAGGCGAGGTGAGAGTCGACCACTTGTAATGCTGTTGCTAGGAGCCATCAACGGAAATGTCAGTCGACTCAGCAAGTGATGAGATTTGACATATGGCATCAAAGCGTCATTAGACCCGCACCTGCTGCAGATGGAGTCTGCTCTTTCGCAAGGGGTTCAGCACCGAGGGGAGGCCTATTGAGGGATAGGGAGGGATAAGATGACCGGTAACACACACCCATTGTGTCTGAATTACAATCTGTTTCAGGGTATTTAAAGATCTCGTGAAGGCCACCTCACTTTGTGTAGAATGTCATTGTAAGTTTATCTTATTATTTTTACGGTTATTGTGGCTGGGTAAGTGAGATCTAAGGAATGCCAGGGCACCTGGCATGATTTAGCTTCAAACAGGCGTCAAGATAAAGACTATAAACTTCTTTCCTTGTTGCTGAGTCTGCTGCTCCTGTGCCTCTTTTTCTTCAATTTCCGCTCTATGAATTCATTCTATAAATACATGATGGAAAAGTTGCTTGTTCCACAGGTTTCTTGGGCGCATTTTGGTGGTAAACGTATTCTACTTTGACTGTATTCTGACTCGATAATGTCTCATCCCCTGCAGGTCACATTCAAATGGTAATTATGTATGATTACAGCGACTTCATTTTGACAAATTTAAGTCAAAAGACCCGTTTCCAAAATATAATTATCACAGAGTTTTCTTTGTTTCCAGTCATTAAAAATGTGGCAGTTTGCCAAACACAGACAAACTGCAGCAAAAAAAAAAACTGAAGATCAGTGACGAAGCATTTGAGAAAATTGTGGTTAAAAAGCTACAAATGAGGGAGCTTACACAAAAAGTGTCACAGAATTTAATTAGCACCTCTGTCACTTAATTGCAAGTTGTTGGGGTGTGAACTCTCCAAATTTGCAATGTATAGCAGATGTATGAGTGATGTATAGAAGCTGCTTGTATGTGGAGCCTCCATATGCATTACCAGCTTAAGGAGCCAAACTCATATGATCTACTGCATATTGATATATGCTGTATTTTCCAACACTACTAGTTTACATTAAGCCGGTTCACACTGCTAAAGCTTCATCCCACGGCGTGTCTTCCCAGTTGTTCGACATGGTGGGGATCCATAATGGCATTCACCTTGTGGCAGTCATTAGTTTTGATGACACGTTGGCAAGGTCACGCAGCAGCCAAGGAATATGTGACCATTTTAAAGGACCAGGAGCAGCTACAGTGCTCTGTTCCCCAACCTTGTCTCTTACAAATTGCATTTCTTCGCCAGCAAATTGTTAAAAAATTGTTGCCAAGTTTAGATGCAGTGCAGTCGCTAAGTGGAGTGTATTCAGAGGCAACATTTCTTTCTGAATGCATCAAGTGCCACATTATGAACTGCACCTAAGTCAGCAGGAGGAGGCTGGGATGGATGCTGGGTTTGGAAAGCACTCTCTCACCAGGACTCATGTTAATATCGAAGTTTATATAAGAGTATTAGATAGGTAAGGTTAAATGTAAATAAACATGTAATGCCTCAGATCAATGTGGAATTTTTTTGCATGAAATCAGACTTCAACCAGAGGCCTCAACCTTTACCAGAATAACCAATGTGTTTGCCTAATCATAACCATTAAAATACTGTACATAACTAGTTATAATACCGCTGGATCACTTTGACAGAAAAGTATGTGCTGTTCGTGAACGTATTACTGATATAGTTATTATTCATGTGTTTGCAACTTGCCAGAAACATTTAAAACAACTTTTCTTCATTCGCCTAAAAATGTTCTGTCGGCTTGTCAGTCAATGTATTTGCATAGAAAGTTAATTTCTATGAGACAGGGCTTACGATTTGAGCAACCCTAAACACCAAAACACCAATTCAGAAGCAGTCTGATGAGCATTATTCTGCTCCGAAAGTAAACTTTCCTCTTTAAGATTAACCTGGAATAAATCTCAGCTGCCTGCTAGTGTGTGTCTCAACCTCCACCTAACCTTAAATGGTCTATTGTGAACTGTCAGCCTAAGCCGTAAGTTTAGAGAAATCAACATTACTCTCCCTGCTGCAGGAGACCTGCATTCAGGATTTTTCTTGACAATTATTTGTTGTGTGCAGCAGAGATGCCACGAGGAAAATACTTTTTGCAGCACATCAAGACGAGTGCCAAGGTTAACTCAGCTCCGAAGGAAGAAGCTCGAAAAAACATGTTCTTTGTAAGACCAAATAATTCATATTTCAGTTTTGATGAAGACGTATTAATTTCTAACTGGAGACTCTCTATCTGGATTTATTCTTCTTTTCTGCGGTTGCCAGATGGTGCCGAAGCTTTCTAAATGAACATGAATATAAAGATTTAAAGATAGGATCTTTTAATTACCACATCTCTAACAAATACCAAAATCTTGACGGCCTAAAAGTAGGATAGCAGGATAAAAGTAAATCAAAGTGACAGCTCTCCAGCCTGAATGCAGCCTCTTTTCGTGCATTCTTCAAACAAGCGCCACATGCAGGACTTTGGTTTGTGTGTTTGGCAACGTTTATCACTGACCATAGGAAAGGGATTCACATCCGTCTGAGCGTCTGTTTGTATGTTGACATTCAAGCAACAAGCGTTCCTCACATTCTGAAAACTACAGAAGGCAAGTTTTATTCAGATTTATACAAATAAATATGTCATTGAAATATATATACATATATGGCTGTGAATAAATAATGAAATAAATAAATGCCACAATAAATAGCAATCTAAAGATCTGCGACTTTTGAGTGAGATTTGTATCCCTGGGATCCCCTCACATCAATCCAATGAAATATTTCTCGCTGCATTATTATTTCTCGAAGCCCGCGATGCTGAAATGGATGTTTTACAGCCAACACACTGTAAATTTTAATGACACCTATGTATCCATTTTTAAATCATTTACTGTATAAGCATCGAACTTTACCTTACTAAATGCGAGCCTATGAGCAGCCAGCGCTCGCTGACCCGGTCTCATTTGTTTTGACTGACAGCTGATGATTTAAAAATGTAGGTGTTGACTCATTTATACATTTATTATGGCATTTATTTATTTCATTATACATTTCACTGACTTTTTTCAATTTGAATAACACTGCGTTCTTTATAAAAAAAAATAGCAGCCTATGCAACCTGTCAGTTCCTCTCCTCTCTCGTGAGAGGCTGCACACGAAGCTAAAATTAAATAGGATTTAAAATACAACGTAGATCTGTCACTGTCCTGTGTGCTTGTGTTGTTTCTAGGTGACTCTCTAAGAGCAGCAACACTCACAAGATGAAATTAAACACTTAAAGCTGACTTTTTATTACCTTTTTCTGAACACTCTGAGGTTTTGTACACAGCAAGTGTCTCTATCAGCGCTGGTAGTCTGGGTTTTAGAAATAAGTGCTATCTTACATCACTGTTTCTGCATCATGAAGAGCCTGCAGTCGTTGACAGTCATCTCACAGAGTACAGTCTATCTGTGTGTGCGTATGAACAGAGGGATTTACCCTAACCATGATCATTTTATCACCAGGCCAATTATGTGGTAATGAGGACCTACATCATAGATAACCACACACATACAAGTGACTGAGATAGTGCATGTGAACATCTCTATACACACACACAGTCACTGCCACACACATCGGCAAGTAGCTGATTGGTGGATAGTGAAGCATGGACATTAGTGTGGCAAGATAAATGACTATTTTCCCTTTTCTCAGCATTGCAATATGTTTTAATACACTGTTGCACTGCACCTTTCTCCCACCCCTGGTGCCTTGTGAGGAATCTCTTTTTCTTTATTAAAAACCATTAATTATACTCGACACATCTAATGGGTATGAATGATTTGTGAAGGAAGTCCCACAATCGCTGCCTTATTAATGATTATTGAGAAGGAGGGATGCAGAGTTAAAGCTAATCTGTTACAGTAAAAACAAATAGTTTTCACAGTATGCTTTAGTAGCTCATTTTAACACAGGCAAGTCCGAGCTTTATGTCTGAATTATAGCTAATTTCACATTTCCACAAAGGACATTGCAAGGCACATATTGTGTGTTATACATGTTATTGCCGCGATTCACTCAGAACACTACTCTGAATAGCTGCAGAAAGTAATTTAAACATGCCTCAAGGTACATCCGAGGCTTGCAAGTGGTGAAATTGAAATGAGCGACAGTGTAACATCCGCAGTACAAATATTTGTAGGAGCATAAACAGCTTCAGTACAGTTTCAATCATGTGTAAAATGATAATCAAAAGATTAGAGGCTTATTCATAAATACACTTATACATTCACTGCTTAGCACCATGGGAAAATGTGGGAAAAGAACTGAGAAGTAAAGATGCCCAAATACTCAGTCATATATCACCAGACAAAACAAATGAAGTGAGAGGTGAATAATGATCCCCAAGGATTTAGAGATATGCACTGAGGCTATAAACTCTGTCAATATGGAGGTAAAACGTCATTGAGATACAAACAATCTGGAGTGATTAATTGTGCTCATTTTATTACATTTACAGTCTGCTTCTTGTCTGATTACTGTAGACTCAAACTGATTGTCATCATTTTGAAATATGGGCGAGAGCTGCATACTACAAAGTGCACTTCAAACTTTTCTGGCAATAAGGAGTTGAGAATACACATTTTTCTCTCTTGCATAGCGATTTTTTGTGATGGTGCCGTGCCGGAGAAGAAAAACGAGAGGAACGTACTTGTGAAATATATGAATTTGAACGAAGGCATATTTTTCCTGTGGGATAATACTGTATAGTCGTAATCAAATCAGTGCAGATGGCAAAGGCAATTAAATTTTTGTGTGGGTTTCTGCTAATTTGTGATTGGCCGATGGCAAGTGCGTTTTATGTTATCACACAGAACTACAACTTCAGCATGGGGTAGACTGTGCATGGGAATTAAGGAACAGAAGGGAGGAAAAACAAAAAGAAACCAAGACCAAAAGTCAACGTGCTAAAAATTCAGTGAGGCAGTGCTTAGGTGTTGCTTCAAGCTAAATGCTAATGTCACACTAGGATGCTCAGAATGATAATGCTGACGACAGGCAGGTGTCACGCTCACCATCTCTAACGGGCATGTTAGTATGCTAGCATTTGCTAATAAGCCCCACACATGTCCTTAATTGTTCTGTTATTTGATCAGAGAATTGAAATTTTGTCCTGATGATGCTAAATAAAAACTCGAGGGTTTTACCAAACTATCTAACAGCAGTTGTTTTACTCACAACCACAGATATGACCCCATAGTGGCACTGCAAAAAATCTAGTCTCTGTGAAAGTCCACAGATGTATGTTCTATTCTATGCAAAATTATGTGTCAGCCCATTGCAAAAACTTGATATATTTCACTTGTTATGTGAAATTTTTGACCTTCGTGGCACTTCATGAAAACTTAAATGATCTCCAGAGTTGGTAGGATTATTGCTCTGGGTACCATGAATGTATCAAATGGTTCTTCAGACATTTCACAAAAAAACCCACATTTGTCTACTTCAAACCCTGTCTCACAAAGTTATGTTCCTATTATGATATACTGTCCAGCCTATATTATCAGTCGATACTGGCTTATCTTCGATATATCGGCATAGCCTATATGTTGTCTTATGCAGAAAAATATATTTGAGATAATTTAGAAAAGTTGTCATCATGCAGTTTATATGGGATTTATGGGATCTATGGGATTTATATACTGTTATGCCTGATTGGTACATATACACACTGATCAGGCATAACATTATGACCACCTGCCTAATATTGTGTTGGTCCCCCTTATGTGCTCAAAAATGCTCTGACCCATTGGGCATGGACAAGAGGACCTCTCAGGGTGTCCTATCGGGTCTGGAACCAGGATGTTGGCAGTGGATCCTTTGGGTACTCTGGCTTGTGCAGTGGGGCCTCTGTCAGTCAAATTGATGCTCGAGTCGTCGATGCTTCAGTCCTGTTGATGCTTGATCAGAATGGGGTGTAGGAAGTCTGGAGGTCAAATCAACATATTGGACCACTGTATTGTTCCTCAACATGTTGCTGATTGTTTGATGTTTTTTCCATGAGGTGGGGTGCATTCTCATGCAGGCGTAGGCCAGTGACATTTGGGATTTCCATTTGCATGAGGGAGTGTGCTTGTTGAGGGACAATGTTTATTTGGGTGTTTAAGTCTAATCAACACTGATGGCAAAATCCAAGGTTTTCCAGCAGAACAGCACATAGTACCAATATGATCAATGTTATTCACTTCACTTGTCAGTGGTCATAATGTTGTGGCTGATCAGTGTATATAAAGAATATCAGACAATATTTTAATATTAGAAGTTTTAACTCCTCGAAATCTGTTTTGGCATCGGCTCAAAAAATCCAGTATTCATTAAACTCTGTTTCCTATACCACAAACTACATTTACATTTAGAGAGAAATGTTTTTTCTTGGCCAAAGGTAACACTATGATGTAGCACTAAAGGCTTAAAGTTTGAAAGAAAACATTCCTGTGTGGAAGTAGAATCACAAGGCACTACTTTCATTATTTTTCCTAGATTTTATTTTCATCTTTACTCATTGTTTACTACTACTACTTTGTTAGGTTTAAGGGAATGTACTTTCGGTTAAAATTGACCTTTTCACAACATTAATTTCATGTTAGAAGCCTGGTTAAGTTTAGAAAGCACTACAATAAATAGCAAAGATATGTTGCTCAGAAACATATTTGTGTTACATCGGAAACAAATGTGACGTAAGGAATGGAATTTTTAGGGGACATGGCTGCAATTCTGTAAGGGTGTTATAGGGAAAGTCAGAGAATCACCAAAGTTATTACGATTCATCAACTAGGGAGCATCAATGTCTGTACAAATCTTAATGGTTGCTGAGATATTCCAGTTTGGACCCAAATGGTGGACTGATAAGACAGAAAGCATAAGAGAGGCTGAAAGTATGGAAATAGGAATATATGAAGTGGTAGTAAAGTTATTTTGACCATTCCCTGCTGGGATTCCCAACTCCACTCAGCCCATAGCATCCCTAACACACAAACAGTATGAATGCTTTCACCGGCCAACCTTCAGTACACACACACACACACACGCACACACAGTCAGCTCCTTATCAATGCACTCCAGAGGATTTGATGGCTTTCAGATCCCGCCCCTCTTATTATGGTCATCTTCAGAGCACATTCACAGTGGGAGGATTGAAGGGACTGAATCTGCTTCCAGCATCATTCAGAAAATTCATAGAGGCCCTCAACAGGGAAATGAGATGAATGATTTTTTTCCCCCTCATTTTTTATGTATCCATGGAACACTTCACAGTAATATGCTTTCACTCTATTTTACCTTCCCTTGGTGTTTGGCTTCAACTCGCAGGCTAAGGCCCCCTTTTTCCATTTGGAAGGCTGGCGTCTGGAGATAAAGACACTGAAAACAAAACAAAAGAAGAAGAGACGATGGGATGCTGAGAGTGATTCTGACTGACTAGAGTGACTCTGGATCTACTGTGTGACCTTTGTCTGTGTTGGTGAGACTGGTTTCTTTGGGATTACAAGCACTTGTAAACACAATACAGTTAAGAAAAAAAAACATGACAAAAAAATGTGACACAACAGAAACCAAGACAATTCAGATCTATTCCGCTTTTTTTTCCTCCCTGTTTGATCCTACATTGCCCTTTGCCCCGTGCGCTTTGTTTTGCACGGAGAAAGGCGAGATTATGGGAACTTTTCTGCTCTTGCTATTGCCCAACAGAATTGACTTTCAGTTTGCAGCACCAAGCTGTGAACAGTTGTTTACACACAGACGAGAGACGAGGAGGTTGATGCCATCTGGCCTCGCTGAGAAACAAGCCCAGAGAATGGCTATCACATGTAGAAGCTCCTTCTGCCCTCCTTCCCATTGTACATGATGTAGAGACCTAACAGTTCAACGATCACAGGGTTATTTTTTCCCTGTGATTATAGTGTGGAATAGGAAATGTTACTTTCTTTTCTTTGTGCCCCTTTCAGTCATTGTTGGAGAAAGTCTTTATTGTCTCTGGCAATTGCATTCACTGTATTCCTTGAGGCAAGGACAGCAAGCGATGAACTGCTTCCTCGGGTTTAGCATTCAATAGCTTGAAAATCTGGATGATTCGAACTGTAAAAAAATGCTACAGTTGAGCAGACAAGTGAAAAAAAAGTTATTGTTTGGTGTGGGGTTTTTTTTTGTTTTTTTTGCTCAGAAAGTAGCAGTGTCAAAAATTCTTGAGGCTTTGTATCGCCTTTTATCAAATCACATGTGGAATGAACCCTTTCAGATTTCCCAATGCTGAAGGAAATGTGTTTTCATTGCAACCAAGGCCACAGTTTGCCACTGACCTTCTGTCCAAACATGAATGTCACCAAAGTCTTGCTACAGCTTTATTAGTCGGCTATTGTGTGAATAAAAACACGCCAGAGGACACAAACACGTGCACGTGAGTGAAAAGATATTGGTGTCAGTGTAGTCACACAAGGCCGAGCCCCATATCCATGCTCACATAACACACACACATTTACAAACACACTGAAGACTATGATGAAGATGAAGGACAGAGAAAGAACTAGGAGCTAAATCTGCCTCTGGGCCATAATAACTCACCGGTAAGCTGCCACAGCAAGTCGCAAGATTAGGTTTGAATCATATTTTTTCCCCCTGACCATCATTTTTCCTCCACCATGATTAGCATGATGTTACAGCACTGAAACCATTGCCAATGGTGCACTTATCCCCTTTCTCTCTGCCAATCTGACGGCTGAGCGAAAGAAAGGGGAAAGTAACAGAAGAAAAGAATAAAGGTAGTAAGTGGGAGAAAGTCTGAAGCAAATGAATGAAGCAGTGACTTCCTAATGATGGGACCACTTTATGTGATTGGAGGGAGGAAAGAAAAGTGATAGCAGCATTTCTAAGAATTGAGCCAATGAAAGATACAAGAACTTGTATTTGCACTTTGCTTCCTACCCATGTGTCAATCAAAGTCATGCCTTTGTGTTTTATGTGGATGGCTGCGCTTATCTAAGACCTAATATTAGAAGAAATTGTAGAGTCGAATATAGCTCCAATTTTTAAGCTGCAAAGCTGGCTCCTGGCCACAAAAGAAGATCTAATGAATGCTTCATTTTTACAATGGAACTGTAAGATCAGAGATGTTTTCTGGGGGAATCTTTTATTCCCAAAGCTGCAGACTAACCCATAACTTCTCAGGAACTGTAATGTCTCCAACATGTGTGATGCTCAATCAGTCAGAAAGCTTTGTCTTCCAAAGTTTTGCATGTTTAGTTTTCTTCCTGTTATGTCTCTGAGTCCTAGCTTGGAAAGTCTGTTTTACACACTGTGAGATATGCATGTGTCTTTATATGCAGAAACCTTTAGGGTTTATGTGAGGTAACAATTAGTAAAGAGCATTTTAAATAGAAAAAAAATTGTTGTTCTCCATCTAGGATAAAAATGGTGTCTTGAATGGGATCACGTGTGGTTACATGTCCCTCTTAAGGGAATTCAAAGCGCCTTACTAACATTGACTTACTTACACAATTCAGGCCAAAATGTACAAACAGCTTTTACATTACATAAAGTGAAAGTAGAATTCCTTTTCTGTTGATTTTGATTGTATGGCATCATGCAAATTCAGCCAAGCTGTCAGCTTTGTATACCTATGTTATATTCCAACCAAAATTTGTTGGCCCGTGTATTCGAAATTTCTAAAATATGTCCTACTAAGTTTAGATTTAACAAGAAACACAAACAGAAAGCCAACTCAGGTTTTTCTTCAAATCAATTTACATCGATCAGCCACAACATTCTGACCACTGACAGGTGAAGTGAATAACATTGATCATATTGGTACTATGTGGTGTTCTGCTGGAAAACCTTGGATTTTAACATCCGTGTTGATGAGACTTAGACACCCAAATAAACATTGTCCCACAACAAACACACCCCCTCATGCTAATAGAAACCCCCAAAGTCACTGGCCTACCCTCGCAAGAAAATGCGCCCCACCACATGGAAAAAACATGAAACAATCAGGAACATGTTGAGGAACATGACAGTGGCCCAACATGTTGATTTGACCTCCAAACTTCGTAAACCATTGTGATCAAGCATCAACAGGATCCAGTGGAACAAGTTTGATTGACAGAGGCCCCACTGCACAAGCCAGAGTACCCAAAGGATCCACCCACCAACGTCCTGGTTCCAGACCCCATAGGACACCCTGAGAGGTCCTCTTGTCCATGTCCAATGGTTCAGAGCAATTTGAGTATATAAGGGAGACCAACACAATATTAGGCAGGTGGTCATAATTCTATGCCTGATCGGTGTACATCATTCTTGTATGCTGCTCTGGAACAAACATCATACACACAAACAGGATGTCAAAATACATATGCAGATCACAAAAATCAGCAACTCTAGTTCATCGGATGTTATTTACCACATTCATACTTGCATGCATGTCTGGCACATGTGAAGCGAGGTGTAGGGACAAACAATATTAGGCAGGTGGTCATAATGTAGTGTCTAATTGGTGTATTTTTGCTGCTATATAATATATCCATTTTGCTGCTGCTTCCTGTAAGAACATAGTATTTTGGCTCATACTCTGTTGAGGCTTTTTAAAGTCTGGTTTCAGTTAAAACCGATTAATCCCGTAAATCTGTAATTACAGTATGCAGTGTTTTCTATTGAAATGAATGAATAATGCACTCAATGGATGAATAATAAATCAATGTACTCAGCCCATTATGATCCCACTGTCCAAACTGAGTTGAGCTGGAATGGAAAGAGTGAATTTCATTGCTGGAGGATTATTTTTTGTGCTCCTCTCAACCCTAATGAGTGCACTCTAAACAACACTACAACCGAGCACAGTCAGACTGGTGGGAGGCTGGCAACCAGAGTGCCAGTGTCTTATGAGAGCAGATGGACCACAATGTCCCAGTAACTCATCAGACCAAATGTGACTCATGACTTCTGCCTTTTAACTTGTGGCATCTGCTTCAAAGTCTGAACTATTCAAAGTCTGGCGGACAGCGGACACTAAAGTCCCAGCACTGCGTCTGACCTAGGAAGTTAAACATTTGTTTTTCAAGATGGAACTTTTCGTAGAAAGCTGGATCTGAGTAGCTTGCACATTTTTATTTATTTTTTTCAGACCAAATGGCCACTAGTGGAGACAGAATGCAACATTCTGACTGGAATTTTCTTCCTGGAGCTGTTGATGAAAAGACTGACACAGTGAATGAACCACAGGAGCCAGTTAGCTTAACCATAAAACAGAAAACAGAAGCCGTGTGAGGCCAACTTCTAACAATTTCAAGTTCCCTTCAGTAAGGCTTTTTCCAAAAAAAGAGCTGTAAAATGCATTTTGAGTTTTTGAACAGACTTAAACGTCTCTCGTTTGAAGAGGTTTGCCAGTGTTTCTCAGCGAATGTGCTCTCCTGTGGCTGCCTTCACTGAGCAGAGGAGAGCAGCAGCACACTCAGCTGACCAATCATCAGCCAGACACAGACGCTAATGAGACGGGAATGTGCGTCCTGAACAACTAATCACTCATCAACACTGTGATCTGACATGATTTAAATTTTTGAGTTCACAGGCGTGAGTCTTGTCATGATGATTCTGGTTCACCCGGAGAAGTTTTTGAAACTGGATGTAGATTAAGATGCATATTGATGAGATGACACAGCAGCATGAAAAATAGTAGCATCTTGTTAAGACGCTGGTTAGAGCAAAGTATGATTAAGTTTGGCTTTTCTGACTGGTAGAAGCAGTGCATAAGTAGTTGTGATTTATTAGATGTGCAATGTGGCCACCTGTTTTCCCTGTTTGCAGTCTTTATGCTAACTAAGCCAACTGACTCCTCGCAGAAACTTCAGATTGACCATACAGAAAACAAGTCTCATAACAAAATGTGTAACAGCTACGTTGCTTCATGGCACAGAATGTATTCGTTTTTCAATAATGGTTGCATAATTGGGAGATAACTATGTCAATGCCACTGTGACATTTCGTTTCGCAGGTAAAAAGAGCTACAAAGTGCATTTAGAAGCTGCAGAGGTGGTGATTAGTCAAACACAGAGCTTCCACCCAGGACACTGGACTGTTTTTTTTCCTGTTATTTTTACGCTTGGGTGGCACAGTGGGGCAGCGGTTAGCACAGTGGCCTCATAGCAAGGAGGTTCTGGGTTTGAACCTGCTGGCTGCCCCCTCTGCATGCAGTTTGCATGGTAGCCAATGAGTTTGCAGGTGCTCGGGCTACAATCCACAGTCCCAAAATATGCATGGCAGGTTACATTAGCCTTAAGTATGAGAGCGCATGGTTGTCTGTTTGTTTGTGTTCGCCCTTCTTGCCCAGTGCCAGCTTGGATTAGGCTCCAGCCCATTGGGACCCTTTTACAGGATTAAGCAGGCAAAACTTTGTTGTATTTTCATACCTGCTTATTTCAGTTTTCAATCACTTTCAGTCACTGTTTGCTTCACAAAACTACTTTGTCAAATTTAGGTGTCTGAATTACTCTTTTTAGGTTTTGGAAAAGATCATATTTTGAGTCAAAATACACCCTTGCAAATCAAATCCGCAAAGCCCCATTTGTTTTCTTGAATGCTGACAAGTGATAAATCCCACTGCAATAACAGCCCCTGAAAAACACAACCATCTCCCAATTTTAAATAATAAAATTTTCACTGTGGGCCTACAAAGCTATTAAACATTTTGGTTAAATGAGGACGTTATCAATCTTCTCATCTAACTCCCAGCAAGAAACTCAGCGAGCTCATTTCCCCAAATGTTGATCTGTACTTTAAAACTGGAAATCATAATTAAAGCATTATAATTAGACACAAAGTGTGTGTGACACATCCTTTTCTGTGAAGATCCACAGGGAGTCTGGGTTTACAAAACTGCTCTGTGAAAATTGAAGAATTAAAAACCACAGACTTATTGCTGTCTCTGTAATGATTATACCTGCCAATCTGTGACTCTGGGGCAACAGGGTAACACTCGACTTTCCTTTCCTTTCTTTTAATGTCACGTTCACGTATAAGACGACACAGCAGAACTCTGGAAGAATAAATGATCTCCAGAGCGCACTGTAATGCTTGTACCTTGTCTACCTTCATCAAAGGGGATGTTACATAGCTTCTCCAAACTGAACTACTTTAATTAATGCAGGGGGAACTTTTGGGGATGGGTAAGATTTTAAAATGCTTAATAATTCAAGGAGCACAAGCTGTAGCATGTTCTGGTTTTTCCTCAGATAGTCTGTCTCGCCTTGGATTAAATATTCACTCAGATATCACGCAGGCTGCGGAGGAGAGTTGGGTTTTTTTTTTTTTGTTACTTCAGCTGAGCGTAGTGTTTGACCAGTGCATGATGTGTGTGTATTTGTGTGTCAGTCATGGACGCTGCCCCCCCAGCCCACACCTCTCCTCCCCTCTCAGGTTCTATGTGGACTAGAAGAAGTGTGTACTGTAATGAGATCATTATCTTCTGTTATCCAGTCTGAGTTGCTCGCTGGTACTCTGCCAAGAGAAATTAGAAGGGAAAAAGGCCTGGCGAATATCTAGCACATTTAATCTAATTGGTGTCACTTTTCTCCCTCCATTATGGTACTTTAATAGCCCTATCTGTCTCCATGTGGCTTTGCGGTGTTTAGGGTCAGTGGTCAGGGCCTAATCTCTCTGCTCAGATCACATTAACGCACCACAGATCCTCAACGGAGAGATAAACAAACACTCCTTAAGCAACAAGAGCCGGCAACGTTGTATTCCTTTAATTTGCATCATTAAAAAGTAACAGTGGGCCTCTTATCTGTGATTTTACTTTTTTAGTTTGGACGCGCGCTCAGAACAGATGGGTGTCTTTTTTAGTGCTGAGGAGAAGCACTTGACGTTCCCTCGCAGCCGTCTTCGAGAGGGAACTCTAGGAGATCTGAACAATAAGATGCTGGCAAGGCTACAATGGTCGAGGAAAGCCCTTTGAACGTTTCAGTGCTGCTTTGCCACTGAAACAAAGCTGAGCTGTCTGACACTAGTCTGGGATTTTTTGCAGGAGGCTATTAGTGCCTCCCCAGCAGCGAAAAAGAAGTTACCATTATTTCTCCTGCAATCTTTGGTGAGGAAAGCTTATAGGCCCCAGGCAGTGTTTGAATTGGGGCTGCATCAGTGCTCCCTTGCTCTGAAATCTATTATGCACTCTAATCCCTCCAACCTCCAGCCCCAACACATGTCTTTGAGTCATGAGTAGACTAGGCGTCCGTCCCAAGCCGGCATTTAGAAGCTCCTCTCTTTCTGCCTTCCCCTCCCTCCCTCCCTCCCTCTCTCCCTGGATGGAGGATTTCCACCAAGTGCCTATTCTCTGTGTCAGTTCAACGTGTAATACAGGATCATCAGTCAGCTGTGAGGCGGCCAGAAGGCTTCACTGTAAAAGGATTTAGATACTCTGAGGTGCCAAAGGAAGTGTCCCTGTAGGCCCTGGTAGGAGGAGAAAGATGGTATTGATTGGCTGACAGGCGGGCAGAAAGGAGATTTGCCGTGATGTCACACAGGAAGTCATCTGCGGGTCATATTCGTCAACACTGTCAAAAGCTTAACAGCATGAGGCGTGCTTACAAGTAAGAGAGAGTCTGCTTTAATTTTCTTTGTAAATCATTGGGAGGAGAAAGAGAAATATCAGTGTACTCCAATCGAATAAACAAAGGCACAGATATACATATTTAATGGCATGCATAATTGATCGTTTTCGCTCGCAGGGAGTCCTTTGCAGTATACGCTGAGCACTGGAGAAATAAAAATAAAACATGAAGTGGGAAAGTCATTAAAACAGTTTTAGAGAACTAGTGAGCTGAGCAGGACTGACTCTCACTTGAGTTACTTGCACTCACAGTCTCCTCCGGTGTTGGCACAGGTGCCACTGGCTAATTGGCCAGTGATTAATCACATCCACTGTGAACTGCATGACCAATTAAGGGAGCCAGGGCCACTCGGCTCGGCGTGCGCGAGTGCAGTTCACCTCCCAGGTCCATCACCGAAATGTCCCGGACCACGAAAAACATCAGGTAGAGTTATGTCAGGCCGTAGCTTGTTCTGTTGTAGAAAATAACTCACGATCTGAGAAGGAGCCGGCGGAGCGAGAGGAGACATCCAGGGCTGCTCACTTGGAACATTTGCTGTCGAGCCGCACGCGAGGTCAAACAATCATATCATGCACTGAGGTTTTTCTAACACTTTGTGGTTGAACATAAAATATTCACACAGTAGCAAACCAATGGGCGGCCACTTAAGGCCTAATTAGTTATTAGGGCCAAAACACTTGCCAAGGAAATGTATATGAATTATAGACGATATTTCCTAAAGGTCATTAAAGTTTAATTTCAGTTGAATGCAGCTATTATAGTAGTATGGCCATTGATCCTATCTGATAATAAAGTACTCACCAAGTTAATGTGTGAGTTCTGGGAGCATTTAGCAGCACTGCTGAAAAGAGGCCCAACGGGATGAGAAACACAGCAGGAATATTAAACCAGTCTTAAACAACCCCTAACTTAGCCAGGAAGAGAAAACAAACATGATGGTCACATTAGTATACAAAGTCTACCTTATAAACATGGATTGCAAATTTGATTACTGTACTGTAAATCCTGCATGCACTCACTATATCACCACGACTAAAAGTTATGAATGTAAAAAATTAGTTGTAATCAACCAGAAGGATCCTATAAAGGTGTGGAATTAGATTTTTTCCCCAGATTTAGATGCTCTCATGTCTAAATATGCAGCAAGGGTCATGAGACAATTAGCTTGGCTCAGTAAGGAAGCACATAAGTTGACTTCCCCTATAGACAAACTATTCCTTTTGAGGAAAGTAGAGAAGGGCGAGGTAAAAACTGTGTGTTTTGCATTTTTGTTTTTTTTTTCTTGCCACTACCTCTGTAGTAGATTGGGTGCCAGACGGCGGCAGATTGAGCGGCTGTGGTGCCGCTGCCTCTGCGGCCAGTTAAAGCAAGGTGGAGGTGATTCATCAAGGGCTCTGTGGGGCCATCTGTGGAACAGACTGACAAATGTCTCCCTCCTTTGTCATAAGGACACACGTCTCACAAAGCTGGCGATTAATGCCCCTTTTACAACACATTTATTTGTCACCCAGGTATTTATCCCTTTAGTGTCTTGCACTGTATTACCATGGCTGACAAGACCATTTTCAGGCCGTCCTCCAAGGAGGGCAGTCCGTGAGGGACCGTCATCCTGGATCATTCTTGCAGAATTTTGATGGGCTCTCCTTGCTGCCGCTGCCATCCCTCTATGTCCCGGCTAGGGGGGGAAAAACATCAGGGACGGAGATGAAAATGTTGCCCAAAGACTTGATTCCCATTCAGGCTTTCATGCGTTTAACAAAAGTGTGAAAAGGAGGAGAGGAGAGAGGAGGAAGAGAGAGAGAAAGGTGGAGAGGGTGCAACCTGTTGTCTAAACGTTCACTCTCTGGTTTGATCATGTGTGATGAAATCAGAGTTTAGAACAAAGAGCTGATGGCGCCCTTGCCCTGACAAAGGAGAGGGGGAGCTCGGTGTGTCAGTGATGAAATCCTTCTTGTTTGCTCTGCATTATGAACAGGTTGTAGTCGGGATAAGCCGCCACGGGAGCACATACCCTTGTGGGTCTGATTGCTTTCTTGTCAATCTATCCATCTCGTCTCATCGGTGGTGATTGCTCCAAATACCATTTGGTAAATATGACGGAGGTGCCATTAGACAAGGTCAGGGCCACTAAGCTTGTTATCTTATCACGTGGGTGTAGTGTTTTCAGTGTCGGGAGAACCAGTCCCTGGCCCCTTCACCCACTAAAGGAACAATAATTTATTTTTGAGAGGGACCACTCTTGGAACGATGTTGTGTCTCAATCGTTACACCGTCAAAGTGCGAAAATGAAACAGGAAAACACTGTGTATTGTACAACTAGTGCTGGGTTTTGGCTGCTGTTTATTCGCTGTATCTATTTTTTGTGCGTGAAAGAGTGCAAATACTTTGCCTCTGTAAATGTCACCCTGGCAGTTTTGATATCATTACCGTTTTGCCTCCATCTGCAAAACAGACCATCCCGCTGCTTCTGTTTTGTGTGAGGTGCAGAAAAAAAACATGTGCACAAAAAGAGCAGAGTCGAAGACAGGTGCCTGTGTGTGTGTGTGTGTGTGTGTGTGTGTGTGTGAGTGCATGTGTGCAACAAAGGAAATGAGACAGAGCGGTGGATAGAAGGAAAACTAAAATTCACACTCCAAAGGATGTCAACCCTTCCTCTTTTTCAGACTCTCGTTCGTTGTGTGCGCATTCGCGGCGAGAGAGAGAAAGACGCACACACATACTGATGAAGGTGAAAGTGAAGCTAAAACTCACACTCCAAAGGACTTGCCCTCTGGAGCTGAATGTGCATACACCAATACAGAGTCACTTGTTGGTAATGAGGGTCTCAAATCAGAATCAATTATGAATGTTCCATCAGGAGGTTTCGGGGCCATATCAAGGGAGCCAGGTATTAGACACTAATGAGAAATGGAACACAGAGAAGTATGGCCCTGCAGGCTCTGATGTCTCCAGGCAGCATGTGATTCAGTGGTTTAAATACATTTGCATTCATTCAATTCGCAAGAAGGCCATATTTTATTAAAGTGAAACGGCTTCCTTCGTGTGCCTCTAACAATCATGCGGGTAGACAAAGCCTTTGATACTTGGTTAGATGAAAACCGCCTCTTTTATGACTGATATGGGCTGGCACAGTTCTATCACACGTTAGCTCTGTGTGCATGCGAGTGTTTGTAAGAAAGATGAAAGAGAAAAGGAGGGCAAAGCGAGTAAAAGGGGAGAAGGAGAGTGGATGAGTTAGTTCTGGTTGCACTGATCCCAGCCAGACAACTTGGTTCTCCGCTGGCCAGAGCCTCATTTGCTATAGCCTGATGATTGATTCTTGTTTGGGGCCATACCTATGGGCCTTATTAAATCAAAATGTAAACTCGCTCTCATAACAAATTGCAGGGAAAATGCCAGCAGCCAGCTTCCCCCTTAGGGGTGGACCTGGATTGCTCTGACAAGTTAAGAACCCAATGAGCTTTTCTAGAGCTCTCCTTACCTGCTCGCACAGTTCTGGTATTTCCTCTGAATCCCATAGAAATTGAGGGATTTCTTCTTTTTCCCCTTTTTTTCTCTGTCTTTATCATGTCACGCAGTGTGAATTTATCACTAAAATGGATTCTTTAATTGTGTCCAAATTAAAAAATTAAAAGGGAAACCATAGCCGTGATGATGTTAAAGAATATCTTCCTAATTGTCTTGAAATCCCAAAAAAAAAAAAAACTCTCAAAACCAGCAATGGAGAGATTCTTCTATCAAGTCTGTTACAGCTAATTTGTCTGTGCCGTCCCTCCATTGTTGTTCAGAAAGTATTAAAAGTGCATCAGTGAGTCACACTGTTGCACTGAGTGACACTCATTCATTATCACCAACATGAGCAGTGTAGTTTATTTGTGTAGATATTCTGCCCGAATGACATCAATAAAAAGTTGCCACAGTATCTTTGGCCAATATTGTTCGTCTGGAAATCCAACTGTTGTGCTACAAACAGAAATTAGGGGTTGCATGCACTGGATTGGACAACGCAGTGCCTTGTTGGACGGCAGCAAAAGCTGACTTTGTTGAGCAACTCTACACTGGTTGAGAGGATGCATTCCCAGTAAGAAAACAGTCCCCGATAAATACACAATTTACACCTGTTTGAGTAAAATTCGTGCCCAGCTGTTTCAGGAAATTACTTCGAAACAAATGGGCCTGAATCCCTCTGACAGCGAAGGGAAATTGGAGAGTGCTGAGAGACAGACGAATGCTTTGTTGATTTTGATCTTTTCACGGGAATTTGTTGACGATAAGCAACGTACAGAACAACACCACCGCTTTAAGCAGTGACATGATGCGCCATTGCATTATTCTGCCTTACATGCCACAAATTACCTGTGTTGCAATAGCACACACACACACACACACACACACACGTAGGCAGTTGCACACGCACACACACATTTACACACGGCTGCCACCATCCCTCACCGAGCATAGCAGGGTTCTGAAAGGGCAACTTGGCTGGCCATCTGGCCTGCATATCAGCAGAGGTTATTGTGTCGACATCATCATTACTGAACACATTGCTGTTTAGCAAAGGTTATCCAGAATCTGCACAATTATCTGTTGCTACACATGTACAAAAAAAAAACACAAATAGAGATATCACCGTGGGAAAGCGGCTATCCAGTTATCACAGCAGAGGATTCGAATGGGAATCAAATAGGAAATCACAACACTTTAATGAATTACAATTTTTTCATCCTCTAGAGTAGCTTGTAATATTTTCACATTCACACTGATAATTTAAATTCTGTGCATAACGATTGTAAACTACATTCAAACAGATTCTTTGCCTAATTTACACATTCATCAAATTCTAATGCAGATTTGTAAAAGGCCTGCATTGATATCTATGATTAATTATGATTTATGTAAGAAGCTTCATATAGTTTACTTGCTCGCCCCTTTTCAATACTTTCCATTCCCCTTTTTTTTCCGTAACAAAAATGGAATAATCACCTCGATGCTTCTCTTGCTTGAACTAATCCGAACCTTTATGCAATGGCCACACTATTGCAGAAGCTGCTGCACACACACACACACACACTCACTTGTTCAACAGTACACACAAGTCCGTCACCGGGCTCCATCCACATCTGTCTTCTCCCGGTACCATCATCAAAAATAATAACCTTCAGGCCTAAAGAGGGAAGAGGTGATGAGAAGAAAGCGAATGGAGGATACTTTGAGATGTGTTTGATATTCACACTCGGAGGCAGAGCCGAATGTGATTCCTCATTAGACAGCAGCCAAGGCGCTTTCCAGGTACAGTCATGCACTGTTGAGCTGTAGCCACTTAGCACCTGATTAAAACATGGAAACACTCCCCGTGGTGTTATGGGATCTGTGATAAAGCTGCTCCCCCGTAATGGCATTAACTATGTTGAAGTGCAAAGTAAAATGTCTCATGTCTTATCTATGTTGCTTAATTATTTTATATGAACCAGCTGGGCCTCCTTTGCCATCTAAGATTGGGGTAATTACAAGTTCTGCATGGAGGAGCTGTTCTTTCTTTTTGAATTCTAGGTTGGCATGTAGCTTTTGCTACAGTGTGATGAATATTAACACTGCTAAACATCAGAGGCACCATTACCCCATAATGTTAGCTAGGTGAGGTTAGCCAGCTAAAAGGGCAGTCGTCTCTCTTCTGTTGTGGTCAGCTCGGGACAAAAAAGCACTGCACTGTAGACATCACTACCCTACAGGCCGAGCGGAGACAATAAAAGTCCTTTCAGCCCTCAAAGTCTGTCAGACTGAATTTGTTCAAGCTGACACCACTAGAGAAAATTGGCAAATTTTCAAATGGCAATATGTCAGGCTCAATTTCATCTGCAGCTGCAGGTTTGCCACAGCATGATGTTAGCATTGACACGTAGCTCTTGTCTATAATTCACTTCATATTGTCACTGTCAGATCATTTGGTCCATTAGTTCGGACCCCTCTGTTCACTGCTTATATTAAACATCTTGGTTGCCTGTTGTTTCCTGTATTTACTGATCTCTGACTTGAAAACTGTGCTTTCACTTTAAGCTACTAGATCACACGTATCTACGTAGTCCTGTCTCTCCCTTCACTTACCGTTCCTGGCTCACCAGCTCGAGCACACCAGCTCACCCGCAACACTGCTCAAACACTGTACTAAGGAGTCATACATACACCGATCAGCCACAGCATCATGACCACTGACAAGTGAAGTGAATAACACTGATCATATTGGTACTATGTGGTATTCTGCTGGAAAACCTTGGATTTTAACATCCGTGTTGATAAGATTTAGTCACCCAAATAAAAATTGTCCCAGGACAGGACAAGACACTCCCTCATCCAAATGAAGATCCCAAATGTCGCTGGCCTACCCCCGCAGGAAAATGCACCCTACTACAGGCAAAAACATCAAACAATCAGGAACATGTTGAGGAACATGACAATGGTCCAACATGTTGATTTGACCTCCAAACTTCTTACACTCCATTGTGATCAAGCATCAACAGGATGCAGTGGAACAAGTTTGATTGACAGAGACTGCACAAGCCAGATTACCCAAAGGATCCACTGTCCTGTTGCCAGACCCCATAGGACCCCCTGAGAGGTCCTCTTGTCCATGCCCAATGGTTCAGAGCATTTTGAGCACATAAGGCAGACTAACACAATATTAGGCAGGTGGTCATAATGTTATGCCTGATCAGTGTATATAAAGACAAATAATGACACAGAAAGCCCCAGCTCTTCAGTTTGTTGGGTATGAGTCACTGTTTTTGAGACTGTCATCAATGCACTTGCAGTATGAAGGTGAAAATGCTCAGGCATGGTGTTAAGTGCTTATTTTGCCCATGATGTGTCTTCTAGAATATAAAATACACCAGATGAACACGTTAACAAGGTGACAAACTTGATTTTCACTGGAGAGGGGTTTTTAAAAATTCTGTCGAAGTAAATCTATTTCTGTGACCCTCATTTCATTTCCAAATATTGGCCCATGCTTAGCAGTTTGGCTTTTTCATCAAGGTAAAAAACAGTTGAAATTATGCCTCTAGTGAGGACTAATGGCACGGCATGGCCTGCCAACCAAGAAGGTGCAAGTTTTGGCAACATTTGGCCAATTAGAGCATCGAGTAGCTGCTCAGAAAGTTGTTAACAGTGGCACACTTCTCTTATGTGATCCAAGCACCTCTCCGTTAGACTGAATGTAGTCCAGTACAAAAGTGGCCATATCTCTATAACTGTTTTGTCACCATAAAGAAGGGCTCAGATGAAACTATTAAATGAGGCTGCAGCAACATCTTCACAGCAACAGGGGCCTTAAAGATGCCAAAATGTTCCACCCCCCAAAAAATCTAAATTTGATATGCTTTGGTCCCTTTCACTATGGATTGCAAAAGGAGCTGCTCTTTGAAAAGCACCAGCAACATGGCTATAGTGTCTTGGAAGGCTTCTCAAACATGCCTGCCAAATTTTGCTCTGTTTGAGTTCAGTGAAGCGCTGTAGTGACGTTTCCAACTGATCTAGCAATTTCCAACAATGACCATATCTGAGATGGACTTAGGTCCAATTAACACAGTTTTTTTTTTTTTCAGTTTACACGATACTTTGCAAATGACAACAGGCCAACAATACTCTCAGCCAAGTATTTCTATATTTGACATTGTTCAGAAGGATCCAAAACTGTGGCTGTCAGTCACTTTAACTTTCAAAATATTTATCAGTGCAACAAATGGCCCCTTACAGCCTTAAAGCCCTCTTTTGCTAAATAATAAATGGTTTCACTTATCTTTATCCTGGTATTCCCATTGGATTTAAGTATTGTATCAGCAATCCCTTTTTTGTTTTAAGGCTCTTTTTTAGTGATCACTGTCCCACTTCTTCTTGCTTGAGATACCATTACATTGTTAGATTTGGCTCTGTGACAGTCTGTGCCTCATTTACTTCTCTTTCATTTTGTGAATTCCTGATTTTATCAAAATGCCGTTTGACTCTACCATCACTGAAAATTGTGATCTTGTAAAGGTCTGGGCTTCACACAACTGAGACTCTGAACATGTAACTTAATGTCACTTAATACTGGAGTAGTATGTGTTTTTTTTAGCAGGATGTTAATTTTGAGCAGACCATTACAGTAGCATAAGCAAGTGAAATCGTTTCAATTAAAAGTTTCTGGTGCAAACAAACAAACATTTACCGTAGGCAGCCATGGTTTTCCCACCTTGGCAGACTGAGTTGAATCCACAAAGGTCAGTAATGATGTGCTTCCCACTTCCGACTTCCCACGTCTGGCCATAAACAAGCGCAAGGTGCGTTTGAACCTGTTGCATCCAGCTGTTGGTTACATGGGTGTGTGGAGAGAGCCGCCAGCATGAGAGTTGTTAAGGTTGAGAAAAAGCAAGAGTCTCAGGCTTTCCACTGCATATCTCATGGATGAATCCAGCTCTGGTCAGCTAAGACTGAGGCTGTTATAGATGTCACAACAGAGAAACTGATAGATTTCTCCCTGTGTTGGTGTGAATGGAGAATGAAGGCAAAAGAAGTGCCTGCTCAGTTAACGACACCTTGACCAGTTGAAAGCTGAAATCTGTTTTGTGCATATTTTTGCAAGGAGTTCTCAAGCAATCTCTCCGAACATCCTAATTAGACAGACCCCAAACCCAGACTTTAACCCTGACCTGATGTATTTGTTTTTGTTTGTTTATCTGATCATTGACCTGTGCAGTTCCCTCAGTGCCTTTAGAGGGAAATAACCACAGCAGGGCATATTTTGACAACATATTAAGAAGACAGCTCGACATCCCACAACTATAGCAGCGAACAGGAATAACAGGAAGTGGCTTACAGCGGTTTACAGCAACTGGCAATCATTGACGTCAGTCATATCTCTGCACTGCAACTGTTACCGTCTCTATAAACCACCTAAAGCGTGATTTTCTTTTTGCTTTTTATTCTAGCATTTACAGCCCTCTGCATTTGTGTTTTTGTCATTGCTTTGTCAACCTCGTTTTGGAGTGTTGAACCCTTCACAAATATTACCTCATTATAATTTTAAATCCTATTCCATCGTATGCTTCGCAAGCATATAATTATTTTCATGGAACCATTAGACCGTGATCCTCACACACTTGTTTGCCAATCAGTCAAACAGATGTAAGTGCAGCACAATTACAGCAGAAACATGCAAAACGCACCAAATCAAATGATAATAAAAAAGCACAGCATCCCAATACAACAAAAGAAAATATCTCAATGTCTAATATCTGTTATTTGACACAATTATAACGTGATCTGTCTATACAGTAGTCGGCATACAGTCATTTTTTTAATGCTATGCCCTGATTTCTCAGTCGATGAAGTTGGGAAATAGTTGTCTTCCTACAGTATCTTTATCCTTTAATTGGAGACTCGGTGTGTTGATAAAAAAAAATTGATTTAAACTCAACTTCCTGTCTTTTATTAGGAGCACAAAGAAACTTGGAACACGAGGCAGATGGAAGTGGCTTATGTCTCCTTGGTAGCACACTGAGATGAAACCAGGATAGCAGCCAAAAACAAACACACGCGCACGCAGACATCCGCACGCAAACCCCGCTCGCACGCACACACAAACGCAGTCAATATTTCACCCCTTGCATCTGCCAATTATGAACTAGATTCGTTTGTGGAGAAAACATACACAAGTCTAAACTTAGCAGTGTTCCATACACACACACTGTGAGTCAGTGGTGCAAAACACAACGGCGGAGGACCCCCCAGGTGAAATCCCAGAATATCGACTGGATGATTCAACTCTTTAGAGTCGTTAGGCTTTCTCTTTTTTCCCCCCAAATCTTTTGTAAGCACCCAGTGAAACACCTTCGCTCAGATATTCTCCCTTTTTTTGAGCCGAAATAATCCCCTGCATGACGGCGTGTATTCATTGTGCATGGATGATAACTGCGTGGAGCCCATTGAGAAAACCTCAGTGCCTGATTCCCATCTAGCGAACAGCTTGAGGGGTGGCAAGGCCTCGAGGCTTCCCTCCGTCCCTCTGTCCGAGTTTGGGCACAATCCTTTGATCTGTTGGGTGGGGGGAGGCGACCACATGCGAAGGGAAACTCACGCTACGCTAGGTGTACATTCTTTTCATGCTGGACCAGGGGGAAATTCGATAAGCACTGAATTGTGAGTCTCCGTGCTACACCAAGCCTGATGTGCTCACTATCCATGTCAGACACTTCCCTCAGCTTTGTTTGCTACACCTTTAAGAATGCAGTACATTAGATGAAAAACTCTGGGCAGGAAATACAATGTTTGAGCTGTCATGCCCTCTCCACTGCCTCAAAGCTGTTTGCTACCTTTGTTCTTTACCCATCTGCAGTTTTCCACCCCAGCAGCTCAAACTTTGCTGAATTCTTGTTTATATTAGACACTGCAATATCTTACCCCACTGTGAGAATACATTTGCGGGAAATAATCCAATCATGTTTCATTTCGGTGGTACGTTTTATTGTTATCTTTTGTTTCCTTGTATACAAAACCCATTAATTTCTTTTTTTTTCTTTTTTTTTTTTTTGTTTTCGTCCCCTTCCAAGATGATGTCTCGCTTTATTAAAATGATTTTATGAAACTCAGCTGGGAGACAGGGACGGGGACGCTGGTGAAACAGCTTACAGACGCGGCAATGTGCTCGTTGTGATTGTAAAAAGTTGCACAGTTAGAGGATCTGCTTGGAAAGGGATGTTGACGGCGGATGCAGGGTGTGACAAGGACAGGCAGGGAGAGAGAATAATGAGGGGCTAAAAGAGTGCAACATACTGAGGGGGAGAGCGAGTCGAGGGGGTCCAGACAAACTGCTTTCATTAATTCCATTTGTTTCTGTAAAAGGGTGTGATTGTGTGACCTTTGCAGGATTCAACCCAGCTCCATCATTTTTACTCATTATGCAACTAGCCGATAAGATCTGGGCTGACACCTGTCTCCTCGGGGGAGCGATTAAACAATGAATGAATCTGGTGGAACTTTGTAAACTTACTGTCAGCGTCCTGGTAAGTGGGGAGCAAAACTAAACCACGAGATGGAGAGAAAAAAAAGCACTGGAAAGCTAATAAGACTTCAGCGCTTTTTGAGAACCCATAAAAGCTGCCGTTAGCCATAATAGTTCGGGCTTCTGTTTGGGCAAAAGCGGCCCTGTTTGACATTAAAGAAGTACTCTGGCCTTGTTTTGCTCATATTTTTTAGATAGTACCACGTGAAGATTTTGCTGAAACTCGGAGCTGAATACTTTTAAAGTTTGACAAAGATCAGTTCCTCTGATCGAGAGGCCTCGGGACCACAGAGCACGATACATAGGAGCAAAGTATGCTGAAAGCACGTTACCATCCACGTTACCCTTTTCAAGTCAGAATCCCACAATGCGCCTTTAAAGATATTTTTCAACCCACTTCATTAATTCAAGCACGACAGTTAATTAGGCAATAGATTTTTATATTAGAGACTCTCATGCTGCTGCAGCGTGATGCACAAGTTTTTTCTGCTATCAGTGGTGAATTTCAATCAGCTACAGTGCAGCTGTTTTTAACGCAACTGGCATATTGTCAGGCTGTAGCATATGCGGCGTATGCGGAGTCCTGACACCACACCTCAGAGCACCTGCACACACAGTCTCTCCCCGTGGGAATAACGGAAGATTCGGATAATAAGATGGTACAACAGCTTCTAAAGGTGTGGTGCCGCATGATGTGTGTACTGTGTAGAGTCACTGTATTCCCACTTGCGCCTTAATGTGGCTTATTATGTGAGAGAATGAGGACATTTTCAGTGAAATAAGGGAGCAGCAACTGGGATAGCAATCACTAAACCCACCGGGTTATAGAAGTCGGTCTACGGTGATGTTGTACAATTACATAAAACACTGACTTCTTGAAGAGATGAATCACCAGTCGATAGGCCGACGTCAGCAAGAGAATTTGTTGGACTGAAAAGGGAAGAAAAAGGCTCAGTGGTTTGAATTCCTTTGCACATTTTTTCAGTTCACATTATTTCGTCAATTATATTTGTAGAAAGGAATAGTTCCTTGTTTGTGGAAAATGTGCTCATGGTTGATTTCATGCTGAGTGTTAGATAAGAATATATCTAGTGTAAATACACAGCTAGCGAAGGGGTTTACTTAGCTGAGCATGACTCACAGGCCGAGTCCATGAAGAAAAATTACTTTGGGTGAATTTGAAATTAGTAAAGGTGCTCATCATCCACCCGAAACAAATTATTGCCCAGTTTGTTTCATCTGCAGCTGCTTTTATCTGGATCAAGCAGTCAAAGCACATGCAAATGCACATATTTACACATACACACCATATTTGCATTGTCATTTGACCCCAAATTTTCTATCTTTAGCTCAAAATGCATGCCTTACTGCACTATATGAGTTGGGTGTTTGTTGCAAAACACCTGCATAGGCACTTCTTTACCATCTGGCACTTGTTGAAGTTTTTGGCCAACAGGTGGGGCTGAGTCAGGTGGAGGGAGTGAGCTGGTGGGAGAAGACGCTCATACTGAGATGGCTAGGCTAACCATAACTGGAACAACTTAGCTGCTGGTAATGGTCCTGTTTTCTTCATGACCTGCTCTTTTTTCTGCAGCTGTGGAGCCTTTGTTGCTGCCGATGCTCGACTTTGACCTCAACAGCTATTCTTAAATATCCATGTGACAATTTCTGAACATGAAGCAAACACTAGTAGACTAAAGTTGTCCAGCTGTGGCAAGATGCACAGCGGCATAAATCGAGACGATGCAGCAGACCGGAGCAATTCAGTTTTACATACTTTTGCATGATGATTTGACTAGTCATGCAATGCACAATTGGAGTTCTCGCTCACTAATTACATGTTAACACACTTATTGTCAAAAATCCAAGTGAGTGTGCAAAATATTAAATTGAGCGTGCAATGCATGCTTTTGCAGTCTTTAAAGCTGGGCCTGACTGGGAATAAGTCAAATCAGCTTGCCTGGCTCTGTCCAACTCCAACAAAATCCACTAAAGCTGTCTAATTAACAGCATATGTCTTGTTTGTAAGTTCAAAACAAAGGCTGAAGTGTGCAACCAGCAATTTATGGTACTTTAAGGGTGGTTTCTCAAGCATTCTCACAAGAGATAATGTAACTACTTAAGAACTGATGAAGCCTCTTGAAAGAGAGGTGAAACGTCTTTGAGAAACTCCAGCAAGTCCAGATGCTACGATTGAAACCCCGAAGACAACCATGGCCTGGATGATTGAGAGTCTTCAAGACATGTAACTACTTCATGTTTATATGCTAACCTTGTACCCCCCATCTGACTCTAGTTTCATATTGACTATACAGACATGAAAGTGATATTGATCACTCTCATGTCTGTATGACAGCGATATCGATCTTCTCATCTAAGTTTCGACAAGAAAGTAAATACATGCATTTCCTAATTAAAGGATATGTGTGAGATATGGGAGAATTTCCCCCAAAAAATTCTCACACATTTTCAGTGGTATTTACCAACTCAAATAGTTCTGAATTTTCCTCCCTGAAACTCCAAATCCATATTTAGCACATGTACATGAGAGTGGTATCAAGCTTCTCATCTAACTCTCAGAAAGAAACCTTTTATCCAAATATTCTTCACTAGTTTTCCAGCTCTTTGTTGCAGAATGCGGTCGATTTTCCCCTGGATTTAGTCTTTGTCTCTCTTAGCTGTTGCCCCAAATTAAAACTGGGGAGAGGAAGCAATGTTTCTACCACTTTCAAGCGACCCTGTGGAGCTGCCACCCTGTGAGGGGCATAAGAGGCCATGCCACAGCCCTCCTCCAGGCACCTGGGCACCAGCTTGAAATACATTAACTTTCACATCAGAGCCTAATAAGGGAGAGCGGCAGCTTCTGCACCCTGCCAGTATCTTTCATGTGCCCAATTACTGACAGATCCCCAAAATCATATTCACCTTTTACCATCTTTAATTAGTTCTTTATCACTACTGCTTTTCTTGGATGTCATCTCCTGGCCCAGTGCACTCCTGTCAGCATGCTGTGAGACGACTGCATTAATCAGGAGTTGATATCCCCCAAAGATGCATAAGCATTTATGATCCGTCTCACACATTGGATTCCAGGGGTTTCTGTCACCATGGGTTATCTACACTCAGCGCTGTCATTGTGGGCAAAAGTGCAGAGGATACTGAGCCGAACGAAATAAAGAAGCAGAGAGAGGGAGAACAAGCGAAGACAAGAATAGCAGAAGAACTTGATGTCAACTAAAGTCAGGGAAAGGTTTCATGGTGTGCAAAAGATCACTGTCAGAGCCGTCATGTTTACTAAAATAAAATTGTTTGGTACTTGTAAACAGCATTAAAAAGCAGCAGTGAGAAGTACACGCTTTACTCATTACTGTAGTTTAAATACAATTTTGATGTACTTGATTATTTCCATTTTGTGCTACTTTGTCCTCCAACTCTTGTATTTTCCATTCCACTACATTTATTTGGCAGCTACAGTTGCTTTTAAGAGGAAGATTTTACACAATGGATAATATAACAAGCTTTTAAAATATGACACGTTGAGATTAAACCAGTGGTTTTCAACCTTTTTAACTTCTGACACCTTAGACAAAGCAGTATAAAGTCGACATCCCATTTCAGATGTCTGGGTTGTTAACAGCCTCACCAAAAAGTCGATTTTTACCCTCTAAGCTTCCATATGATTTCATTTCACAGAATGTTAGAAAAAGAAAATCCACCAAAATGGTCAAACAACTGATTTGTTCACCACAGCTTTATTTTTTCTTCATGACCCCTCAGATTTGTCTGGTGTATATAAAACTGTATGGTTGAAACTGGCAACACTTGCAGCAGCTACAGTAACATGCTACTAACACACATATACTGATCAGGCTGACTACTTATGACCACCTGCCTAATGTTGTGTTGGTCTCCCTTATGTGCCAAAATGCTCTGAACCATTGGGCATGGACAAGAGGACCTCTCAGGGTGTCCTATGGGGTCTGGAACCAGGACGTTGGAAATGGATCCTTTGGGTACTCTGGCTTGTGCAGTGGGGCCTCTGTCAATCAAACTTGTTCCACTGCATCCTGTTGATGCTTGATCACAATGGGGTGTAGGAAGTTTGGAGGTCAAATCAACATGTTGGGTCATTGTCATGTTCCTCAACATGTTCCTGATTGGTTGATGTTTTTTCCATGTGGTGGGGTGCATTTTCCTGCGGGGGTAGTCCAGTGACATTTGGGATTTCCATTTGCATGAGGGAGTGTGTTTGTTGTGGGACAATGTTTATTTGGGTGTCTAAGTCTCATCAACATAGATGCCAAAATCCAAGGTTTTCCAGCAGAACACCACATAGTACTAATATGATCAGTGTTATTCACCTCACCTGTCAGTGGTCAGAATGATGGGGCTGATCAGTGTCTAACAATATATTAGTTTTAGGAACCAAACCACTACTTTTGCTTTAATACTTGAACTGCATTTTTGCTAATACATGCATACTTTTATTTTAAGGAAGACTTTTCGTGCAGGACTTTTTTGTATTATTACATTGCTGCATTGATACTTTTACCCAAGCAAAAAGTCTGGATTGTTCTTCCACCACTGAAACCCAGGATTATCCCCAGATGTAGCATTTCTACATTTTTGACATGTGCTGTTAAAAGCATACTTACAAAAGAGATCATTTATAAGACACCTTTTTAAATTGTTTACAGCACATCACTTAGCACTCCTGCAGCGTGTTTATTAGTGAGAATCCTGACAGCCGATATGGATTTAAAGCGAGTGGGGAACAAGAACATGTGATCGGTCTGACATGTTTTTAATTCCACATTAACATCTTCCTGGTGGAGCCAAACAGGCTTGCCATTAGACATTCATTATATTGATCTTGCAGCGGCGCAGAATCTCGCAGGGAAATGAGGTTTCTCTCCTTTTTTGTCTGTCAGCTAATTATTGAAAACAAGATTTGCTTCTGATTAAGGGAGCAGATCGTTGTCACTGCAGACACATTGACATGCACAAAACACCTGAGGTTAGTGGAGGAAGGTGGGTGGATATGGTTGGGGCAAGGTCTTTCCTCCTTAAGCCTATTAAAGAAACAGATGCCAGATCTTACAAGGTTTGCTATAACAAGATGGATTAAATGCCACCTTATGTCTGGATTACTTTTTTCAGCCATTTTGGGTGCTGAATTCCTGCAAATGTTGTGACTGTGCTTCATTTCAAGTGTCACCCACCAACAAAGAGGGCGTCTTTGCTTTCTGTGCATGTTTTGGCAACAGTGGGAGGTGTGAGAATTCCAACTCTATCATTTCTTTCTCACTGTAAATGGCAAACAAACAAACACCATAATCTGTTTGTGTTCCGTACCCAGATCATCATTTCAGAATTACCTGCTGAGAGCCTTAAAACACTTGTTAATGAGCGGATGGATGTTTTAGTGTTCTAAAAAAAATCTGCCTCACCTGCGTTTCTCTGGCCTGTCCAAATGTAAATGCCATTCCTCTCCATCAACTCCACTCACCGGAGATAAACAAGTGACCTTTTCCAGCGTCTGCCTATAATCAGCCGTTCTGGGTGTCAAAATAAAAGAGTGCAGGTTAAAAAGGAATTTAAGAAGGGAGAACAATAATGATGCTTTTTAAAAGATGATGAAAAATTAAAGATCGCTCGACATCAAGGTCACTGACGCTTCGGGTTTTTCTTAAGAAGCAAATGATTCTTGGATCTATCATGAAGAACATCAGCTTTCTATGAACTCCTGTGTAGTCTTGTGATGGATGTGTAATAGCATCACATGGTCTATACACAGGTTTGCCCATCTCATATCAGCCTAAGCTGTGTATGATAAATCAGTAATGGAAGGATTTGATGCTGCTTCGCCCTATGGAGTTTGTCTTCCCCTTTGACCCGACACCATAAACGACCTCCTACCCCAGGAGGAAAAAAGTAATTGCTCATTTTGTAGATACAGCACCACATGACCAAGTCACTGCTTAATTATTTACACGTCCTCCTGGTGGTTCTTTCCTATGAATCACACAGTGATATTGAAATATGACAGAGAGGTTGGGGGGGGGGAAACCTCCCCTTTTTCCCCCGTCTGAGATGTCTTGAATTGATTTTCCTTTTTCTATTTTAAGACAGTAAGAGCGAGTAAAGAGTGTCAGACTAGAATGCATATTTTGGTTGCATGTTGCAGAGAGTGGCGGGGTGATTTGGCTGTGATGTAGTGAAGCTACAGGCCGTGGCTGCAGGTAAAATGCCAGAATGCACAATGCGGAGCTGTGGAGTAATTGATCAGCATTGCTGTCTACTCCGAGTTTCACTGCAATATTTCTGGATCACGCACTGTTGTACAAACACTTGATCAACATGCTGAATCATTACACGGAATTTTCCAGCTGACTCATAAATCATATTGGGATGGAGGGAGGAGGTAATGTTCTTGCTTTTTTTTCCCTCTCTCTCTCTCTCTCTTTTGTTTTACACTACATTTTTTTAAATTTTTACACCTCGACGTCACCATTTCTTCCTCAGTGTTATTCAAGTGCATCCCTTTAAACAGGAAAGGTGGAAAAATATTGTCTGCCTGAGTCAAGTTCTTGACTTGCTACACATAACTTACTTTAGAAGCGTAAAAAATAGATTCTGGGTACAATATAGTTGCAGACATCCCCCACCCCGCCCCCCCAAAAAGAGGAGAAAATCAATAAAGCTGATAATAAATTGTGTGGGCGAGCTTTGTCTTTCTTTGCCGTTCTGTGGTTGAGGCATCCTGGCACCGCAACCCCACTCTTAGATGGCTTTGTGGGAATATGAATAATGCATTTTTCATTTACATCCACCCTCATCTCGCAGTATGTTAGGGGCATTAAGAGATGGTACAAACACAGAGGTTAGAAATTAGATGATTCCATAAGGACTGTATGAAAATGCAGTGCATCTGCTGTTTTTATCGGGCTATTTTCTTCTTCTGGCACTAATTCAATCTGCGAGAAGGTGGGGATGATTTTCAAATATAAGCAAATGTTCTCATGCAGTGCCATTCAGGCGGTTAACGAGCCAGGCAATGCGAGGTAGAGAGAGGAGGTGAGTATGAGAGACAATCCTCTCAGTGTTTATCAAAGTGGTCTAATCAGGTCAGTTACTCATCTCTGACGTCACGTAATCTCACACTTGTGCGTCCCTACCGCAGACTGATGACACTTTATGAGCCATTCCTCACTGATAATATTTACCCGGGTGCATTGTTAAATGCATTATGTCATCCGGTATTATTAAATCACATACGGCTCCGTCATAAACTAAGTTTGTACCCTAATGTCAGGAGAGATAGGATTCAAAAACAAAGTCTAAATTGTGGGGGTGACTGTCTGTGTGTGTGTGTGTGCGTGTGTGTGTGTGTGTGTGAATACAATGGGACAGATAAGGAAACAGAGCCTAAGCCAGATGTTGTATTCCTGGGTGTGTCTTCGGAGCCTTGGCTCGGTTTTTCCTGGTTGCTGAGCTAAGCTGTTTGAGCAAAGCATCATGGGAACTATCATCTCTGCTGGATGAAATCAGGTGGTCATCATGCAGAGGGAGGAGGCAAAACTAAACCGGAATTGAAAAACTTTTTTTTTTGTTCTCGTGAACAAAAAAAAAATGCCTCCACTAATCTCGTGCAATAAATGCTTCATTTTCTCGCAAAATTAAGGCATTTTTTTTTCTCCCTCACCTTTTTTGTGCAGTCTTGGCAGAATTTCTCTAAACTGAATTATGTAGCAATTTGCCGCGTCTTTGATGTGATAAATTTGAAGCCCTACTGAAATGTACACAGACTTGAGGGTCTGTGCAGCAACCATCAACACTGTTGTGCTATTCGGGTGTAGCTCGCCCCCTTCTGCTCCTAAAAAAACAGAGAGATGAGGCTGTAGCTGTTGGGCTTTTTTCTGCATAAAAGTGCTTCATTCAGAGTCCGGGGGCTTCCTGATCGGGGCCAATTATACCGCTGTGGCTAGAAAAATGATGACTATTCAGGAGGAGAGAAGGATGCTGACTGGTAGTAACCTCAGGAAAAGGACAGTGAAATGAAGGCTGGGAAGGTGTGTGTGTGTGTGTGTGTGTGTGTGAGTGTGTGTGTGTGTATTGTGGAGGAGGGGGGTCAGATTCATGATAATGAGAGGCTGAAATTAAGAACATTTATCTGGGATGATGTTTCCTCAGTGAAATGTGAATTACAAGCTGCACGTGCCCTTCCTAGGTGAAACGCTGCACTTATTCATTATTGAATTCCTCTGCTGTTACAATCCTTTACTGTCTGTTTTGGAGCTTTGAGAAAATACTGTAAGAATGAAGGTCTGTTGTTTTGTTTAGTTTTTTTTTTTTTTTTTTTTACTTTTTCATTTGGTCTGGGAAAATGCATGCGGTTCTATGTTGTTTGTGGATCAATAGTGTTGCTCCAATGGTGAGTTCCTTGGTATGGGTGACACAGCTTCGCAGTTATTTGGAATTGAATTAGGGGGGTTGGGGAGGGAGGCAGAGATGATGAAGAGTATCAATCATTCTGTCTCTTGAGTGAAGTTATTTGTGGGTCGACAGAATCTGCAATAATGAAAGTTCACTTGTTCACTGCCGAAGGTTTGTGGGGGAATTTACTTCCCCCCGTGACACCAGACCTGGAACAAAGGGACTGAACCCTCAGCAGAGGGAAGCAATGTCAATACAATCGGAGTGGTTCTTTACAAGGGTTCGTGCGCACGCTGTTTGTTATGACAGAAGCCTCGGGGGTTTTTCGATGCCACTTTGCTTGGCCTAAACACAGATGGCCATGTCTGTTCAATTTTATCACCCCTATTAAGAGAACTATAGCTGTTGTTATGAGTTTTTCCACATACCTAACCGACGTCTGACACTGCACCTACTACATCACCCTTTCCCTTTTTTTCGCAGCATGTCCACGGTTGTTCTCACCGTCAAAACACAAAAATAAAAAGCACAATTACCTTTTCTTTTTCCCCCTTCACTCACAAATCCCCTTTACCCTCCTCTTCCCCTTTAATCTGCGGGAGAGTGATCGCCCCGGCCCTTAAGGAGAGATTTGATAACATTACAGTGGAACTGCCCTCTCTGCTGTCTCAGTATTAGAGAGCGTGGCTGCGATGGAGAATAGTTTAAGTGAGATTGATTGAACCCAGCTGGTCTGGATTCCTGGTGTGTCAGAGTCATTTATGCAGGGATTGGCTCATAACCTGTCAATCAGATGGATGGATGGACAAGGGAGTGTAGCAGTGGGTGGGACTGAGAGTGAGAGACTCAGATGACTGAGGGTGTCGGGATGCAGAATCCGCCTGTGTCGGTGGCAGGTGCAGGTTGTTTCTGTTTCACCAATCTGTCACCCGACACACAGGACTGAGCGTGTTGTATTTTGGGCAACCTTCAGCGTGAGGTTGGTCTGACACCTACGTCTATTTAACATGGTGGCACTTGAGATCATTAGCTCTGAATTAAACCAAGCATGAAAAGTGTGACTGCATTACAAGTCTGGAGCAGAGTCGTTTAAAAGCCAATCAATAACTTTCAATTCACCCAAATAAAACTCTGAAAGTGAAAGACTAATCCACTTGTGTTATCGACACCTTATGCAGGAAGCAGCTGTCCGGTGAAAACCATGCATCACCAGAGTAGTACATTTTGAGGGTTTGATGAAATTGAGTACTGAATGCCCCGCTATTGTTGGAAAAGGCAAAAAAAAGTCCAAAAACGCCTGGATGAATGTTAGATATTTTGTTGATTGAGTCCTGTGGTTTGAGGGTTCGGTGCCTCTGTGACTCAGACTGCTTCCAGTCTTACAGGAGCTCTATAAGATTGAGATCTAGGGAGTTTGGGGTTTGGGTCTGTGCCTTTGGCTCTTTGTCGTGTTCCTGAGCAAGCTTTTATTTTGTAGCAGGTCATACTGTAAATTGGCCTGGGGGATAGATAGATAGATAGATGAAGGGCTCAATAGAAGTCAAAATTCATAGAAACAGAATAAGAAAATAATAACGGTGCACTGAATAAGCTCAACTATGTAAATAAGTGAATAAATAGAGAAATCAATGAATAAAATTAGTTTGACGAAGAGTAATAAGTAAATGAAATCCATCAAATCAATCAAAGCTTGACTTAAAGAGTAGGTCATGAGTTTGCCTTTAAAAACATCAGTGCTCTCTGCTGCCCTTAAGTCGTCTGGAAGGCTGTTCCAGAGATGAGGGCTATAGTGAGAGAATGCTGCCTCATTGTAGGTTTTTGTTCTGAGTTTAGGTTTAGTTAAAAAGCTACTACCAGAAGACCTGAGGGTTCTAGAGGGTTCAAAGATAAAAGCAAATCTGAAAAATACAAAGGACTTTGACCATTAAGAGTTTTAGAAACCAGTAAAAAGATCTTAAAATCAATTCTGAAAGCCACTGCAGAGACTTAAAAATGTATGTAAATTGTACTGTATTGTACACAATATAGAAACTCCATCATTTCAGATGAGTCCACTGACATCCTGAACTTCCAACACAGACTCTGAAACCCAGATCCAGTAATGTCAAGAGATGAGGAGAGAAATGTTATAAAGGCTTCCGGCTGATTTATCAAGTCTGACAATTCAAGTAAACTCTTAATAAAGCTTTTCTCATGAAAGATCATGAGCCGCAAATTCAGCTTATCAAAAGAGACAAATGCAGTCTGGCACGCATTCCCTTGGAAAAATAAAGGCGTTTAAAAAAAAAAAAAACAGCAAGTGCAGCAAAAAAAAAAAAACTCTCACTGGAGAACAGTGCTGTGTGGGCTTGTGCCTGCGCCAATTCAGTTGCAAATGAGAACAAGTTTCTTTGCACATGCACGTGCTATTTTCACTCATAATATTGCCGGTGATTGCACAGCCTCCCCACTTCATTTTGTCACAGAAAAAGGGAATATCAAAAACAACTGGCTGTTCTTCACACAGGTAACACTCTTTACATAAGAGGTTACAGTAATGACACCATGGGTCTTCTGAACTGGAATATTTGCATACTGATGGAGAACAGCGTGCAGATACTCTCCCAGTCCCCCACCTAACAACTAATAACCACCTTTATTTGAATATCAAGAGAAAACTGGGAGGGAGGGAATATAAATTACATTACATGATTCACCCCCCTCCCCACCATCCTTTGTTTCCATTCGTTCTCTCCACCACTCCTGTGGCTTTCAGGTCGGAAAAATCAAACGAGGAGCGATCCGTTAACACTTCTTTAGTACAGCAGTGTGGATGTGGTGCACAGGTGAACCACTTTGATGTGTAGGGGACTTCAAACCAGAGCGTATCTGTCTTTTCAGGAGTCTAATGTATGTGTTTTTATGTAAACCAAACTTTTTTTTTTTTTTAAATGACTGCCTAAAACAGGTTCCATTTCCTAATTAGTGTAAGCTGATCAAGAAGCCTGTTGCAAGACTGCTGTGACTTTACAGCGAATAACTAGAGTACGAGCTGATAAATGAGGTGTCTGACTGTCCGGGCTTTCGGTGTTATCTCGGAGCTGCTATGTACAGCCGACTGCTGTGTGTAGGTGGTGAAGGCAGGTGACAAGAAGAGAGGGAGGAAAAGGAAGGAAGAAGGGGGTTCGTGGGGGGTGAGGTGGGGGGGGAGAGAGAAAGGGAGCGACAGAGTGACAGACACAAAGACATACGGAGGGTGGAGAAGACAAGAAAAAAGCGGGGGCAGGGGTGGAAGCCTATGGGTGCCTGGTCTGTCAGGCATGTGATGTCTGATAGTGGCTCTTTTTTTTTTCGCCTTCCCCTTCCCTCCACAGAATGTAGTGAGGATGATACTGTGTCTGTGATGGTGCCACACCCCTGTCAGAGGGGAGCTCAGCTGGGTTTGAAGCTAATTAGGTGAACTTTGCTTCTCACTGAGGTGAAGCAAAACTATGTGAGCTGATACGTAGCGACATCCAGCATCAGGCGGGGTTTTTTAGGATAGGTGAGGCGAGGACATAGGAGAAGAACAAAGCAGTGAAACCTGTTTAAATAAATATACCTCATTCCGCTGATAAATAATAAAGATTTGCTGTGAGTAGAAATGCAAGATGCATTTTTTCCTCTCTCTGCCACCATTTTCCAGGATTTTCATAAAGCACGGGCCAAAAAAAATGCCATCTAATGCTTCAGCAACACAGATTCATTTGGTATGGAAATATTCCGAGGACCTGGCAGATTCACAGCATCGCCTGTGTTACTGTGTAGCTGTCAAATAGATTATAATTCATGAGCAGAAAGATGTTCTACACTTTGCCTACCCTTTACTTATCACAGAATAGCATATTAAGAAGAATGAAATTTGCAGGATTCCAGTGAATGAGCCCCTGGGTTCTAATTTCAATTATATTTATGTCTGACTGGGCTTGCCAATCATTTATTGTGTCAGTGACGTGGAAAAAAAATGTGTGGTTTTAAATGTATTGTCTATTTTTATTACTTCATTTCGAATGTGTAGTTTACTGGAAAATGTGAGAGGTGACTGAAGTTCAGTAACCTGAGTGTGCGATACCTGTGTCTCCCATTTAAAAGCGCAAACGTAGAAGTTGTTGCACTGTGTACCGAGATATTTTTCAATTTGCACTAGAAAAACAAATGTATTTTGATGCTCTACACTAGTGGAGATTCATATATTTGTCTTCAAAACATAAAGCATTTTTCAGAAATTGTATAACATCAACAATCAGTAATGTCACAGACAATCAAAATGCTGGACTATTTGGCTTAATGTTCAGCTTCACATTTTTACAATTTTAAAAATGTCATAAGTAATGACTCATCTAATGTGAAATTGGGGTGCGTTAGATGAGTCTGGAAGAGAACTTAAAAATGTGAAATTGATCGTGTCGGTATGTTGTGGTAAATATGTCCATGGCAATGGTACTCCCACATACCAGCAGGAAAATATGTCCTTTCACATGACAAAGACTCCAAGACATTAACCCTGCTTCCAAACTCCCAAGATCCCCTGATTCAGCATCATGGAAGTCCCACTCCTCAATCCACAGAACCCAACACATCTAGGTATCAAGGAATCTTTATTATCCCCGTGGGGCAAATCCTTCTACAGCCTGCAGATCCACAATCATCAATCACAACAAACACGAAGCACAGACACCAACAGGAAGAAGATCCAGTGTTCCGACACTGCAGGACACCCCCAGAGGTACCAACGCAATATCTAGCAGGTGGTTTTATTGTTGTGGCAGACCTGTGTCTACCTACATTTGTGAGATAGTTCTATGTCGAAGTCCTGGGTTGTTGGTTTGGCTTAATAGTCCCTATAACTTCTAGGGAAGGAAATCACACGCCAGATACATTAAAATGGTGCCATGTATGATTGGGCCTGCAGGAGAAAAAAAAATAGAGGTGAGTCGAAAACGCTAAAGCTCCACATGTGAAAGATCAATATTAAATCAGAATTAAAGGCTCACCTTCTGTGTTTTTTGCTTTTAGTTCCTCCCGTAGCTGTCCTTGTCATATTAATTGGTATTGCCCCTGTTTTGCATTGATTGTTGCCTGATTTTACTCTGTTTTCTCTTTTAATTGTTTGCTAATATAGGTCTAATTTCTTTTTAATCAAGCAATATACTTTACTTTAGTTGTCCTGTTCGTATGGCCCTACCCAATGTGGCGCCCTAGGTGAGATTTTCTATGGCGCCCCCCTCCATCGGTGATTTACATACGCTTACAAAAGAAATCGAAAAGCTTTGTTTTGTAGTAATATTGATTGGGCATTGCTTTACATTTGAATTAACGTGAGCTTTTCTATTTTAAGAGTTAATAGTAGTGAATTTTTCCTGATTTTGTGGTGCCCCCTGGAGGCCACGGCACCCTTAGCATTTGCCTATATTGCCTAAAGGCCCAGTCGGCTATGGCTTCATGCATGTATATAAATATAAAACTTTATTAGTCCTGAAGGATATTCTTGTGCCACATACTGCTCAGAAAAAAAACAAATGACAAAACATAGGAAATGCAGTGCCTAAAAGTAGAATGCAATAAGATATGAGTACGATATATTACTGAAATGCAATATATCAGATAAAATATGACTATAAAAGAACAGTGAACAGTAAAACTGGCAATCATACTGAAGTAATAGGTAATTTCACACATGATAATAAAATAATGAAATGAAATATTGCACCTGAAAATTATAATTAAATACTGCACATTGCATCGAAAATGTTGTACTTAAAAATGAAATACTGCACATGTATCGCTTGCTTGTAGCTAGTGTTCTGTTCCCTCGGTCTTTTCTCTCCCTGAATCTCTCTGAGGGTGTTTCTGGCTCTTGAACTACACAATATGATCTGCAGCTACTTGTTCCACTAACCAGTCCATAGTTTATAAACTTTCATTTGTTGTCTGTTTGTCTCTGCTCTCCTTTTTTGCTCCCCTTCACCCTCACCCCAACCAGTCGAGGCAGATGTCTGCCCTCCCTGACCCTGGCTCTGCTGGAGGTCTCTTCTGGTTAAAAAGGGAGTTCTTTCTCTCTGCCATTGCAAAGACGCTGTTGAATCCTTGGATTTGTTGGGTTTTCCATGTATAATTTTGTAGAGTCTTAACTTTAATTATTAAATGAGCGAGGTAAATGTCCATAATTAATTTTACTGTGGTTTTAACCTTGATTTTTATTTTAGTCTGGTAAATTTGTCTTTTATATAATCTTGTAGTGTTTCAGCTGTAATATTTAACTTACTCAGGTACAATCGCATCATAAATCACTGTAGGGTCTTAACCTTCATAATAAAACCTGTTAGGTACATTCACAATGCCAATTTTATTTCTCTTCTGGAAAGCACTTCAGCTGTATAAATGACGGTGACAAAACTTGGCCAGATGCAGTGGTAAAGATCACACTTCAGTTGCCAGTATATTATGTACACCCAACAAAACAAATGTTGTCTGCAATAGTCTTACACTAAGTCCTACGTTTTTGAATGATTTGATATGCAGTGTTTGTCAGAAGTGCTTTTGAAAGGGGTTTGTTCAAATTATTCATCGTTTTTGAAGCCGTAATGCACATCGAACTGAGCTGTGTTTGACTATATTTACACGTGCTTTTAGTATGTTGCCCTCTCTCGTTTATACAAACACGGTGGGCAAAACATTAGAAACGTTTCTCGGTACAGCTCGATGCAATTCAGCAGCACCATAAACTACATCCTCCAAAATTAAATCATCAGCTCTCTGAAACCGCTTCAATAAAAAACGGATATCACCTTCATGAAGGGTAACGTTTTATTGCAGGATTGCTATATCAGACTGAGACCATCTAAGCGAGGTGTACCTACTAAACTGGCAACTGAGAGTACATCCTGTGAATTAAAAAGTAGTGCCAAAGACGGGGCTTTCTTGTATTCTTCTTTTGCACCTACATAAAAATGGATGTTTAGATTTCAAACATATTCAAGATTTTCCTGTGACTGTGACATCTTTCATTTTCGCTTTATTGTCCCTCACTTCTGTATGTGCTTCTTATTTTCATTTATTTCACTTAGTTTTTACTTCCTCACCCATGTCGTATAGCGGTTTCTACTGCTATAGGAGGATCAATAAAAAACGTCAAAAAATATCTGTAATAATTTGAAAAAGGATCGTTGAAGTTCAGCTGTGTGTGTGCAGATTTAAAGTTTGTTTAAGTTCAAAATTTAAGCCAGGATTTGCAATATATTAAGCGCTGGCAGCTGGTAAAGCATCAACAGCTTTATGAAAGATATAGCGCCATAGTGTTATGTCTCCTCTGCACATTTTTAGCCATGGAAATCCTGGGTAAACTTTAGATAATGGCACATTTGCTGTCAACTAATCCCTGCTCAGCCTGCTCATTATGACATGTTGCATAGCTTCGTGATGAAAACCTGAACGCTAAAAGGTTTTTCGGCGCATTCAACCGTTTGAATGGTTGAGCTAGCGCTTACTTTTTCTACAAAACACTGCGTCGTATTAATAACTACAATGTGTCACTTTGTTAGCAACAAAGAGGGAAATATATGTGGGTAAGTGCGAGGAGTATTTCAGAGACTGCCTACGTCATATCTATGATGTATTTTCTTTTCATATTTCTGTATGGAACTGAGTGTGTGCCAGATTATGTGGCAGATATTAGGAGGTGGCAAGGGAGGGAGAAAAACAGAAAGAAGCATCGAGAAGGAGATGAAAAGAAGAGAGAAGCTAGAGAGAGAGAGGGGAAAACATGGATGGTTGTTGCTAGGTAATAATGGCATGCTAAAAGATGAAAATGAGCAAAAGATGAGAGAAATCTGGGCTGCGGTGGAATAATATGGATAGTGGCCAAGGAATAAAAAGAGGAAGGCGAGCTGGAAGCAAAATAGTCTGAGGCTACAACGTCTTCCCACCAGCAGCACTTGTACAAGTCAATCACCAGAGAAGCCAATAATCAAATACAGGTAATTGAGTGCAGTGTAAACTAGTCAGTGCTCCTCAAGAGGTTCTTTGTGTTTGAGGAGACCCACTGACCTCTTTCCTCTCTCTTGTCTCTCCTGTGTGTGTGTGCGTGGGTACAGCGGTGTCTGTGTGTGTATTTGAAGTGTGATGCAGGGGGGTTGGCAGAGCTCTGAGATACACTCAAGGAGAGAGTGAGTGGGGCGATTCAGGGGCACGCCTGACGCAAGAAGAGGGGCTGGAGGAGGGCTGAGCTCTCAGATGGGCTCAGCAGGGAGTGTGTGAGCGGTGGGAGAGCTGAGGAGCTCTGAAGCACGACTCCAGGGAGCCTCAAAGGTAGGGGACCCACTCACTGGCTGGAATATCAGCATTGGATGTGCAAATAAACTTCAGCGAGAGGGCGATGTGCCGTATCAGATGGGCGCTGCGTGGATGTGTAGGTGCATGTGTTCATTTGGAAACAGAAAAGTGAAATTGACACTTTGTGTTTTTTTTTTTCACAAAGCTACTAAGTTACTGCATCAAGTAGGTTTAGCACATAAAACCCCTAAAACCCCAAATGGTTGTTTATGTATGGATTAAACAAACAAGACGTAATGTGTTAATTAGTGAGTTTTAGATCTGCTAGTAGGCATGTTTTACTATCTTTGGACTGTGCTCACTTACTGTTTCCTCCAATTTCCATTCGGCTGTTCCTTTACGATTCCTGTTTAGTAATGGTCGGTATGATTTATTAAGATTGTTATGTTTAGTTCAAAAGGATGGTAACCAAATGCAGGTACACATGGCAGATTGGCAGGTGGAACAGAGAAAAGTAAGTTTAATAAAAACTCACTAAACGGTGCAACAAAGGCTGGCAGGGTAACAAAGAGAGCGTGACTGGAGATCCAGTAATTAACTCAGGCTAAGGTCCATAACTGAAGAAAACCAATCCAAGGAAACAGAATTAAACAATCGCTAGGATGCAGGAAGCACAGGTGGCAAACAGGCAGGTAAACAGACAAACAGGCAACTAAAACAGGGAGAGACAAGACTATACAGATGCACAAGCACTGATTGGGTGATGAGACACAGGTGAAACCAGTGAGGGTGGGTAAGCCAATCAAAAAGGAGGGAAAACAAATAAAGGGAGGAAGTAAAACCTTGATGAGATCCAGAAGATGACATATATGTGTACAGTATATGTGCTTACATATGTATGTTGTGCAGAGTGACTCATATAGGTTGTTACAAATCACATATCACATACATACACACATTACATTACAGTTACAGATCATATGTCCTCAGACATGTACACAACAAACTGTGATGGGCATCAACTACCACTTAATATATACTGTTTAAAATATGGAATTTCAAGACAGTGGTCATACATTTGCACATGTATGTGCTTCAAATTTATTCCTCATTGTCCACAAATACACATACATGCCGAGCAGCCACAGCAATAAAACCACTGACAGGTGAAGTGAACGGCATTGATCTCTTGCTTCAGTGTTATTTCCTGCTGGGAAACCATTGATCCTGGTGTTCATGTGGATTCTGCTTTGACCTGTACCACCCACCTAAACACTGTTGCAGACCAAGCACACACACACACCTGCTGGCAACGGCCCTCATCTTACAGCAGCAGCTTTCCCCAGCATGCAGCTTAGCATACCACAAAACCTGCAGTGGAATGACTTGAGAAGCACAACAAAGAGTCATAGGCACTCACCTGCACTCCAAACTCCATAGATGTCAGTACAACAAGCCCAGGAACAAGCTCAATCCACAGAAACCCCACCAAACAATGAACACAACACCAAAAATCCACTGTCAATGTCCACCCTGTTGGACACCAAAGTGTTCCTGTGTCCTTTCCTTGATTGGTCAAATCCATTTGGTAGGCTCAAGGGGTACCTACATAATAAGTAGGTGGTTTTGATTTTTAAAAAAAAACAAAAAACTTGTTATGCAGTAAAACACAAAATCAAAACAACAAAAATGAAACTATTACTAAATTACTATATACTAAAGGCAGTCATTATTATTTTGACAAAATCGGTTAGATGTTCATGCTGTTTTTTCACTCATCTATAACAATGCTGGGATTAAATATGATATCCTTTATGTAGTATGTTTCTGTTTCTCTGCACATTTATTTTTGTTTTACGTGTATCAAAAAGACCACATACCCCAGTACACACGGGGTAACATTAGTGTAAAGAAGTGGAAATTTTACTCTCTGACATTGTTAGCCTGTCTCCATGTCCTCCATAACCAGGTAAATATCTAGGCCATTTTTGTTGTAATGTAAATGACATCTGTCGGTTTTTCTTGCTTTGGAGATATAAACGACAAGCTCGGGGCAAGGTTTCCATCTCTTCGATGAGTAACAGCAAAAGACAGCGAAGGCACACTCGACACAATGGCTTTTATGCGCAACAGCTCACGCAAATAAATGGCCAAAGGAGCAGGAAGGTTCAGTTAATTCACATGAGGTTAAAGGTGTTTGCGAAATACATGAAAGCATGAAATCCTTCCTCTCCTCGCTAACTGCTGTGAGTGTACTATAAGAAGAAAGAGGATGTCCCTGACCTCTCATGCTGTCATGTTGATGCGCCGCACCTTCCTCCTCTGCTCAACCAGCCTCTATCTCTTAGCATCCCACTCAGACAGATCTGATTTAAAAAAAAACTACATGTTTGCATGCAGACTGAGTGTGTCACCAGTTTGCTTTCCTCCACAGATGATCACAGCCAGAGTTAGCCAAGGCCGCCTCGCCGCAGTCAAACAGAAGCAAATGGTGGATCCAGAGAAGGGAGGGGAAAAGCTAATTGAAAGCCAAACACTCCACAGCCCTTCTGGGTTCGCGCATGGACCTTTTTGTGTATGGAACGTGCCAAGTGCTCTGTATTTATGGGGAAAAATCTGATTCTACAAATGACACGGAGTCCCCTCCAATGGCGCTGGAGCCTCCTCGTGCAGCACGGTGCGTGGTGCTGAATGCAAGAGGAACAGCTTGCCGGTTCCCTCAGGAACAGACCTGCCGACTATCTGCAGCTGTGCTGAGAATTGTCATTTTTAAATATTCACATATTTAATCAGCTGAAAGGGTTCTCACCACACACACACAAACACACACACACACACACATCAGCTGCATGTTGAAGGATGTGCCGTAGGGTTTGCTTGCAAGAAAATATTTATATTGGGATTAGGCTTTATGATTGTGCGGTTTATGGGATTCTGGGAACTATTTGAGGTTTATTGATCTTTATCTGAGAGCAGCAAACATGCTTTTATGTTATAAAAACATGCAATATGTATCACACTCAAGTGTATTTGGAAAGATTCTCTTGTTATTCTGTCTCAGATTCATTTTTACACTGGCAAGGCAATCGTGGATCTGTGTTCCTGTGTTAGTATTGAATGACCCTACCGTGTTCATGAATCATTAGCGGGATCATGTAAATCTCAAACACCAATGCCTTTGTCCCTCAAGTTGTTAATCTGTGTCTGCAAGGTTGTCTTTTCTTCTCTGCAGGTTTATAAATAATGCTGCCCTTGAGTTGATGCACAATCGAGATAACAAATGTCAAAATTTCATGTAATTAGAAACTAAGTCTCGCAAACAGGGGCTGACAGGAGTCTGATTTAAACAGCGCACATTGTGGTGAGCAAAGAAATGATTTGCTGAATAGTATGAAACACGACAGTATCAAGTGGAAATTAATCTCTTTTCATTGTTTTCAGGCAGGTACTAAATAGAAGGTGTTGTCTGACTTAAAGTGCTATAACAGAAATGAATCCTGGTTCACGCCCATGAGAATAGAAACGCGCGCTAACAATGCGAATCTGCCAAACGTTCGGCGAGATTTTTGAGGCAGCATCAATTAGTCGTGTGCATTGCTTTGACCTGTCACTGGAATGTTCAAGCACCTTTTATCAGTGCGCACAGTGTGGAATACGAGTGCCGTCATCTTTAATCATGTGTTGTTGTTTTTTTTCCCTCTTCGTTTTTTTGTTGTTGTTGTTATTGTTGTTGTTGTTTCTCTGGCGGGGGTAAGAATATGTCCCTACACCATGCAGAGTCCCCAGACAGCCATGTTGTTTACTGCCGATTAACAAAGGGAAGGGAAGTCAAGACTGTGACACCAGGTAATGTGAATGAGGTGCCATAATACCACAGCGGGAGCACAGTGAGAATTCCAAGGCAAGTGAGTCTGAAAGAGAGAGAGGGAGAGAAAGGCACAGTGGAGGAGAGGATGGAAATATTGAAGGGGGAAAAAGAGAAAGAGGAAGACAAAGAAACAGTGAAATACCTCCCTGACAATCCTTACTGACAAAATCTAACAAAGAACACTTGGAATCTGTACTTCTATACTGTACAAATGATCAGCCCAGATTACTAAGTGCTTTGCGGGCTTGTCTTAATCAATTATTAAGAGCAAGCTGCTTTTTCTGAATAACAAAAGTGGCCAAGTGCAAAGACGTGACTCTTTCAAGGTGGTTCACTCAAGATAATTTAACCTTAACAGATTTCGAAAGCTGAATTATATCCCTCTGGGTGGCTTTAACTCAATCCATCTAATTTTGAATCCGCGGCTGCATTTGTTCTTGAATGACTCACCTCGCAAGACAATATTTTAAAACCCTTCCACCCAGGCAGGTTTGTAGCATCTTAAGTGACACACCCCTTCACCCGTTTGAATTAGAGAAGCTGCCGTTGTCAGGCAGTCGGGATCTTCTGTCAGGGCTGTTCTGCCTGTGAGGATCTGTTTTGCATTTGCATGCTCCAGGATACATCATATCGTAGATGTAGATTTCATATAAACAACACTTAGTCAGGGAATGAAGCAGTAAGTCCTGTAATAGGTTAAACGTTTACATGTATTCTACATATTTACTGGCAAAAACAGATTAAATTGGCAGATGAGTCAATATATTTGTTCTCCACTTTAAAAAATGTTTTATTAATCAGGACTTCAGGAACATAACAAACTGCATAACTTTAATAACATTTTATCTACTGTTCTTTATTGAATTTTATTGTAGGAATGAACAAGAACATGCTAGTGGAAAGATTTTCTTCTCACATGTGACAGCCATTCAGCTAGCCAACGCTGTTGATTATTGAAGGTAAGAAAAGAGAGTTCACCTTCTTAGCAAGCTGGTTTTATGGATGCTCCTTATTCTGTCTTAAAAATGTCTTCATGTCCATCTCCTGTTTTGTAGGACTTGTTTCACAGGTGACGAAAACAATAACTTCTAATAACAGCAAAAAGCACAATCCTCTCTGACAACAATTACAGTAATATCCAAATTAAACTGTGGTTTCATTTATCTTTTTTTAAAAAAAATGTAATTTCTCCTTAAAAAGTTAAGACTGTAATGCACACCAATCAGCCACAGCATTCTGACTACTGACAGGTGAAGTAAATAACATTGATCATATTGGTACTATGTGGTGTTCTGATGAAAAACCTTGGATTTTAACATCCATGCTGATGAGACCAAATAAACATTGTCCCACAACAAGCACACTCCCTCATGCAAATGGAATCCCAAGGAAAATGCACCCCACCACATGGAAAAAACATCAAACATTCGGGAACATGTTGAGGAACATGACAATCACTCAAGATGTTGATTTGATCTCCAAACTTCCTACACCCCATTGTGATCAAGCATCAACAGGATGTAGTGGAACAAGTTTGATTGACAGAGGCCCCACTGCACAAGCCAGAGTATCCAAAGGATCCACTTCCAACGTCCTGGTTCCAGACCCCATAGGAAACCCTGAGAGGTCCTCTTGTCCATGCCTGATGGTTCAGAACATCTTTGACCACATAAGAGGGACCAACACAATATTAGGCAGGTGATCATAATGTTATGCCTGATCAGTGTAGTCTGAAATGCTTTCACCTTGAAGACTGGAGTTTGTGTCTTAGATGGGACTATTAGTCTTCAGCTTAAGTTTCATTTTTCATTGCTGTTTACCTTTGTTTTTTTTACTGCCAGTTTGGTTAGGTTTAGGTGCAAAAATATCATGGTTTTGGTTAGAATACGACCCTTTCACAACTCATTTGAAGCTTCACCAGCATTTTCTAGGTTGTCAGGATGATGGGCGCCACCATCTAATATATTAGCAGTTGGCTGAAAAGGAGCGACGGAAATAAATGGGATGTTAATTAGAAATATATTTGTAATACCTTAGAAACTCACTTCAAATAGAGATACTCTGAAGCTCTTTGCAATTTAAAAATGTATTAACATCATACTGTTTTCATGGCTTGAAGTGAGGCTGGTTGTTCGTGGCTCACAGTGTGGTTACACCACAATTAACAACAGTCCAACATGGCCTCCACTGTTGCTGCTACACAGCTCTCCAGATGGAAGGAACCAAACAGCCCAGTGAGAGAGGGGTGTTCTGTCTGTGAGATACCGATATAAAAACAGAGCATTTTGGAATATTATTATGAAGGCTAATTAAAACTTGCATGAAAATAGAATTTAACCCCAAAGCCCCGTCACTATCCTCATCATAAGTGCATAGTTTTAGATATTTTGGGAAATCTGCTTCTTGGTATTCTGGCTGAGTTAGATGGGAAGACTACATATGAAACTAGAGCCAGCAGCCAGTTAGATTAGTTGAGTATGAAGACAGGAAGCAGGGAAACAGCATTCCAAGTTGTCATGTGTTAATCAAACACGAAGTAAGGTGTTAATTAGTGAGCTTTCAGTGTGGGGAAAGAACCATAGTAGCATTTTTTTCCATTTACATGTTTCACCTTAAGCTAACTGTTTCACGCTGGTGTTAAATAGACAGACGCGGGAGCGGTGTCAGTCCTCCCATGTAACTCTGTAGAAAGCTAAAATGTTGATTTTCTGTTTTGACTTTCCTTAGCGCTAAGTCATGTGGAAGTAATTCTTGAATGACAACAAACTGTCTCAGCTTGCAGCTTATTAATATTGGCCACCTACTAAGGTGTGACCGGGAACACACACAAATAACACAGCTTGACCAGGCAGAATCCCTCCCATGACCCAGAAGCATGTGTTTGACTCTGCAAACGTTTTGGGAGAAACTAATGAGAAGTGACATGACAACCAGCAGAAGCAGGATGACACATCTCCCTAGCATTACTGTGGGCAACATCGCTTCCACATTTTTCTAATAACCTAAAAATATACTTTAAACAGGATGGGGAGTCTGCCAAAGGATCAAACAGGCACAAGTGGTGCACCAGCTGGTACCGTGGAGAATACCTTGGATTCCTGCGGCACAGCGACTGACGTAGCTCTGCACAGGTCAAAGGATTAGCAGGGTTGTTAGTGACAAAGATGAGTAACAGGAAGGAAGAGGAAGGTAGAAAGTGGCTGCTTTTGTTTGAGATGCTTTTAGCTGCTTTCTGATTGTGAGTCTTTCAGTAACATCTAATATACCTGACTAAATATCCTGCTTATGGAATGAGCATGAAAGGGTTGAAAGTAAACATGTTTCAGATTATTTTTTTTAACCACAAAAATAAAAGTAAGGAAGCAGCGAATGTACACTATAAGAATGTCAAAACATGCTTTGCTGTGAAAAGCTTTGTTCTAATTGTGCCTTTCTAGCCAAAGCTAAATGAACATCCTCATGTCTGAATCATGATTTAGCGAGCTTCCATATAACAACAGCATGACATTCTGAATCTCCTCCTATAATTAGGTTGCTTTTTCCCTGTTCCCAAGGAGCCCAGTGTCAGCTGGATGAATATGGCCTATTATTTCCCTCTACTGCTTTGCTCTCGCTGGATGTCTATCACCACACCTGAACAAACAAGAGAGCAGCTCTCTGCATATCACTCCTGCTGGGAAACTTACACCAGAACAAAGATACAGTCAGGTGGTGGAGATTCTCTTTAAGCATCAGTTTAAAATTTAAAAAAGAATGAAAACTCAAATTTATATTGTGTCACCAGAATAAAATTGGTATCCTAGATCCTCCAAAATTCATAGACCATTAAAAATGTGTCATATTTTTCAAATGTTTTCATTAAGTGTCTGCACTTTGGCCTTAAAATAACAAGGTTCAGCCATGCTAAATTCACTCCAGATTAGCCAAAAACTTCTTTATAAGGTGAATATGCAACATTTATGCATTAAAATGTCTAAAAACCATTAGAACAATATTACTTATTGAGTTCTGTACTTACATTCACTAAAATTCTTCCAACCATGTTCCAACTTATTCCAAATTTTGATTCATAGTGAACTTTTATTTGACCTTTATTAGGTTTCTTCTAACAGGAAACAACATAAACAAGACACAAAATACAGTTAGGTATTGTGTTAGAGATACCTAGTAATAGTTTCTATATTTTTTCATCAAAAAATGCTATGGTTAGGGGTCCAAAATTATCCATCCAATTTTTTAAGAACAAATTGCATTTGTACCATTTTCTAGAGAATCCTAATGCACTATAAATTGATAACTGCTGATTCAGTCGCTGTCTTGTCACTGAGCATGCTATTAGGGTCCATCACTGAGAGTAAGAGAGCAGACAAGACGTGGAAAGGCTAAAAAGCCATATCCAAGTGTTTTCAATTGCCAGCGGCCACGATGCGAAGCATAGTCCAAAAATACAAGGTGTTCCTCGCTGTGAAAAGTCTCAAAGGATGTGAAGGGAAGCCAAAAGTGACCTCTGTGCTGCCAAGAATGGTAATGCAAGAACCAAGGCCATCCTGATGAATCTGGGCAGTTCTGGTACCGACAGCTCAACAGAGACACACTAAGGAGGACTCCTACTCCAAAGACGGACACAGAAAAACTTGCCTAGTCTTCTGGCAAGGTTCCCCCGCACAAAGAAGACAGCTTTAAGTCATCAATCCTCTGGTCAGAAGAGATTTTAAAAAATGGAGTTGTTTGGATACAGAGTCGTGGCTTTCGTTTGGCAAAACAAAGGAAAAGCATTCAACCCAAAAAACAGCTCTATACTGGGAACGTTCTGCACAAATGTTTTTAGCAGAAAGTTTTGTTTTAGTTCTCAGAATGTCCTCCCTAAAGGTGGAGTAGCTAAATATGTTCTCAAAATGTTTGGTGATAACATTGTTAGACCATGATGCTCTTGTGTTCCCAAAATTAAATGTTACACTTCCTTTGTGTCATGTAACACTGTGGGAACGTTTTATAGATTCTGTAATGTGTTCCCTCGACAACATCCACAAAACAATGCAGGCAGAACGTTCGACCTTTGTCAATATATCACAACACAAGAACGTTCTATAATGTGTTCCCTCAAAAGCAAGGCTAAATGTTCTAAACATTCAATAACATTTGGAAAACAACATTTGAATGTTGTTGGAGAACGTATTTCCTTTGATATCATGTGAGAATGTTTTATTGAAGAACGTTCTATACAGTGATCCCTCGTCTTTCGTGGTGGTTAGGTTCCAGAACCCCTCCGCGATAGACGAAATCCGTGAAGTAGCGACCTTATATTTATTTTATTATGTATGTATATTTTAAGGCTTTACAAACCCTTCCCAGACTTATTAACATTTCCCACACTCTTATAAACACTTCCTATGCTCTTAAACACTTTCTACACTCTTAAACCTATCCATCAAGAGAAACTTCTACAGTCGTGTCCGACAATGGAACTAGCAACGCAGCAATCCACTTGTAACGGCCACTTCGGAAAAACTTTGCCAAATTTTAAACACATCGACACCAGCTGCCTACCAGGAAACTGACAATGATGTTACGGTAATCCTACAGACTGTCACCGGTTCTTTGATTGTTATTTCCAGTAAACTCTCACCGTGTGGGTCTGCAGGTTCTGGCTGGCTTCTATTGCCGCCAATCAATCAGCGACCGACTAGCTCAAGCGGAAGCCGCCATAGCTGCATTTTCCATATGAGCGTCTACTCATCTGCTGTACACTACGTATTTTGTACGCAATTAAAAAATCCGCAATAAAGTGAGACTATGAAAAGTGAACCACGATATAGCAAGGGACTACTGTAAGGAGTTATCTCAAAAACATTGCAAAACATCCTCAAAACATCCCCATTTTTAATATATCACATTACAAAATATTTCTACTTTGCCAGAGTAAACAGCATCGCAAGAAAAGAGGACAACATTAAGATTCTGGAGAAAAATATCAGGCAGTCTGCAGAAAACCTTTGCGTTGGTCAAATTGAACCTTCCAACAAACAATGATTCAAAGAAAGCTAAGAAATGGAAACAAACAGGAAACAGTATCAACATTTTGAAGTTGCCCATACAGAGTCCGGACCTGAATCTCAGTGAGAATCTGTGGAGGGAACTGAAGACCTGAGTGATGACAAGGAAGCCTTCCAAAGTCAAACACCTGGATGTTGTCACAAGAAAGGAGTGGTCCATAATCCCAGCTGAGACCGGCTTGTTTTGACCAATGGACAACAGGACTGTGTCGCATTACATTTGAATTCCCCACACAATGTTGGCTACTGTAGCTGTATTTAATATTAAAACTATTAATAAACCATTCATCAGCTAACAATACATTAGAATGAAATGTCATAACATGCATATGTATGTAACTAAATGTAATGTTAATAAAACTTTAATGCATTACCTCGTATCTGAACATGCTTTGAACATGAGCCACGTCGGACAGATTTTCCTTTGCGATGGTGATGAAGACAATAACGCCTATGTTCCAATGCGACTTCACAATGTCATCAAATGCGTCTGTTGTTATTGTTTTGATTAAGAGATCCTTCAAGGCAAAAATTACATACTGTGCCTTTAATGGGTTATTTACCAATCGCAATGCCGATACTAAGAACTCGTTTTTGGAATTATGCAGAAAATCAAAAAATGAATTGCTGAAACAAGTTCTAAAACATTCAGGTACAAACAAAACGAACCTAAATCAAGATCAAGAAGTTAGTAAGAACCTTTTTTTTTAAAAAAAGACTTTGAAAATAGAATCCTCTTGCTTTTGACATAATCGAACCAATGATGCATGATAATTAAAACAGCACTATAAAATAACATTTCTAATACGTAAATGTGATTTCTATTGCAGTGAGTGTACCAGTGGAGTCTGCATGACATCGCAGCAGGTGACACAGTGAACAAAGACAGGTGGGGAGCTAAAGTTTGTGCTCTGGTGTGCCCCAAGTGCTGCTGAAGTGTCCCTGACCATACTCTGAGTCTCTGCCAGCTCCGCGGGCACTGTTGTGTTGCTGACCCTGCACATTGCCCAGCTGCGAGGAGGTGAGCAACCAAAAAGAAAGGTTTCCTACGGGAGATACAGAGGAGGCAGAGGGTGGTTGTAACTCTGTCATCGTGACCAGTCAGGAATAAACGATGGGGAGGGATGTGATCAATATTTCACATGCCTGCTTTCTTCTAGGGCTCACAGGCAAACCTCCACGTCCGTTGTGTGCTGCAGATGTGAAAAAAGTAAAGAGATCAAAGAAAAACAAGGGCATATGAGGAAGTAAGAAGATAAAAATTCTGAGTAGAGTAATTTGAGATAGCTGAAAAAAATTGAATGAATCATTTATATCAATTAATAACTGTGTGCTACTTTTTGCAGCTACAAAGACATTAATGTACACTGATCAGGCATAAGATTATAACCACCTGCCTAATATCGTGTTAGTCCGCCGTATGTGCTCAAAAATGCTCTGAACCATTGGGCATGGACAAGAAGACCTCTCAGGGTGTCCTATGGGGTCTGGAACCAGGACACTGGCAGTGGATCCTTTGGGTGCTCTGGCTTGTGCAGTGGGGCCTCTGTCAATCAAACTTGTTCCACTGCATCCTGTTGATGCTTGATCACAATGGGGTGTAGGAAGTTTGGAGGTCAAATCAACATGTTGGGCCATTGTCATGTTCCTCAACATGTTCCTGATTGTTTGATGTTTTTTTCCATGTGGTGGGGTGCATTTTCCTGCAGGGGTAGGCCAGTGACATTTGGGATTTCCATTTGCATGAGAGAGTGTGTTTGTTGTGGGACAATGTTTATTTGGGTGTCTAAGTCTCAAACAAACTACCAAGTCTTTAGAGCACTTGACAGTTGGATATCCAAGGTTTTCCAGCAGAGCACCACATAGTACCAATATGATCAATGTTATTCACTTCACCTGTCAATGGTGATAATATTGTCACAATTTAAGTTGATATGATAAACTTGCTTGCAAACAATTGCCCATTTAAGCAGCATTTGCATTCACTTGGATTTGTATTTCTGTTCACTGGTGAATGAAAGTCCAATATTCCCCAAGTTTTAGCTCTGCATTTGGTCACCACCAACACCGAAGAGAAATCCAGCTCTTTAGCAGAATGCCATGCGCCACCACGTTCACCAACGAGTCGCTAATGTTGTCTATCGGTCATTCAATGCTGGACAGGTAGCAGATATCGGTGTGTTTTTAAATCTGCCTGGTGTGGCTGAAAATGACAATGAAAGCATTAACAGTTGAGGCCAGACAACCTGAAAAATGAGCTAAAAATACAAAAAAAAAACAAAAAAACCCCTGTTCAGCTGAAACTGCAGAATCAGATAATAATTCTGTGTGGGTTCTTCTCCGTTAGCGACACCTTTTGCTTGTGATCCGTTCTGAATATATCTGAGTTAAAAAGACGATTAATTGCGGTAAACAACTAGGAATAGCTTCATTTAAAATTTAGGAGGTCTACACAAAACAGCGCCGTTGTGAATACAAACGTGCGCCGACCTCCTCTGTTTTCTCTTCGTGTTTGCTCCTCTGTAAGATCACAGCTTGTCCAGTGAGCTAAAAGATTTATTGGAGAGTGTGTGAAGGATGTGGGTGAAATTCTGAGGCACAATGTGGCGTGAGTGGATTGGTTGAAAGAGGAGGGGAGAGGTGGACAATAGTGGTGGATGAAAGAAAATCTACGAACCCCGGGCTGGACAAAACTTTAGATGTGTATCTGTGCTCTTTCCTGTTGGAATAACGTGATGGAGTAAGGCAGAAGAAAAAAGTCCCACTCAAATATCTTTTACCATTTTGTCTCCCTTTCATATACTTTGTTCACTCTCTGTGTAGCATATTAAAAACTATTCAGAGAGCAGCTTCAGTAGAGAAGTTAGAAGGACAGTATTTGATTATTTGAGGAAGAATTCATTGTTAGATGGTTCTTTAGTGTTGCTTTGTATGGTGCTAATTTGACAGTTGTTCGTGAAAACATTCTTCCAACCAGCTGCTGTAACTCCCACCTTTCAGAACAGCACATTGATTTGAACTATACAGGTGAATACCAGCTTATGTTATTCACTTCTGAGGAGGAAAGTCTCTGTAACTCCTGAACATGGACAATGAAAATGCTCTTTCCTGTTCTTGTAGGAGTTGCACGCAATAGCAGCTTTGAAATGCCATTCTTCTGGGCTCCTTTTATATTTTTTGAAAGCTCAATTTGAATAATAAGCCGAAAAGTGCTCTTTTTATGGTCGCCTTTCATAGTATCCATTCTCTAAAGTGATGAGGGAAAAGAGAAATTTAAATGTCTGTGAAGGTGATACCGCTTAAAACCTTTCTTTGCATGAATGAGACACACTGTAGGTAAACCCGCGACTTTCCAACGAGTCACGGGGTGCAATCGGACCCTGTGTAGCGATAATTCTACCAGGTTACAGATAAGTAAACATGCGTGGAATAGAAATGCACCGGGGCTGAGTAGGAGCATATAAAGATTCAAGGCTAAACCAAGAAAATTAAGCAGCTTGTCCTCCATTTGCTCTATTTGGATTCATCTCACAAGAGATAGCTATCTGCTCACTGATGTAGGTAGGATTTATTTATTTATTTTCACCTCTTATTTATTTATATGTAGTTTTAAATACCACCCACGTCTGCTCCACATTCCTCTTGTCTCCTCACTCGTTAAGATCTAGGCACTGCAGCACCGGAGCTGACAGTCTTTTACCTTTGTGATTCATAGATCCAAAAGCCTTACATACTGCATATTTACTCCCCTAAATGTGGGTTTTTTCAGACATTTCAGCCTTGGCAGAGGATTTATATATATAAAATGTGCATATTTGAGGGTGGAGGATGATTTCTGAAATGCACCGAAACACCTGCGTTAAGGAGAAATGAACGCCACAGGTTGCGATCAGTTCCACATGAGGGATGTAAATCTCCATTTTGTTATGTTAGCTGTCAGAATACTGTGTTTTTTTCATTGTGACTTTTAAATAATTACTTTGGACAGTTAAAAAAAATCATCAGAGGCAGTGTAAAAAAAATCCAAAAGCATTTAGACGGATGTTTAAGATCATGTGACAGAATAAAAGGAAAATAATAAAGGATTTTGAAGCTGCTGAGGATGTCAATAGCAATCTGCTGAGCTGCAGTAAAAATAATGAATAATCACGATCACTAATCATACCTGCAAGTTAAATCTGTTACAAGCAGTCTGGCTTGGTTCATGTGAAACACAGAAACCAGGGATTATGATAATACATATTTTTGTTTTCATAAGGAGTGAGTCAGAGTGAGACATGGCTTGTGCTTTTCTTGGATCAACTTGTGTCTTAGATGCTGAATTACAGAAAACCTCTGTCGAGGCTACAGAGGAGACGAGTCTGCACTGCGGCTTCCAAAAGGTTTTCCTCTGCAACGCGTCTTCATTTAGAGCTGCACGAAATCCACAGAAGAGAGGCTGTAAAGTCTAAATTAGAATCAAACAAAGGCTCACGAATCACATTGATCTGCACTTACAAAGAAATCATGTGTGAGTTTTGAAGAATGAAAAAAAGAGACACATAACCAACTTAAAGACTTTATACGAGACCAGCGTGTGATATCATGTCAGTTTGCTCTCTTATTAAAGGAAACTGACATATTAATTTCACTTTGTACTCATAAACAGAGGTAACTTATTTTTAGAACTGGATCGGAGCAGAATCACTTGCTGAACAAGGACATCTATAGGTCATAGAGGATAATGCAAAAATCATGACAGGCAGGTTGCAGCTTTTTGTTGTGGTCGATACGTTACTGTAAAAAGACTCCTTTCACCAATATAATCCGATAATAATATGTTTGTTTTCAATAATACATTGAAAATAGCAAGGTAGCACAGTCTTTCCATTGTATTATTCATATTGTAGTATTATTATGACTATGATTGCCAAATATTGCAAATGCTGGTTCAAGTTCAATTTTACCTGCATGAAAAACTGAAATGCCATTTTCCATCACTGCTCATAGGTCGTGACCTGCTGTCCCTTCCACTCATGTCCCTATGACTCACAGCTTGTATGACGACCGTGATTCACGTCCTCCATTATAATCTTACACCGAAGTGGAGGAAGCAAGGACAGCGAACATTAACCTTCCCTAAGCTGCTGTTTTTCTCGAGGGGATTTGGAAGGATTTTTATACTTAAAACAGAACGGCACACTTCAGTAGGAGGAGCAGACATGCATGGGCTAAAGCTACTTAGTCAAAATGACACACTAAATTGAAAACTGTTTTTTTGATCTCTCTCACGGAATTAAGTTGCGTAAACACGGCATGAATGCGATTGTTCGTTTCATTCAGGGATGTATCACAAAAACACGCCCAAATGAAAGTGTTTTTCTTTGTGTGTGTGTGTGTGTGTTTTTCTTTCTTTTCTGCTCAGAAATTACATCACACACCACAAAGACCACTTGATGTCTCTAAAGGCTCTCATTCAAACAGGAAACACTGAGGCGCCCTTTTCAGGAACACTCATTTTCCTCATCATGCTCAATCAGTACATGCAGTGGTTTTGATTTTGATTCAAGAGGCTGCTTTGACCTTTGAGACCTGAGAAGTAAATAGATGAAGAGCTTCTAAAGATTACAATATTAAATGTTGTTTTAAAAAGGTTCAAAGTATTAACTATCAACTGTTTATGCCTTTGAAATAAACCATTCTTTAATGTTTTAATCCTGCTCTATGTGTAATGAAATGAAAGATTTTATGCTCAGGTTTTTAAGTTGCTGAGTCATAAATTGCAAAAAAACAAAAACCAAAAACAAATTCAAATACATTTTTTTCTTTTTGCACAATTATGCGCACAGGCTTCAATAAAGACTTCTGTGAGCCTGCCATTAGCAAATGATGCTTCCAATCAGACTTCACTCAAAGCATTTTCACTTCATTTGCACCCTGACATTAAACAAACTACCAAGTCTTTAGAGCACTTGACAGTTTGTGAGATGAATAAATAAAGGAACACATTCTTTTATCCGAGCACATCCCTGTAGATCCATCTAATGACAGCTGTGGATATTTAACCGTCCTCCTCAAACAGAATTATTTCAGTTCTGCTTGAGCCTGCTCCCAGAGTTCATTACTATTGCATGGCCCATGGCCATTTTTACTCATCAAGACTGCATTACATTATTTACAAACTGGAAACAATTGAGGGAGCACTGTATTACAGGACTGGGACTCACCCATTAAAAACCCAATCCTGAATAATAAATGAGTATTTCATTTAGTATGCCATGTTACATTAAGCACCTTTATATGGCGGGGGTGGGTGTATTTAAGGGGTTTGCCCGTCTCTCGTGCTTCTGTTTGTTTCTGGAAGAAAAGGAGAAGACAGATTCAGGACAACAGATTCTACATTTGACTTGTTCTGGGCAGACATTGGGCAAAGACTTACAAAACCTAATGGGACTGAAGGATTTCATGCAGAGCCTACATGGCTGCAGGGATCTAAGAGAAGGAAAGATGGACAGACTGACAGAGACAGATGGACTCAATAAATAGCTGGCTGGAGACAAAGTCAGTAAGATTAGCTGATATAACAAGTGAAGAGACTGTGTTAGTCCACGTCACATGAGTCATGGTTAGCATTTAGGTAATGAATGGTTTTACCATCATTAAGTGTGATATTGTACATCAAAACGCATCATGTTCTCCTGCTGCATGTGAGTGATTAATAACCAAACATGGGATGTAAGTAGACAGGTAAACTCATGCTATGTGTATCTACAAATCACGGGCACTGGTCAATATTCCCCACAATCCTTTCAGTTTGGATCTAATTTTAAAAGGCTTCCCTCCAGGTTTACTTTCAAGCCAGCTACCGCAGTGTGCTGGTTCAGATTTACATCAATGTTAGAGATAGTGCCCATTCCTCTGATCTTCCCCATCAGAGGTGAGAGTCTGTGTGTACAGAGGATAAACACTATATTTTAAAGGGTTGTTGCCTCCAAATCACAAAAAAAATCACATTTTCCCACTCACTCCTTATCATATAGATAGTTGATTGCATTTCCTGAAGCCTGTTTTTATAGATATTCATGCCTGTTACTGTTATTTCAACCATTTTCCCAGTTTTGTTAAATTACAGATAATAACTTGTAAAATCACAGAAGAAAAATATTAATTTACATGTTAACCACAAAAAAGGGCTTAAATTGTAAATAAGGACCACATCAAACATCTGTATTTTTTTCTAAATGGTAATTAGTTCTTTTACAACATCCAATCATCCATCCATCCATCATCTTCCGCTTATCCGAGGCCAGGTCTTTTACAACATTTGACTGTAAAACTACACCATTATAATGCATTTAAATCAGCCAAATATACAATCATTTTACAGATATTTGCCATTATGTTCTTGATTTACTTTTTTGCAGTTTTTGAATGTTACAGTATTTTTTCATTTTTTCAAGTATTTTTTCAGCTTCCTTGTTTTTTTTAAAAGGATTTTTACAGTGTAAATAATGGCGGCCCCTCCTCTTGTTATGGAGGTATTTCACTTTGAACAAAAGCACTAAACCTTTTTATTGACCCACAGACGAACCCTGCAATCCCTAGAGTGATGCAGCTAGGAAGAGAGGGACTTAAATATTTAAAATGTTAAAGAGACAGTTGGATGCTCCCTTGTAAAAATGCATCGTGCAAGATTTCGGAATCTTCTAATGTTTAATAAGACCTGTGGCCCCAAGAATGTCCTGGAGGAAAGGGCAAATCACCTGCGAAGGTATCACAGGCATTTTGGGAAAAAATAAAATCTTTCTTCTTTAATAGATTGCAGATGTGCGAAGGGAGCCAAGGCTGCCATAACAAATCCATTTCTCATCTAATTAATTCGGGTTTTTTTCCCAGAAACGTAGCATTTAATGTACTCCTACGTTGTTCTGCATGGCTCCTGAGATAATGCAATCAAGGTTTAAGGTTAACAAGCTTGTCAAAATGTTAAACTGTTAAGGTCGGCAATGTCAGCGGGATGGGAGTGCTTTAAACCATAATGGATATTTAAAAAAAAAAACTAAACTTACTGTACACCACAAAATGAACAATTACCACGATCAGTCAACAGTTTTGAGCAGTGCACAATAGACTGAGGATGTTCTCATGAATCGGTAGCAATTTAAGAAGAGTTTTGGAAACCAATAAAAACTCTGTGATAATTTCAGCTTTTTTTCTTCAGAGGATTTTATCTTGCTGTAGATATTCTGATGAATATCAGCCATTGATGTCAAACAGCCCAATTAGCATACATCTCAGTGATTAGATCCCATCAGCCGCCTCGGAGCTGCGACTATGGAGATGAAATATTTAAGCCTCACAGTCACGTAGAGTAAGAATGACGGATAGCCATTTTACTTGGGAAAATATCATATCTAGGAAGAGAAATTACAACCACTGGCTTAATTGTCTGGGAAATGTTATCAAACAAGAACTGATGGCAGCATATTCAAAAAGAACAGAGCTGCTTTTCTTATAGCCGCAATGAGCTTAGGCTCAGTTTGAAAGTTACAAAGCAGATGCTGTGTACCAGGGGTTGTGGTGGACTGTGAGAAGGAGTTCATCACAGCAGCAGAGGTTCAGAGGGCCCTGAGCTTCTGTGATCAACACATTAGAGTTGAGGGAGAAAAGAGGTAGGGGGTAAAAGAATATTATGAGGATATGGCTGCAGAGGAGGGTGGGGCCCTGCTGAGTAATGCACACTCAGAGGAGGGGGAGCTGTTAATTGCCGTGCAACATCTCAGTCGAGGGAGCATGGAGCACTTTTGGGACAGTGGTAGTTCAAAGAGTTGGGGTGTGTGGCTGCGATTCAATCAAAGTACAAAATGATAGCAGCCTGGCCCTTGACCAAAAACAGATTGGAGGCAGGTATGTCATTAATTACACATTGTTCATTTTTTTCTGGAGTTGCACTATTTTACTTTTTTTGTCCTGGGTAAATATGCTATTTGCAAGTGCCAAGCTCATTTACTCCGGGGTTGTACACAGGTACATGTTGAGCTTTTACCTGTAAGGCTTTCTTGTTTTGGATACCTTGCGAGGACCACCGAGACGCACGAGCAGTAGGGTAGGGATCCTGTGGCGAAGGCGTCGCCCGCACTGTTCTATTGGCTGTTCATCCGCAGACCTACAGGGGAACTCCATTCCTCGTTAAACGACAAACCACCACCTGTTCTCATTTCATCTCTCCCATCCTCGCTGTGCCTCTTGGACCACTGGTGAAGGGCAGACACCCAGGTACTCCATGAGGAATGGAGGCAAGTTTCCCATTCAAAGCATTCCCCATCCATTTCCTGATGGCTGCCACCTGTTCACTCCCCACCCAACCCCCTCCACACCATCACGCCACATCCACATGCACACACCGAGGTCCCGCGTGAAGGATGGGCAGATTGTTGGAGGGAATGAGAGTGGATTGTCAGTGTCACAGGGGGCAAAGGAGGGAAGAAGGTGGGTACTCTGTGTTGCTCGATGGCCCCCAAGTTCCAGATGTCACTCTTTTTAATGACATAATTATGGTCGTCTTATGACTCCCCTTGGCCTTCAAGTCTGTGCTGGAAGCTATGTACTAGGCGAAGGCACATATGCATATAAACACACACGATTTCAGCTTATTATTATTCAGCGCTTGTGTGCCTATGCCATTTGTAATTATAAAGATGTCTTTCTGAAAGGTAGTAGTTTATAGGTAACTCAGGTAGCTAATTTACATTTCCTGCTGCTGTAAAACGATCTCACAAAGAACAGCATAATAGTTGAAAGAAAATCCTTTTTTATTCATATAAAATGTGAAGCATGAAAGGCCCTCACAAAAGAAATTACTTTCTTGACAGATTATCAATCAAATATCAAAGTGGGCAGCTTCTTCGTCGCTGACACCCTGGAGCTGGGGCCATCTGGAGCTGCCATTTTCTGGTCATTAACCATGCTTGCTTCTCAAGAATCTCAGAGTTCCTGCTCTTTCCTGAAAGTGTAGCTGACGCTCAGTTATACACAGTTTGAACCACTTTTGCTTGCTAAATTCCGCCTTTGCTTGGTGTGGGAGAGGTATTTCTTTTTCGAAACGAACTGTGATGAAAGGCATTTTGATCTGGAGGCATACAGCACAACAGAGTAACACACACAAAGTGGTAACTACCAAGCTGAACTTCAACAAACATGCTCTCCACGAGTACATGGGAAACTGTGAAGAATGATCACAATGAATACCACGATGAGCTGCTGTTTCAGTGGGGACCTGCTAATGATGAAGGCAGTCCCGTCTCTAACAGGGCTAATTGGGGTTCAGAGGCATCTAATGTATGATAGATGGAGAAGGAGAGGGTCTCAGCGGTGCATGGCACTGCTGGCATGAGATCACAAGCATTAATAGAGCTGAACCTTTCACTCTGGGCTGAAAGACATCTGTTGCCAGCAGGTAACTTCGGCTTTATCATTACTAGCTAGACCCACCGATGTCTTCCTGGCATGACAATTTAAAGCGATATATATGTTTGCTGGCTAATTCAAGCTGTCAACATCATCCCTGTTTGTAGGTGAAAAATGGGTGCACCACGCAGTGCACCAGATGGCAGGAATTGATCATCAATCTGAGACGGCAGACATGTGATGGATGGATTCTCCAGAGTAAACAGTTTCAAACTAAGAACCACACTGTGAAGAAATTTGCTCACAAATGAGCACTTTTGTCTCGACGTTATGCGCTATAACAAATGCCGCAAACACATTCAAGTTTTTGGACTTGAAACTGAAATTTCACTAGCCTGAAAAGCCATGAGTGGATTCTGCTATCCCTCCCAAACTGGTACAGTTGCCAAAATAACAAGTCAAAAAAAGTCTCCTGATAAATCCGTCATGACATCACCCACTGGTTTCCTGAACAGCAGTTTGGAAGCTCCATGTGGCAGCTCTATTTGTCGCCAACTTGGCAAAGCCTTACTCCTCCTAAGTCCAGGCTATCCCAAAAATAAGCACAGAGCTGGAGTGTGAGTGGAGTTGAGGCGGACTGGACTGTCCTCTGGCAGCACCCAGCACCCTTATTTCTGCATAACTTTAAGCCTTAATAAAATAAAACAGTTCAATTGTATCATAATTTACCACCTGTACGGCTGTCATTACCAAGGAAATTAGTGAGAGAGACAACAGTTTTTTTGTGCCAGGCTGTAAACACATTTATTTCAGTTGTAATGTAACACATTTTAACGTGAGAGACTATGGGGGTTGACTAACTTTTGGAGGCAGCCTCAAGTGGTCATTTGAGGAACTGCAGTTCTTGGCACTTTTCTGTTGACTACATTTTTCAACCCCAGATGTGGCTGGCTGATTGTCACCCAAAACTGCACCCTTTTCTCCTTTACAGAGCTAGATTTTTAGCTTTTTAGCTGTTTTTGGTCGGAGCAGGCTAGAACAATGCACCTAAACACAATCCACCCTTCAGTGTGCACAGTTTGCAAATGGCTAATGAATGCATGGAGGATTTAACAACTGAAGAGCCAAACATTTCACCTACAATGTGGCCGAGATCAACAAAACTCAATACTGGACTTTGCCAAGAGACCACAAACACACCTCCAGAAATTTCACCCTATTAACTTAAAACATAATCATACATCACTGTTATATTCCAATACATCTGCTACTGTGAATTAAAGAAACAGTTAAAATCTTTGGAAAATGCACTTACTGGGTTTGCCTATAAAGCTACATACAGCAGCAGATTAGCTTAGCTTAAGTTAATTAGTCATGCTTTATTTACTCAGGAAACCCACTAATAGTCATGCAAGCAGCTGTTACACACACACACACACACACACACTACACAAATTAACTTACCTCAGAGACAGGTAACAGAAGGAAGCAGTTAGTTTACCTACTAAGAATAACATAGTCCACGTATTAGCACCCCTAAAGCTCAATAATTTAACACAATATAGCTCTTTAATTTAATTTATGCAAAAAAAGGTAAGTGTAAAAATTGTGATTTTGCAAAGCGTTCTGGATTGTTTCTTGCCAGTCTGTAAAACTACAACAGGTTCTGTAAGATTTAGAGCTGCTGGGAGGCAGATTTACCTTTGAACACCGCCACGCCCGCCTCCTGTTGAAGTCTTAATGCTAAGCTAGGGTCATATGCAGTAAATGTGAGTGGTATCAACCTTCACAGTGTGATACAAACTCTCAAATATAACCTATAGGCCAATGAATGGACAAATAGCGTATGTGTTTACACATATTTGTTTACATTAGTAAAGTTATTAACTTAAACTAAGTGAAAAATGCATAAAGATACACATGTACTCGGTCCCCTGAATTACTTTTTAGTTTGTACTAATGACCCTTTTAAATATGTTTTCTTTGTATTATCTTTTAGTAGGGGTGGGCTAACTAATTTGAAGGCAAATTAAGTCACCAAACAACAGGCTCGTTTGAGATGAGCCAGGCCCAAGTAGAATCAATCATCGGCAATAGCTGTGCAAATGTATACCAGTTAGATTTATCCCAAAACCTGCCAGCAACGTGTTTTGTTTATAAAAAAAAAATCCCCAAATATCCACCATTAATCAAAGGTAGAAAGTGTAAAATCAGAAAGAATTGTTACGGACAGTGTCATCAGGAAAATTATTTAAATCTCAACAATTTTCCTAATAGAATTACAAGCAAATGATTAACACTACAACATTCCAAGCCACATTATCCACTAACAAGTTAATTTTATTGGCTACTGACTAATGAATAAACAAATGCTACTAACTACAGACTAATTAACAAGGTAATATCAGCAGCCAACTAACCAACCAGCTATGGGTAGCTGACAAGCCAATGCTACCAGCTACTGACTAATTAACAAGCTAATGATACCAGATACTGGCTGATCAACAAGTCAATATTATCAGCTACTGTCCAATCAGCAAGCTAATGTTATGAGCTACTCACTAATTAACAAGGTAATGCCACCAGCTTCTAAGCAAATTCAAATATTCCAATCGCACTATATCCAAAACAAACTGACCTGTATAAGCTTATTAATTAGTTGAGCCGGCTTGCCCATTATTCAATATAGGCAAAAGCTGAGGGTCGTGGCCTCCAGGGGGCGCCACAAAATCAGAAAAAAATTCACCTTCAATATAATTATGTTAAAACTGATTATTACTATTAACTGTTAAAATTGAAAAGTTCCACTGATTCAAATGTAAAGCAATGCCTAATTAATATTACTACAAAACAATGGTATTCGATTTCATATGTAAGCGTACATAAATCACTAACGGAGGGGGGCGCCATATAAAATCTCACCTAGGGCGCTGCATTGGGTAGGGCCAGCTCTGAATTAGTCTGTGTTAATGATAATTAGCAAGTAGGATCTCCATCTTGAATATGGGCCCAGATTAAATTATACTAGACCAAAGTTTGCACATTGCATATCATGCACAATAATAGTCAACACTTAACTAAGGGGGCAAAATATACAGCAGGTTTAAAGTGACAACTTCTTGTCATAACAACCAAACTAAAATGAAGCATTCTAGGTAAGCAAGCAGCATCCTAGGTATGAGGTAGCAAGGTGAGCAGGGTGAATATCACATTTGCAGACAAAACTGCTGAGATGCTGGGATGCTGTGTCATATCATGACAGGTTGCACTCTTCCAGCAAAGTAGGACCTCTCCTGGTAAATTTTCAATATAAACATTTGAAAAGCTACAGATTTTTTTAAAAAAAAGTAACAGTGGAAGGCAGAGATGAGTCCTTTTATGATGGAGGCATCTCTATATGACATGCGACCACCAGTGTGTGTTATGAATAAATCATCTTGAACCGGGCAGAGAGCATAAACAGTTGTGTATCTCCACCTCAGATGCCAGGAGAGGCCCGTCAGACACAGCAGTTAACAAAGCCTACCCCCTCATCATTATGCAAACCATGTTTCAGCAGATCCAAGTCCAAACCTGACACCATTACCCCACTCCCACTCCACTCCACTCCCTCTGCAACACAAGAACTCACTCGGCGTTTCTCCAGGGTCGACTTAAAGTGAAGTTAAAGTGAAAACGGTAGCATTGCTGTTAATCTTTCCCCTGACTCTCTACCTCGCTGAGTTGTATTTAAAGACCACCCGGATTGTCTTTGTAAATTAGGCAACCAGAGCTTTGGGATGAGCTGCCAATTTGTACCCAGTGTAGTCAGAATCTCCTTAAGACCTTCATGATTTTACCTATTAACACATCTGTGAGCCTGACCTTATCAATCTAGCCATGAATCTCATGTGAGAGATGACAGCAATTCATATAGAACATACACAATATGGAATTCATAAAAACCAAATTTTTTTTTAGAATATAGTTTTATTTATAATTTATAATTGGCAGATACAAAAACCTCTTGAACTGTATCCAAAATGTGCAATAAATCACTGTTGATTTTTTTTCCAAAAGAAAAATACAAAAAGACCATCTACTTTGGAAAGTTGACAGTTGACAACCAATGTAAACTGGAGTGAACTGGTAATTCTACAGAGGGTTTTACTAATCGCTACTAATTCTCTTTTAACTGACTACATTTGTTAACAAATCGCAAATCTGCTTTGCTCTCCCAAGATGATAACCAAAGTCATTATGTGTACATACATCTACATTGGTGACATTCTATTTCCCCATTGTTAAATACAAGAAAGGCAATCATATCCATAAGCAGCACAAATGTGTATAACACATTAAAAGAAATAAAGAGTTTTCATATTGTACCAAGATGAACATGTGACAGAGGGTAAACAAAAAGGGATGGCCAAACATAACGCTGTAAACAATTATCTTCACTCACCGAGATGCACAAAATAAAATGTTGGAGCTTGTTAAGTGCTAACCAGCTGTTATTAATTCAAAATGCTTCAGCAGTCTGAACAAGCATCAACCTCTGGAATCAAACATTGAAGGCAATAATGCTTAATATTAAACTAGTATTTAGAGAAATCACAGCAGCATACCATATGAAACTGGCTCCTGCTTGTCAAAAATCTGATAACAAATTGCAAATTAAAATGGAAATACAACTGAAAGAACATTGTATTAAAACAAGACTAACATTTCACATTTCAACTGAAACACATACACGCAAAAGAAAAAGTAAAATAAAATGTACATCCACATTCTTGCCGTGATCCCATTTCCTTGACAGCCAATGAGCAGAGGCTTTGAAATGATGCTGGTGCCTTACCCTTTATATCCCACAGACATGAATAAAACAAAACATTTTAATCTAACAGTTATACGAATACATAAGGACAAATGTTTGACTCTACTTCTTTTTTAAAAACAGCCATCTGAGGGACAATTCTAGGCAGGAAAGGATCCAAGCATGTCATTGGAGAATGTTCAAGTGCAAATAATGTGTCAATGTAGATTTTATGTTTCCCATGCTTTCTGAAACTGGTCTGCAGGCAGATAAAATGGATACCTCAAACAAGCGTACATTCCTTTTGTACAGCCACATCCCCCAGATGGCAAGTGTCACAAAACAGAAAAAAAATATCACTCAAGGATTCTAGAAAGAAAAATACATTTCTTGTACACAGAATGTCCAGCCAATGTTTGTGACAGAAAAAACATCTCTCTACACAGCCAAACACACAACCTAAATCCTTCATTCCTATGCAACTCAAAGCTTTAAAATGCTAAGTCTTTAAACATGCAACACCATTCAAAGTTCCTATCTAATTTCTGCTGTGCTAGATTCATGGCAACTGTCTCGGACGCCAACATTTCCAGCTAACTAAAACTAGAACTATGAGCTAACGACCTACCAAAGTTGTCCGAGAGACCATTTTCCAAATACTTTTTAAGGACACTGATGTCAAAAAAAGATGCTCATTCATAATGTGAAAACACAATTCCCTGTCAAGTATCCATATAAAGCACTTGCGTAGCATACTGTGTGCTCTTCCCTTTACTCCGGCACAAACAGCCCAGTAGAGAGATAATCTGTGGGGTAGTGCAGCTCTGTGGGGACTGGGGTCAATGTGAATAAGCAATGGCAAAAACTGTATGCTTCTTTTCAAATGTCCTTAAAACCCATATAACACTAATGATACCATGCAGCTGTGACTGAACTTTTGTCATATGCTGAAACTGTGGCATCGCTCCAAGATGGCAAGAAGGACTTAACCCTGGCTTTCCCAAATCCGTTTACCTAAGCTCACACCCTTTTCAGGATTCCTTTGATCTGGGTCCAGCTCATTGCTGGCATTAAGAGACTACAAAACAGCCATTCCTACATACAGATTCAGGTCAACTGACTAGACATCTGCTTTTCACTTGCAGGCTAAGTGAGGATAATTTTCTTTACATATAAACTGCCTAAGGTAAATACAACTGTGCATTTAACTGCCTTTTACTCAGAGTTGTGTTTTAACACCACAGCCAAAATCTCTCAATCTTATACCATGACATCTCCTCTCATTTAGAGAAACTCTACAATACCTTTAATTGACAGTCTTAAAGCCTTTACTACATGCAGATACAAGCATTACAGATAGTGACAAAGTTGTTAGGCCTGAGCTGCGGTGCAGTTTTTGTAGCATTCCTAATGCAGAAAAATGTAACTTTTAACGTTAACATGTTTCCAAAAGGTTTATACATTAACTTGGTGTCGTTTCTACAGACAGCACAACATTAAATCCAGCATTATGAGTACCTTGCACAATGTATAATGGCTACATGCAGCCAAACAAGTTAAAGCTACTTCACTGACCAAACTGTTTAAAGCCTCTGACAGGCTGACAAATTTTGAGTATCTTCTGCTATACAATTTTGTTAATGTTGTGAATACTTGGCTCTCAAAGATTCATAAATTTGTGCAAAACTTTGACTGATTACTTTGGTTAGTGTAAGAACTTCTGACCAATGAATGTCCATGTCTATTAATGTCCATGTTTGTACACCACTATAGCCAAAAGTAACAAAGATGACAACCTAAAAATAAAGTCAGTACCATTGAAATACCGAGGCACAAATGTATTTGTGGTATGTCCGCTGCCATATGCCGTTATAAAGTCAGCTAATGCTTTATGAAGCAATTGCATCTGTTTAATTATTAGTTATATTTGCAAATGAGCAAAAATCTGGATATCATGAACATCATAAGTTAGCCATTATCACAAATACAATGAAGTCTTACTTTCCTATTTGTCGGACTGCAAAGTATGAATGCAGAAAGATGTTGTAATTTGCAGTGTGATCATGCTGAAAAAGATGGTAACATCTTAATTTAAATGCAAAAGATGATCAAAATTGATCAGCTGTCAGAGACCTTAAAATTTGATGTAGCAATACCTTTCCATCTTGAAATCATTTTCAAAATGTACAATTTCATGGATAAAAACTCAATGACTTCCCAAATTCAGAGTGAAATTTAGTTTTTCTCACTGGCCCAACTTTTATGCAGATGGTAAATTTATGAAAATCTGCTCTACTTGCACAGCTGGATATAACACGTAGCCATACATCACAAGTGAAAATGTCTGCACTTTATTTATTCAACTATGATTACTTGGCTGTATAACTCTGCTATATTTTTGCAGTAGATTATGTGCTGGCCTGTATTTCTGGAAGTAGAGCCTCCTAAAACCAGCGAACAACCCCAGAACAGTGGAATGGAGGACTGAACAGTGACAGGGTCACCTGGACACAAATCAAGAGCCACCAGAACCAATCATCTCAAAACTGTGGTTGTCTGTAAACCTTGTTTAAATCTCTTAACTGAACACAAAAGTGCAAATTGCTACCACTGTCCTGTCTCTATGTCCTCAGTAGTGCTTCTCCTGCAGATAATCTTTCATCTTGTTGGGTAAGGGCAGTTTTTGGATCAGGTCTATTCTTGTGTATTGCCTAATGACAAAGCGGCAAAGGTACTGCAGGGAGCGCACTTGCATAAACCGAGATACTGGGTTGGTTAGTCTGACAGGGTAGGTTGCAGACCCTGGTAAGCGAGACCTGGAATAGCAAAAAGCTCCATTCTCTGAGTCTTTGATAGAGTGTTCAATTAAGTCCACAATTGATGTGTGTCCCTCTACATCAGGCTGCTCATAGAAGCTGAAGCGTCCGTTGGAGTGTTCAATGCGGGTGTGGAGAGTTTTGCCCTGTGACCTGAAGCTCAGGCTGAGCAGGTACCTGTCATCTGAGCTGTCTCTGACCAGGAATGAACCATCAGCTAAGTTGATCAGCTTCTCCTCTGCTTCCCAGCGTGTGATGGGACCCCAGTACCAGCCCTGCCTTGCAAGCTTCTTCAGCTCCTCCGTCAGGCTGGTCACGACCATGGGCCCACTGCTCTGGACCGAGTCGTATACCCGGCTGACCCCAGGAGCTGAATTTGGGTCAAAGTTGAGGTGGTGCCTTACCCTCTCGGCTACTTGGCTGTCTGAAGAACTAAAGCCCGAAAAAGTCCTGGGGATACGGCCATTACTTGTCATGGGGGGCAAGAGTGGAGAGAGGGGAGGTGGGACCTCTACTCTGGAGCTTTGGAGCATTACACCAGCAGAACCGATAAGAATACTATTAACTGAGGTTTCCATGAAGAGATCTGGAGGCAACCCACTAACCAGTTCATGTTCCTCCTGTCCCTGGTCTGTATGGAGGGATCCATTGTCTGCCTCTGTCACCACTTCCATAGGAGAGGAGCCGTCCAGGCAAAAGGAGTGGGACCCTTCCGGGTACATTCCCTCATCTAAAGGCATTGTGTACTGGATGTAGTCCTGGGGCGTCAACCCCAGCACCACAGGCACATCATTTTCATCAATATTTAGATGCAGCTCACCATTTTGTGGTTGCTGGAGATTCTTTAAGGACTCTGCTTGATCCTGAAAGAGCCCTTCCATCTGGAAATCATGAAATTCTTTCCGGACACCATTTAAGTTGGGACTTGGGCTAGGAGAGTGAACCATGGCTTTAACTTTAACTTCCATTTTGATACACGCATCATCAGAGTTGACTGACCGCAGAGGCCATGGTGAGGGGCTATAATGGTGACTCCGTAAGGATGCAGACCTAAGGGGTCTCTGGGCTTTCACCTCACTGAAGCTGATAGGCACAGACGAGGATGAGAAGGTGTCGTCGTCATCCGCTGAGCCTATGGCAGAGGAGCCGCCTTTCACTTTCACCTTCTGCTTGGCAGACAGCCTCCTCTTTAAAGATCCCATCAGGCTCTCACTTTTTGAGCGGCCCTTATTCTGACCTCCTTTCTCCTCTTCACCACCAAGGTCACAGCCAGAAAGCTCTTTGGTGTAGCAGCCCCCAAAAAGTGACTCTTCCTTAGAAAACTCTGTAGTCACTGAGGGCTGCTGGAGCATGACAAAGTCACCCTCCTCTTTGCCCTTTATGCTGAGGGACTTGCGGATGGTCTTAAGGCTTATCTTCTTCATTCTGACAGGCCCTCCAAAGTGGGGGCATGGGATGACTCTCCTGGTATCCTGATGAAAGTACTATCCACAGTGTCCTCCCATCAGGCCACACGAAACAAGTCATGCATACAGTGGAGCCATCAAACCCTTTAAAAAGAAAAAAGATATTCTTTGTTTGGTGAAAAGACTTCAAGAGGTTTGTACACAATATGCTCATATTACTGACTTATACCCATTAACATACATGTTACTGTATACTGAAGTGTTGTTGTTTGTGTCTTTATTTTAGTGGTATAGAATTAATCACACTTATTACACAGGCATGACAAAAATCATTGATTGATTGATTGATTGATGCTGACACTGTTTTGCCCTTGTTTGTTTTATCAGCATGTCTGGTATCGCTGTTATGCTTTATTATTCACTGTGGACAATGTATAATGTTTTATACACTGCTCCCACAATATAGATAGGAAAATTTTCACACACCATTAAAGCTGACAGCCAGCTCTTATACCTCACACTCATAATTTTATCATAAATCCAATGTGCATGGCTGCAGACCTAAAATAATGTATGACTGTCTGAATATTCACAGACTATATTATGTGAAAGTCATGGTCTTCTTAAATGAATACCCAACATTGCTTTTTCATCTGTCAGAAAGCTATGACTGTTCTGGCAAAACAACACTACAGTAACCAGAGACATGTGCCACTTAAAGCACCCAAATGAAGCTGCTAGATAATCAAGACAGCTGCAATCTGATTACTCACCATTATGTGCAGGAAAATGGTGACTCAGTTGCTTGGGTCAAGTTCCACCTCCACCACCTTTCATTTGATGCTATGGAAAACAAAGCCAGCTCGTTTTAAAAGTTCCACAGTTCTGATTAACACATAACTTCATTGAAGAAAAATATATTTTGTGCACCTATATAATCACTTAACGCAACCATAATAAAACCAAAGTAAGACAGGTTTCTTCTGACCTGGGAAGGCCTACGGACACAACAGCATGCCTTTAGCTTAGCTACGTGTGTTGTCTCTTCTGCTTTTTTCATTTTAACGGCACCATTATAAAACGCAACGTCCAGTAACGTTTTAATTGGTGCAGTTTATAATTGTAGGCATGACAAACAATAAAGTTATCCAACACAGCTTACCAATTTAACAGATGTTGTGCTGCTGGCATGCTAATACGAAATGCTAACAGTCAGTTAGTCTGTTAGCAAATCTACTTTAAAAGTAAATATGTAGTGGACAGACATGCTTTAAAACGTGCACGATGTTGTCTCTTACCTGTTCACTTCTGCTTGTAACACTGAGCAAAACAACCCAAAGGTGCTGGCGTTTATCTTGTACAACACGTTCATGAAAGGTGCGCTCCTTGACGATTGTTGGCTAACGTTAGCCTTGCTAATGCTAACTTACTACCTAAGCCAGTCAGCTAGTAGCTTTGTTAGCGTTTTCTGTCGAAAACATTGTCGTTACCTTCCCTTTAGTCCGCTCCTGCGCCCAAAACGAAAGCATGAAGCGTTTATGTGGCCGGATTTGGTACTTCTCTAAACGCACGGGTCTACGTTAGCGGTTGGAATGACACAATAAGGTGACATCTTTCAGTCTAGGTTGGCTAACACTTTGTAGCTCACGGCCTCTTCCTTTCTTCCTTTGTTGCCTGTTGAATTGTGGGAGCAGATTCAGTGCATTCAGATGCAGCGAATCAGACACTCAGCAGCCACAGCAAGTTTTCACATCCCAGAGGCAGACGCAACCCTGACACATGGAAATTAATGTACACATTGAAACCAAATCAATTTAAAAAAAATCTAATTGATTAATTAAAGAACCAAGCATTTTAAATAATGTGATCAAATTATTTTAGCTGAGGGAAATAGGCATTTTGCAAATAGCCCTGAGTAATTCTTTTATTAATGTGTTATTACCTTCTGTAAAAATAAATAAACAAAAAACAGTCCAAATTTGTGACCTGTTTTGCATTTTAATAGCACTATTTGGGAACATGTAAATATAACTTAACAGTTGCCCTACCGTAAATAACCCACCACTGAGTGCTACATTTTACTTTAACTGCTCCAATGGGCGCAGCTCAGTTGCCAAAAGTAGAAGGATGTGGTTGTGCAGGGCAGCTTCCAAGCATAAAACTTTATCATTCCAGTCAGAAATGTATTTTCCTTATGCAAGTAGGTACTAAACACATTATTAATAAGTCATACTGGGTGGTTTGGATACAAAGAAAATGAAAATGTATAGATGTCTCATTGTACGTTAGAATTCAACCCATCTACATAAGGTAAAAGTTACATTACACGTGATAGCACAACTCTGAACACTCATTAACATTTAAAAAAATGCTGGAAACATCACAAATAAATATATAAAACTACTGAAAGAGAAAAATTGCAAAACTTGGGATAGAAAGTGGTTGCCCATTCGGTCCACTCATAACAAAACCAGCTTTTGGTGCCACATGAAATTATTAGCTATGCAGCCTCTGAAATGATTTTTGCATTTTAACAAATGACTCGAGATTATTTTTCATAAGGTGCTGCCATCCTCTGCCAGACTGTGGTTTTAAAATGCATGATCCAAGCTATTTGGACTTTTCATAATAAGACCGTAGCATGGGGAGATTTAGTGTGACAAGGGTTGCATCCTTAATGAAGGAAGTTGCTTTTTTTCCCCTAAATCACTTTTCTTTCATCCAAAATGTCACGTCTTTATTGTTTCTTGTGGAGAAATGCGAAATTGAAACATCGCAGTCAACTTTGTTTTGTTTAACAAAGTTTGTGAGATGGCAGATTGTGATCGCAGTAATAATGTGTGTATATGCAGCAGCTGCTAATAAATAAACTCAGCTTCAAAATCTGTTTTTATATGTAGGTTTAAGTATTAGCAAAGAATTTAAGTTTTTCTTTTGAAATGTTTCCTGTTTGTTTTCATGTGATTTACATCACACAGTATACAATGTTACCCCAGTGCATTAATCAAGATCCCATTTTCCACTGCAGATATCACACAACAGCAGAAATATCAACCACAACTCTTTTTTCCCCCAGTGCCGGCTGTGCTTGGCCTTTACACAGGAAGGTTTTTCTAATTTGTATTCGTGAAACATCAAGTTGGCTCTCAAAGTATTTTCAAGTATTTGATGCAGCAACTAAAACTTGAACTCTGAAATGATACATTGGTTGCCTAATTAGTGTCAGTATTGTTTTAAAGTAGATTGTGTTTACCACTGCCAGGCTAATTTGGTCCATATACTGAACATTACATTGTTTTTTTCCACACTGTCAAGTGCATGGCAGTCCTTCTCCAACCTGCTTAGGGCAGCTGCGTGCAGACAGGCTCTATGCAAAGACTCTAATTACCAGGCCCTATTAGGGTTGATCAGGCTGCCTTCACTTGATGTGTTGGCACACGAGGGGAGGGCTGGTGGTGGGGGAGGGAGGAGGGGTGGCAGCTCTTAGATATAACACCAAGGACACTGGGAAGCAAAGATGCAATGTTTCTACAAGCCAAATTAGACCTGACAAACAAACTTTAGTGGTTGATATTTGTTGCCAGACAGTAAAAACAAGTAAATATTCAGCTGTGGGAATAACCCAGTCGGTTTTGTCTTGACATGATAAACAGATCAAATAGATACTAATAGCAGGCTGTTTAGAATTTACATAAATGGAATCTTGCTCTAATAGTTTGATGGGAATTGAGGATCTGCCTGATGCTATGAAACACCACACAGCACAACATTTCAGTGCCTTGGGACCATCTCTCGCTCTCAAGATCAATATTTCCGAAAGAATTTGAATTTATGTATAAGCACGACTCAAAACATTGAATCGCAAGTCAAGATGGAACATTGTACACACGGAGTAGGCCACGCTGCTTAATGAGATACCCCTACATGTGGGGAAGCTCCTCGTGTTTCATCTTAATTTCAAATGAACGCTGTATCAGCCATAAATTACTGGCACAATATGTCTGCGCTTGCCTCAGTTAGGCTCAGGCCTTTGACTTGGCTCCCTTTGCCGATGGGGGATAGTTGGGGCCCCTCGGTGCCCACCTTCACATCCTCAACACTTGCAGCGGAGCGGAAGACGGGTACAGCAGGCATGTCAAACATTGACAGGGCCTGTGGGACCACTTGGGTTTTGTTTCAGGAGTGACTGTGGAATAACATAGGAAGTGTTTGCCTCAAAATCTGATCTGAACATTTATGGTAAGGATGATGTCCACAGCACAGCCTCAGTGTTGTGGTCTGATTTCTGCAGTATTTACCATGGCTAAGTCACATCATCGTTTGCCTCCTACAAGTTTAAGGACATCTTCAAAGATGTGCATTAATCACTGTTCCACCAGCTGTGTCCACAGTGCAATGCAATGACTCAGCTATACAGCTAAATGGCTGCCTGGTTAAACAGTGAATGATGCTCGCTCATGTTCTTCAGGTCCGTTACGACATCACCCTTGATTTCACATTACCGATTCTGCCGATAACTCCTTTTATTTTGTTGCCATATGGTGCACTGAATATTGGACAATTACAACAATGATATGGTTGATTAGCTTCATCAGGCTTGTTTTATACATGAAAAACTATGACGGAAACATTTCATGCTTTTGCAGTAACAAACATGATCATTTGGAGATACACTTACATGGCTTTTAATTCAGCTTTCTCACAAATTAATAGGGGAGGAGGGAAAAGGTGATGGCTGTGGGGTTTTTTTCTTCTTGCTGAAGGGAAGGTAGTTTGAATTTTTTTAGAGCATGGATGGTTTTTTAATTTCTACTCATCCTACATTTATGTTTCAGCCTTTGCCTGAGAAGAGAGGGGAAAAAATTTTTGGACTTCTTGGGGGCTTAATTTCTCCTTCCACAGACTGTGTTAGTTATGAGAAGCATAGAATATACGTGGATCTGTGTGGATATTAGTGGCTAAATGTTGCCTTTACCAGCAGTCGCTACCTCCTACCCCCGGATCATAGCAGCTAGTTAAAAAAGTTATATGTGTCATAAAGTTGCCCTGAATATTTCAAGTTTAGTATTTTATTTAGTATCTCTTTCTTCTAAAGGAGTGAGTAGCTGGAATGTTTATGCTCTTATTGTGGTATTAGCAAATTGTTCATTTTGCTTCTAATCACCACATTGATTGCTATTGTAAAAGATTATGATTCCATTAATATATCATGGTCTTTATATTTATGTTTACAGCATCTTATTTGTGATTTGCATCTTTTAAACTTTTAATAGCAAAATTAGTTGCATCAACTCAGTGCTATATTTTGAGATATTGGGAGTTTAAAGTCAAGGGAAGGATCTGAAGAAAATATTAATAATGCTGTGTTGGAGCTTGCATTTGTATTGACGAGAGGTTTCATACAGTCCCTAGCGTTTTTTGATTTAGCCATGTATTTTAGGCTTTTCTGTATATTTATACTACGTTTACAAAGCAAAGACTATTATAAAGGATGTAGTCTTTGCAAGTTATCCCTAAAATCAAACAGACATCAGCAGTTTAGTACTAATTTATCCTATTCATAATGGCCAGTATAGTCAGGCACATAATAATGACTCATGACGCTATCCCAGTAGTAAGAGTGCAGATGCTTTGAGAGTAAATCTGTCTTCAAAGTATTTTAATTGGCATGAATTCCAATTGAAGATCAGGCTTACATTCATGAACAGCCTGAGGTGGTTTCTAGCATTATAAGTAATTTAGTCTGATGTGAAATAAATGACAGATAACAAGTAACTGTTTATCATTTGTAGTGTTAAATATCCCCAAACTGCAATTGAAAACCCAGGGAATAAAAGGCTGAAAGTACAAAAAAAATACATATATATACCTTGAAGCTAAAAATGCTTATGTAGCATAGAGGCACAAAAATGTTTACAAGGGCTGTGATTGAAGGGATAACTGAAGTGCTACAGGGCTGAATAACCTACAGCTGACCCCATGTTTTCATTTATTTAAAGTAAAGTTGTGCTTCCTGTCTGCAGCCAGTGCTAACAAATTATCCAAGGCACACAGGGGTTGTCAAACAGTGCTGTATGTACTCTTTGGAGTAAACTCTACAGCTACTGAAAACTCCTGGTCTGACCCAGGGCCATGCATTTTTCTCACAGGTAAGGAAAAGCCTCCTCAGCTGCTTGGATGTCAGAAGTCTCACTCTGTGTTCTCATTGTTTATTTGTAGAAAAAAAAACATTCATGAAAACCCAGGACTACATACATGCACTGTATCAGCGGAGAACTGGAATAAATTTTTTAACCTCCACAGGTCAATGGACCCACTGGCAGGTCCATCAATATGACTCATGTTGTGCAGACAAGCTCTGTTCCAACCCACAAACCTTTGTTTTAAATTCAGGTCAACATGCAAAGGTTTCCTACAACAATGTCCTACAAATTTGAAAGGATGTGTGTCGAAAAGGATTTTTTTATTCAGAGTAAGTTCGCAGCTATAAAATATATAAAACACAGCATCTTGCATATGGATATTTGACTCAGTGTGCAGCCTTGGAACAAGGGTCATGTCATTGTTGCAGAAATCATCATTTTCTCTCCACGTCTTCAAGGTGACATTAGGACATATAGTATGGGGCCACGTTAATTATAGGATTAAATCCCTCCAGAAATCTCAAAAGCTGTGTGATTATGTTATTATGATATCACATTATCATTTGCTCGGTTTGTTAATTATCACCCTGTCAGCTGATCATATCCATGCCACATCTGATATGTGACATACGGTGCAACTAGAATCATTCATACACCGAGTCTGTTGATGAAGGGTGATGCAAACAACTTTGACTTTCGAGAACGTCAGTGTTTGAAATGATAAATTTAATGACAGGGTAACATGGCCGCTGTCAAAACTTTGTTCAGTATTTCAGCAACATGTTAGTCTTCGATGATTTGGAAACACGCCTTGAAAGACTGATGATACGGGACAGAAAAATTGCTTCAGCATGTTTACGGAGATTTCAAAAGATGAGATGAGATTGGTATGCAACAAAATGGCACATCACATGGGTGGTATGACATGTTGAAAGAAATTTCAGCCAGAGACAGGATGTCTTGGGACATAATCTAACCAGCTGTGCTCTACTGCACAGTATTTGTGTGGCCTTGCCAAATAAACACAAGGTCAAACATTTGAGGACTGTTGGTGTCAGTGTTGGTGAGATAAAGGTGGTAGGCAAAATAACACCTAAAGTTTCATCTTCCATAGCTCTAATATTGGAGTGATGTATGTCAGTTGTCAACCACTTATGAACATTATACTCATTTTTTCTTGTTGTTTAACTGCTGTTTAGATTTGCTGTTGCTGTTTGTCTGTAGTTGGAATATGTTTGGCAGTCTTCTCAATTTAATTCACCTCAGTTTTATTAATATTGCACAAATTCATAACACATGTAACCTCAGGCACTTTCACATAATAAGGTAAGAAGACCATCAAAAAATTATACAGAAAAATCCAAAACTTCCTTTGGATTCTCTTTGAGCAAGCACTTGGCAAAAGTGGGAAGAAACTTTGGGAAGAAGTGGGAAGATATTTTTTTTAAGGAAAAAAGGTCAAGCAGAACCATGCTCAGGGAGGGTAGTTATCTGCCTTGACTAGTTGGGGTGATTGGAAAGAGGGAGGGAACAGGATAGCAGATAGAAAACAGACCAAAAAAATGGATGAGGGAAGAACAGAGACTTGGAACGTCAATGAGGCCAACTGCAGATCAAAAACATGCAGCTTTGCAGCCAGAGGTACCTGCAGAGAGGACAAAACAGAGACTACAGGACAGAGAGAAGACAGGTTTGTGCCATGCTGTGGTGGCATATAATGGTCAGGAAGATAGGTGCTAAGTGCTTCATGGGAAGTCCCCTTGCAATCTGGGCCTCTAGCAGCATAACTGTTAGGAAAGTGCTTGGTTGGGATAATATGGTACAATAAAGTTTCTGAGATACATTGGAGCTTGGCCTTTAAGAGCTTTGCATGGTAGAAGAACGATGTTAAATTTGATTCTGGATTTTCCAGGGTGCCACTGAAGAGAAGCTAAAATAGAAGAAATATGATTTTTATTGCTTGTTCCTGTTAGTACTCTTGCTTCTGCATTTTGGGTCAGCCAGAGTTATCAAGACATCCTGATAGTAAAGAATTACAAGTGTCCAGTCCAGAAGTTACAAATGCATGGTCTAGTTGTTCACTCTGAGACAGGATGTTCCTAGCTCTGATAATACTACACACTCACTTGTGTGAGATGAAAGGCTGGGGAAATTTTTCTATCTTGGTTCAAGATTTTCTATTTTTGCAGGCTTTTTTCCAATATTGCAGCTCCACTTTGGGCACATATTATTTGTGGTTTCTTGGGATATGTGTAGCATATTTGTTTGAAGGTGCTGATTACCAGATCGTTTTGACTTTATATAACTTATGATTAATTCAATACAAGAATCACTTTGCTTTTTGCGTTTTTTCTGTTGGATTCCAAGGTTGTCTATGAGAATGGCTTCTTGTAAACGCAGTGTAGTGCGTCAGTTTTCCCACAGAGTTGCTTGTCTTGAACGCACCCTGGTCCTGACCTCGACAGGAAGTGGAGTGACGCTGGCGCGGTTGTTGAAAACAGACCCGGGCAGACGTTGTTGACATGACTCTGGCAGAGAACCACTAACTGCACAGACGAGCCTTCCTCGATTTTAAATCTTTTATTTCTTGGCTTTTACTCGGGGAAACTTCGTGTAACATTTACTGGACATGGAGCTATCTCCCATTATAAAGAAAATAGGTACGCCGAACTGTTAGCTTGGCAAATGTAGCGTAGCAAGCTGACTTTACCTGAACTTATGGTAACAAAACCTGCTAGCCGTTTGCATCCCGACTAACAATAGCAACTCTCTCTAAACTCTCTCGACCCTGAATTACTTTTATTTGTAGCTGTTTTTGTTCGGAACAACGCTACTAAAATATGCTCAAGCTGGTTAACTTTTGCTAAATCAGTGAAACGTTGCTGACTTCTCTTCAAGCGTTGTTAGCTCATGACTAGCTAAAGCAAAACTTAGCTAAGTTTGCTGTAATGTCTGTTCTCACTTTAATCTTTTACCCCCCTCATAAACCTTAGGTCACTCTCTAGTGGAGATAAGAGTTCGAGCACTGAAGAGCATCTTGAGTAAGCTGCACCATTCCCTCATTTCTGTCCATGACATTGTGCAAGAAAAGATGCTGTTTGTGCATCTTCTGGAGTGGTTCAATTTCCCCGAGGTACCAATGAAAGAGGAGGTCCTTGAGCTGCTTTTAACATTATCAAAGGTAAATATGAAGTGTGCATATGATAGATAAAATGCTACGTGACTGGATCTAAAGGTCTGTGGCTGGACAGGAGCAGTCTACCAGGTAGAAGTTACAGTAGAGATGCAATAATTAGTCAATTTATGGATTGTCTGTAGTCTATTTTATATTCATCTACATTTTTGATAATAGATTAATTGATTTGAGAATTTTTGGTAAAGCAAATATCTGCATCCTATGATTCCAGCTTTTTAAATCTGAATGTTTTCTTTATTTTTATTTTTTCTAAATCTCCTCTGTGACAGTAAGCTGTATGTCTTTGGGTTGTGGACAAAAAAATATTTGAGGATGTTGTCTTGGGCTTTGGGAAACACTGTCCAACATGTTTTTACTGTTCTGTAATATTTGGTAGACCAAATAACTGATTGAATAATTGAATTCAATTGATAGGTTCAATGACAATGAACAAAAAATGTTGCGGCCCCACTGATAAGCTTTAAATGTAGTCATGGCCTTGTATAATCAGAGTTTAACTAGTTAAATGATGTAGGATCAAAATTTTCATGTCTGAATTTTAATGAGCCTTAAGTTTCCTCCACCTTCCAAACACATTGTACTTGTATGAAATATTTGCAGGGGCAAAAATGTGGTGAAGTTTGCCCAGTGACATTATGATGGCAATGCCTATGCTCAGTACTTTTACAACACCACACCTAACATGACACCAAACTTCATGTTATTCATTTCCTGAGTGTTTATCTCACTATTTTGTCTTCAAAGCATCCAAGTGCAGCCCAGATGCTGAGAGACGTTGGTGCGGTGGACTTTCTTACCCAACTATCTTCTAATGTGGAGCCCAGACTGCGAGCTGTCATTGATGGAACCCTGGACCAGCTGTTTCAGCTACCTGAGCTACTCCCTAGTCATACAGTTGTCTACTCACATGGATCACATAGTACAACACCAACAGGTGTTGCAAGTTGAGCCAAATATTTGTTTGTGTTTAGACTCTGTCATGTAGAAAATACTAAATGTTCACAACCTTATGTTGCAGACAGGCGGGATAAGAAGATGTGTGTTTTCCTCTTATTTTTCAAGCTTTTATAGCATATTAAATGCTTGCAGTATGTAAAATGTTAGTGGAATAACAAATCTTGTCTTTGCTGCAGCCCCAACGGTTCTTTCACCTGAGGAGAATTTGCCTAAAATGGGTTATTTCCACAAGAGCATGCCAAGGAATACAGATGTACCACCTCAGAAGATAGCAGGTCCCCTTGCTTGAAATGAGCTTTTAAAGGATATGCATGATATTTCTTTCTATAAATGACTCATGTTTTACACATTTAATCCTTCTGTGTTGTGCAGTGCATGAATCTGTAAGATGCCTGAAGTTTTCCGTGTTTCCATGGCTGACATTGACAAACACAGACAGACATATACTTTCATCCAATGAGAGGTAAGAGACAATACATGTTAATAAATAATATTGTATATGTCTAATTAAATTAAATGTACAACTATTTAATGATTTGATTAACTTTTTGTACTGAGCGGTTGCTGAGTGCAACCCAATACTAATTACCTCATGTATTTACTTTTTCCCTTACAAAGATGTTTTTCGGTTTAATCAACTTACCAACAGTTTGTAATGTTAAATTACTGGGTATTATTGTGTCCTCTTTAATTCTCTTGATACAGTTCTCTAGGGAGTAGCAATCACAACTTGGTGCGAACCACATGTGAACTGTTATGTGATGTCATTCTGCAAGACTTTCCTGCTGAGATCTTCTTGCAAAGGCCCAGCATTGTAAAGGTACCACTACATTACCATAATCTTGCAGAGACAGTAGTAATGTAAATGTACATGCTTTTGTGTTCATGTGGCTGAGGGGACTGATCAAACTCTACCAGACAGAAAGTATGCTGTAGTGGCTGCAGTTTCCATTATTACATTGTGACAGATAATGTCAGAATGACGGCTATATTTTAATAATCTGAAGGTGCCACAGGTTTCTTTTGATTGTTTTTCAGTGTTGCCTTTAAAGTTACACTGATCTCAAATATGCTGTTAAAATCTTGTGTTGAATCTTGCATCTGAGCCATCATTTTTATTTAAATGTCTCTGTGATCATTTTTTCAGCTGTCAGATAAAGTGCTTATATTCAAGACAAATCTGTTTGTTTGATGGAAAATCTCCCCCATCTTGACTTATAAACACTTGATTCACTATGGGAGATAAAGAATTCTAGGGCTTCTTTATTTTCTCCTGGTTTCTGGCCAACTACGGTAGTATTCTTCTGTGTTCATATTAGTTAGATGCGGATATTGTTTTTTAGTGGCTAGCAAGACCAGCTCATAATGGATTTATTTGATGGTCACTCCAACCCCTTTCAAAAGAATAACCTGTCAAATAATGTCCTTGAACAAAATATCAATTTGTAATTCTGTGGCCCTGATCTTGTAGGAGGTGGTGGAGGTCTCTGGAGGTTTACTTTGCTTGAGTAGGTACTAGATTGCAGTGAGGATATATGTAGTTTGGTCGCGGTGTACCTCTTGCAGGATGTGAAAGTCCTTGGAACATTTTGCTTTTTTTCCCCTCTAAGGCACCCTTCAGTATCAGAGTTTCTGTATAACTTGACACAGTCGTCCACAGGCTTTGAACAGTCGCCGACCTTGTCTTGCTGGTTTTTGAAGAATGTCAACAGCTGATGCATGGGGTCACAGTCCTGAAGTCTGCATTGAGCTCCTTTTTACATTCACCAAATATACTCTCTCTCTCTGTGACTGTAGAAGTGAGACACACTTTATGATGTATATACCAGTATCATTTCAGAAACAAAGTGCATCTGTTACCCAAGCTTTTTATTTCATTGGCATATACAAAGTATTGGAGGAGACATCATTTTGCCCCAATGAGCCACTGTGAACATTACTATTTTGTTAATAAAGTGGTGCATTAAATTACATCGGTCTCGGGGTAGCATTAGCATACTGTCACCCAGCAGTCTCATCATCAAAAAGAAATCATTACAGGAAAGTACTTTTCTTCTTGAGGCTGTATTTGCCCCTCCTTTGAGTTACTAGAGCTAATAATTAAGCGAAATTAAAAGACTTGAATTTAGAAACATGACATCATTAGCTACAGAGGGCAGGGAATCTGAACTTGGAACAAATTACTGCTTCAATAATTCAATTCCACTTGCCCTTTTCATTTTGTGAACATTATTACGACTTTTCTATCACTGAGTTGAAGTCTTTTTTATACACAGTCTTTCTACGTTGTTTGTCTCAGCTTTGCTCTGGAAATTGGCCAATATATTTTCCCACTTACAATAAAGTCCTAATTGGATATAATGAGTCATTTATCCGTGACCCATCTTTGAAGTAATGTAACACATCTGACATCTCCTTCTGTTTTCAGAGCCTTATGTCCCTGTTGAGACTTGGTTCGAGTAAAGGTGAGGCAAGCTACCTTCACTTGCCTTCTCTTTCCTGCCTGCGGCAGCTTTGTGTGGGACTAAGGAAAAGACTGCGCTTTCATCAAGATCCAAGCTTCTACTCTGCAAAACAAGGTAGCATACCTTATTAGTTAGTCTAAATGTATAGACCTTTTTACAAGTGTTTTTAAATGATGATATCAGGTAGTTTCTCTGATAATCAACTGTTTTTGCATGTTTGTGTGTGTGTCTCTCTCTCTCTCTCTCTCCCCATATATATATATATATATATATATATATATACATTTGTTCAAGGACTTTAACAAAAGCCTCAGAGTTCATGCATCCATCAGCTATGATCTCCTTCTAATCACGTGTAAATGATTTACAGAGAAATTACTTACAAGAGGGATATTGTAACACCACTGTATTTAATCTCTCTGTCTTATTATAAAGGCTCAACAAATATGTAAGTGTGTCCTTTTGTTCTTTTTTTGTGGTTGTGTAGATCCAGTGTCCCAGAACTCGTCCTTCTCTTACACCCAGGATGTTCTGGGAGCCCAGCATTCACAGTCCTCGTCTCCAGGAGCAGAGTGCTCTCCACGGCCTTCTGTGGCAGGACGCACAGGCCAGAGAGCCAGAGGAGATGGCCAAGATGGAGATGCAGCTTCTAACAGGTGTGTGCATTAAGGCACCTCTGTATAACTATGCATATGAAACAAAGGCAAAGGAAGATTATGGTTTAAAAAAGGGCATCTCTTTTTTGTATGTTTGTCCCTGTTGTCTCAGGTATTGCTTCTTTGGATGTTGTTAGTAATCCTATTGGCAGTGAGAGCACTGATTCACTCAGTTTGGTTTCTGTCACACTTCTCAGGAATAAATGGTATTATGTTAGTCTGCCTACCTTGCTTGTAGAAATAACATTTTGATATGATTCAGCATTGTAGTCAATTCTGTTCATCAGACCTTAGAAGCGAGTCCTATATGTTTTGGCTTTTTGGAAATTTGTGCACAGTGGGGTTTGCTGTGGCTTTGATAATGACAAAATTGCCACTGACACTAGCAACCCACACAAGAAGATAAAACAGTGTAAAGAAAGAAAGACTGTGAAGGATTTTCTTCTTCTTAAATATGAACAACACTAGGAGCCCTCTAGCGGCTGGTCTGTAGAGTTTAAAAATCAGTTTTGATTCCCGTGATGGCATATTCGGTTTTATGATCCTTCCCTATACAAGTGATACGTCACTCCTTGTATTAGAATGGTCCAAGAACAGATCATGAATTTACAGTTGTCTTCCTTCCCTCTCTGCGATTCATCCAGTGGCAGCTCACACAGAGGTGGAGCAGCAGTCCAGGCCCCCAGACAGATGGCCCAGTCACCTGCAGATGTAACCAACTTGGAGCTTCCTGACCTGGGTGTAGAAGATGTCCTGGAGCTGCAGTTACGGCAGCTCACATTGGCTCAGTTCACTGTTGCCACCATGGAGCATGCTATACCACTGCTTAAGACAGGTAGGAGGCAATGTAGCTTTTTGTTTTGTTGTTTAGCAAAATGGCAAAGATAAAAACGATGTTTTAAATACATGCATCAATTATCTCTGCTTCTCTTCCTTTTTTGCTTGGATAAACTTGAGATATTGTAAATATTCCCTCACCTGTTTCCCTACACTGACTGGATTCTATCCATTGTTATTTGATCTTGTCAAAAAAAATCTCCTCTGCTCTTGCTCTGTTTCTCTCCTCCTCTCCTGTTTCTCAGAAGGTTTTCATGTGTTCCATCGTGTTCTGGAGCTGCTGTGTGACGCTGTCCTCCTGCTCGGGGATAGTGTTTGTGAACTGGTCTGGGACGATCGCAGCCTGGTGGGGATGGAGCTGGCAAGTCAACACAACTCATGACAGCCTCTTATGTAGATGAATGGATACACTTCACTGAAAAAGGGGAACTGGGTTGGCCACCTGACAATTTGCCACAGAGACACACAGGCATACGGTACTCAACTGTCAAGGAGAACTGTGGGCATGTGATTGAACTGAATGAATTATATAAGGTTACAAAGGCTTTCTCCTGGTTACAATGTGCTTCTCACATACATGCAAACTTCTCGTCTGTACCCCTGGGTTTATTCATGCACAGAATAGCAGGGTTAGTAAATGTCTTCATTTATTATGTGTATGAAGTGCACACAATAGATTGTGTTAAACAGGTGTGTTTTTTTACCATGCAGAATCATTTGTTACCCTCCCTGGCTGTTTAAAGGGTATGTTCCTCTGCAGGGGGATTTACACACTTGTCAAGCCCAGGCCCTTGTGGCCCTCTGCTGTTTAATACATGCCCAGAGCCCTGCAGCCTGAGAACTATTTTGTCATCTTTATGTGGAGAGCAGCTTTTGTGTGCCAGACCTCTAGGTTTTTCCTATGGGAACGGGTCGAACTGTTCATACCAGCCTCAGCAATGCACAGGGCATGTACTGCCCCCTGCTGGTATTTATCTTCTATTGTTCAATTTCTATACCCAGAACAAAGTGGCTGAGAATAGATTGTTCCAATTTATTCATACTGAGATAGGGTGGATCTGTATCTCGTCCCAAAATAACCCTGGAATCTGATTACATTCAATTCCTAACCCCTGGAACGAACAATTTTTCTCCTGGCTCTCAGCCAATAGCTGTGTCTCTGTGTGTGAACATGCACACGATGTGAGTACATGTGCATGTGCTGGTGTGTTTGTGTGGCATGTGTGCTTTTGTCTACATTTCCTTCTGTGTGTGTTTTAGAAGGAGAAGCTGCAAGCCTGCTTGGAACTACTGGCGGATATTCTATGCTATCACCAGAGCTTTTCAGGAGATATTCCCCACAGTTCTCAGGCTCACCACAGAATGGCTTACATAGGCACTTCCATATTTACCATTAAACTCCTACAGACCATCCTGCCTCTGGAGAAGGTGTGTGTGTGTGTGTGTGTGTGTGCTTGAGTGACCAAATCACATTAATACATTGTTTTCCATTTGAAAGTTAATGTTTCCATAAACCTCACACAGGCTAGTGACAATCTCCCAGAAAACACAGCAACAGCTATCTTCCACTTATGCTTGGACACATCATTTGGAGGTTTATTACCCAGCATGCAAGAGACAGCAGTGGCCTACTTGGAACAAGTGAACTCTGATGGTCATAACCTCTACAGGAGGGTGACCCGAACTGCCCTCTGGATGGAATCCACTTGCAACTTTCTAAAAGAAGCACAAGCTGAGGTAGGAGCCTCATGTTACCAATCAGCTTTTATAGACATCTGTAGTTATGTAGGGAAATCTGTTAAGTTAAAAGTTACCCGTGCCACATTTTTGTTAATTAATTGATCATTTTTTTCTTCCTCAAGGGGGAAAAGAACTGGTTGGAGTTACTGGAGCTGGCTGACCAAGCTGTAGATGGTCTTCCATTTCATCAGCACTTGCCCATCATCAAAGAATGTGTTCACATTTGCTCTTACCTGTGAGATAAAAGTCAGATCAGTTTATTGCAAAGTAAAATCAATCACATGTTCAGATACATTTATATCTGAATTATTTTAATGTTATACTTTTGGTTGTCCCTCATTAGGTGGAAGTTTGATCAGCCCAGTCCGCTTCTCCAAACTGAGAGCCAGAAACTCCTCCTCAAGTTGCTGTCCCATCCTTCACTGCCTGTCAAGATAGAAACATATGAATGCACTTTAAACCTGGTCAAGGTTAGAGCAAGACACCTTATATAGACAGTCATTGTTTAAATGAGTGTAAAGGGTCATGGCTAAAATATGCTGCTCTGATGTAACCTTAATGTGGATCTGTTCGGTGGGGCATCCATATGTAAATAAGTAGGATGAAGATGGATGAGTCACAGCTCTTTTACAGTGTGCTATAAAAACCCCACTTGACATTTGAAATCAGTCTTTCTTTTCATTTTACCAATCACTGTCTAGAGTGCATGGCTACATTTAAAGCGAATTGAAACTGTTGTATGCGAGCACAAGAGAGAGGATAGCGATAATTTATGATGTGCTCTGGTGTGATTACATATACCCCTAGGACTGCCTTGGCATCCAGAATGTGTCACGACAGGAACCAGGACCATGTGCTGGAGTCAGCTTCCTTCTCCACCACAGGATGCTCTATGAAATAATCACTTTTGGACTCCAGGACTCTGCAGAAAAGGTAGATGTATTTCATGTACTTCTAGTACTTTTACATATATATCAGAACCATAAAACTTTCAGATCTTTGAGCAAGACTACTCTGATTACTTCTTTTATGTGTTGGTTAGATCATTGTTTAAAGACATGGATGTAAATACTTGCAGGTACATAAGAGACTAAGACTATGTTCACATTGTTGTCCCAACAAACGTTTTAGAATTGTTTCATTAATAATCTGGATCCAATATACCTGAAAACAGGGTTGGTCGCTTAGTTGTAAAGACACATGATAGGGGTGTGACAAATCAGTGAAAGATATGTAGTGACTGACAAAACCCAGTCAGGGAAGGAATGCGGATGTCTGCATTATTGTTCCAAAAAGTCTTATTTTTCCCTGTTGACATGTCAAACCTGCAAATGGAAATCTGCAAACTAGAAGGAATTTTCCCAAAGACCCATTTTAATTGACCTAAAAATGTGTTTGCTTGTGGATGAAATGCCAAAGTGCATCAAAAACTACATTTAAAAAATTCTAGTGTACATGTAGACAAGACCTAAAAGTGCAAGGATTTGTGTGTATTGTGTGTGTTTTTGTTGTACATTACTCTAAGGTCATACTAAAATGTCATGCAATTTAGATGTTTAAAAATCTGTCACATACACTACTTGCCAGTAGATGTTTTATCAGCAATGCCTTTGTGAATTCAGCAGTTTACCTGTGATCTATAGGTGAATGTCCCTGCCAAGGATATCCTGCTATTCCTGCTCAAGGGACGATTGATGATGACAGCATCAACCTGGGACAGATTCAATGAGGCACTTTACCCGGTCATGCCCATATTACAGGTGTTGTGCTCCCTGTAGAACTTGCATAGTATTTGCACTGCAAAGCTCATAAAATGGCATCGTGTTTGGAACTTATTACATTATATTTATGGAGAGGAGGAACTGGTGCTTGCACTCACAATCAAAACAGCGATGATCAAAAATACAATATTAGCGCTCTTGGACCACAAAGACTGCATATTGAGCTGCCAGTGAGAAAAATGTAGTTATTCTCTCATTTACATATTCTGTGTTATATGGTTTCCTTTTTGGGGGGAAAAAACAAACTTTTATTAATTGTTCGGTTTCAGGCAACAGAAAGCCAGGAAATTCTTCATGAATATACATGAGATTTTGACTAGGCTGTCAAGTGTAATTTAATTCAAGGAGGCCATTCAGAGATGGGCCCACCATGTCAACAAGAGATGAAATGAAACCACCCGTAATCAAAGCGATGCATATTTTATTTACTGTTGTACTGCTTAGCTGGAATTCCCCATTGTTTGCTCCATTGTCTGCCAAGGCAGTCTGAGAATTATGTGTGTATTTGTGTGTGTGTGTGGCAGGGTTACGCCAGCACTGAAGAGTCACTGGGAAACTGTGTCCTGCTGATAAGTGACATGTCGGATGTGACAAGAGACAACGTGTTCCCAAGTACAGCCAAGCTAAAAGCATCACTCCGACTCCTTTTCACTAAACAGCCCACGTGAGTCTGGGCCCTGGGTCCTTCTATTGTCAGTGTTAGTGCCTGTGTGTGTTTGTTTTGGGTATTCTGTTCCTGCCGGGATGTGTGTGCGTATCAGAGATGTGTATATATGTCTGTGATGTGTATACTGTATGTCTGGTATTTTTCTTCTGCATCTTTTCTTGTGTGAAGTTGTTTGAAGAGTTTGTTAGCTAGACAAACTCCAGAGAGCCTAAATGTTTTGCTCTACAATGTTTGTGGTGGACATATTAACACTATATGCTGTTGTCAGGTGATGTGCTCATCAAGTCATCTAAATGCTCTTTCAGGCCCGTGTAAAACAGCTTCCCATCCAGTCCCAGTCTATGAATATTGATAGAAATGGAAATGAACACCAGAGCAGCCCTGTTAAATTCTGGCAGCAGACAATAGATTTGTCTGCCCTGCCAGCCATTTTTGACACCAATTGCTGTTTGCATGTTAGAAAAAAACATTTTCAGCCACGTCAGTGCTTTTAATGCTGATAAAATATTAGCTAAATCATGTAATTGAAGTTGTTTTGTGATGTTCTTAAATTGCACTATGATTTTCATGCAAATTGTCATTTACAAGGGTTGCCTATATTCTGTTGTCACTCCATATTAACAGTGTGAGAATAGCAGCAGTGCAACAAATCCTGCCCCACCTAATCGGCAATGATGATGCACACACAGCCAGACCAGAGTTGGATCAGTCAGCGATTGCCTCACTTCCCAACCTCTGTTGCCTCAGAAACCCTCTAGACATTACACTTGACACCAGCAACAAGTCTGTCCTAAAGGTATACATCTACATACACACAGAGAGAAAACAGATGTGTACAGAGGGAGATAACTGCTTACTAAATGTGTTTAATTTTGGCTAGGTGGAGTCGGTGGAGAAACTTTTTTGTATCCTGTATTCAGACACTGTTGACATCTCCCTTAGAAGATCCGCTGCAGAACAACTGTCAGTCGTCCTACAAGGTTAGGGGGCTGTTAAATCTAGTAATGTTAATAATCATTTCTTATAATTTTATTGTCTCCAAACTGATTTTTAGCTTGAGAACTAATATTTTTAATACACACTCTGAGTACAGTATATTATAATTGGAAACACTGTCTGTGGTTGCACTTTGGGCCTTTTCCAACTCCTGTACTTTTAAATTAGCCCCATAACAGGACCTCTTTGTTTTTTATTGCTATACAAACAAAATCGGAAAGTAGCATAGTACCACTAAAAACGCACAGGCACAGTTCACTTGCTAATAGTTCACATCTGTCTAATTGTTGTTTTTAGTTTGCTATGAGCAGTTGGGTAGGGAACTGTATGCACTTGATACAATGAAAAGCAACTTTTTAAAAGTTTATGTAAGAGCTTTCCTCTTGTGAAAACTACAATTTGCAGCAACGATTGCGCATTCCCACCGCCATATGTTTTAGACAAATGGGAGAAGAAAGTAGTTGATTATGCAAATGTTTGCTGTCATATATTGAATTGTTCTCTCTCTTCCCTTTAGATACAACAATGCACCCAGTGCTGAAGAATCTTGGAATAACAGATAAAGTCATTTCTTTCATTATGGAGAGTGTAAATGGCAACAAGGTACAAAACAAATAACATAGGCAAACTGATAAATAGATGTGAATTGAATGGATTGCTGTTAAAGCCAGATATATCAAGCCCTTCATAAACTCAATCACATGTGCTCTAATTTGTACACGTGTTCTTGTTTATATGTGCTTGCATGTGTGCATATCTTGCCAGTGGATGTGGAGGAAACCCACTGAGGCGTGAATGATAGAAGGATGAAATGGCCTGTATTAATAGTGTCAGACAGATCCTGGTCAGCAGTGATTTTTGCCCTCTAGTTATTGCAGTCTGCTGATCATTCCCAGGCCTTGAATCAGAAACTGCCAGGGGTAATCGTCCAACATGTCTCGCTACATGGAGTGGGAGACTCCGCTAACAAGTGTGTATAAAGAGGGATGTCTGCAGGTTGTATTTGTCCCAACCCTTTATTGCCTGCAACCTGCCCAGTCACAAAATTTGGGTTTAGCTTATGTGGGCTGACAGTAGAGATCCTGTGCATTTATATGTGAGACACAAAACAGGAGAAGACAGAGAGATTGTGTGTGGGTTTGTTTGCGTTTTCCCTGCAATTAAACACCAAGTGAGTATGTTGCTGTTCTCCCCAGAGCTTGGATTGTCTGCTGGAGCCTTGTGTATGCATCCTGAGAAAGCTGGTGTACGCTGATCCATCTCTGAGGCACAGCCTGGCACAGCACAACCTCCTGCTCCTCACACTGCTCAGGGGTACATTCACAAGACAACTCATTAAGTAACAGCTATACACGTGTTGTGTAGCTTGGGGGCACATTCTCAAGTCATCCACTGGTGCATTGCTTTTAACCATGTTGTCACACTGCAGTAAGTGGAATATTAGTATGATGCAACTTGTTGCTATGGAGCTCGCCTTAACACCAGTGCACTGCGGATTTATCTTAACAGTAGTTGGTAATATATACAGCCACCCAAATATTTCTGCCATAGTTTTTTGCTAAACTGTTAGACATTTCACTTACATAATGTTGTGTTCATAGCTGCTTCCTGTATGTGCTTCCTTATATCTGTATAAAGAAAGTAGAGATTTATGGAGAGATTCTTACAGAAGATATGCAAGGTTTTTTATACATACAGATGTAAGGTTTCCACACTTTGAAATAATTCTTTAAGTGTTTGTCACTCTAATGTAATTTTATATTTAAAATTTGTATACAATTCGAGGGTATAGCTATTATGTAAATTGCCAATACTGTGTTTTCTATATAGCATCTTTGATATTGAAGGAAAACAAAGGCAATGGAAGTGAGATTGCTGTCTTGATGAGTTTACTGCTGTTTGATGAGATCGCCAGTATTGAAATATGGTAAGTTAATTTTTTTCTCTTGGAGCTCTCTATGCCACTAATATTAATGTGCATCCAATTAGTATTTTGTTGTATTACTTGTTTCTTGTCGTCAGGTCGGACAAATCTAACACAGACGTGACCTTCGCACCGTTCTCGCTACCTCTGACAGTAGTGCGCAGGTAAGGCCACCTGTATGTTATAAAGGTCTAAAGTGGGCAATCTTTTGTACTATGTTGTCATACTTTTTCCTTTCCTATCATCAAAGCACTTTACAAACAATATCCACAGATTTTTAATCTTTGCCTAATGTTTCTTCAAGGTACAACATTCCATTTCAGGCAGCGACTTATCACGCTGTTAGCCCGTACTGCTGCGTCATGGCTGCTTCCTCTGACCTCCTGACCCTTAACCCTGCCCGCCAAGCCCTACAGGTGGCCTGGAACATTGCATGGCATTCTGGGATAGATACCCTTCTTGAGAAGCTGCGTGGCACTGCTCGTGATGTTACTGGGTAAGATTTTTCATTTTTCCAGCTTAATGCATGCAGTAAGATGTTAACATTATTTAGTTTTTTGTTTGCTGAATTATCATCATTTGTTCTGGTGTAAATATTAGGATTAAATAACAGATTAAAAGTCAAGGTGGAGTAGAGTCCTGATCTGTATATTCTGTATTCGTATGCATTCATTAATCTATTTAAGTTTAGGGTGTTTTTGAAGACTTCGGCACTTTGCGTTGTGTTCAGATAACTATTGAAGGCCCTGACTAGTACAATAATTCTGTGGCTGGGTCTTTTCACAAAGAAACCGCCTGCTACATATCACTCATGTACAACATTCCCTCTAGTGGATAGTTGTGAAGAATTAGATTCAGAATCTTGGCATCTTGTGTTTCATCTGTCTTCATTTACTTCTAATGTGGCCTAATTCAAACAAATGAGAATGTCTCTCACAGTTTTAACTAGCTTGATTACAGCAAAGACGTTTGAAGCACACCATGGATGGATCAATCCATCTGAAACCAAATTTCATACGCAGCTATGATTGGTTCTTGTACTATTTGTTAAAGATGGATTAGTCAATGAAAATTGGGAAGTATCTCCTTTGTATCTATTATTTATGTAAAGTACAACTATATAGTGAAGTGCCAAACTCCTCAAATATTGTTTCTCACTACACTGCCCAAAATGCAACAATCTTTTTTACATATTGTCAGCACATAATTAAGTTTTTGCTTAGATATTGCTCATTGAATGTGCCTGGTGTCATCACTGCTGCCTCTGCTTGATTCAGTTGCAAGAAATTCTCAGCAAACTTCTCTCTTCTGATGACTCATAAATGTCTCATCCCTCCGGATTGGTGATCAAATATGCTTGTTAATGCTGCCATTAGTATGCTTCTGAGGGTGCAGCTTATGCAACTCACTTGTCAGCACATCAATAGTCATGTAATCTGATTTTGAATATATTTGATACCATTTACATTTTGTCCCCCACAGATTTCATCCTGACTTAAAGCTGTCAGAAACACAAGTTCTGTCGCTGCAGGCTATGCACCTTACTACCGCGCTGCAGGACTGCATCCACACCATCGTCACTGCAGCAGGACACAGTTCTGTGGCCTCTGCCCTCTCCAGGCTCAACCTCTACTTGTTGTTTGACAGACTGGCTCTCCCTCACATTCCCACCCACAGTTGCAGAGAAACCCTTCACTCCCTCAGTTGGCAGGCAGCAGTGACCAGGTATGCTGCATAAGGATTCATGTACTATAGATTTTCATGCTTACAGCCTTGATTATGGGCCAATACATCTCTGCAAAACAGTCAACATCACTTGCTGTGAAACTAATGTTTTTCATGGCTCATTTGGTATATTATGGCTTTGTTGTTTATGTATATATTTTTTGAAGAATTAACATGAATTAAAGATGTTTTGAGTATTTAAGGTTGGCTGAGGAAGTATGAGGAACTTTGACAGAAGTTAAAGGAAATGTAATTATGCACCCTTGATGAGTCTGTATATTCCAAAACTCACTTCCATCCCCTGTTTGAATGACATATATCTTTATTACACTCAAAAACAACAAAAAAATCATTTTTTCCTCCGTAAGCAAACCAAATAAAAAATGAAATGACAAAAATTTGTTGTTTTCTCTTTGATTTGATTGACCTGGCTGCATCCGTTTATCACCACCCATTGAGGCTTTTTCTTTCTAGCGGCATGTGTCTTGCTAATGGTTCATGCGGTTACATATTTCCACTGTATGATAATGTCTTACAACAGAATAACAGTAAATTTAACCCAGCAAAAACATGGACAACAGGAAAGAATAGTGCTTTGGATTCATAGATCGGATTATTATTCTTTTAGCCGTGAGCTCCTCTTCTTGTTGTCACAGTCTCTGTCTCTTCCTCCCTGCAGGTTTCTCCAGGTGCGTCCAGCCTGTGTTGAGGATGAAAGGTTGCTGGTGGGCATTGTTGCATTTTTGAATGCCTACTTCAAACAGATGCACACAGGGTTTGTGTGTGACCCAGAGGACGAGGACCTACGCTGGATACTGGAGCTGCTTCTTAACCAGGTACGGATCATTTACACTTTCTGCATTAGCATAGAAGTAAAGCCTAACTGTAGTAGCACAGTATTTTTTAAGGGTTTGACTCAAACATGTAATTTAGATTTTTCTATTTTTTCTTTTTTTACAAATAGTGGTGTAAGCTACTTTATAGTTGTGGTTTGGATTATGATCAGATTCCCAGTAAAGGAGTGACCTTATTAGCCATGCATACTATACTTATTTTATTAAGGTGAGCTATTGTGGCGTGCCTTTGATATGTATGTGCACCAGAAAATGTGTGTATGCATCTCCATTAGCTAGTAATCTGGTTAGACTCTCTCCCTTATAACGCAGAGGGTTATATACCTGCAATCAAAGCAGGAATAAATCATACGCACTGTCAGACAAGCTGAGCGTATTACTCTCTCATAACAACAGAAAAATAGTATCATAGCTTTCCACCTCAGACCTGTGGCAGAGATTATTTCCTGAGCTTTAAAACAAAGTTGGATTCATATTTTTGCCTGAGGAGAAGAATTACCACACTGTTTTAGTGGGGAGAGCTACTTTTAGGATTTAATCAGTCTCACCTTGGCTTTCTCATTAATGTGTGTGTAAACAATAAGTCCTCCCCTGGCAGCTAAAGCAGACTCAGATTGAATGCCTGGTAGGGGTGAGCAGTGCTGCTCTGCTCCAACTTTTCTGTAATTACTGAGCTGTTTCAGGAACATCTGTCGCTTCATACAGTTGCATTAACTACCTACTCTGTGTGCACTGCTCAGGAAGAAATTCTGCTGTTTGGTGCTCCTAGAGCAGAGTTTTTAGAGAGAGAAGGAGCTGCTGGCTTACGTACACTTCTCACTTCTCTACATGTTATCTCCATGGGTCAGGTTGTGTAAATTTCTAAAAAGTTGGCAGATAAATTACAGAACTTTTGTCTTTTCAATACTACATAATATTATTGCTAAAGTTGAATAAACATTTGAACTAAAGGATGCTTTTTTTAAACTATGTATGTTGTTAATGGAGCACAAGCACATGAACACATTGGTATACTGCCACAATAAATGCTCCAATCAAAGCAAAATCAGGGAAAACAGGGACAAGCAGGAATGTATTGAAAATATTCCTGGGCTAGATTCAAAATAGTTCCATACAATTCAATTGCAAACCGATAGCAATTATTGGTATCCATTTATCTATCAATCTTCTAGGAAACTGCATCTCTCCTTAATTTGCTGCTTGGTGTGGAGACCCAGACTTCAACTCAAAGCCCAGGGGAGCAGGAAGAACTGAAGAACCGTGTTAGTCAGAGATTGCAGAGAGAGCTCACGAGTTTCTTTAACACCTTACTACTCCGTCTCACGCACACCAGTGACAGGTATTTCATACACAAACTTTTGGTTTGCTACTGGAAAGTCACATGTAAAAGGCAATGAAAGAAGTGATTTTTCACGTCATTGTCAGTTTTATTTCCATTCAGATATTGTCAAATTTTTCAGTAATTGAAACAACTTGGTTAATAATTTTGAAAGATGCATTTTTCTTTCTTACATTGGAATACTTATTGTTCGGAATTTGTTTTTGTTTGCTTATCAAATGAAAATGCTCGGCACTATTTTGACTATAGCTCACACAGAGACACAGTTGTTCTTTCAAGACCCTTAATCTACTAGCCAGGTGCTAAAGTATTTTCTATACGTGCCCTTAATTTACTAGCCATGTATTAAAGTCTTTTCTACACATCTAATCAATCTATTTTTGTGATGTAAAACAAAAGAACTGTCTATAATTATTCCTTGTAAATGTATGGGACAAGAAAATGTTCTCTTATGTAATAATATTCAGCTTGCCTATGGGATTGGAATTTTTTAATATCATTAGGAGGAAAAACTAATTGTCAGCAGTTTTTAATCTTTATTCCTCTTCTCCCAGTCTCTTGTTTTTCCTTATGTCTGTCTGATTTGATCGTGTCTCTCCTCTCCTGTCTGTCCAGGCTATGTTTGGCATTAGCAGGCCCTTTCAAGAGCCAGCTGGCAGTCCGTTTGCTTCAGAGCCTGCGGGTGTCTGACGCACCGCGTTTCTATGGCCTTCCCAGCCTAGAGAGGACACTGCAGGGCATGGTCAGCCTGACTGCCCAGCCTGGCTGGAGTTCCCACTGCCCCGACCTGGAGCCCAGCACCCTCTGCTCCAAGTATCTCAGTGGGCTGTTAGAGGTGTGTGTCTGTGCATCACCTCATTTTGTATAGGGCATGTGTGTGAAGTGCTGTGTCTGCATGCTATGTGTGCATGTGATCAGTGTTGCATGGGGACATGCAGGCCTCCTACTCTCATTAGAAATGAGAATGCCTACAGAAATGAATAAAAGGAGAAACATAGTACTTTCTTAGGAATTAATTAAAATTAAACAAAATGTGGTTACGGGACATGAATTGCAATGGGTAAAAATCTCATTGATTAGATATGCCACACTGTGAAGATGCTGATGAGATTAATCAACCTTGCCTTTTCCATCTGTTCAGCTGTTCAACAGTCCATAAAACAATAGCGTAACACGGTGTAGACCAGCTTGCACAGCATCAGCACAGAGGTGTCCAAACTGTTATTTTTGCTTGGGAATGAAGACCCCTGTGGAATAGGCTATCCTGTTTATTCAACACATATGTCTGCTCATTGTTTCACTGGGCAGCTTTCATTGACATAATTTTGAAGGTCAATTTCCTTTTAGGTCAGGATTTCTGGTGACTACTGTCATGCACCAGGTAACAATCAGATACTCAGCTCTTTAACCCTAGCCTTTTAAACTGCCTGACCCACCTCTCACCTGACACTCCTGGCGATATAGGGCTCAAAAGCTCAGCAGGCCTTGGGCTCCCCTCTTTTCTTCTGCTCTTTTGTGCAGTTTCACATCCTAGTGGCATAACAAAGAAAAATAATTAGTCTCAGCTGTATTTGAGTTTAATTTGGATGCAGGGGGTTGAATAACAAGCGTATAGTACTCCTTGTTTAGTCAATTGACTTTGCCTTTTGTGTTTAGGTGACAAATGCAACATGTGACAACCGCTCCTTAAGTAAATGAAAATATCAAGCACTTCTGCTCTCCAGTTTCAGCTGTCTTTGTGTGATATGAAATTCATGATGGGATACATACTCATACACATGGTATTACAGTAGTATTCTGTAATGCAGTATATCCAATACAATGTATGTTATTTCCACAGGTGATCTCCTCGTTTTATGTTGAATGGGGAGGCAACTCTTTGTCTTTCATGGGAAAAGGTGTAACCAAGAATGCCGTCATCTGCTTGCTTCACCTGTCCCATGAGATGATGGCCGGAAACAAGAACAAGGCAAGTAACATGCTTTAACTGACTTAAGGGCCCTGAGAATGTTTGATTAGATTTACAGGCCTGAACATACTCATATAGCTGTAATTAGATTTCATTTCTGAGGATCTATTCTTTTGACTGTCAACACAATACTTTGGAGTATTAAAATTGTGATTTTTTTCCTTCTTTTTTCTGCTCAAGGACTTGATTTCCCAATGGTCTTTAGGAAATGAGTCAGCTACTGAGGAGGCTAGTGCTTCTCAGCTTGGTTTGGCCTGGCTCATTCCACTATGGGTGGACCGAGATCAAGAGGTAAAGATAATCACTTGCTTCTAATTTCCTTGAATTTATACAAATTACTAAATAAGTACTTCCACTTCCACAAGCGTATGCAGTATAAGACAATGCAGTCCTAAATATTCAGGAGTTTTCTATTCATTTTACAACTTCACTTTATAAAGTCTTCCCGTCATAAAATGAAGTGTCAGATGTTTGGCTTTTGGGACAAAATGAAACCCATAACAGTTGCACATGAAGTCGCAGACAGAAAGGAGTACATGACAGCTAGTCGTTTCAAATCTCTGTCTGTCTCCCAAAATAAGTTTCCACACAAGTCAGTCTAAGAAGCTCCCTTGACAGGGAAGCTTCTGTCTTTGCCATCATCAGTTTAAATGCTAATCTAGTATTATGAATAACCAGCATGGCCAAAATTGAATATTAATGAACATTGCTCTAGATAAGTGTCCCATAACATAAGCCATGTTTGAAGATGCAAATGTATATGCTGTACATCTTAGAGCTTTTTGTCCTCTGTGTTTCTCTTCCAGTTTCTATCTCTTCTCTCAAACATTTATGCAAATGCATGTCTCTCCTCTCGTGTCAGGTGAGGTTTGCAAGCTTAGGTTTAGGTGCAGCTCTGTCCTCGAAGCCCAGCGGGTGTCAGGCGCTGTGTGCCAGCTGTCAGAACATCAGCGGAGGTCTTTGGGGCACGTTACTCAACATCCTCCTGGATCAACAAGAGAGCAGCATGGTCCGCAGAGAGGTACAATGTTAGAACTGCAACTCTCATCTATAATTGTTTCTTACAACTCAGAAACATTTTTCTTGTTTATTCTTATGGCTATACAGGAAACAAGAACTTACTCTGAGAAGAAACCAAGATATAGAACATGAGAGTGTTTATTTCCATTATCGGAGAGAAGTTCAACAAAAGCTGAGCTATACGTTGCAAATTGTCAAAAGTCAGTGCCCACTAAATTCATTTTCAGTTCTGACACTGATTCACACCAGTAGTAGACAGTGAAAGCAGGGCAAATTTCACTTTTACCTTTACAGTGGTCAGAAAATGAGACTGGACTTCTATGTATTACCGGCCAAATACAGGCAGATGGCACTGTTGCTGATGCAGTCTAGCTTGACCCTGTGTGTGTGTGGGTCTGTCTTTTTTTTTGGTTTGTGTGTCCAGGCTGCATTTATCCTGCAGAACTTGCTGGTGATGCCCATGCCTGCCAACGCAGAGGAGGCCAAGGACTCCCACTGGCAGGTCAGCAGATCTGCCAGCCAGTTAAAAGGCTTTTACAGACCATGAACTGTTTTCTCTTTCCCTCTCTCTCAGTTTTTCTCTGTTAATATACCCTCTCTTTCCCTCCTTTCCATTCCTAGCCTTCCTCTCTTCTCTTGTTGAGCCCTGCAGGGTTCAGACCAGGGACTAGAACTGCAGATTTTCTGGGACATAGGCATTCAGCTTCCGCATCCAAAATGATTACGTTTAAATCTTTGTCAAAACACCAAAAGCATCTTAATTTAGAATGCCATTACTCATGAGGAAGCTGTATGTCAGAAGTGAAAAAAGATTAAAAACTTCAGTAAATTCAAAGCCTGTTTTTTTCTTTACCAAATCTAATGCTGACAAAAATGCAAAGTAGAAAACAGACCACTTTGAGAATACAATAATAATTGTTGGACTTGGCAACTAACTGGGTGGGAAAAACAGAAGAAGAGGAAAAACACAAGAACCCAAAATGTCATTCTGTAGATATGAATTGACATTTGTAAAATGAATGAAGTGATGTCTTATATCAGTACTACAACAAATACCCTTAACCTGTCTCTGGTTTCTACTTTTTCACCTCTATATTAATAATTTAATAATAAAAATGGGATGTTTACATATTTCTCTGCAACTGTTCCACGTCCACTGTCTCCTCTTTCAGCACCCATGTGTCCATGATGAGGTGTCTGGTGTATCTTTGGTGGGTCTCCCAGCGCTGCAGGCTTTGCTTTACCACTGTCAATATTTCCAGCATGTGGCTCTGTCTGCCTCCAGTTGTTACCGTGGCAGGTACACTTTCCACCTCCAACCTCATGTTGGCGCTAGCAGTGGCCCCAGTCCTCCAGAGAGCACTACAGCAGGTAAGCTCTGATCATGTAAACATGTACCAGCAGTGCACATTCACAGTGAGTGCATTTTTGAAATGTTGTTATTGTGGTCTTTAGGTTTCATTTCATGTGTGTACTTGTAGATTCTGAGAATTCTCTGTGGATTTGGAGATGTGACCCACCAGCACCCACTGTCAGCTCTAGCAGACCTTCCAGTTCCCTCTCCACCTCCAGCACTGTGATCAGCAACGCTCCAGTACGTTCTGATGTGTATACCAACAAATAAGCAGCTGCATTATGTCAAATGGATCCTCACATCTTCATGTTGTTCACTACAGACAAGAGGTTCAGGACTACACACCCCTAAGGCTCCCTCCCCACTGAACATCACAGAGGATACCCCTGCCAGCAGACTGATGGCACAAGGTACTACACAGAGAAATGTCTGTGTGTACAAGTGTGTGCACATGTGCATTCTCAATAATTGTCACACTGCTTGTTTAGTTTTTTATACCTAAACCTTCACATTATTTTCCTTTGGAAAACCTTAATGTGGTCAGTGATAATTGTAAACTAAAACCTTTCCTGACATTTGTGTATTTATCTTAAATATACAACCCAGAAAGTAGAACACTGTTCTCTGGTGTTTTACCTTGGTTTGATGCTTTTGATTATGTGGTCAGTGGATTGCTTGTTACAGACAGAGATGTGATTCACACAGTGTGTGAACCATTCAGGAGACATCTCTATTAACTGTCTATTGATGTGTCTCACAGGCCAGAGTGATACAGACACAAGCAACTCAGTTACCTCGCAGGACTCCCGACAGGCCGAGCCCTCAGCCGTGGAACCTGTTGTCATGGTAACTCCTGACCTTCTGACAGCCCACTGTGGCCTGCTGACCAACCTGGTTGCCATCCTGCCAGATTTCACCCTCACTGCCATCCGACATCACCAGCTCCTGAAGGTTCTAGCCAAGTAAGAGACCACATGCTCATTCCACATGAATGCCACACCCTCCTCCTCTCCCTTTAATGTGTAATCATGAATGAAGCTGGAAGTTGTTCTATTGAATCCAGTTTTGAAATGTTTAGTGTTAATTTGGTTGGGGAAATATTTGTTTTGGGAAAAAATAATTATTCTTAGTTATAATGACCAAATGTTTCGTTTTCAGAAAAAATATCAGTGTGTAAAAATTGTCACTGTGTAAACACGAAATCATAAAATCAAAGCTTTAAGCCCCTGTGTCATATTTTTATCTTTATTTATAATAATTAAACATTACATAAATAAATGTGTGCCTTTTTTATTCAGTGGAGAACTAATGTTAATTGTAGATTAACATTAATTATTAATCCCCTCTAGCTAGTTCCTTGCAAGCTCACACTTTCTCCATCCTGTGTATTTTCTTTTTCAGTCTAGTGGATACTGGGCCCATCGAGAAATGTTTGACTGAACTGAAGACACCCACTATGCTTCCAGGAGAGAGAGAAAACATCAAGAGTCAGGTGAGGAACACTGTGATAGACAGTTCTGAGGATTTTATTTATTTTTTTCCACTTTTTTGTTATTATGACTTACCACAGAAAATGTGGGCTGGTACAGTACATTGCCAGTTTCAGTGCAGCACTGGGTTATCTAAGGGCACCTTCAGATTTTAGTGTGGGTGGAATACTTAACAAGCTGATACTCAAAGCATACCATTATTTTGAAGCTTTGTTACTTTTTTTATTAGAAATCATTTTCTATACCTTTAACTGCTCAATAGTGTTGTAGTACTCGAGATCGGTCTCGGTCTCGAGACCACATTTTGAACGTTTCGGTCTTGTCTCAGACTCGACCTCATTTTTACTCGGTCTTGGCACAAAGGACTGCGGGGGGTACGCACGACTATTTGGATCTCTACATTAGTATTCAGATACCACCACAACGACCAAATGTTTGGATATTTGGGTCCAGCCCTACAATATACTAGATATATGTATAACACCATTTTGAGCTTTGTGAGTTCCCTATTCTGTGGTTTGTTCCATCACACAATCTTTCCCACACTGGGTGTACTTAATAGAAAAAAATACACTCCTATCCCATTCTGAAAATGATTGTAATGACAGTGTTAAAGTAAGAAAATAAACTGGTGTGGTCATTTAATATCATATCTTTGTGTAAATATCTGAAAAAAAAATTTGAATAACTTTACCTCAGCAGTTTCTCAGGGAAACAGCTGTAGTTTGGCCTTTAGTGTCTGACCTCTTTGAAGATACATTCACATGTTTTTTTCTTTACATTTTATTTGCTGATATTTGGCATTCTTTTTTCTTCAATTTTATAGAATAGAGGTTCTCAAGTTTTTTCTTTTACAATAATACACATTTTTTAAATGCTTTTTTTCACCCAAGTACAGCTTTACAAACATGAAATCATTGTGGTGTAATAGAAAGAAAAGGAAACACACTTTTCTAGATTTAGCTATGTTGTAGCAAATTGTACATATTTGTACATGGCTTGCTGTTGGTTTTAACTTTAAAAAAACAATACAATGTTGTTGTGAAGAAAGTATTAAATATTTGTTTGATACATTCACATAAGCATTAAACAAATTGGTTAAGTTAAATTTGTCTTGGTCTCGGTCTTGACTCGGCCTCGATCCCTCAAAATCTTGGTCTTGTCTCGGTCTCGATTCGCTGTGGTCTCAGTCATATCTTGGTCTCAGTTTAGGTGGTCTCGACTACTACACTACTGCTCAATAAATGTTGTTCGCCTGCATTGTGGTTAAATCAGTCTGTATGTGTTTGCACCTGTCTAGTTTGTCACCACGCTTCAGTTCCTGTCCAGCTTCTGCAAACTGCTGCAGTCGTGTGTCACGGCAAGCATGGAGCTGATTGGCCAGATGGACTTCCTGAAACAGCTGTTGTCTACTCTGGTGGCTGTGCTTATGCTGGATACTAAAGGATTAGGTCAGAACTTTATGTTAAATTCGAAGTGAGGTATTCCTTTTTGAAAAAGAAATTGATGGAAATAGTGTATATATATATATATATACTTATATATATATATGCGCGTATATGTGTGTGTGTGTGTGTGTAATGTCTTCCATAATTAGTATAGACTGTAAAGTACTATGTGTCATTTTTTACTGATTTGTTTAGAAAAACCCTCAAATACTTCTCCTATTTAGACATTTGTCCCTCTTTCTCTGCACTATGCCCTACAGTGCGATCAGTGTGTGTCATTGTGACTGCCTCATGTCATAAAATTTGTGACTCACTCTTTCCCCCCTCAGATGCAGGTACCCGGGACGTGGTTTGTGTGTGCTGGGCAGACGTGTTTATGCTCCTGGCTACTCTGGTGAGGAGGGACAGTTCAGCAGCACACCCATCTGTCTCTGCTGCATTGGGGAGACGCTGGCGGACATTTGCAGGTACACAGATACTCTACGCTGTGAGTGAATAAGTGACAAAAGTAATTATACTGGTTTAGACTGCAGAATTAGTTGTATGATCATGTATTATGGATAACTTCTCACATTTCACATTAATGTATTATTGTCTTTCTTCATAACACTTATATATTTCATTTCATTTATGTAGCCTGCTGAGGTTTAAGAGACAGCATCTTACTTGATGAAATGAGGCCTTAGATCATAAAAGACTGATAATCATGATTAGGGTAATTATGCTGATTGCAGTAACTGACTAAATAATCAGGATTAACATTTTAGGTATAATTGTGCAGCTTTAATTCTGGTACAGGAAAAAGAAATTCTATCATTTTAACATGCTCGTTTCATCATTACTGTTTGTATTAACTTTCCTGAACAGATGCTAGGATAGGGTAATTGCATTCTATCCTTATACTACCTCTACTCCTCCTACTCATCTTGTTCAGTGATTAATGACACAGCAGGGAAGTCTGATGAGTCCAGTAGAAGATGAATGCTGAGCCTTTGTGTGTGTATTTTTGTCTGCGGGTACATCTGGGTGTCTGCATACACATTCAAATGATTAGTGTGTTCTCCACTTGTGCATACTGCCTCAGTCACGGACAAATATCTACCTGTCAAGGGGTTTAAACAATGGATTTGCCATTTTGTTCCCCTGTGATTCAGTATGTTTTTCAGTATCATTCATTTAAAAAAAAAAAAGCTGTTCATTTTTTTTATTTTTCCTCTATGTTTGCAGGAACATTAGCAGTGTGTGTGAATGAGAAGTTTGCAGACCCTCTGCTCCACACAGTGGCTCTGCAGTTTCTCAGTGCAGTTTTCATGGAGGAGACAAAGCCCCGGAGAGAAGAGGTCACAACCACAAACTCTAAGCATGCCACTCACCTGTCAGACATCCTAAATGGTCCCTCAGCCAGCGAGCTGTGTGAACTGTTGCTGCAGGTAGGTGGATGGGTGGCAGATACATGATAGTCTCTCCAAGGCCCTCAGAGGTGTTGCTATTCCAAGGATCCTTGATATTAAGTGGGAAATTAATTGATAAGATGTAATGATATATTTGTAATCCATACTGTGTCTGCTCATGGTCATGTTTAAAAAAAATTAAATGTTTGTTATCTTTGTGTCTGTTTATGTGGATGTATCACTCTGTTTCTCTTTGACCGTTGATGTCAGAGTTTTGAGAAGAGAACCTTTCAGGACCCTTTAAAGAAGCTTACAGCTAGAGCTCTGATGACACTGCTAGCCTGCAGTCCCGCAGCTCAAAATTATGCAGCCAAAGGTAATTCTTCAAACTTCATAGTAGTTAGACTGTCACCTGCCATCTGCTCTTAGCATGTGTAGTGATTTCTTTTTGTCAACCTACCAGTACATTTTTAAACCCCATCCCTTTATGTATCTATTTTGGAAAGTGCCTAAATAAAATAATGTTAGGTAAACAAAACAATTTCTGTATCATTTCTACCTAGTTTGAACTTCTGACTGTCTTGTGTTTTAGCTGGGTTAATTGACAGCTGTGTGGAGCAAATGAAGCAAACTCAGTCCCAGCTCCAACTGGAGTCAGTCCGACCCGGCAAGGCTTCTCACCGCAAGAAGGTGAGCGCAGGCTGGCTGGAAATTTCCGATTCTCAGCATTTCTCTGCTGCCTGTTTTTTTCCCCTTTGGATAGAATAACAAACTGAATTCAACATGAATGAGTTTCTGGGTAAATATTATGAATATGTACTGTAGTTCTCAGCAGAAAGTGTGCTTGCTCTTCTTGTCAAGTTTTTAATGTGAGCAGTAAAGGCTGTTTTTACTTGGAACAATTAAACATATTGGTCTTTGTTTTGTTTTCCCATGTGATCAGGAAGAGGGCTATTTAAAGGAAGTCAAGCTGACTGTGGAGATCCTGCGGAGTGCTCTTTACTGCAACGCTGAATGCAAAGTGAGCCTCTGTGCCTGCCTTTTAATTCCCCACTGCTAATTGGTTTTTAATGGAACCTCAGAGTACCAGTGCTGTGCCTGTAAATGAGATTTGTCTGAATGTGCATGGCCCTGCTAACATCTCAGCAAGTTTAGCTTCTTAAACCCTGTAATGGCATTACTTATGGAGCATATTAGCTGGTTTTCATTTTCTAAGTGGCCTTTCAGTCACTGGTGGTTACCTCGGACTAAAAAGGCAGGAAGGCTCTACTGCAGTGTTTACCCTGCCATTATTCCCCTCCCAGTATGTTTTCCTGCACACTTAAGAAAATACTGAGGCATTTTATGTTGATTACTGCCGTCTGTGTTGGTGCTGTTGTATAAATCAGGTCATCTCTAATGCATGTTATTGCCTAGTGTGCATATGCAATCCTGTACAAGTCTGTATGTGTGCCTTTTTCTATGCAAATGCATGTTTTGAGTGTGTGTGTGTGCTCGTATAATCTATTTGTATTTGTGTGTAGGTGGTGGCCACAGATGCTCGCCTGACACTGGCACTCTATGCTCTTTGGCCTTGGCTCCTACTGGACAACCCCACCATGGAGGCAGTGTTGGAGCTTCTGTGTGTCTATACGGCCAACTGCACAACAGGTCTGTAAGAGTGTGTCTGTTTTGTCCGTCTGTATGTTTATGTGTTTGTGCAGGCATTGTGCCTGGCCCGTGCCTGCCCATCGCCTGTCTGTGGTTAGCAATCCGACTGAGTCACACACACTTCACACTAAGAGTCCCATTGTCCTCTCCAGTGACCACTGAACAACATTGTGTCTCACTGTATAAGACCAACGCCTGCTTGCCTGCCAGTCACAATGGGCACAGTGTCAGGATCCAGAGATCTGGCTGCATGGCTGCCTCGCTGTATGTACGGCAACCAGTTTCAGACTAGTGAGAGTTGATGTGGGGAAGAACAGGGCATCTCTGTGCTGCCTGAGATATTGGTATTCCATCATGCAAATATAAAAACTGTGTATGTGGAAATCAGAGCTCCAAAAGACTTTTGGAGTAGAGGAAGGGCAAGACTTATAGGGAGAAAACAGTAGGAAATTTCACTTTGATAAACAGCTAGTGGTCCCTTTGATCTGCTTGTGTGCGTGCATGCATATGTGCCTGGCATAGTTGTGCAATAGAAATCAGTTTCATCAGTGAGGAAAAGGAAGTTTTATGTGCAACACTTATAAATGTATCTGAGTGTGTGTGTGCATGTGTATTTCTATTTGATTGGCACCGGTTCCTCGGTGGGTGCATGTGCACACTCTGATCTAAACTCACTCGCTTTAGACCCCCCATAAGCTCAAGCTGTGAAGCACCAGAAATCAGTGAAGTCAGGCACAGTATTTCCCTAAAGGTTAACTGAACAGCAGGTTGTGTTCAGGCTGCATGCAGCCAGGCTTAGTATTACACCATACACCCTCAGGCTACCATTCAGTCTCATGAGACTGTTAGATTTCTACTGAATCTTTCATCTCCAGTCTACCTCCTTCATCCAAAGCTTTGTTAGTACTGCTAGTTCAAGTCAGATTGTTGTTTTCATCTGTGCCACACATATTTTCCACAGATATTTTTGTAGCAGCCCCAAACCTTGTTCCCACAGACGCACAGTAAAACAAATGAAAATACATCTTGATTTTCTTCACTGATCTGTCCTATATTTTGCATGGTTGGAAAATAATTAATCAGATTTGAGGCAGCAGTTGGAATGCTTTAGTCATATCAGAGAAAAAGATTCATTATAAAACAGACCTCCCTTGTCAATTTCATGATACACCAGGTTTCTTGACAGGTATTGAGATCACCTCAGGCAAACATTAGCATACGCTTGTTGCTGTATGTTACCATTCTAGGATTAGCATAACCAACAAGCTGTCATGTTCTCTAACAAGCAACATCAATCAGACACTCTGTCTCGTCATTGCTCTCTGACTTAAGCTTGTTAATTTCTGTACTTTGTATTTAATCTATAGTTTCAGCAATTAGTCATGTCAGCTATATTGATGTAAATGTAGTGCCAGAACAGAGATGTTTTATTTGTATCACTTAGTTGTTTGATATCTGTTAGTGTTTACATTTATGAATGACCTTGATGGAGAATAAATTGCAGTCATAGCCTAAGGCTAAATAATTTTCTTCCTTTCCAGAGTCAGAAAAGCATGGTTGTTGTCATTATCAGTCAGCGCTCTTTCATAGAGAATGAAGATTAAATAAAAAGATGGAAAAACTTTCAGAGGTGTTTTTAAAGCTCTCTGATTCAAGCTATGATACTTCTTGATCTTAGGTCTATGCTCATTGTGAACACGATTTTATGACTACATTTTTGTTGTTTATTAGTTTGTTCCTCGCGGCAGTTCAGTCTTTATTGTTCTCCCAATAATAATTTAATTCTGCCTTTGTACAAGAGTTCTCCTGCTCTTCATCATTTTTGTCATTGGGCTAGACAGCTTTCACATCAAAACAAGCTCTGCATGCAGCCGTGCAGAGATGTTTTGGTAAAGCAGGCAGACAGCCGTGCAGCCCAACGAGTCGGTCGTTATTTTTGCGGCTACTGGTGCTGCTGTCTGGCCAGCTAGCTGGCTTTAAGATAAACAGAAAGAAGCAAGCTGTTACAACAGCAAGAATAATAGAGTTTCTGTACTGGCCTTTTCTTGATGCTGCAAAAAGAAGAGAATTGTTAGGAGGACAATACAGAACATACTACATGTAACAGATGAATTAAAAGAATGTTTACTGTTATGGTTAACATTTGTTGTTGGTAATAGTAGTTGTAAGCTATGTCCAGTGTTGTGTTTGCACCTTTCTTTTGGAGAAAGACCTGCACAATTAAAACATTAGAATGCTGGATTATTAGGTTGGCTACCACAACAATCCACAGCAATACGTTTGGCTATTGTCCTTTGTGGAAGAGGGTGAAATATTTTCTGTTTTTAATGTCTGTATAACCATGTTAATTCGCAACACAACTGTTTGGCTGCCTTCGCGACAGGAAGAACAGTTGTAGAAGGATTATTAATTGATTATTATATCAAAGTAACAATTTAGTTGCAGTTTAACAATCTCAGGACAGTTTAAAACACTCCATGAAAACTAGAAATGCCATCTTTTTTTCATTGTTCCTTGTCAAAGCATGCAACTTGCATTACCCAAGTTGCAACCCACAAGATTTAGGTCTGTTATGATGAGTGTGCTTGACTTGTAAGCACAATTGCTTCTGTCTACACCCCCAGATATTGTCATTTTCAAACTAAGGTTTATCTTCCCCAACCTACATGATCTCCTTGAGGCAACTGATCAGATTTTGCGCAGCTTCCTCTAGAGTCACATATTTTAGCTTTTTTGACATGCAGACTTGTAAACCACAATTATAAACAGAATTTGATGTGTAATAATGTTTACAATCCACTTTAAGGACACGGGGGGGAAAGGTTCGGCAACAGTGTAGTGTTCCTTGAAAATAAAAGTTCTACTATGATCTGCTGTGCTATGTAATTACAGTACTGAGGTTAATGTGCTCCAACCAGCACACATTTTACAGCTCTGGACAGATATGTGTATGAGTGTGTATTTGTTGGTGTGTGAGAGATGTGGATGGTTGCATGACTTGTGTGTGATAATTCTGAAACCTGTGTTTAGCTTGGATTTTTTTTTCTAACATAAAATTTAAGGAACAGGTAAATCAAACAAGTACTTTTCTTTTTGTTATTTGTTCCTGTTCCCAGCATGCAGTTCCCTTTGTGGCAATGGCCCTGGCGTAGTACCAGGATCTAAAGGCTCCTCCAGCAGCTCTCTGATGCACTCTGTCATGAAGCTGTCCTCAGGGCTTGCTTCAGACAACAGCCCCATCCAGAGTCTAGCTTTCTCTCTCTTGGCAAACCTGGCTATGTCCCGTGACTGCAGATGCCTCCTGCAAAAGGTACAATGACATGACATTAAGTACATAATTTAGTGGGGAACGCAAGTGCCGAAACCACAGCAAAAAATAGAAACATTAATACTTACCTGACTGATCTTGTTTTTCTATGAAATATGAATGCTTCAGAATGGAGAGCATCAGATTTTTCTCCCCAATTAAAAAGTTTTTAGAGTTTATTTTTAACCGACTGTGAAAAACTAATTCACAAGTCAAGTATATATAACCTCAGCGAGATGCAGAGTGTTAGAGAACGGAAAATATACAGCACTGGCGATAAATGACAGAAGCTACTCACACTTACCCTGTCCAGAATCTCTCCTTCACACCTACGCTGTACTCACTATGGGAAAACATTTTCTCAACTTAGAAGCAGCACTTAATGATCTGTTTATATGACATTAAAGCTTTCATCTCTGTCTTGTCTGGTTAATTTCCTGTCGTTCTCAGAATAATTTCCTTCAAGCTTTCCTATCAGTGCCAGTGCCCAAAGCGGCTGGTGTTAAGGCCACGTCTGTAGGTGGTGGTGGAAGTCTCCTGGGCCTGTGGCTGAGACTGTTAGTCAGTCTCTCGTGCGCGGAGGATGGCCAGCAGAGTATCCTTAGGGTGACCGGAGCCCTGGAGCTGCTAGCAGACTTGGCACCACATCGGCGACATGCACTGCTCACCCTTCACAACCTTTGCTTCTGCCCTGCCAACAAATCACACGTCATTGCAAATGGTATGGAAAGAAACAAGGACTGCATTTATTAATTTAACTCAAGAATGTGAAAGTGTCAAAGCAGCAAAGTGCAAACAAGCTGATTTGTCAGTGTTTAGTGTGTCAAGCCAGTAATAGGGTAAGTTTCTGAGCAGCTGAACCTTCCCCCATTTGTTTCTTTGTAATTCACAGACCACAAGAACATTTGTGGTGCACTGTGTGTCGATATATTTCTGGTGAAAATTCATTCAAAATAGTGGTGCGTGTTTTGTCCTGCATGCTCTATTTAGGCGCCAAGTCAACCTAAACCAAACACGATATTTCCAGTAGTGAGAAAATGTCTGACACGGACTATCTCCTGTTGTCTACATGTTCTCCAGCTCTACATGAATGGAACCCTGGACAATGTTCAGACCTGATTCTCCAAACATAGTCTGGAGTTAAGTGTATTTACCAAAAGGTGAAAATAATCCTTTTGCGCCAAATACGTGATTCTGTGTAATGCCAGTAGGTTGCCAGAAGTAAAAAATCCACAGAGAGTGAATAGCCAGATCTTGACCTCTTAACTGGTTTGAGTCCACTTCAGTTGTTCAAACCAGATTATGTAATTCCCTCAAAACACTTCCTATATCTGCTATTAGCTGTTGAAGAAACTTACACATATATATTTGTCAGGACTGCTCAACTAGAATCAAACAGGGAGTTAATTTTAAGAAGAGTATATTGTATTCACAGTGTGTTTTGTGTATGTTAGGTATAATGTACAAAGTCTCTCATTTTTAGAACAGGAACTTAATCATTGTTATTAGCATTGGCTTGGATTGAAGCTACTAAAATGTTCATAATATAAAGGATGTGTACAGTTTAAGTTCAGTATCTGTTATGTTTAAGTTCCATTTCCGGGAATATGAGACAAGCTGCGCAGGTGAATGAAGATCAGTGATTTTAAGACATGTAGATGAAGAAAACAGAGGAAGTTGCTGAGACTGAAAGACCCGATTGTGTCCCCCATCCGTGCCCTGCAATCTGTAGGTGGGAGTTGTGAGACCAGGTGCACGGAAACTTATCTTGCGGCAGTATTTTGTTTCCTGCACAAAATACTGCCTGCACAGCATACACACATTTCCTGTATATGCTGTGCATTTACTGTGTTACATCAGTCAATCAATCAATCAGATTACAGGAACTAAGCAATATGAATTATTTGCCTGCTCAGATTTCAACTAATGCCTCTGTGAGGTCACCAGTCCATACTAAGCTGTCAGTATAAACAGTTTTTACACTATTATATTACCTAGACTTTCTGTAAATGTGCCCATTTGGTTAAGCAATGTGGTAACTATAACTCTTGTCATTTTTCAATTAAAAGGGATGTATTGCTCTTTATTATCTACAAATCATTGATTGTCTTTCAACTGATGATAGTCCTTGATTACCTGCTTGTCTTTCTTTCAGACAAAGCCATGAAGGTACTGCTGTGCTGTCTGGAAAGTAAAGATATGGAAATCTGCTGTATGGGAGCTTCGGCACTTTGGGCATTGCTCCACAACAACCAGAGGGTACACACACACACACACACACACACACTATTCTTGTTTGTATTGACTGGTATTGGAGTTTATTGGTGATATATGTCAAATGAAATCTTGCCAAGCAGATTAAGTCTGCTTGAAAGCTTCATTGTTCTTGCATACAGTACAGATGAGCAATGTTTGTTGTTTCTGGATTATAATTTTTTTAAAATTGCTTTCCTCCTTCTAATCAGTTTTTCTCGTTTCTGTTCAAAGGCCAAGACCTATTTGAAATGTCCCTCTGTTCGATTGAGAATTGAGGAGGCACATGGCACCTATAAGAAGGGTGTGTATTCTGTAGAACTCAAATCATCATCTGTCCTGTAAATTGCGTCAGTAAATTTGAACATAAGGTTTTCTATGTTCCACTGTTAACAATTGTGGGTTTTTTTCTTCTAAACTGCAGATGCAGAGAAGAAGCAGGAACCCACAAGTGCCTACCTGCTCAAGTGCCTTGAAAATCTTTCTGAGCTGCTAAATAGCTGAATGAAGTCTTTTTTTATATATAAATATATATTGTTTTGTATCATGTTTTATATCTAGCAAGTATGATTTAATTTGGATATTAAAAGTGATCTTGGCTTGTCTGCTTATGGTTTGATTGCAATAGAATTTTTTGTGACAGCAATGATGTTTTTCAGCAGGACTCAGGCTGTGGCTTTGAACACAGCTATTGTGGTGAGGATGGTGTTTGGCAGCTGTTTCAAATGATGGCCCCTTTGGTTAGTTGGTGGAAACCACAAGATCTTACCATCACACGCTGATTTACTTTCAGTTTTAAGACTTGCAACCTGTAATTAATAATTTATGTTTTGAAATGACAAAAAAGAAAAACTTAGATTTCAGTTTCTACCCAGAAAACTTAATTAGAAAAGCCACCATGCAGTATTATGTTATCGGCTTGCCGTCCATTCCCAGTCCCAGTCCCAGTGATAAAGTGCCCCTCTGTGTGGAATGAGCTAACAGTGGGCTACCATGAAGTGTGTCCTAGTAGCTCAAGTTTGCTGTGCAGCCAGAGAGCTAGCAGGAAGTGCAGCTCGGGTGCCTCTCCACTCGTCTCATCAATGCAGCTTTCATTCTCCCTCGGTGGGGCAAGATGGAAGCTGTACAAAAGGACTACTGGTACTTCGTGGTACTCATCTTCCTCCCTTTTCTTAAAGGTATGGAGTTGACATATATTTTTAAAGTTTTTATAGTTTTCTTTTAATGATTGGACTTGGGTCACATGGTGATGCTTTTACTCGGAGTGTTGAAAGGGATGTTCAGTGTTGTCTCTCAGGATATTGTGAATGGAGTGATCTACCTAAATCCATAAAAGATGTAGCTTAATAAGTTCATAATTAGTAATCAAAACTAAAACTCCTTTGATTCACATTTATTTTTACTTAAATTGGATGGAGTGATGGTACGGAAGCTTGTTATTTTAAGTTTCGTGAGACATTACTGTTCTGAATCTACTGGAGCTCTCCCAGTGGCTTCGCCAGACTTGAAATCAGTTGTCATTCAGCTCAGATAAAAGGCTTTGAAAACTTGGAAGCTTCATCACCAACTATTGTCAGTGGTGTCTATGTGTGCTGGCTCAAATTAGCCTAATCACCATTACCCAAGGGGTGGCCTCAAAGCCTGTGAATTGCTGTGGTAATCTTAAAGTAGAGGAGATTTAGGGGGAAAACAACCTTTTATGTCACACTGCATATGTGTAAAGACAATTACTTCTAAATTTGTAGTTTTAAAACCAGTAAAGAAAGTATAATTGATAATACAAACCTTGACTGAAATTTGGATTCACTGTTTTATTTAATTGGAGTAAGAATGGTTATGAATCAGTGTTTTATCAAAGTCATGACAGCTGTCTCGACATTCTGTGAAGATTGAGATGTTAACTTTCAGTATCTGTCCGTCCAGTTGCTGTCCAGCAGAAAGAGGTTGTTACAGTTCGACTGGAGGAGGGGATGGTGCTCGACTGCTTGTGCCCCTGGGATGGGAACCTCAGCATGGTGTCCTGGACTAAAGTGCCAGACAAGGACCCGGTGGCTGTTTTCCATCCCGAGTATGGAGTGGCTTATTCTCACCAATACCGAGAGAGAATAGAGTTCTTGAGGACCACGCCGATGGATGGAAGTATTTCCATGAGGAACGTCACTCATCAGGATATCGGGCTTTACCACTGCTCTGTTCAGACTTTCCCTCAGGGACCCTGGACGAGGAACATTCAGGTGGAGGATTTAGGTAAATGCCATGGCAAAAAATGCTGAGGTGGAAATTCTGAGCTATCTCGGATCATCGCGCCCCCACTGAATGACTAAAAAAAGAACTGATGTTGGAAATGAAACTTAACAGAATACTACTCTGTCATTTCCATGACACATTAAGATTTCTTTCTGTCTTTCACGAGCTGTGTCTTGCTGCTTTCTGTGCTTACAGATGAGCCCCCAGAAGAAGATGGGAGCACAGAGCCCCCTTCCCCAGAGGTGACCGTGGCAGACACGGAGTTAGTAGCAGAGCAGAACAACAACCTGACCATCAGATGCAACCACCAGCACAGTGGCACCGTTTACCAGGTCATTTTGGAGAAGATGCTGCACGGCGAGCCCTGGCACATCATCGGAGTGTGCAAGAAGGTGGAAGGGGGCCTGGTGGGGGAAGACTACAGCGACAGGGGTCAGGTGAACTGTGCCGACAGCCTGGATGTCAGTCTTCAAATGACAGATGTGGTGCAGGGAGACAGCGGTTTCTATCGCTGCACGTTCAACACAGATGCAGGCGTCAAGACCACCAGTGTGCAGCTCACTGTTACCGCTCCAGGTATAAGAACAGACACATACATTCAGCTCTATGACTGGATGATGAATTGTTCCTCCTACTAAAAATGATGTATGGATGCAAATGTGCCTCACAGAGCAGAGTGATTGATGAAACATAATGAATACATCAAAACAATCCTTGTGATGTCAGTCTCAAATATTCACAAGTGATACAAAACTGAATGGTGCAAAAACCACAAATTCCTGAGGCATGTTTTAGAACACTGAGGTGTGTGTGTGGGTGTTTTTCATGCATTCTATGTATATGCTTTATTGTGATGATATCAACTTCTCATGAAACAAGTGTGAAACCAATGCGTCACTCACCACAAACACTAATAAAACCAAATTGTTGTATCACTAAATTAATTAGGAAACCAGCTTTCAGGCTGTTTTGGTCCTTCTTACATTGTTTTTTCTTGTTTTGCAACCAGGTGGATTCAGCCTGTCATTATACATGATGTGCATTTACATCGGGGCGGGAGCTGCTGGACTCATTCTACTTATTGCCATCCTCATACTGGCAGTGAGGCACAGGTGAGATCCCATAGCGTGTTTACAGCAGACAAAACCTAACATGACTGTCCAGTATTGGTCTATTATTTGACATAATTTGCTTTGAAGTTTCAAACAAAGAATTGAGTGACTACCTCAGTATCAAACAATGGCTCTGTTTTGAGCTGCGTGCCAACTTGCTCATAGCTCTAAGGCTGATTATGTGTCTTCGGCAACTTCAGAATGGTGTTCTACTAAACTTATTTCTGTTTTGACTGGTATTTTAAATGGGTCTATAAAACTGAGTAAAGTAACTACAAGCTTTAAATCTGCAATAATCATTCCAGTGCCTGAGAAGCCCGTTATTAGCTATTCAAATGGCTATAGGCCTGATGACTTAACATCTGTTGTAATGAAAGTGTTTGAGCGTGTAGTGTGGAAACATCTGTCCAGTGCTGTACTTGATCCAAAATCAGTATGCATACATGGACATAAGGTCTGAGAATGATGCTGTATATCTCTGTGTCCACTCCATCCTGCAGCATCTAAAGACACCTGCCACCTCCGCTCAGGTGCTGTTCATCGACCGTTGTTCAGCCTTTAATACAACAATATTCACGAGGCTTTATAACTAACTTTAGCAGCTAGATTACCATCAGCTTCCATGATGTCTCTTGGTTTTGAGCTTTTTACTGTGCAGAATACAGGTTGCCAAAATGAACAACAGGTTTTTGATTTCATTAACCATCAGAACAGGTTTCTTTCGGGGGTTTTTCCTCTCGCCTCTGCTTTTACACAAATGACTGTATGTCATACTCTGACAATGTACAAAAAGTTTGCTGATGATACATCAATGGTTGGATTGATTTCTGTTATGAAACAGTTCGTAGGAATGAGGTCAAGTCAACTTACCATTTTTCATACACATTGGTAAACAACAGCTGCTGAGCCAAAGTGCTTTACAGGAGAGAAATGAGGCATATGAATATTAAGATTAAGGCACCGAATATCATCAACCGATGAACTTGAGGTGAATGTTTGAAAAAATCAGGATGAGCTGCTCACTAAGCTCTTCAAAGACTATTCTTTCTGAGACAACTAGGGATATTTGGAGTCCCGAGAGTTGCAATGATACAATTTTACGGAACAATAAAAGAACATTTGGTTTGGCAGTTCTATTGCCCACAAAACAAACAAACAAACAAAAAATTGCTGGACATAATTGTGGTCACAGCTTCAAAAATAACTGAGTGTAAATTCGTCACCATTTCTGAACTATACCACATCCACTTCCAGCGGAAATGTTTTCTCAGACCCAGCAAACCCTCTGATTATTCATCGTCTAATATTAAGACCAGAACATTTTACATCAACAATAGCACTTACCTTGAAGAAGTCTGCAGGCTGGTCATGTAAACAAACACTTTATTCTGGCAATTTAAAGGCAGCGTTGCAATGTTGCACTAAGTGAGTCAAAGTCAGTCGGATTCATCTTAAAGACCATGAAACATATTGTACTGAATTCTGTGGCAATATATCCAGTACTTATTGAAGTATTTAAGTCTGGTCAAAGGTGGTAAAGCAGCTTTCCATTTTTAGGGCTGCAAGCCGATTGCATGGCATCAGATGTGATGCTGTTTTATAATTTTTGGAAGAAATGTGTTAACAGGAGAATAGCATTACTGAATTGTGAATTCACATCTGATATTGCCTCATTAAAATGTTTTCCTAATGGGAGAACCTAATATCTGAGTGTTTAGGGCGCATACTGCATGGATGCAACTCCCTCTACATAGTGAGTCCTTGGTTTGATTCCCAGCTGACCCGGACTCTCACCACACCAAGAAACAACTTCTATTTAACGCTATACTGAAGTGCTATTTGATTACTTACGTCTGATAATCACCACAGAAAGAAGAACAGGAGGGAGGAGTACAGAGTCAAACTGCACCCGTCTCAGAGACAGGTAGGTGTTTCGTTTTTCATTTTATCTACCCTCGCCTTTACACTTGACACTTTTAAGGCTCTCCCTTATCTGCTCATCAGACATGCGCTTAACTACAAAGCCATTACACTTTACAATTAACCTTGATACAGCTCATCCCATCATCATTTACCCTGATACCTTTTAATTAATGCTTGCTGACTTAACTAATGCTGCTTCACAATGACCAAGAGTGTAGTAAAGTTTGAATAATGTAGACAAATGTGGTTAAAAATGTAATATTGTAACTGTATCGTTAACTTTCTTATATGTATTCTTTATTGCTTGTAATAGACATTGTGTAGGGATTTTTTCTACATGACAGAAATTTGACTGTTCCTTAGAGACTGTTTTATGGCAAATTTTGCTATATATTTTTTTATATTGAATAGTATTTATTGCTCCTTTCATGATAAAATAACAGCTGTGTGATGTGTTTTAGTATGTATTTGTATGTATTTTAACTTTAGATGGGCATTTTATTATGCTCTGCCAAACTGCTGCACTGTTAGTCCATACATTATCATCCGTCTCGTCTTTGTCTAACAGATTAACAGCTTACTAACATTTCCCTCACCCTCACAGCCAAACTTCTATGAGAACATCCACATGTGTCCCAGGATGACAAAGAAGTCCAGGCAGATAAAAAACTGCCCGGTCTATGCCAACCTACAGACTGTACGATCACACCAAACGCAACGTCGTCCTTATGATAAATGAACGCGTATAAATATGATGTGCTGCATCATGTGAGTGTGGTGCTTTTTATCCGTCACTCCTGTCGGTGGGCCCTCAGCCTGTCCAACACAAAGAGCATCAGTTTTTATCTGAAGAAATACACATATATTGACAGACTGCATTCATTTATTTGGGGGTTTTGTAATTCGATGCAGGGATCACACTGACACTGATTAATATTCCTGCTGTGGTTGGAAATTAGTTAACAAGCTGGCGCTCATCTAAGAGTCACAAAGCTGACAGGGTTGTTTGGACCCGGCCTCGCTCCCACTAATTAAATGTAGTATGTACTTCATAATTACCGCTGAAGAAATATTTGATTTGGGGGAAACAATATTTGACAGTAACCAGCACGCAGAAGAGCAGACAAAAGCCTGTATAATCATTCTTTTCACTTGTCTAACCCCCGAGTAAAACGATTGACAAAGGCCTGTGTAATTGCCCTCTTTTTACTTTCATCCCTCCTGGTTTCCATTCAAAGCCTGACAATGGTGTCTAATCATCTAACGGAAAAGAAAAGCAGTCACTCAGCACTGTACCATCACTTGAGACTGTTGCTTTCCCCTTCGGGCTCTCTGTCTAGGATGGCTGCATTCTAGTTACAGCACGCTCTTAGTATGAAAGCTAAACTCTAATTAGCTAATCCTTGTGCTTTAGTTTATAGCTCCTTCTACTTTGTCTGTCTGTTGTTTATTGATGAGTGTTTGTGTTCTTTTTTCTTTACTTTGCTTTGTAAAATGTGAGTCATTTCGATGATGAGCTGTCAAAAGTTTTCCCAGTTGTTTTTATGTTGTTGTTTTTTTTTATTCTGAACTTGCCTTTGTAAAATCAATATTTAAGGTTTATGGTACTCTGGTACTGTTAAGCTGTGTGCTGTTCGTGTAATCTAATTCATTTATCTCCATAGAAATGGAGGCAGTGGCAGAAGCAGTAATGGATATGCGGTCTATTCCGCTAGGAAACAAGACAAATGTGGACACGGTAGAAATGCGGAACATAAAGGGACAATATAGTTTGGAATCACAAGTTTTTTGCCTTCATTCTCTCATCTCACTGTTACCGCTGAAACGGTAGAAGAACTGTATATATGACTGTGATGACACTTGTGATCCTGTGTGTGTGACCGGCAGTACTGAAACCGATGTGTGTGACTGTAAATGACTCTGTGTGGTTCAAATAAAACAAAGCATCATAGCCTCCACCTCGTCGAATTTCCTGTGGTGTGGGAGTTGTGTCAAAAAGAAACTGAATGGAAAGAGTTGCTACAGAGTGAAAGCTAACTTTAGGATTCCAATTTGCTGTGAAATGAGAGTCACTGTGGCTGAGTAACCACTTCAGTTCCTTGAAAAACATTTACTTTTTGGCCAACAGGTGATTTAATATAAAGATTAGAAACAAGGAAGCTGCTGCCCTGGCAAGCAGAAAGAAAGAAAGCAAGAGGTTTGAGGCTGGAATAAGCCTCCAAAACTGCTAGATACTTCTTCTAAAAAGAGTCAATTTAAAAATTCTGTTGATCGTTAATTCAGAAGAAATGTTCAGTTTATAAAGACATTTGCTCGTACCACTATGAAGAGCAGATGTTTAACAGTGTGTGGAATAAAGTTATGGAATGGTCTGGATGATGATCTCAAAATGAGTACAACTATGAAACAATTTTTAAAAAGAATACAAAAAAAGAGTGTTTGAAAAATAATGTGGTAAAGTAAAAGTGTGCTGGAATTTCTAAAGAGCTATAAAAGTAGGTTTTGTATAAACAGGAAACAATAAGATATGAGATGTACGGATATGTAGCGGGTTGGCAGAGCCAGCCCTACCCAACGTGGCGTCCTGTACGAGATTTTATATGGCGCCTCTGTTGGCGATTTACATACGCCTCCCCATTTTGTGGCGCCTCCTGGAGGCCACAGGACCCTTAGCATTTGCCTATAATGCCTAATGGGCCAGTCGACTCTGCGGGTAGGAACTAATATGTTCTTCATCCTAGTCATTCTCAGACATTACTTTAGGTTTTGGATTTGGTTTGGTTGTTCAGTTTTTTTGTATTGTGTATTTATTTTCTTTTTTTTTTTTGCCTTAATGATACTGTGGCATGTCTGAAAGAAATGAAATGAGAAAATGAAAGTAGCAGTATAGTCCCAGTCACTAAGTTCAGGCCCTCCGGTGTGTCAGTGGTCATTGTCAATTACTGTTCTGTTAAAAGATTTGATTGATGACTTGGAAGCTCTCAGTGACTCCTAGAGTTGCCCTGTGTTAGACTTTTGAGACTTCTATTTTAATTTAAAGGGTTTTTTTTTTTAAATGAAGAGTATCAATCCTGTCGACACAATGCACCTAAAGTAGCTGAAGTTAGCTCACCGTGTGTGCACTGGTCACCATTTCTGGTTAACTAGTGTTCACGACAGTCCTGTTTGATTCAGGTAGAGAGTGTGTTGAGTTTAAAAGGCAACATCACACCTTCAAGATTTGGAGAACTGCCTACCAGTTCACTAATCAGCACATAATATACCATTTGTATGATCTACGCACAAAACCAGTGTGATAATGACATTTTGTAGTTTTACAGAGGGTCTTGTGCCTTCTCAACTTCTGGAATCATGTCAACACTGCAAGGTTACCATGCAAACAGGAGATGACTGTGCTCAGCCAATAAATAGTCTGACAGATAACTCTCCATAATGCCTCTAATTTCCAATTTTACACTTTTTTGAACTTTTATTTAAATCTTACTTTACATTTAAATGAAATTCCCATTAACAGACTTTATGCTAAAGTTAATCCAACCACTGAGCTGGACTGTCTCTAGCTTCATAAAATGATATTAATCTTTTAAAGTAACTCTCCACAAGAATCCTAATTTTAGTCCCCGTAATTAATAAGCCACACTTAAAACAACAGATGTTGAGCTGCAGTGCTTTCCAAAAGGGAAATAAGATGACAAATTTATCAAACAAGTAGAGATATTAGTTACTAGCCCTACAATATACATTATTATATAAATTTACCTGTCTAATTTAAGTATTAAGGTTAGGAGCCTATCCAATACATACTATACTACACTACCTGACCATCCATCCATCCATCCATCCATCATCTATACACCGCTTAATCCTCTGTAGGGTTGCGGGGGTACTGGAGCCTATCCCAGCCGACTCGGGCGAAGGCAGGGGACACCCTGAACAGGTCACCAGTCTATCACAGGGCTACATATAGAGACAAACAAGCACACTCTCATTCACACCTACAGAAAATTTAGAATCATCAATTAACCTCAGCATGTTTTTGGACTGTGGGAGGAAGCTGGAGAACCCGGTGAAAACCCACGCTGCACAGGGAGAACATGCAAACTCCACACAGAAAGACCCCAGGCGTCCTAACCGGGACGCGAACCAGGGATCTTCTAGCTACTACCTGACCAATTAAAGAAATAATAACAAAGATAACACCATCTAAAATCATATAGAAAACCCAACAAATTCAAAGAATACACCTGCTGACACAAAAGAAAAGCTGATACATGATAGAACATTCAATTTATTACCTTTTTTAAATCATCAAAAACATTACATATGTACATTTAGTGAAAACTGTACTCCTACACTCATGTGTTCAAAGTGCTATAAACATATAATCTAACAGAACACAAAACATGTCGGACACAAACACAATAATAATAATAACAGAAATATACATGACACTTCCACAAACGAGCAAATGGCTACAATAAACAACGAAAACTGTGAATAATTAAACAATCGGCTAGTGTTTTCTCCAGTCATCTCAGTAAGTACGGCTGCCAATGTAGTGGAACAGCTACACACACATTTATTAACCACACTTGGGCTAAGACTCGAGACAACTAAATGTGGCCGGATATGTCGACGTCTCAACGGGCTGTGATGCAGACTAACAACCGCTGTGTGGACGGGCACTTTGAGGCTCGAATGAGTATGAGGGTTGGGTTGTTTTTATATAACAAAATAAAGTGACTACTGCAAAACTTAACACAAAAATAAGTCCTTGTACTTTTCCAGTTCTTTATGAATCTAAAATCTACTGCATTTCTAGACATAAACCTGAAACAAAACGACATCAGGAACGGAAGAACACACTGAAATGAGTGATTACGTTTGACACTGAACGACTGCTTTGCTGCCTAAAACTGATTGTCACTGGAAACCCTTTTGATTACACTACTGTCGCTGTAATGGCTGGATTTTAAAGGAAACAAAAATATGATGACAAACTGGTGTATCAAAAAGAACATCTGCTTTGTACCACAATTATTTAAGAGATGAATTCGTGTCTGGTGACAGCCACCAATGGGCAACAAGCATTTTACTCAGTATTTCAGCTGTGACACGGCATTTAACAGCTGCATCTACAATACTTTAATAAAACATAAGACTTTCTAAAGTTGTTTCTGAAGGTACAGCATTAACTATTCTGTCAACAGTGGTAAACTCAAAAGCCCAAAGTCATTGCTTTGGTTATATCTCACACTCTGCGGTCTGTGTCGGAAGGCACTTCTTACTCTAAGAGGACAATGCAGAGAACATTCTCATCACAGCGGTCACATTCTCACTGACACGTTTCAATCATGCTACACGAAGGATCTCATGAAATTATGTTACAGGTTTTCAGCTTTTGTTTTAGTGACAGTGACTACTAATATACTGTTGCTAGTGGATGGAGAGCAGGACTGTATATGGTATCTGACATTCTTCAAAAAATAAACTGCTTCAATAAGTTCGTCAGGCCAGCGGGTAAGAAATTGTGTGTTTTATGTCTTATTTGCTTACAATTTGGCATTTATTCTGTCAGCAATACACTTGTGAGAAGATCAATGCCACATCACTAGCATAGATTGTAAATAAAAGATGGAAGTAGCCTCTGGGTCTGAATAGTGAAGCCAGTGCAGAAGTGCCTACAGCTGCATTCTTTCTGATGACCAGCAGAGGGCAACCCTTCTGGTTGTAAAGGGAAATCTAATAGTATAGAAGTCAATGAGAAAATGACCCTACTTCTTCCCTGATCTGTCACCTCAGTAAACTTTTTATATATGAGTTAGTGATCTCAATGACTTGTTTCAAGAACTTTTTGAATACAGCATCGTGTTCATTTGGTAAATGATGGCGTAATTGAGAACAAAATTCCAGATTTAAGGCTTCAAAAATGTAGTCCACAAACTAATGGCTGATGTCACAGTCATTACATCCATCTTTTATGTACAATCTATGGTCTGCAAGGTAGCTATGATGCTCCTGCCAATAGCTTAGCTTAGTTAGCTTAGCACACAGACTGGAATCAGAAACAGCTAGCCTGGCGCTGTGGGTAGCAAATCCCACAAACCAGTACCTCTAAAGATCACTAATTAACATCTTATCTGTATAATCTGTACAAAAACATATCTGTAAAAATAGCAGGTTGTGGTTTTACAGGTGCTGGTTTACAGATTTTGTTACCTTTGCACAGGGCTAGGCTAGCTGCGAACAATAAAGCAGGAGTGTGGTATTAATCCTCCAATTTAAATCTCAGCAAGATGTCAAATAACTATTGCTTTAATGATTTTGACAGTTTTTTTTTTCATTTAACTGAGCACATATTTCCTTGATTCTGATATTCTTATAAGGTAATTTTTGTATGAACCTGATAAACCAGCAGAAAAATAACATTACTGTGATGTTTTTTTGCCACGGTGCACATCTTAGACCCATTAATGCCAAATGTACCTCTGCTTTACATAACTCACCCCATTACATCTCTCTCTTCCCACCTTTAGCTAATGAACCGGTTATCAGATATACAGTTTGAGGCTGAAGAGGAGCTGGGAAGCTATTAAAATCAAATTGCTCCGGTGAAAGGTAAGGTTGGCAGTTTAAAGCAGAGGCTGCGAGAAGGTTGCATTTTATCATTTCTGACATGACGGTCCACTCCCACGTCCTCGAGGCCCATTTCTGAATGACTTTTTTTCCTTTTTGCTGGTTGTAACCGATTAAGGGCTTTAAGCTGATTCATCACTGCCATCAGCATCAAGCTGTTTTTTGTGTAAGGCATTGATCAATTTCACATTCTTAAGAGGACGCCGAGTGCAGTGAGTGTGGGAGCACTGTAATGTGTCAAAACCTGGTGGAGTTTCTTCCTCGAATTGGTTGCTGAGGCTGCACATTGCTGATGTGGTTTCATCAATTTCGGAACAAAAGCCTTTTTTTTTTAAACATTTAAACCTTGGTGTGTTGACTTCTCGTAAGTTGTAGTGCAGTGGCTTCAAAATCAAAACATGTGGGCGTCATGCTGGCTTTGACAGGATAATGACGATATAAAATGCTTTAAAACTACGCTTAAAGGATTTTTGGTGCAATCTTTGAAGCTACTTCTGCTGTCACACAACAATTCAAGAAAGGGACACAATCCTCCTCGGGATTCTTTCCATGTACCACTCACTCTACAGTTGACACTATTGTCTGTAAGTATCGCCAGGAAATTATATATTACACATGTCACTATACATATTTCTACAGCGTCTCTACAGTGGTGGGTAAAGTGTCCAGTGTTGGTTGAGCAACTCCCTGTCATTGGAGGGGTCTCAGGCTGCAACTCGACTCGCAGCCACTAGAGGGCGATGGCGCCTCTTCCTGGTGCTGCCTCTCCTCCTGTTCGGGCTCATCAGACAGAAAGCTGGGGAACGTCTGTGCTCGAGGGATGAACGTCATCGCCAGGCCGCTTCCTGTGAGGGAGAAAAAAAGAAGGGGGGAGATGGAATCAATGGAGCAGGAATAGAATAAGTTGATGAGGTGCATTTAGCTGGGCCTTACAACTCAAACCATACAACACTGTTTATATACAGTGTAGTCATGGTACAACTGTTGCTTAGCTACAGTAATAATATCTTTATGAAGAAAAGAAAATTATGAGAATGAAATGATCTTTTTAAGCTTTTCTCAGAGAAAACAACAAAAAAAAACAACATAAAGTTGAACAATTCTAACCAATGCGATATAAAAGCGGCCTTCCATGTCAGATAAACAACTTCATTTCACTGTCTCATCTTCTCAGAATGTCTGCTGTCATCTCTCTTTCCCGCATCCCCCCCCACCTTAATTTGAATTAATTGGGCCAATTTGTTCTGCGCTTCATTTTGGTTAAACGCACCGAGCGGGAGTAATGGATACTTGTGGGCGGAGGGCTGTTCCTTGTGCAACTGTGAGGCCATTAATAATATATTAGGATGCTGTTTGGAGATGTGCACACAGAGGTAGGTTGAGGATAAAGTGGCTGGCAGGCTGCTGATCATGCACCAAACAAGGAGGAAGTGGCCAGTGATCAATATTTCAGGAGGTGCAAAAAACCCAACACACCACTGTAATCAACTCTAACCTATAGCATATATGGGACCCGATAACACAGCAGGCCAGAGGAGGTTGCTGCATGTTGGTATATATCAAACATCACAAATCAATTCCCCTACAGAGGTTAATTGAAATTTGATTAAGAAATTAAAATCGGATTGTTTTCTTCCAGGGCTATATTGCGAAAATTGACTAAGAGATCATTTTCTCTAGCGTTGTTTGTGCTGAAATTCTTATTAGCAAATATGATGTTAAGCTGTGCAAATCAATCAAAAGAGACTGTCTGTGTGTTTGTGTGTGTGTGTTTGTGTAGCCACCAGCACCAGCCCAGCCGGGATGCCACCAAAGGGAATCGGGGTTCAGAGACGCACTGCTAACTCACCACGACGTTGAATATAAAACATGACCCAGACAGCCTGGCAATCAATGTCAAGTGGCTGTGTGAGTGCATGTCAAAGCCACAGAGAGAGAGAGAAGTCTGTTTAAAAAAAAAAAAAGAGCGTGAAGAGAAATGGTGCGCGACTAAAGCGAGACACTGAGAAGGAAAACACAGAAAAGGCATTTTTCCTGTGCAAGTTAAGGGAACAGCTTGCAGGAGGAAGCACAAGAGGGGCCGGTGTGGGTGTGAGGATGAGACCAAAACACCAGCCATAACAGGTGAGTCATACATACACACCTCTGTCTGCTAGTGCTTTCTCTTCCACCACTCCCTGAAATCAAGAAAAATAAGATAAGGGCTCCCAGCTTAAGGCTTTAAATGCAGCTCAATCCACGCTTGAGAAAAAAAAAAACAGTGCAGGTTAAAAAAAGGGGGGCACCGCGTTGTACTTAATAGATTGCTGAAACGACTGGTGCGCAACCAGGCATATCCTTTTCACATCTTTGCCAAGACAATCCCTCTCCTCAACCAAGGCCAATTTAGGCTGTGAAAAAAAACGGAGGCAGGGAGCCCAGTTGCCGACAGAGAGGGTGAAGCAGATCTCATCATCTCCTCAGTCAGAAACAGTGGCGTTTGCTGTGCGGTGCCAGACCCCTGACGAGAGCCACGCTTTTGGACACGAATGTTAGACACACTTGCACGCACGCACACACAAAAAAATAATAATAATAAAAAAAAAACACAGAGAGATGATGGTGTCAGCATCCCTTCCTCCTCTGCTATCCCTACGAGGAGCAGACAGTGATTTGTCAGTGCCTTTTCATTACCAGGGAAGGTCATGTCATCCTATCTGGCCTGGGGTGGCAGCTGCTGGGCCGGAGCAGACAGGACAGGCGGGGAGGCCACTAACACACACACACACACTGACAAGAGGGAATAGCAGAACCCGGATACACAGGCAGCTATTCATGCAAGCATGTTGACACACACATACACACCTGTCTGCGCCTTCTTTCCTCAAAGTGTGACAACCTAGATGGCATCCCACGAACAGAGAAATGGAGGCTGAATGTGCCACAAACTACAGATTATGCACGACTGCTGACATGCGCCATTGTGTCATCTGCGTCGTGAAGAAGCCACCGGAGCAACAACACGCTCTAAGTGATAAAAACATGAATCCAATCCAGCCTAAAGTCTAGATCAGCTCATTTAAATCTGGATAATGTGCACTAATGAGACTAAAAACTTCCCAAGCATCCACCAGGAAAATGCCGAACCAGTTGAACTCAGTTTTACCTGGTTGTCATGAATTTTTAATGCGATTCAGTTTTTGCATCTACATCTACAGTATTCCATGTTGCCTGATGCAGATAAGATCATGTTATCCTGTTCTCCTATCATCTTGTCCCAGTGCCTTTGATACTTGCTACCTCTCGGTAAAATCCCCTCGTATCACTCCCAGCCGATCAAACTAAGAACAGCACTCCATTTCATTAGAATTGCTAATGCTACGGCACTAAACTGTGCCGCACGATAAAATGTAGAGTGAGGGAGAGAAAAGACAGAGTGCATGTGGAAAAAGCAGGGAACAAATGACAGAAAACGAGTACACACAAAAAATACAAGTATTCTTGTCCCTTTGCCTTCCCAATATTAGAGTTGGTAATTGAACCGTTTCCGACAGGCGTGGCGTCTCGCTTTTTCAACTCCCAAACTTTAAAGTGCACTTATTTCTATGCATCAGCAAACTCGGAGAACACAGCAGTTTCACTCAAATGCAAAAGAGTGAATAACATTAGGAGAGTAGAAGTGGAAGATGGCACAAAGTAGATCCATTGTCTTAGTAGACGCTGTAGTTTCTGGAGATTAAAACATCTGTGTTAGGTTTTATTAAATAGAAATCTTCCGGGGCTGAATTTTCTTCCAAAATGATCAAAGCTGTTTGTTTTTCCACGCCACGTCTTCCACTTTCTTTTCAACAAAACACATTTGACTTCTTTGAATTGAATTATTATTTTCAATTATAGCAAACAAGGCTTCTGGGAGGTGTTTTTGAGACGCTTCCAGATAAATAAAAAGCAGATGTGAAAAATATTAAAATAAAGGAGTTACACTCCTTTACTGCCAGTTTTCCCGTTAACTGAGGCAAAGAAATAAACAAATAGGTGAATAAACCTCAAAGGGTAAAGGAAACTATGTTCCTTAATTATTCCCCCGGACCCGCAGGGTATTTGAAAGCAACCCGAGCATGACTCAGCAAATTGACTGTGCTGATTGGATATTCATCATGCACACAGTGATACAGCCAGGGAGCAAACACAGCCAGACATCATGGTCCAAAAACCTGATTTCTTGCCTCTATTCAGATCCAAACTATTAGTCCAAGAACTAACGGCATCAGTATTACTAAAATATATTTTAAAAACAGCTGATCTTCCGCTATGCTCACTGAACGTGTGACAGATTGTGTACTTTGTGTTTGTCCCACTGTTAGAACGTGTGAGGTCCTGCTAAGGCACTGATTTAAAACCAGAGGTGTTTCTGCAGCTCCCTGGGTTCACTTGGAAAGATGTCAGAACAGCTCATCTGGTTTGACGAAACGGTAATGCTGGATTAATTAAAAATGATTCAAATTTGTCCACATGTTCAGTGAGCTGTAACACCCTAACAGCAACACTTTAAAATGTGTCAGAAAAACCTGCTGGCAATCAAGCTGAGTGGCGAGTTAGCTAATGGATTTATGGTTTACAATTGATTACTCAAAGTGCTAGATAAACAGAAACAGTTAACTAAATAAACAGCTAAAAGTAAGGCATGAACGGTTAAAGCATCCAGCATCTGCTACTTTGATTGGTTGTAGTTTAAATATAAACTTGATCAAACTGACCAAATTCTGCCAGCTATATGAAATAAACAGACTGTAACTATGGACAGCGCATATATAAAGTCTGCTTGCTTTTCAACATTGAATTGCGGTTAAGTTAATTTGACTTTTTTGACATGAGTTCCCCCCCAAATAAAAGACTCTTTTATGTCAAAATGAAAACAGATTCGACAAAGTTATGACAAATAATTATAAAATGTCATAAGCGTTAACCCCCTTTAAATCAGTATTTAGTAGATGCACTTTTGGCCGCAATTACAGCATTGAGCCTGTGTTAATGGGTTTCAATCAGTCTTGCACAGCTGGAAATTTTTACCCCATTCTTCTTTGCAAACTGCTCAAGCTCTGTCACATTGCATCGGGATCGTGTGTGAACAGCCTTTTTCAAATCCAAACACAAATTCTCAATTGGATCGAGGTCTGGGCTCTGACTCGGCCACTTCAGAACATTAACCTTGCTGTCTTTAAACCATGACTGTGTAGCTTTCACTGTATGCTTCAGGTCATTGTCTTGCTGGAAAACAAATCTTCTTCTAAGCTGCAGTTCTCTTTCAGACTCCAGGATTTCCCTATATTTTGCTGCATTCATTTTACCCTCTCTTTACAAGCCTTCTGGGGCCTGCTGCTGAGAAACAAACTCACATTATGATGCTGCCACCACCATGCTTACTCGTGTGGATGGTGTGTTTGTGGCAATGTGCATTGGTGTCCATCAAACATAGCGTCCAGCCTGATGGCCAAAGATCTCAATTTTTCCCTCATTAAACGAAAGAACCTTCTTCCACTTGACTTGAGAGTCTCACACATGCCTTTTGGTGAACTCCAGTTGAGATTTAATATAAAATTTTTATAAGAAGTGGCCGCTCACTGCTACATTCCAATGGTGGCCTCCCTCACTAGTCTCTTTCTTGCACAGTCAGTTTCTGAAGATGGCCTGCTCTAGGCAGATTTACACCATATTCCTTTAATTTCTTATTGATGGATTTAACTGTACTCTACAGAATATTCAGTGACTTAAAAATGCTCTTGTACCCATCCGCTGACTTATGCTTTTCAATAATCTTTCGACAGAGTTGCTTGGAGTGCTCCTTTGTCCTTTGTCACTGATTCACTTTCCACATACAGGTGTGTCCACATTTCTCACCACTCACTTTTGACACATTCAATGCACTCAGATGATCTCCATTTCACTAGTTGTGTGACTTCTAACAATTAGCGAAATGCAATCACTTATTTTACATTTTAATTAGACTTAGATTTGCTTTCTTGTCATTTAACAGACACAACGTCAGTGCACATATCAAACGAAATTTCGTTTCCTTGGTTCACTTAGAAGTGGACACAAAAATTGTCGAGAATTTAATATTCACAGAATATAGAAACATGCTAGTGCATAAAAGAATAAGGTGACAAGTGGAAAAGTGGCATAGTGAAAGTTAATTGACATAACTTTGTAGAAACCTGTTTTTCTTTGGCATGAAAGAGTTTTTTGTAAATTCCTGCCAAAAAAGTCTAAAATAAATTGACCGATAAAATGGAAAACCATCCAAGAGGTTGAATACTTGTTATGGGCACTATACACCGATCAGGCATAACATTTAAACCACCTGCCTAATATTGTGCAAGTCTCACTTATGTGGTCAAAAATGCTCTGAACCATTGGGCATGGACAAGAGGACCTCTCAGGGTGTCCTGTGGGGTCTGGAACCAGGATGCTGGCACTGGATTCTTTGGGTACTCTGTCTTGTGCAGTGGGGCCTCTGTCAATCAAACTTGTTCCACTGCATCCTGTTGATGCTTGATCAGAATGGGCTGTAGGAAGTTTGGAGGTCAAATCCACATGTTGGGCCATTGCCATGTTCCTCAACATGTTCCTGATTGTTTGATGTTTTTCCATGTGTTGGGGTGCATTTTCCTGCAGGGGTAGGCCGATGACATTTGGGATTTCCATTTGCATGAGGGAGTGTGCTTGTTGTGGGATAATGTTTATTTGGATGTCTAAGTTTAATCAACATGGATGGCAAAATCCAAGATTTTCCAGCAGAACAGCCCATAGTACCAATATGATCAATGTTATTCACTTCACATGTCAGTGGTGATAATGTTGTGGCTGATCGGTATATATCCCCTTTCATGTCATAATAAGCTATTGTTTTTTTTTAGTTAAATCAATTAAACAAGTGTGAAATATGTGTGTTGGGGTTGATAGAAGGCGTACTTTGGGGGTACATCACTAAGCAAAGGCTGGGAACCACTGAGCTACAGTCCCTCTTGCGTGCGCATATAAAATGTAAATGACCTCCAGAAAGGTGGAGACCTTCTGCCAGTGAGGAATCAGTGCAATTACTGTATATGGCTATGCTCATCTGAAAACGGCTTGCAGCTTCGTTAATGGCAGCAGCAGTTCCTGACGTGTGCGCAGCTCTCCTGACATGCCTTTTCACAATCCAAACCTCCCATGTCAAAACGGGACTTAAACTCCCGTCACTCCTCAGAATCACCTTGTCGTCCTCCTTGTCTGACGAGACCTATCGCAGCGTCCTCAAACACACTGATGCATTCAATTTATTCATGGGAAAGGAGGGGAGATAATGGAGGCACTGAATGTGTATGAGCGGGAGAAGGTGGAGGGTTGTTCCGAGCTGGACGGACACACAGAGAAAGTGTGGGAGGACCAGTGGAGATGCCAAGGTGATGGATGAGAGAGAAGCTCCTCTGCTCACCAGAGTTTGGCGAGGAAGAGTTTAAAAAGGAGACTTTACAGAGAGTGGGCTTATAAATAATGACCCCGAGGTGGAAGCTTCTCTGTTTAGTGTATATGAGTAAAAAAAATGTTGATGTTTGTAATGAAACACTTCGCTTTTAAGCTTATCGGGCCACAATTAAATGATAATGAAAAAAAAAATTCAGCCTTAGCTTTTCAAAAGAAAATTATGACGTCAGAGCGACTTTCATCTTTGCCTGGCTTTCTGTTTTGCTCTATCAGTGAAAGCCAAAAGGCCTATAATCCTCAGATAAGTCTACTAATCAACTAATACCATGGACAGAGCATAATCGCATCAGCTCACTAATCACCTTTCTGCCGCTGGTCTACATCTAGACATAAACACACACACACACACACGCTTAGTCTTTCTTAAGTATACGTGTACATTTAGTGCATCTAAAGGACAAACCGCACTAAGCTTGGATGCTGTAGACCTGTTGTCTTTTTAATGTATTCAGAGTGACTCTGTCTTCCTCACTTGCACAGACATAAACATGAACGTGCTTCCTTTGCAAGACACCACACACACACACGAATAATTTGTTGTGTAAAATGTAATTTAGATTATAGGTCTGTTTGCTTTTGGATATCAAAGAGAAAAAAAAACTTCCTCACAGAACTGATTCAGCTCAGCCATGTTCTCGGGGTATGTTGTGTTAACAGCTCTCTTGCAGTCATTCTACAGCATCTCTGGTGAGTTAAGGTCTGGCCTCTGGCTGGTTCAAACTAAAGTCAGTTTGTTTGCCATTCTGTAGAAGATTTACTTTGATATTTATAGCCATTGTAAGGCTGCATCACCCAGCTTCTACTGTGCCTCAGCTGGACTGCCACCCAGACATTATGCTGGAGGATTCATCCATCCATAACCTATGAACCGCTGTATACTGTAGAGGGTTGAAGCCTATCCCGACTGAGTTAAGGCAAAATGCATGCTGGAGGATATCTTAATAAACTTGGGAATCATTTTTTTCCCTCGTGATGGCCAGCTGTCCAGGCCCAGACACAACAAAGCAACTCCCTCCACTATACTTCACCTTTGGGTTGATGTTTTTACAGCATGTTGGTATGCAGTGTCCTTTTGTAACAGGGATGTCCTAATCAAGTGAAACTGCCCCCGATCCATTGTGAGTCATATAATATTTTGCATCTACCAATACCAGGTTGCCATCCAACTTGGTATCGGTAGATATACAGTTGAAGTGTATATTATCTAAGTTATTAAAATACAAATCCAATGTATGTGCATTAAAAAAAACAATTGCATTTCTGCATCAAAGCTGTTCCTTAATGACATGTAGGTGGTCACAAACCCTATTGTAAAGCTCCGGGCCTGAGAACAAAGCATTGTTTGAAATGTATCGTCATGAGGGTAGGGTGTATGTTGGCTCCACAAGCTTCAAAAGACAAACAAAAACATATATTCTTTACATGGACAGCAGAAAAAAATGATTGTAGATTAGCTGCTGGTTGCTCCACCAGGTGGAGGCTCTCGCTTTTTATTACTCAGACGAAGGTCAGTGCAGTGAAGGCAAGCATGTAGTATTGTGGGGGTTTAGGTAGCAATGGGCCACCATGACAAAGACTACTGTGCTGGTTAATGGCCTCCAGCAGTGCTCATGTGCTTAAATCAGGTCTTACTATAATGGTCTTATAACTAAAACAACAACATCAGCAGAAGACAAACGTCCACTGTGCTCAATTTTTGCTATCGATTAAAATGTTGGGGAATATTGATGAAGAACATTAATCAAAATTTGCATCCCACCAATGTCCTGCCACAATTAATCATCTTGCCTTGCGACACCTGTGTGACAGCATATGTAAACAAAGGATTAGGCTTGTGTTTATGCTGATGTCGAACAGTTCAAAAATGCCTTGACTGGCCCAGACCTCCAGATCAGATCAGAAAATCCCCACTTTTTATACCTCACACAGTGCTGTACGCTTTTCCCAAACAATTTAGTTAGTTTCATCAGTACAAAACACATTTTCCAAGGACCGAGGAGCATCAAGGCGATCTTTGTGAAACTTCAGGCGTGCACTGATGTTCCTTCCTCTGTGGTGTCCTGTCATGGACAACATGCTCCATGCATGATTTGCATATAGTAGATTCACAAACAGATATCTTAACCAGCTCCAGTGATTCCTTTCAGCTTTTATCTGCTACTCCGGGCTGCTTCCATTTTTTACCTCACTGAGCATTCTGCTTTGTGCTTTCAGAGTCATCTGGCTGGCCGCTCACTTCCAGGGAGACCGCCTTCAGGACTAAATTGTTTCCATTTACACCCATTTTGCCAGTGGACTGATGAATATCTAGACTCTGGGAGATAACTTTGTAACACTTTCCAGCTTCATGCAAATCAGCTATTCTTGATTATAAGTCTCTAATAGCTCTAATCCACACCACCAATCATGTTCCATTGATTGAACTCCAGATTTGTAAACTCCTGACTCCAATTAGCTTTTGTTGGTGTCATTAGCTGAGGGTTACACATTTCTTTTCTAAGCTACACCATGCATGTTTCAGTATGAACAAGAACAATACAGCGATTTCTGTATTGTTAAAAAAACAGATTGTATTTATTCATAATTCAAACTGATCGTAAAAAATAATCTGATCATATTTCAAGATAACTTTCTACATTAATGCAGATATTTCTATTAAATTCCTGAACGATAATGCCTTCAGTCTGGACTTCAGAGTTAAGCAAATTAATATAAAGTTTCCTAATTATTTTCACATGAATGATAAGATTACAAATATGCAACGGCCAGGAGAATGGAAAAGACTCTGCTAAAGAGAAAAAGGTTAACAAGACAGAGGATACAGATGGATCAGAGGACAGAGTTCACTAACCTGCTGACCTGACTGAGAAAGCTGTTTCTCTGTGTGGGATTTCTGGCTATAAACAGTGCTGACAGCATGTGGGAATACTCTGCAAGATTTAGTTTTCTTCAGGCGCTTTTCAGGTGTGCATCGGACACAACCTACTTTGCAGGCCAGACATGGAAGACAAAAACTATTAGCCCCTAAAAGCGAGATTTTACTTCTTGCCTGATAATGGAAAATGCATTGCTGGAATCCTTTATAGAGTCATTTTTAGAAATGTGAAGTCAGTAATGTGTAGAAAACAACACTGTTAAAGGAAAATAAAGCCACTGGAATTGAAATATATTGCTAAATTTTGCAATGTGGTAACTGTAAAAATCCTCATTAGCAGTGTGCACTGTCCTCTCACTCTGTCTTTCCTTCGCAAGCAGGCAAAGATATAGCAGTAAGATAATTAGTAACTTCTTGTTTGTACCTTGGTAACTGTAGAGATCCCCCACGCTGGTCTGACGCGTGATGTGCTGCCAGTAGGCGCTGCGTGGCAGGGAGATGGACTTGGTTAACGTCTCTCTGGAGTGGATCTGAAACAGACAGCGAAAGTGTCTCTCACTTCTCCGTCACTCACTCACGACGCGGGAACTGCTCTGTGTATGTCAGTAAACAAAGGGCGTGAACAGTGTGGCGCATCGCAGGCTGAATGGCTGCTTGATGGGTGAGATGAGGATTCATTTGGGATCACGACGCTGTTTCTCCAACGAATGATGTGTTTTCGATTTCTATTTGCAACGCCAAACTTAATGCCCAAATCTAGTAGCTAGAAAACTGATTGAAATAAATTGATATTTTACCCAAAAAAGCAAAAAAATATGCATTCGCTCAGTCATAAACGTGCTGTGTCACCCAATCTGCAACATAACTGCAATATTTTGTGTCGCCATCCATACAATTTATAGAGCTGATGGTAGCTGCATTTGGAAATGTTCCCAAATGGTGGGGTCCAGGAGCATGGCCATATGGTCAAGGCTCATCAAACACTAGGCAGGCCTACATAAATAAAGAATACAGATGATCGCGGGGAGGAGGGGAGGAAGGAAGGAAGGGAAGGATGGCTGTTGTGATGGAAGGAGGTAGCGGAGGCCAAGACCGTGGGGTGTCAGAGGGCTCGTGGTCCAAAGAGGCACTTTGGAGGGAGAAACTAGACGAATGCACAAGAGAAATGTGCATTCTTTTGTGTTTTGTGTGGACATCCTCTCCAAAATCATGATTTATTGCCTTTGCATTCGCTGGTTTCTAAAAATAATTCAGCAAACAGCTTCGATAAAATGTTTGTTTGATCAGCTTAAATGAAACAGGCAGCGAAGAAGCCACCGAAATGCTAGAGAAACAAAGCATTTTTTAAAATGGAAGTGATACGTGTTTATGTGTGTGTGGACAAAAGCAGTTTTTGTTCACATTTCTCAATGTTTCTTCTGGCATCACTTGCAACCGGATACCTTAGCAAATCTTTGGAAGTGAAGGGCATTACTTAAGTATTTCTAAATCAGTGCTGTTTTAATGCCTGCACCCGTTATTAGCTGTTTTTAATGCTGGCAGTGCAACAATACAGCCGTCGGTCTTATCATGTGCAGCTGTGGATACGAGATAAACAACCAAAAAATGTGCAAATGTACCTGCGAGCTCTTCTCCATCTCCTCCATCATCCTCTCGTGCTGCTGGGCAATGGCCAGCGTGGCCGAGTGGACCCGCTGGTAGATCATCTCCCCCTCCCGCGTCTGGAACGTGAACAAACCCTCTCCTGTGTCACACATCCTGCGCCAGGAACACACACACAGAGATACACTTTGATCGTTCTCACTCTTGGATTGCTGATTTACAAATATGCATGGTTGAATGTTTGGTTATAGAGAAGGCACGCTGCTATAATAGCCCACTGAAGTCAAACACACAGAGACACAAGGAGATACAGTACACAAACATTCACAGAGGCACCTGTCACACTGTCGCCTGAAGGGCTCTGCGGTAAATGTTGATATCCTGGGATGTTTTGGATTTCCAAAGTTGCTTTGTTAAAGTTTTTCCAAAACTAAGTTTTTTTTCCCCCTCCCACTGCTTACATTTCAATCACACGCACAACACTCGCATACTAAATCTGCATGCACCCACACACACGCACACGCACACACACACCTTCCGGACTCGAATGTGAACCAGGTGGAGTCACGACCGTATCTGCGCAGGGAGCTGAGAGGCCACATGACGAGTTTGAGGCGAGCGTTGTGAATGTCCCACAGGTAGATGTTTTCATGGGTGATCTGCATGGTGCACTCCCCGTAGATGTCCAGGTTGGGGGTGGGCATCAGGTACACGTTGAAGCGCTCTGAAAGAATTCACAGTACACTTATTAAAAGGTGGGATTTTTACAGTGAAGAATACTATTAAAGTGAGCATAGACCTCTTTTTTATATCTCGCATTGGTTTATTTAATAATATATAACAAAATAACATATATTATTGCTACCAACTTTCCCAACACAATGTTTCAACGTGACAAACTCTAACAATGATTAAAACAGATAATAATAAAGAAACCAAAAACAAGCATATATATATATATACATATATCTGACATATACACATGATTGCCTATGGTGATCATAAAATTCCTTGAAGAGCTATGAGTTGGAAAACCATGATTTTTCTTTAAACCCAGTAACAATATTATATCACTCAATTTCTTTTCTTATGAAGTATGCCTCTGACTGGCACCATACTCTACATTATAAAGCTCCTATTGGTGCAAATCCCAGAGAAAAAATCAGCCTCTTAAGGTGAAAAATACACATTTTTTTATAGTTGGTATCATCAGAATAGACAAAAATATGAACATTTTTAACCAAATTTCCACCATCGTATAACTGGTTTGTATTATTCTGTCAAAGCAGCGTTGCACCACTGAAGACAATATGTACATATCAATGAGCCTGCAAAACTTCAGGACTCTAGCTACATAATATCTGAAGTTATGGCACTTCAAATATTGCTTCACAGATTGGCATAAAGAAAATGGCACAGAAATTGCCTTGACACCACTTTCTGTAAGAATTTTTAACTCATAAACTGATGTTACCTCTGACCCCAGATTATACACGTTTATTTGACAACATATGTATGCACAGAAAAAAATCTGGCAAATATGAGATGGTCCGGTGTGAACTTTTTTTAAAAATCTGGGTCATTTAGGAGGAACGACCCTAATGTGTCATTAACAATGGCTTCACATAATGTGCTCAAAACCCTTCAGTGATATTTCTCCATATTTATTTGTCAATTAATAGATGGATAAAAAGCCACACAAGGAAATATCATGGAGTGGCACTTTGTTTCCACCTAAGTTGTGCTTTTTGTGTTTTCCTTTTTCTTTAGTGTGATGTAGCTTTTTTGTGCTGTGTAAAAGGTCAGCAGAATGACAACGCCCAAAGCCCACACCAAATCTGACTGATTCTCTCCCACAGCTCCTCACCTGCCTGAAACACCTCATTTGAAATCTTGGCTTTTCTTTCCTTACTTATTTATGTCACCACACATTTGCATAATGCCTGCCCAGCAGCTAGTCTGGCACATCCTCAAACAACGAATGGGCAGCTTCCTCGCAGTCTGCCATTATTTCCTCACTAGAAGTGCTTCTCCTAGGGGTGCATGCCTACACTTGGAGATCTGGGGTTGCAGTACATTTTCAACATTTCTTCGCTTTTGTCAGGCCAGCTGACCAATCAGAGCAGACAGGGCTTTTGGAGAGGGGGGGCTTTAAAGAGACGGAAGCCAAAAATAAGTATTTTAGACACAGGATGAGAAGAGATACTGCAGCAAAGTGAAGTACGAGAAAAAAAAAGTGTCTTTTGAACACTAAAGCATCTAAACATATTCGAGAAGACCCCCCCAAAAAATGATAAACATATAAATGTGTGTGATGTGGGCTCTTTAAAAGGCACTGGCACTTCATGCCTATGCACTCTGATCAAGTCATGGATTATTTTTCACTCCGCGCTATGCAAATTGCTGATATTGACTGTTAGTGGGATGGAAAGATTCGATTTTTTTTCTATAGCCTGGGAGCATGAAACTCATGGTTACTAAAATACTGCAGGAGTATTTTTATAAAATAGGTCAGTCTGTGTCAATTCAGGAAATGTTCATGAGATCTGTTCCTCCACTGTCTCAGACGTTATTCAGAGTTTACCTATTTGTAGTTTGAGATCCAAAACTAAGTTCTGTATAATAATCTGACTGAATTTTGAGAATTTTGGAAGCAACTTGTTGCTTTGCACATATAATGATGACATACGCTGATCAACCATGACATTATGACCACCTGTCTAATATTGTGTTGGTCTCACTTATATGGTCCAAAATGCTCTGAACCATTGGGCATGGACACAAGGAACTCTCAGGGTCTCCTATGGGGTCTGGCACCAGGACGTTGGCACTGGATCCTTTGGGTACTCTTTCTTGTGCAGTGGGGCCTCTGTCAATCAAACTTGTTCCACTGCATCCTGTTGATGCTTGATCACAATGGGGTGTAGAAAGTTTGGAGGTCAAATCAACATGTTGGGTCATTGTCATGTTCCTCAACATGTTCCTGATTGTTTGATGTTTTTTCCATGTGGTGGGATGCATTTTCCTGAGGAGATAGGCCAGTGACATTTGGGATTTCCATTTGCATGAGGGAGTGTGTTTGTTGTGGGACAATGTTTATTTGGGTGTCTAAGTCTCATCAACATGGATGTTAAAATCCAAGGTTTTCCAGCAGAACACCACATAGTACCAACATGATCAATGTTATGCACTTCACCTGTCAGTGGTCAGAATGTTGTGGTTGATCGTTGCGTGACATATATAGACCCTTAAATAAACTAGTTTTTGTGTTCCTATGAATGCGCCTACATCACCATTTTGCCATGTCAAAATAGCAAAAATAACTGGCTTGCCACACATCAAATTCTATTGATGTTAAAGGCCTCAAAAGTTGCTGAAATGTAGAGCAAAGCCTGTATTTTTAGTAGGAAATAGGGATACATCCATATATATATATATATATACACCTAAAGGAACTTTCTGGGGCTTCAGTGCCACCCTTGTTTGAAAACGTTGCTCTTTTTTTTCCATTTTCAAGGGACACTTCCCAGGTAAGATGTTTTTTTTGAGGGTGAAAGGCAAAAACTGCCAAAATTCAGAACTTCCAAATAACAAACAAGCAAAGTCTGAGCAAAAATCCGAGACAGTGGAGCAACATCGCTATTTGAATTGACAGGGGCTGACCCAAATCATGCAGAAACAAATGACTGTCTCACAATGTTGGATGGTGTTTTGTCTGTCCAATCAGTACTGTACTAACCCATGACTCACTTTTAATTTGTTAAATTCATTTTCTAGCCGATACAGTAAAATTAGATTAAAACAACCCAGACAAAGAGTATTTCAAACACTTCTTTACCTGACATCGGCTACAATAGATCTATCTAGTCATCTAGTGAGCTGTATTGGGATCAAGGAGCCAAATCTGCCTGTTCACATCAAACTATCTCTCGGAGGCAGATAGAGAGAGCAAGAGAGACGGAGCAGAGAGAGAGTTCTCCATAATCTAAATGAGTTCTCACTAATTACGCTTAATGATTCAAAATAAGCCTCGTGTCTGGAGTGGATAGAAAATGGCAATGTCATGGTGTGGCGTATTTTTAGGGACAGTGAAAATGAACTCTGATCTAATTATCGGCCCCTGCTGTTTGGGGAGGGCTGCTAATTGAAATTGCAGGCTAAAACCCTTTTGTTTCATCCACCCAAAGAGGCAGCAGAGAGGTAGCTGAAACCTTTGCATGAACGTCAAACGGCAGCTGAAAAAAAGAAGAGAGAGGGACTGTTTTGTCACAGTTCAATTGGTTCGCCCCGGCACAGTCAAAAAACTTGTGCATTGATATTTTAAATAAATGAAGCCAAGTTATGTCGAGGAGCACAATTTCACTTTACGGCTGCGGTGAAATGAAATGGGTTGAAATGATGGCAGATTCTTTTCAATTACTCGCCCTTTTACAACTTTAAACTGCTCCTTTTTTTGCCTGTTGCCTTTTCGATTTCCTCCGCGAGTTTACAAATTACACAGAGAATGAGCTCGACTGTGATAGCAGAGCCCTGTTGTCTCCCCTCTTTTCCATTTCCATTTCCTGTGAGTGGAATATCTGGGGAGGCACATTTATTTCACATGGCTTTAGGAGCCATAATCTCATCCATCTCTATGACAAGCTTCATTATGAGGGAAGCCAGTGATGCACAGCACTTCTCATTAGGCCTGGAACAGAGCCCCGGCCACAGCCTGTGACCTGTGCTCACACACACACACACACACACACACACACACAGGTTTCCTGCAACACACACATCCAAACATACTTCTGAAGCTGAACCATCGTGTGTTAATGTAACTAAAGACTGCAACAGGGGATTTCGCATCAGATATTGACAGAAAATGGCCCTTATTAGCCAGGCTTAATTGGACAGTGGCTGTTCCACTCCTCTAACCCTCTGAGGTCTCAGTTGCTTTAACACATACAGGCCCATACTGCAACGGCTAGGTTCTCGGTGGCGGGCTGAGTGAGAGAGATTGACCCTGAATGGCTGTCTGTGTTAGCAGGGACTAATTGGGCACTCACCGTTCTGCTCCCGCTGCACTCCTGCTGCTAACAGGTCTGGCTCTCCCAGGCTGATGTCGTTGAGACGGCTGCCCAGGCACTCCACGCACAGCAGCTTACACCATTCCTCTGCATCCAGCTCTGCACACAGCCACACAGCGGCACAGCGGTAAGGCATGTCCAGCATCAAACAACACAAACACACAAACACACACGCACCTCCTCCTCACATGCACAACACTGCATACATAATAAAACATCTCCTCCAGATTATACGACTGCTGTTAGTGTGTTTACACATACACATGCACATAAATCACCTGAGAAATTTCAGAATAAAATGTTGCACGTGTGGGACATGAGTAGAGCTAACAGCTACTGGGATGGGGCAGGGAGGGAGGGAGACAAATCAATCTGATCGATTTGGTGCAGATTAAAAGAGGCAGCACGTTCAGCAACATCCAGCAGCAAATGAAGACTGGGTTTCTCCTCCCCTCCTTTGCCAATACTCAGCTCAAAGGCCGCACAATGCAAGTGGCTCTCCAAGAACAATATGGCCGGGGTCAAATCTGAAACTAGTGATCATCTATTCAGGCAATCAATAAGCTATTTTCCAAATTGAATAAGGCCTTTATCTTGTTAATTGGAAAGGAAATGTATGCATGAAGCAAGATAATATTTCAAGAGAGTGAGTGGGTGAAATAATAGCTTTGGGAAATGCGTTTTTTTCCTTGCCTTCTTGCCGATCTACTCTCATGTGTCTTTGCTAAATAGGAAGCCACAGCTAGCAGCTGCTTGTCTTAGTTCAGAACAAGACTGGAACAAAGCTAGCCTGACTTTGCCCACGGGTCAAAGCATTTAACACTTTTATCTCATTTGTTTTATTGAGCTTCAGAGCTGCTGGTGGGTGGTTTATCTGCACCTTTGGACAGTGTGAGGATAGATCTCCACCATTTTTTATCAGTCATTAACAACAATAGGGGAAGCAATTAACAAAACAGGACCCAAGCTTAATTTCAGTAAAATAAAGGTGAACATAATCGACAGCATCAGCAAGCTGATTATTTTTCTTACATAAATCATGTTACATATTTTTCCCTTGTCATCCACATCCTACTTGCCCCCCAGTCTCAGAAAAACCATGCTAAGCTACATAAACTGTCTTTTAGCTGTACATCATATGTCCCAAACAAAGCCCACCTACCAGCACCAACAAAGCTCATTAATTAACATGTTGCATCTTGTTAGTTCTATCTGCCCAAAAACCAAAGTCGAGGAACAACTTGTTGAGGTTTCCACAAGAAGCTCTCTGTCTCTATCCCTTGGCTGGGCGCTGTAACTTATAGGAATCCTGTAAACAGCTGAGCAAACCAGCGTTTGCTTCATATTTATTGTACAAACATGAGAGTGGTGCCAACCTTCTTAGAGACCTCTGAGCAAGAACGTAAGTAAGTGCTCCTTTAAGGATTCGTTTGAATGGCAATTTTGAGAATTTCCGGTCCAAGTCAGTAATTATGACAATTATTGACTCTTCGTAAAGTAACAATCGGGGTTTTAGGCAACTGAGCTCTGTGGGAAGTCATGTCTGTTATGCTGACAGCTGGCATTTAAAGAAAGAAGGGCATTCATTGTAAAACAGATTTCTATTAATTGGAGGCTAAGTGGAGACAAAGGATTTCATGAATCAAATCTGAAAGTCTGTGTGGCAGTCTGTTATTTGTGAATACCAATTTTCCTTCCTGTTAAGTCAGAAAAAATACTGTTTACAAGGCAGAAGATTTCCAATTGTCTTATGTGAGCTTTTGGTGAAAGTCACTGAAGTGCGAAATGAGGCGAGCTCCACAGTTGTTTATCTTCGTGAAGCTTCCTGGCCCTGGGGAACTCTGGGATATGTAACTACGGCCACTCGTGTGTACAGAGGCACATGTGGATGCGTGGGCACTGCCACCACATTTCTGTTAATCAAAAATCACCGTTCGCTCGAGTAATGTGTGCGCGGACAGGTATTCTCACCTCAAACTGTCTCGTGTGATCGCCAACATTGTAAGACAACCTGTTTATCAGATCAACTCCGACAAACATTGCAGATGGGACAGCTGTACAATACTTTGCAGGGTGAAGGAAAGGTCTGCTGCTGCCTGAAGCGCTTCATTCACACACATGAGAAAGCAGAAATACAGATATACACATGCATTCAGAGGCAACAGCAGCTCTGCACTTTAGCTCTCTCCTCCTGCCTCCCCAGATTCAGCTTTTCTCATTCAGAGTTACTATGCCCTTTAAGTGCCCCTTAACTCCCACACTTTGTAAGGCCACTGAGTGGAAAATCGGCTAAACAAACACTTGATCAGCACAGAGGCAGCCTGGCTACTCTATGTGCCATGCACGAAGACATATGGAGGATGTTTCTGGGCGTGTAGAGACGTGGGAGTGTGAGGATGCAAGAAAAAAAAATAGATTAAGCCGGAGTGAGAGCACATATAAGAGTCGAATCAGGATTTTTTTTGTCTTTCTTTTGTCAGCAGCATCAACAGACGAATATAATATGTATATCCAGTTGCGTTTACATTTTCACAGACCCGATTTGGCTGTGAAATTTGCGAAGCTGACACACTTAATGGTGTTCTAACCGAACCTCCGGGTCACACTCTCATCTCTCTTTATGCGCGTGTTTGTCAGATGTACCCAAAGCTGTCAAAAAAAATGTGAGATTATTCCTCCTTTGTTTCAGTCCTTGTTTCATTGACAGCACACTGAAGAACAGGCTCGCGTGGAGGTCTCAGAAGGTTACATTAAAAATAAAGAATCAGGAGATCTTCATGATTACTTCTTTTTTTCTATTAGATAACCGTCAACACTTTTTTTTCTATATTTGAACAAACATCTTAAAATAAGCTTGCGGTTTTCAAATCTACACTCCCACTGGCATTGCGCTGTAGTGGAAAGGCCAAATTAGAATCAAATATAGGTTTGCTATTATGCAACCTGACCCAGCTGGTAATATTAGCTCTGGAATGCAGTTTTAGTATAATCATATAATGCCTTAAAAAGCAGAAAAAAGAACAGTTTTGATAATATTTTCTCTCTTGGACCTAAAGGAGTTAAAAAGGTAACTAAAAATCACATTTAAAAATCTATAATATCATGTTTTTCTTCTGTGTGCTCACTAGGGAGTGAGGGGAAAGGATTCCTCGAATTTTTGAGATGTGAAGGACAACAGGAGGTCGGTGGACACGGGATGATAAAGACATCCATACAGTGATGTGAGAGGAATGAAAGGGAGAAGGAATGAGTGATCATGGGAAGCAGAGCAGGAGGGAGTTCACCGCCGTAAGCTCAATAATCCTCGTCTCTCCAACTCATGTGCAGACACATGCACACCTGCAAGGCTGGAGTTAACGCTGAGATGTTCCTTCTTGTCAGTAGTAGGTTACATTACGGTGAATCCACTTCATCTGGTTTCTGCTTTTCTCTAAATCCAGCTTTGCACTTAAAGACACCTCAAACCGATCAGCTCAAATGCCTCTTTGGTTTCCTGCCCACGTTTTAGAAGCAATCTCTCCTGTTACAGTCCATAATTGGGTTGAAACACACCACAAATTATGCCCAATATCTATTTTCATACCTGCACTATGAAAATCAATATTTCGGAACAGACCCTCCCACTTCTTAATATGGCGGCAAATGAGCATCACTTGGCTAAACTCCAATTCTCCACTGCATCCTTCACCTCCCTCTTTCTTTTTCTTTCTCCTTTCGGCCTCTCACTTCTTCCTCCACCTCTGTGTGAACCTTTCAAAAACCACACCTCCAGTTTTCATCTATCAGCATACATGCATGTCTCAAGAAGCATAAAAAAGGGAACAAAAAACAACACAAAGAGCCGATTGTAATCAACGCCTTCCTCACTTCCTCGCTCCACTGTGGCTGAAATGAGCTAATTTAAATTAGTATGGAGGAAAAACGGCTCTTACCTGATTCACAGGCGAATGTCTTCGACGTGTCGTCACAGAAGATGATCGCCACAGCATGCTTTTTTGTCTCCCGTGGCATCCGGGTAATGTTCTTAATGTTATGGAGCTCAGTGATCTAAAGAGGAAAGGGAGAGTGGCAGCAGCACATTACCTTGAATGAACACAGCCGCCAGCAGCAATAGCAGCAGCAAGGCTTAATTGCCATCTTGCACAGCTTTGCTGAAAGTGCAATAGTAGTTAGAGGCTTAGCATACAGAGTAAAGCCACACAGAAACAGGGGGCTGATCTTAAGGGACAAATAAATAATAGTAGTTATTCTGCTGATTGCAAAAAGCAGTTTGAAACGGTAAGAAATCATCGACGGTGTCAGCTTGTTGCAGCGTGACGCCTGCCGCAGTGTAATGTGAGTTATTCATTTTAAAAGCACCCTGGTAATTAATGTGACCAGATGCTCACACTGTATGTACTGTACATCCATTGTTGGAGAGCATCTCCTTGAAGCTGCTCTTCCAGTCAATAGGGAGGAGCGCGATCATAAGCATCTAAATCACTTTACCAGGAGATTGATCGTGCATGAAAAAAAAGGGAAGATTACATTTAATTGAATATCATCCGCATTTACAGGCCATTTTGTTCAACAGTCGTTTTCTCTGTTCACTCTGCCTGCTAGATAAGGCCCATTACATTATTGTAGTCCATTGTGTGCTAACTGTGGGCCCTTTGCCAGGCTGTTGGGAATGAATTAGCTGGGCTCACTGCCCATATAGTAAAGCTTGACTGTTATAGGTTAAAAGACCAGACCTTATGACACACACAGCATATGTGGACTACCACTATCAGTCTGATAGCGTTACATGTTATGAATTTCCCCTCAGCATGCAAGTGCAGAGGGATTTTGAAGTGTTTCGACAGCAATGCAAGGAAATAAGATGAAAAAAAATGGAGCAGAGGCTATAATATTGAAAGATAGCAGATATTTTTCATTTGTTATTCCTTATCACCCTAAAAGATGGTATCTAAATATTTCATATGAGATACAGTATGTATTTGTCCTCAGGCAGGCAATTCATACACATAACTGACACAAAGTAGCTAAGCTTCAATAGTGGGAATTTCTGAGCCATGACTTCCACCAGCCTCTCATCTCTTTCTCTGTTTGTGTTTAGTGTGTAACCCTGCATGTTTTACCCTTTGGTGTTTGTGCGTGTGTGTGTGTGTGTGTGTGTGTGTGAGGGGAGAGATTTGGGTGCATCCCAGCCTAAGGCGCTAGAGTCCGAGCAAAGTGAATCATTTGTGATGAGACCTATTCCTCATCTCCTCTCCTATTCTTTCTCCTTGTATTTTCAAAAGTATGTGCTAAACCTTATACGAAGAAAACTGAGAGGTTGCAGCCAAGCATGCAGCCCACTGACATGCTGCTGTTTGCTTGCAAATATGCTCACAAACACCAAGTTAATATGATGTTAAGCAGATACACTGATCAGCCGCAACTTTATGACCGCTGACATGTGAAGTGAAAAACATTGTTCTGCTGGAAAACCTTGGATTTTGACCACATAAGAGGGACCAACACAATATTAGCCAGGTGGTCATAATGTTATGCCTGATCGATGTATAACGATCACCATGTACACTTTTATAATTTAGCCTGGTAGCATGCATTTGCTAATTAGCATTACACAGAAATTGCAGAGGCAGATGCACCTAGTTTTAGAATGCAATTTAGTTTTGCAGGTCCGGACCAACTAAAATCTTGACACAAGATGAAAAAAAACTGATTAGACACATTTCACAGACTTCCATCCCATAGTTGTTGACATGCCACTAAAAGCCAAAAACGCCAACATCATAAAAGAAAAAAAGAGGAGAACACCAACTGTTCCATCAGTTGACTTCATCCTCTAGGGACCATGAGTATCTGTGTAAAATTGCGAGACAATCTACCCACAACTTGTTGAGATATTTCACTGTAATCCTAAGCGATGGAGCCACCAGCAGCACAAATGTGGCTCAAATCTATCAGCCCTCTTCCATGTGTACAAGCTCTGTTTAGGCATTTAAATACAGCTCTGTCTTTCCACGTTACCCTCCTCTGTCAGGAGCTCAGGAGAGCTCGAGCAATGTAGCACAGAGAAAAACAAATTCTCCGAGAGCTAAAAATATTGCTCAAAATATTCAGGGGATGAATTTTCACTGTGTGGGCCAGTGCTCCTCAGAAAGAGAAAGCTGCATGAGGAGGGGAAGAAAAAGTGGGAGAGAGTGAAAGAGGAAATGAAGAGAGAAGGAAAAAAGCGCCCAAAAAAAGCCAATCCTCTTTGTGTTGATTGTGTAAATCAGCCACCAGTGCAGCCTATTTCCCCCCAAAGCACTGCAGCGTTGAATGAAGCCCTCAGACGGGACCTTTCTTGATCTTTGTGGCGATGCATTACCAGGTGCACTGGTGCATGTGTGCACTCATCGCTCACTCCAGCACCGGGTGTATGAGACGCCTCTGGGAGGGGGGTTATAGCCACACAGGACGCCCCATGTGACAGCATGATGTAGTAGGCACGAAGATGCTTCATTCACAATACATAGTTGATACTGTAGCAGCAAGGGGTGCGAACAAAGTGGATCAAAACATCTACCTCGCTTGTGCTCGAATGCATTCTAGGAAGTTGAGGAAACTAGAAAGCAATCAGAAGTGACTCCTTAACCTGACTCATAATCACAAGGTAGTAGAAAGAGCACTAAATCACGTCTCAAACTGTAGCCACGTAAGAAACCTGATGTCACAGTCCCCTATTATCTTCTGTTATCTCCCCTCATTACGATAAAACATTGTTCACGGTGCTACTCCTTTAACATCATCTCCACTCACCATGATAATGAGCCGTAATTGGAGTATTTCAAAGGGCTTAAGAGGCGGAGAGAGAGAGAGATATTATACTCCAGGATTATTACTTTCAAAAGAGAGGAAAAGGCCCCAGAGGACAAGATAAAGTTGCAGAATGTGTCTTAATAGATCCTTAACTCCATCATCTGTGGCCAATGGGCAGAACTTTTTTATGTGGAGATGAAAACAAGGTTCTTATCTGGTGTTTCAAACCGCTTAGCACCCAATTATATCATTTATTCCATAGGTTCAATATTCTTTCTCTTTTAATGGAGTAGAAAACGCCCTATAAGTAAGTAGTACATTTTGAGAAATCATAGTGGAAAAATCAATTTATATCACACTTCTACCAGGGCATTTGTTTCAGCATTTTGAAGAAAACACATCTTAGGCCAAAACACAATTCTTGGCTTCTCATTTTTTAACGGGTGACCACTGGTGTCAGGTTTTATCAACTGAAACTAATTAATTCCACCAGTTGGTCAAATTGGAAAACAAAAGTCTTGGCTGTTTTCTGGTAATTGTGCTCTGCATGTCAATGTCGATAGCATTTGGACCCGGCCAGAGGCTGCTCCCCGGAGAGTGACACACCAGCTTTAATCTCCTCCATGGTATTCAGGAAGACAAAGAGTGGCCGGGAGATCTTTAAGATTCCAAGATCCTCTGAGGACCACAGTAGCTGCACGTATGGCTTTTAACACATTGGTTAGATTGTAATAGACTTTAGCTCTGTCACATGGAAATGGTTTTCTGATGAGAGCATTACACCAAAGGTCAGGGTGTTACTAAATCGTTAGGAATCATACGTTGGCGATTATGAATATTGATTTCTAATTTCATGGAAATGTGGTCACTGCATGCTGCGTTATCTTGATCGACCAATGACACGACTGATATCGGCATCCTTAGACCTCACTGCTCGCAACTAAAATATTCATTTGAACACCGGGTTTGTTGAAGCAGGCTTGTTGAAGCATTGCTTGTACAGCACACAAAATCAAATATCAATTAAGCTGCATATAGCTCCAGAAACTACAATCTTCATATACACTGTGTTCCTGTAAAGCCCTTTGTAAGTAAGTACCTTTATTGGTTAGAGCGGCATGTATTGCTTTGTTGTGATTGATTAATGTACTGATTCCTTTGCTGATTAATTATTTGCTCCGTAGTATAATCGAAAACTCCTGAAGCCACAGCAGACCTCATGAAAGTCAAAGTCCAAAATTTGTTTGTGATCATAAAAGACAAGAAAAGCAAGAACATCCTCACGTTTCAGAAGCCGGACTATTTGTTTAAATCATTTTCAGTAGTGCACATGCTCATTGGGTCCAGTTTCTCAAATGGGAACATTTGCCACTTTTCTTAGTTTTCTACACAGTAAATTGAAGTTTCAGGGGTTTCTGACTGCTGGTCCAAGTAAATTAAGACATTACCTTGGGCTGTTGGAAAATGTGATGGACAGCTTCATTCTGTATGTAGACTAACTGATTAACTCAGAAAGCAATTGGCAGATTAAATAATAATGAGGCATTTACCCCAGACAGATTACTGAAATAGTCACTGATTGATTTACTGTTGATCTGCTAATTATATAATTGACTAGTTGCTTCACTTTCCAAAACAGATCACACAAAAGATTAAATAGTGAATGAAAAAAGAATGAAGCTGACGCTGTGCTTCAGTCGTTTGTTTACCTTGTGGAAGCTCCTGAAGTAGGCTGCCTTCTCATCTGGGTACTTCTCTAACCGTCTGGGTCCTTTACTGGAGGCCTTCTTGAACACCAGCCAACACCTCCGGAAGATCTGACAACAGAGAACGATGGCAGCCCCGTTAGAGAAACACAACTCGTCTGGATCGAAGAAATGCATTATGGTAACTGGAGATATAAACTAAAGCCAAGCACAAGCTGACGGTTCAGATAGGTCGACCTCAGTAACCACAAAAAACAGACTGGGAGACATCAAGCGGACGTTAACAAGACTGAAAAATGGATTTTATCAGTTACCTTCCACTATAACTACCAAAATCCACCTCAGCAAAATTTCCAAACGTCAAACCGAACCAAATATTAAAGCAGCTGTGTATACTTTTCCATCGATCAAAAACATAGACTGACCTCAGGGCTCATTCATGTAGTTTATTATTGGAAAGCACTGACATAAAGTCAATAATACTGATTCCTACACTGATTAAAGACTTAAACACACTGATTTCTACAGGACGTCATTTTATCTGGGAATACAAGGGCCGCACAAAAACTCGAAAGACTTAAAAGACATGAAACAAAAACCTCTACAAGTACATTTTTGGAATATATCTCATTCAAACCTTATTAAACATGAATTTGAATAAATACACTGATGTGTCTACGATGGCTGATAGCACTATCAAAGGCACTGCATCTGCTACAATAAAGAGCCGGTTATTCTCAGTCTTCAAACAAATGACTTTGGTGAGATGCAACATAAGGAAGTATTGATTGGTTGTATGATTATTTCAAAATTAGTAGGACTCTTATGAAGAAATTGTGTCCCATAACATTTTGAATGACTTAAGAGGATGGCGCAAAAGTAGATTAAAACAGAGAGACTCTAATAGATTTGCTCAGATGGCCGTATAGTTACATGTGACTGGTTTACACTGACAAATGACAGTCAAAATACACTTGTATGACCATAATAATAATTCTACTAACAAAATCTTGAAATCAAACGTGTGTTTTATAATAACATTGAACCAAAAGTCCCAAACCTTCCAGTTTACTTCATAGTTGATAGTTCATCTATTGGACATCCAAAAAAATAAAAAAAAACTATTAGAAATCATAGGTGGAAAATTCAAACTAGCAAAAAGACCCTGAGGGGGAGAACACTGGAAACAGGAGTGAGAGGTTACCAATAACATAATAAATTAGATGTGCATTGAGAAATTCAGTTACTTAAGTTATTTGCAGAGGCAACTCATTTTTAATAAATGAAAGCTCTTCATGTCTTTTTAAATTCAATATTTCATCCAGCACATCAAAATCAATTCAGACTTTTTAAATTAAATACTAATATTTGTAGCAACCTAATATTTTGTGTAATTTAAACACAGATTTATTATATTTGTTTTCAAGATTTAAAAAAAAAAGTCGTGCTTAAATACGAAGCTGCAGTTCAAAATGCAAAAAGTTACTCTGACAAATTTTTGCACTGTTATGTCAACAGAAACATGAGGGCTGAAAAAAAGTCCAAACAACTGAAGAAAATCTAATTGGAGCAAATTAATATTTGAAATGTCTACTTAAAAAGTTGCATTCATAACTGTGGTAATTACGATCACAACACTTAAAAATTCCTTTTAATTAACATGGAAACACTAGTCGGAGCGACCTAATTGTTATGGCTACTCAACCTCAAAACTTGTGTTTATTTACCAATCATTAAATAAAGTGAAATTAAATAAAATAATCTGATTGTAGAGGAAAAGCTATTTCCCCTAACTGAATGTAGTTCATTGGTTGAACATAATTTCATTAAAGGTTGTCATAACCTAGAAAGATTGACACAAACTGCTGTGTTAACTGTTACTCTGGAGCCCAAACATATTTTAGAGTTTTTGCCTAATAGATTCACAAGAAAAGCCCTATTAAGAAATGAAGAGCTTCTGTTCACTTAATTGGTAGAGGGATTTAAATTGTGAAACGGATGCAGGAGGTAAATAAAGTCCTGGTCACTTATTAAGGAAATACGGGATGCGAGTAGTTCAGCAGTGACAATAGTAAATGCTCAAATGTGGCGTAACAGCAGCACAAGTAACCATCAAACCATCACACAGACACAGTTACAGTTAAGCAAATATACACCAGTCAGGCATAACATTACGACCACCTGCCTAACATTGTCTTGGTCCCCCTTCTGTGGTCAAAAATGCTCTGATCCATTGGGCATAGACAAGAGGACCTCTCAGGGTGTCCTATGGGGTCTAGAACCAGGACGTTGGCAGTGGATCCTTTGGGTACTCTGGCTTGTGCAGTGGAGCCTCTGTCAGTCAAACATGTTCCACTGCATCCTGGGTGTAAGAAGTCAACATGTTGGGTCATTGTCATGTTCCTCAACATGTTCGTGGTTGTTTGATGTTGTTTCCATGTGGTGGGGTGCATCTTCCTGTGGAGGTAGGCCAGTGACATTTGGGATTTCCATTGGCATGGGGGAGTGTGCTTGTTGTGGGATAATGTTTATTTGGGTGTTTAAGTCTCATCAACAGAGATGTTAAAATCCAAGGTTTTCCATCAGAACACCACATAGTACCAATATGATCAATGTTATTCACTTCACCTGTCAGTGGTCATGATGTTGTGGCTGATCGGTGTATATCAATCTTAAGTTTGCTTGTGTGTAATGTACTTCTTATGGAGTGAAGACGAATAATGTGTTAGTTCCTCTAATTAAACTGCCCAAACCTCAGCTAACCTGCTTCACCAGTGTTTTTTGATCAGATTTAACTGACTGGCAGCAGAAGACAGCAACCCCCCAGGCGTCATCAGATTCAGATTAAAATGTTGCTAAATCCTGTTCGTGCACAGATGTGACATAACCTTTTCCCAGCTTAGCACAGACCTCTCCAACACAGGCATAAAAGTGCATATAAAAACAGCACTGACAGGAATCTGTCATGTAAAAGAACCTAACCAGTTCTAGCTTTACTCAAGCCAATAGAGTGAATATGCTTTATGGGCCTTTAAATGGAGCCTCAGTGGTAAACTGTTACATGACGGTTAAGTCTTCAATGTCGACATTTTATTACTGACGGCGGATGCGGACTGGAATTAAGATTCAAGCAGTTTTATTTGTCAGAGGCACAAATCAATTTCTCACATGCAAGATGCATCAATAGCACCAAGCAAAGAGTCTCCCTCTCCATTTATTCGCTTCTTCACAGACGTATTATTGGGTAATAATCCGCTTTGATCCCTGAAAGTGTTCATAAATGGCCAAATCTTCAACAACAGTTTGTGTCCTGAATCTTAATTAAAGTTATGCCCACCAAGAAGTTCTACGTAGCATATACTAAAGGGAAAATAAAGTACATGAGGGACAAGGATATTTTATTTATCAAAATATTTTTTGCTAGAAAGGAAATCAGGTTAGTGAAAAATCGTTTGATTTATTTAAAGATTTTTTTAGTTATTAATTGATATCCCAAATTCTGCATATTTAAACTTAGTTCAATTATGAATTTCAGTGCAGTGTTTGTTTATTTATTGCCAGTGGAGTAAATATGGCCTAAAACTGCCAGCAGGAAGACTGCATTTCAAACTATACACAAACAAATACTGCTCCAGAAGCTGAAATTAAAGCTACAGAGTTTAGAACATTTCAAAGTCAACAAGTAGCTTGTGTTCCTGGAAAGGCGACACTCTGCTGTACAAGCTGAACAACATCCTAACTTAGTTTGAACCTGGAGTAATGTGATTCCATTTTTAGATGCTGTGGAACACACACACACACACACACACACACACACACAGTGAGACACACACACACAGTGAGACACACACACACACATACACAGTGAGACACACACCATTTGTTTCCCTCTCTGGTGCAGCAGATTACTGCACATTGCAGTGATTACTGGTCCACAATCTGACCCATCCACCAGCTGAAGATGACACCACCGCAGGGTGCTGCGTATCCGACTACTGCAAGATCAAATCAGGAGACTAAAAAAAGGAGACTCAAGACTTCTTTCGTAACTTTCTTTCCTTTTTCGATTGTACATGAAACACACAGTACTTGCGAAAACACATTTGTGAATCTGTTATTGTGACTCATGGTTATACCAACTATCTCTAAGGATTACTCAATACAAAGAGCTCCCGATGAGAGGGATCGACAGAGATCTCGGCATGTCATCTGCATTGGCCGATAAAGGCTTTAAGATTAAATATTGGCATCAGCCCTAAATGAACAGCAACGAGCAGATAACACCTTTGCAGATAAAGTTTACATGCAAGATGAGGTAGTTTTCCTATTCTGCCCAGTGAATGTGTGTATTTGGAAAGCATTGTGTTTTATGTCTGCATCTGCCATCACGATAAGCATAATAATATGTTAATTCCAGCACAGTTGAGGCTTGATGTTCTCCGCAATTAGGTGGAAAAAATATGTGCATATGTCGGCAGTCGGCCAAAACAAGTTGGAAAATATCAGCATATTGGATACTGGCAAACATCCAATATCGTGCATCTCTACTCTCAGTATTATTCTTGTTTCACGTTTACTGCTTCGATGACATGTTAAGTTGGACACTCTATCGACTATTTGCTCCATTTTATTACCCCTCTTATACGTGGGCAGCATTCGGAAAAAGCCAGAATTCCAAAACGTAACCTTCCTCCTTTACAAAGCCAGTATCAGAGTGTAAAACAGAGACAGAACAGTGCATTTGAGAGGCTGAATAAGTGTGATGGCCAATCGCCAATGAGTCCTATGTGGTTGCCGATGTTTAATAGTGGAACCCTTCTATTTCCTGGTGGAGACAGTCGCTATCACTCTGTCTGATGTATGATTGCCCTGGGCCGCATGGTTGTGTTGGGGAACCATGGCTGTACGATTAATTTGTTTACTCAGCTGGTGTACTTCATAAAAGGCCCACTGAGTTGAACCTGGCACTTTGCAGTAATTGACTAGAGTGGATCCCTAGGTCCTTATCGGTCTGTCTTGATGGGCCTCCATTCTAGTTAAGTGTTGCACAGGCCCATTATAAACAGCAAACAACGGAAAATAGTGCACTACACACTCTCTAATGCACTGTGGATCATTCCCTACACCGTCCATAAACCGCTTCAGAGAAGTAAAGAAACAAAGGGGTGATAAAAATCTTACTCCGAATTGAACATACTGTATTTGTAGGTAAAAAAAAAACAACTACAGCTTTGACGGAAACACACGGATGCGAATCCCTTTTGACGATGACCATTTCTACGTTTGCGACTTTAAAACAGTAAAATTAAAGCCAGCTTCAATTCCCCTTTGGGAGCTTGAGTCAAAGCAATGCTGCCTGCTTGCTGCACACAAAGTAATTCACCCTAGGAGTGCTCAGATTAAGTAATTATACCGGCACAAAGGCAAGCTCAGTGAGATAGCTTCTGCATAATAAGAACTAGGGGGTATGAATGGAGAGGGCTTAATTTTGCCTGTTCCACAGTTGTCAATGCTTTGTCAAGGCAGTCCTATTCTCGGGCTGCTGGTGGGTCTTATTCAGAGACACTCTTACACTGATTGTAATTACACAGACGTGAATGAGACTCTCTGCTGGTTTGGTGTGACTCATTTAATGCCAGAACACTGAAGAATACACTGTTTGGCATTAGAAACCGACTCACCAGGTTCCAGAAAAAAACAGCGCGGTGATGAAGAGACAGTTCTGGTGAAAATCTTTCCAGTTTTTGCTTTGAGTTTCTTTTCTGATTTGATTGTACAGAAGCAGTTCAACTCCTCCCTGATCTGTGGAATGGACTCTGTGGTTAATTACATGAAAACATTCACTATACAGATTGTGGCAAAATGGCAAGCTTACGACCAAAAAGCACCGCCGCCTTGGACTTTGATCACTGCAGTGTGCAAAAGGCTGGCCAGCCAACCTCGTTTCCCACATCCTCACTAATTCTGATAGCTCCTGAACCTCACTGACAACCAACGATATCTTTGGGATTGGTTGTTTTCATGTTTGGTCCTTGGAGACTTGAATCCTTTTACTTCCAACAAGTCTTTCTATTTCTTGTTTTTAGAATTTATGTCTACTCCAATCAATCCAATTTCTGTTTCAATCAGGAAAGAAACCACAAGTGGGCAGGAATGATGAATTATTTAGACTCCTCTCCAAGGAAAATCACGTTTTTCACTTTGTTGGCATGTCCATAAGGTGTTTTTCTCTCTCCTTGATGTCATAGCATGATAGAGATAAGTAGTCAATGCAATGGCTAAGCATGTTTGCCTTGGAGCTGCAGTGTATTGATGATGCTCTCAAAAACAGTCAGCCAAAGCAACAGATTGCCTCAGTCTTATATTTAACATACCACAGTGGGGTTTTCTGTATCTTCTTCAGAACTGGTTTCCAGTTTGAATTACTCCAAAATTACCACTTGCCATTGTGTGGCGTGAGTGAGTCGAAGGTGAGCTGGTATGCTCAAGATGCAGGTGATATTCATAGATCCGCACGTACTGATGGAGGCAAAGGTGAGGAGTTACATCTATACCATTTTAAGGCAGAAAGATTATTTTCCTGAATTATGTAATTTTGATGAACAGTGGTGAGTTTTTAGGGGTTTAATCAATGACTTTAAAAAAAGACAAAGATGAATTTAAAAAAGACAAGCCTTTACCTCATTACTTAAAAAACCTTTAAGGGTGGGAGCATGTAAAAATGATGTGGCAGTGATAGACAAAAGGGTTTAACATACTGCAATTCTCTTCTGTGAAGATGCTTATTACTTGATAGACAGTTCCCAGTGAAACTGTTGGATAAAAAATAGGTTGTAATTGTTTTATTGCTTGAACCTGCACTAAATGCCAAATTAGTGAGCCTTTTTACTTATTATGATTAACCAGAGAGTAAAGCCCAACAGACAAGCCTGTTAGAGATAAAAATCTGTCTTTGTTTCCTTCAACAGTCCTTCACTGACTTTTATTATTTAATTATTTTTAAAAAGCAGATGTGATGGCATTCCCTACACAATACCAAGGTTTCTTTCCTCTTGGCTCAGGATAAGTCAGAGAGAATCTGATTTTGTAGCCAGTTTTTATTCTGAGCCTTAGAACATGTTGGTTTTATCTTGTAAACCTGTTTAGGTTTTGACACCCATGCACTAAATTACATCTAAAAACAGCATCAATTGGTCCTGTGTCTTTAGGAAATACAGCTACATGAAGCAGTGTGTCATCAGCGTACAGAAATAGATGCCATGTTTCTTGATGACTCCATCAGAGGCCAATAGACTGAGGAGTACTGGTCCCAAAATATGTTCCATTGTTTTTGAGTGTTGCAAGAAATAATCATGTATTCAATGACAACCTTTCTATCATAGATATTCATATGGAGATCGACAACTTGGTCTATGTTATTTAAAAGAGTGTGATCATCAGCAGTTTCAAAAGATGCATTTAGATCAAGTAGTACCTCAGCTATAAGTCTGGATTTGACAGCATACCTAGAGGATGTGTTCACAACATTCTGATAATACACCACATTCTGAATGGATTTTGGTGTTTTTTCAACAGCAGGTTCAATCATCATACACTTTTTCTGGTTCGACAGATGTCCTCATAGAAATAAACACAACTCTGATGTCTGAAATTTCTCATAGTCCTAATTGACAGATCTCATTCTTAAAGTCTGATTAATGAGCAAGAGGTTTGCCATTAAAAGTCACCCAGTTAAGGTGTTTAAATATAGCAAATACAGACAGGTCAACTAAAGCCACGATCTTTACGTCTCTTGAAGACCTTCATTCATTATTCTTATGATCCACTGGTCAAAATGGCGTTTTCAGTGAACAGCAAAATCTGGCAGGTCGCTATGGTCAGAAAAAATTAAAAGCCTTACATGAAGATTTAAAGCAGTCATTTTATTGTGTATTCATTTAAATTCGGGACGGTGGGACAGACCCACAGGGCCACTGGAATCCAGACGAGATTGGGTCATTAAAATTTAATGCTTCATTAACACAATCTTAGAATGATTTATTAAAGAAAATTATTTTTGCAACACAAGTTGCCCACAATTTTACATAATATGTGAGTATGTGTGCACCCATCCTCTTTATTGGCAAGTAAACAGACCAAAAACAGAAACTGATGTGAAGAAAACAACTAAAAATCCTTCTCCTTCTTAGTTTAAGGTGACCTTTCGGTTTGTGTGTGTATATATGTGTGTGTGTGAATTAATGCAATACAGTGTAAAGTTTAGCACCACTTTATTCCAACTTTCCCTGAGTCAGCCTGCTATAGTAATGTGAATAGAAAGTAGTCAGGGTCTTTCTTTCCTGACTCAGAATAGACTTTTTCCAGCTGATGACACACAACAGTGATGCTTGATCAGTTCACTTACATTAAATTCATTGAGGCTGTGTTACATAATTTGACAGAGATCTGACTATTTGGCAGAGATTTTGACAATTTAACAAAACAAAAAATTGTGTTATTTATCAGTACATGGAACCTCAGTTAACAAAACTGGTTGATTTCTTGTTTTGTTATCAATTCTAAACAGTTTGGCCCTGGTGAGTTTCCTCTGGTGCTGGATGAAAACTTCTTGGGAGGCGCCAAAATAATCCTTCAAAAGGTAAAAACCTGAATAAATTCCAAGGTTTTAGCAACTTTTTTCCAAGAGTTGTTTCACCAAACTGAGCAAACAACAGTGACCTTGATGTATTGGATTTTTTTTTTTGAGTTGGTAGAAAGACAACAATGTGTAAAGCACTAGTGAAAACCAGGCTGCATGTATGAAAACAACACTGCTTAAACAACATGTTTTGAGGTCACAAACTCTTCGGTTACAAAGCAGGAGTCTGTGTACTGAAAAAGAAAGACTAAGCTTCTAATCCATGTAAGCTTTCTTCCATGAAGAACGGCGATGGCAACATCGACTGTATCTTTCCTTTTGTGAGGACACAGGAAACAACGAATGAAGTCATGTCAAGCAAACCGTTGAGCTCTGGAGAGCTCAAGATCTCTGATTAGGATGATTCTCAGCAACCTATAGAATCAGCAATGAATTGGCTTTGAATTGGTTTGAATTTCACTTAAAATATGTACAGAAGAACTGCTTGAAATGTGCTTTTTACTAGGTATTTAAGTTGATTGACCTTGATCAGAGGTGTAACTTCATGTAGACTCTCACATGAAAACATTTCATATTCAACCAGTACATTCCAAACAGATTGTAAAAACAACGTGCTGGGTATAAACAAAGACTTTTCCTCAGTTCCATAGTGCATCTCGACACTATCAAAAACAATGAGTACCTCAGCACACACAGCGAAGCAGTGTGTAAAATAGACAGCGGCAAAATCAACAAGCGGAGAGAACGTTTCAAGGGCAATCCCTTCACTTTTAGGGAGGTCTGTCTGTGGCAAGGAAAACATTTCAGGGGGTACTTGGCAAGACGCAGCGAGTTCATCAACACCAGCTCGACTACGACGCCAGACGCTGTTGTACGAGGAGACTGGAGGAAGGATTAGAATCAAAGTATGATGACCAACACACAGATGGAAGCAGACTGTTCAATGGGCACTCACAAAAAGACACAAAGGGAAGCTGAGAACAGAGCTGTATGAAATAACCTTTTTTCATGATATGGTGACATTTAGTGTAACAATAAATACCATAAAGTTCAACCTAGGTTCCTATCAGGAGTGTATAAAACCGTGACTGAGAGGTCTGGGGGAGAATTTCAGAACTCAGACACCTCACGGACCGCAGTAATGAGCCATCTTTGAAGCCACAGTCATTTTCTGTAAGTGGCCTCAAACACAAAGTCCATTCACTTCACGGAACATTATCAAACTTCTGGCATTATTGAGGAACTGTCTCGCTTCTCAATAAAATATGGGCCCTATTCTCCCCACAGGAAAAATCACTCGTCATTTGGATGAACTGAGGAACCATCTAAAGACATGAAAATGATTTCCAATGACAGCTCGCTTCAGCTAAATGACTAATCACACGGCGGAATAAAAATAGCTGTCTGCTAGATTGGGAAAACTAGTGAATATTGAAACACAATCGTACTACCTCAGAGGCGCGGGTGCATTTATTATTCCTCAGATATTTGATTTTAAAAAAAGAACAGCGGGATAAATGTGGGAAGGGTTTGTAACCTCTTGATGATTCATGTCCTACAAACTATGATTTAAAGATGATTGCTGCTGTACTTACAGCCAATACAAGACATGAGAGCACTTCAATCAAGGTAGTCCTGCAACACTGTGACATGAGGATAACAGAGTGGATTTAGCTCGCGCTAAGGACGGAGAACATTTTGCTATTTTTAACAGCATTCTGAATGAGTAATATTTAACCTTGAAATGGCCACATTAATAACAAACAAAGAGCATTTCTATGTGTGTTGTTGTTGTTTTCTGTCTGATTCCTAGCAGCACTGCGGATGAAGTCGTCCTCCTCATTCAGCTCTGCATAAGGTTTAGTGTTCCCTTGGTGATAATGACGCCTGATAGACTATGACAGACCAGACCCCACAATATCAGCTCCTGGTGCTAGCAATCAATTTCAGACGGCGGCGGGGCCTGTGCCGGGGTGTCCATCTTTATAATTTGATTTGTTATCCCGTCGGACAGTTGCTGCAGCAATCATTGCGGCGATCACTCCTCCAAACCATGACCCCAGCCTGAGGCTCCCCTCCCCAAATCCTCCATTTTCACAATTCTCCACCCAATGCAATGACTACAAAAACTTTGTTTTAATTGCTCTACTGCTCCCCTCTGTCACTCTCTTCCCATAGCTGCCGGCTGACACCTTTGACTTCATACATAACTCTCATCCCACCCAACCCCCCTCCTTACCCCCCGTACTGAAATATATTTCCTACTGCATCTAAAATGTTTGGACATCCCATAATTTTGTAATTCGCCCCCGACTACAGCTGTTGGCAGGGTGGCGAGCCAGCCGCGCCCCAGTTAATCATAGATTACTTTATCTGGGCCATTCCAAATCCTCATGTGTAATGCAGTGCTACCTCAGCAGCAAGTAATCACCGGCCCCCTCTACTCCATCCCAAACACACACACACACACACACACACTCCCCCTCCTCACTTTCTCTCCAAGCCTGATTTGTCTCTTGCCCTTCTCTCTCTTCTAAATTTCTCCTCTGCCATTCCTCATCTCTTTTCTTCTGTCTATGCATGATTGGACATTCTCATCAAACATTCATGAGCCAAACTGGTCCCCCCTAAAAAAAAAATGTAATATCATAGTATTAGCAACCCTTATTTCATTTGTTAAGGCCTTGGCTGTGACTGTGTGGCATCACGCGCGGTATTCATAGTGGAGTATTCATAGCTGAAAACTGGATCCCGGTCACAATGTGGCATGAAATATGATGGACAACAGGTTCCAGCTGATTCCTCGCCAAAAGATGAGGAGTCCCTCTGCCCAATATGACAAAGAACGCAAGGGCGGGCGGTATTAAAAGACCATGTAATGGACAGTAATAAAAGAGGTGCCATGGAGAGAGTGGGAGAAGGCCAGAGAGATAGAAATAAGAAAAAGAGCCGCAAATAAAGAAACAAAATAAGAGTTGAAAAGAAAAGGCTTACTTAAGAGTAATTCTGGCAAAGTGAAAGTGATCTCGAGGTGGTGAGAGCAGACTGAAAGAGCCATAGTGGCTGCAGCCCTCCATTAGGACCCATGATAAATTATGCTTTTAAATAGAATTTGTGGCCCAATCATTGAGGATAGATTGTGATTGCCTTCTGCAGTTCGGTTCAACAGAATCCTCCAAATTTTGTGTTTTTTTTAAACCCTGGAGTTTTCTCAAGCAACCTTATATAACCTCCTTCCAATTCTCATGCAAATAACATTGTTGCGTGCTGGGAAAGTATTCCTACTGTTGTTTCTTGTTACTGTGGGGGAGACAAGAGAGATGTTTGACCCATGCTGGACAGCACAGCCTTGAGCTGGAAAACATTAGTTAAAATGTCACTCACTATGTGGATCCAGCCATCACGGCTACTGTGGATTTTTTTTTAAGCACGGCACAAAAATAGCAGCCAAATTATTCTAAAGGAGATGTGGGTCAATATTGAAGTTTCTCTCTCAGGTATGAGAGAGTGAAGAGAAGCAGTGGGGAGATTTTTTATTCCTGGTATAAACCAGGGCGGGACATTGGCTGGTTCGTCTTACAATGTGGCTCCGTCAGTTTTTTGCTCAGGAGAGGAAACAGTGTTTTTACAGGGCAGGAGGGGACAAAGGATTACACTGCAATCATAATCCCATAATCTGCCAATAGCGTTTTATAATGTTGCTTACTTCACTGTGTTGAAGTTATTCTATCGTATATTTTAAACGCTATTGATTCAAGTGACACTGAGGTTGGCAGGCGCTGTTGGCTACAAGGCTGTGGTGGACTCCTGTGCATGTGTAAAACATTTTTACGGTGGGGCAATTTTGCTTTAAGTCATCATTATGACAATTGCCTGCTCTTTAAACCATCCCTCATCCAAACCTCTTTATGTATTACAGCTTTAGTCAGCAATCCTCTACACACATATACAAGCACACACACACACACACTGCAATTTCCATTTAATCCATGTACAAGGCTGGAGCTTTCACAGACAATAACACACAGACAAAGAATTTGACTATGGCAGAATGCCCTCACCGACAAGCAGACTGAGACCACCGCGGAAAGAGGGCAACAATACAGCGCAGTGTTATTTTTCTTTACAAGACCGGAATGAGTTGTCCAGCACTGCGTATCCTCTAGCCAGGCTGAATGTTAAACTGAACTAAATCCATAAATGAAGGAGATTACGTTGTGAATGCACAAAAAAGGCGCAAAACTCCCATTTAGGTCCTGCTGCTATGTAGGCAAAACCTTATTTTCCACTTTAGTATGTCGGTGATCGCGTCGCTTGCAGCTTCCAGACCAGGAAAAATTAGCATCTAGGCCAACAGGTGAGGGGTTGTTACATGGAAACCAAATACAGTGCCTCAGAAGTGACCGACTAGCCTCTGTGGGAAGAGAATATAAAGTAAGAGGATGAAAGGAGCTCTTGCCCACAACTATGATGCAACTCCACCAATTGACGAGCTTAATTACCATTAGCTGACCACTTGATTATCATATCAAAAAGGACTGTGAAATCGAATGAGGCACAGACCACTGTGCAGTGTTCCAGCAAATATTTGCATGTTTAGCAGGATATTACGAAACGCTGAGTGTTTTCCAGGACACTTTGTGCGAGCGTTTGTTATTTGAATTTCATCAGAAGCCCTAAAAGCAGTAATCCTCATGCACTGGTGCAGTCATCCCCCCCTCCTCTCTGAGGATTAATTCTAAAGAGGTACTCGCTCACTGATGTTTGGGCTGCTTCTCTGATACGGTTAGCTGGGAAAAGCAGCGGGTCTGTGTCTGCAACAACCGTTCCCCTCACAAGCAGAAAAGCAGAGATTTCTGTTCGCTGGAACTAACTTGACTCAGCCACATTTGGTCTGCAAATCAAAGAGGACGCTGGGGGAACAAACATGTACGTGCGCCAGTGAGAGGGAAACGTGTACTTTTTTTTATGTCAAAGAACGGGGTCCGATGGAGTTTGTCATATTGTTTTTGTCTCATTTCCTCCCAAAGAACACACTCCCTTGGAATAAGTGGGCTGTGATTCAGTGTCACTCTGTGTCTCAGCATGAAATCATTGAGGAATGCAATTATCACTTTGCCCAACAGACATTTCTCTGAAACGAGAGCGAACAATTGGGAACATGGGGGGGAGGAGGGGGAGAGAGGGGGGGAGGTTTGTGTATGAGTGGGGAGGGGGAGGTAACACCAGTTAATGTTGGGGTTAGACCCCAGTGCCTGCTCTTAAAACTTCCTTTTGTTAAATGAGCTAATCTGCCGACATACTCACGATTCATGGTGGGTCAAAAGTTTGCCATATTAACTCCTCCTTCTTTATTTTGTATTTCATTTAAGCATTTCATCCAATAACCTCATGTTTTCTATTGTTTTATGACTCTTAAGAGCCATTATTTCCTCCATTATGACCTTTAAATGATCCTCTCAAAGTGCCACTGCCAAGGCGACTATTGTGTGCTCCATTTCCCTTGGCAGACCTTATCCAAAATTCAATCCCTGAACAATAATTCTTGGGGAAATATTAAAAGCTGTTTAATAGAAGGGGGGATCAGATTGCCTTGGCCTACACTTCAGGTCATTTCGGCTCATTAGAATGGAGTGGCAAATTTAGAAATCGGGCAGCTTGTGTGGGGCGACTTGAGCGAGTGAGGCGCTGGGCAGGTACCAAGCTGTCACCTCGGTGCTCAGCGAGAGGTAAACTGTCACCTCCTTACTATTAAAAGAACTCCCCTGAGAGAGACGGCGGGAGGGGAAGGAGAGTGGAGTGAACAAACTCAGCCACCAAACAAACAGAAACAAACAGAGCCCCAACTCTGACGGGTGACATGAACTACTTGCGCTTTTTTTTGCCACTTAAACAACACTCTGAGGTCAAGGCTTTTTTAACAACACATTAATAATAGAGCACCAACCCAAGAGCCACATTAAAAAAGAAGCCTTGTTTAGTCGACAGCGCAGGCGAGTGTACATTATTCAACGAGGTTGTTTCCCTGCATTTAAAGCAGATCAGGTGTAATATTTAATTATTTGTTACGCGAGACCATAATAATGTTTACCTACGCACCGCGCAGAGTAAATTAAGAACGCAGACACAAAGACAAGCCCCTTAACACACATAGACACACAGCTGAGGCTATCTTTGGCTGCACACTGTACTGAATGTGCTTGGCAAGCAGGCTGATGAAAGGTAACTGCAGGAGAAGAACTCATTATAGATTGTGAATCAAACATAAAAGGTGGGGGGTGGCTTTTTTCTCCAAGAATAACTTCATCTAGCTCTCTTTTGAAATTGCATGTACAAGTGTGATTCTTAGGTAGGACAACTCATCTCAGAAACCCGGATTTGATACAATTCCTCTGGATCACATAATGACTAAAGTGAATCTTGCGACACTTTCAGAGACTCATGACAGACATCTCACAGAATCTCTTGCACAAAAACACCCTAAATTAAATGCCACACACTCGTGCACAAAGAAAATCGCTCTGGATGCTGGTCATTAGTGCACCGGTACATGAAATCACCCATGCATATACAAATGCACAAAAACACAATGCCTACATACTGTATGCACACTCACATGGACACACAAACCCGGCTTGGCTGCAGAGCAGAGCCCCGAGGGCTGGTCTGTTGATTAATGAGGGGAGGAAGGCAAGGAGAGGAGAATGAAGAAGAAGTGTTAATGGAGCTATGATAGATTCCTCTAGGCCTGTTGTTTTATAGGTGAGACTCCAGTATATCTGCACATTGTAGCAATACAGCACTACTGTAAAACTGTGAAGCATCAGCCCAGCATGGGAGGTGAAATAATAAACGAATCAGACGGACTCAGATGTTGCGTGAAATACTTTCGCCCTTCAAAAATCTACAAGTGGCATTATTGATGGAATTCATTTTACTGTGAGGGAACATTATTGGAATCTTGCGGGTCTTTTTTCAGCCACAAGAAGTCCAAAATAGAATTTATTCCACCAACTTTATGGAAAAGTAGATTCTGTGGTAAAACCCTGCTGAGAGTCATACACTCGTCCAGCTGACTTTATGACTGAACAGTGACAGCACTCAGGGTGATTCTGCAGGAATATCCAATTTGTTCATGACTGGAGGCAGGTGGAGGAAAATCTCAATAAAGTGCAACGACAGTATTAAAATAATTTTAAATAGTCGTGCACTAAAACTACACAGTGACTTGAAAGAAAGTGGTAATCTGAAATATATATGACCAAAGACAGGTGAAGTGAATAACATTGATCATATTGGTACTATGTGGTGTTCTGCTGGAAAACCTTGGATTTTGCCATCCATGTTGATGAGACTTAGACATCCAAATAAACATTGTACCACAACAAGCACACTCCCTCATGCAAATGGAAATCCCAAATGTCACTGGCCTACCCCCACAGGAAAATGCACCCCACCACATGGAAAAAACATCAAACAATCAGGAACATGACAATGGCCTAACATGTTGATTTGACCTCCAAACTTCCTACACCCCATTCTGATCAAGCATCAACAGGATGCAGTGGAACAAGTTTGATTGACAGAGGCCCCACTGCACAAGCCAGAGTAACCAAAGGATCCACTGCCAGCGTCCTGGTGCCGGACTCCATAGAGGTCCTCTTGTCCATGCCAATGGTTTAGAGCATTTTTGACCGCATAAAAGTGGTCATAATGTTATGCCTGATTGCATAACATTTGACATATATTGACAATAATAGACTAGTCCGTGGAGAAAAGTGGGGATTATTCATCTCTAAGCTTAAAAATTGATATCTGATTTTGATGCTGTCCACTGTTTAACTTCCAGAATATAAAATATAGAACCAACAAAAGAGAACATGAGGCTGAAAAATGTCAGAAAAATGGAAAGTCTGTCATCTGTTTAATATATGTTCAGTGATAATGTGTCAGATTTCTCTTAATCGCAATTTCAAATATTGTATGGGCGTGTTTGAAATGATCTCTGCATGGCTTCTGCACAGTTTCGCTTTGAGCTAAATACTGGGCACGCAAACATTACAACAAGAATCACGATATCCTGATGATAACACGCTAATGTTGAGGGAACACAGTGTTTACCATGTTCCCCGGCTTATTGAGCGTGTTAGCGAACTCTGTCCAAAGTATTAAAAATTCTGATGTGATGCTGGCACTGGAGGTAAAGTCAGGGGATTAGGATTCATCCTGAGGCTGACATGAGCGTGTGTGCAACAAATTTCACAGTAATTCGTCTGATATTTCACTTAGAACCACAAATATGAATTTCATGGCGGTGCTACATGAAGAAAGGGGGATCACAAAAGTCTGAGGGTGCCATCCTCTGGGGACCATGGATGTCTAATTTGCAAATTTTCATGGCAGCTTATATAGTTATGGATTTTTAAAGGGAGATACTTCAGTCTGGACCAAGAGAGTGGACAGATTGTCCTGCTAGCTATGTAAATCTAAACCAGAGAAGAACTACAAATGGCCAGAAAAGCAGAGTGTTGATACGATGGTGCATTATTAACCACAAAGCCTTTTCATGGTGCGTCACTTCATCAGTTGGGTTTTCAACATTACTAACTACTAATAACAACATTTGTCCCTGTTCACGACAAAAAGCTTTTTTGATAATTAGGAACAACGGGAATCAATGATGTGAAATGTTCAAGTGAGGTCCGGGCTGAGATTTATTTATGAAAGCGACTATATAATAGAAGCACATTCTTCACCATGAATAACGGCTGTTGGGCTGTTGTTCCCATATCCCGCTAGAGATGCAATTCATCAGGGCCAATAAGAGCTGGCGATTTGTCTTCAGGTCTTTGTCTGATGGAGGAAGCTGATGAAAACCAAAGGAAATGACCACACAATGTATAGCTCTGCATATTCGTGAGTTAATGCGCCGAGTTCAAGAAGCATCTATCACAAAAGGAGGAGTTCAAAGCAGGCTGCATGCGCCCACAAGGCACAAATAAGATCACAAACAAAACTAGGCATATTAAAAATCTCTCTGTCTGCTTCGACTCCAGTTTCTATTTGGTAATTAGGAAGATGGAGCAGAGAATGCAGCTAATTTTAGCCGTTGGATGTAAGAAACGAATTATTTGCTAATTGATATAATCTGATTTCACTGCACTGCCTCGGTCACATTTATCCATGTTGTTTGGAAGTCTCAATTGCTGAAAGTCTAACACAGCTGACTGTGTGTTTTCTACGCTCCACTGACAAGTACAGTTCTTGGGATGAAAAATCTCCTGACATGCAGCACTCTGGACAGCCTGTCATTGTTAATAGTGAGTGCATGGAAGTGGCAAGATCCTATCTTAAATGGCTGTGCCATCTTAGACAATAGACACATTGTTCTCCACTGCTTTGCCTCTGCTTTGGTGGGTGCTTGTGCACCAATAAGGGGGAACAAACCCACACACCATCACAATACATGCAGTCCACGTAAAGGCCACTGGTTGCTGGACACAAATACCCACTTGTGAGTCAAAAACAGCTGAGAGAGACAAAGAGGGCTGAAACTGTTAATGGAGGGAGTTACTGTACAGAGAGAGCAGCGCTGGGTCCAGAAAACTACTTAAAGAGTAATAACTCTTGACTTTGTCTTTATATTTATGGATGAAAAGGACAAAAAGCTGCTTTAGTTGCGCTGTTAATGTCTTTATCACTATGCACTGTAAGCTGCAAGCTAAATATCAGACTCAGGCATCAAAGGTCACAATAACTTTGTGTTTTGATGTTTTAATTTGCCTTTTCAAAGACGCAAAGTTTTGGAACCCTTACAGAAGATTCTCCGGCCACTTACTGTAATGGTATGCACCCCAGATATGTTATTTCCTTAAGATTCAAGATTATTTGTCGGAGTCCAAGCTGAGGCATGTATTTATTTAAAAGCAATTCATTCCGAAATGGCTTTTGTTCAGCGGTGGATTACGTTTAATGAATAAATTAGATGGAAGTTTACTGTGCTGTTGGAAAAACCGGTTGTGGGAATGCATTAAAGTTACATCAGAGTTTATTCTAATTCCACTGTGTAGTCAAAGAACTGCAGGAATTTAAACCAAAAGTACCTTTATTACATGAACAATTCACCTGCAGTGGAACCGGGGCAGCAGGAAACAGATATTTTAGTGATCAATTCATCTTTTTGTATGTAAAACAGAAAAAAACTGAAACATTAACATCAAGCAGCTCTCAACCCAAACATGTTCCATTTATAATGATATAAACAGATAAATTCTTATGTGTGAGAAGCTGGAACCAATAAATGATGAAAAACAACGGGTCACATTGTTGCCTTTTAGTTGACTGACTAATCAATTAAATAACTCATTATTTCAGCTCCGAATCAAATTATTCTTCAATGCTAGTATTTAAAACCTTCACATTCAAAAATGAATCGATTAATGGATCTTACATTTATCTCATGAGTAAACGTTTACGATTAGTGTCTAACCACTGAGCCAGTATAGCTGATAGAGGTATTACTGCATGTAATTTGATGTGTTCAAACAACAACAAACAAATTATTCCTCAATTTCTGCTCAATCTCTGGGACAATTCTTGCCTTCTGTCAAACATCTCTAATGTCTCCCAACAAGACTAAACGTGATGAACACCAAACGCCCGCTGAGCTGCAGTAGCTGCTTTCCATAAGTCTATAAATTGCATCTGGCCATTTGCAACAAACAGTATGCACACATAAGATTGGGAAACGGCTCGCTTGTTTAAAGAAAGGAAGCAATTTTACGACCTCAAATCATTTCTGCAAATCTATAAACAGGACGATACTCATGTTTTTGCAAATGATATCCTTGTGTTAGGATGATGAATAACTTAAACTCTCAGTGTGCAACCCCGATTATTGGTTTAGTGATTATTTGTTCACATCCAGACTTTTGTCTGATTGTATTTTCACTCCTTCTCATTCTACACCAGACGTAATGCATTTTTAATGTGTTTTCTGCTTTGACATTTAATGTTGTGGTTTGACCAAGGCGCTCTCCAAAAATGCACTTAGACGGCAGCATTGTTGCCCCTTTCAATTTTATCTCCCTTTTATGACTCACATTAGCAGTACATTATATACGGTGCATGTTATTTGTACTTTTTTAAAGTTAGTTTGTTGGTTGTAATTTAAAGTTGGAGCAATTTTGCTGCCTCACACAATGAAGGTACACTCCCTGATTTTTCAGGAGTCCAATAACACCTCAGACTATCAGGAATTTATTCCAACTCATGGGGTGATGCTTTGAAAAATCAACAGAGTTCACAAAATATCAGCAGCAAGGTGGTTGAAAATTTGTATTTTTTTTGTTGGACTAATAAGAATATCAGGGATGGTTTAAGCAAAGTCACCATGTAAAATATGATTGTGAACATATTTTTAAAGCTGCTATAATCAATATTTTTCATAATAAAATAACAAAAAAGACTCCACTGAGCTCTTTCATCCAGTTGTTTTCTTTTCCAGCCCCTAAATTTGTTGTTCTGATTTTGTTTTCAGCAAAAAGCCTGATAAAAAAATGACACCCATTACAAGTGACCCTTTTAAATATAACATGCCATCATGTGATCCACTGCTAAAAAAAAAAGATTATTAAGCTTGTATGTAAAAAAAATACTGAGAATTCATGTTGCATTTATTTTTTTTCAGGTAAGAAACAATATTTTAAAAAGAACTCGTCTTCGTGTGATTCTATGTGAGGAGCGCTCCATGTCCTCTTAAAATATATCATATCACATATCTGTATCTACCGGAGAACCAGCATTTGATCTGCAGCCTCTTTGAAGTGTCAAAACATGTTTGTGAATGGAGAAAATGGCAGACAAACTCACCTGCAGTAAAATTAAACTGAGCGTTTTTGTTAAGGTTTTTGGAAAAAAGTTGGACAGACGGCGGAGGCAGAAAATATTCAACAACTGACCTTTTCTATTTACCACAGTGATCCTGAACCCGAGCCACATGTACCTGGTCTGAGACTGACACACAAATTACCCAAAGGTCACGTTATTCAGCCCTTCAAGAGGAGTCCATTCAACTGATAGCATCGGACGTTTCTGCTGGAAAAGCAACAGAGAGGCTGCACTGATGACGGCAATATCGCTGCTGCAGTTTCTTCGGCACAGATTTTGTTTTTCTCTTCACAGAGACACTTGTTTTTTTGGCTCTTGTGAGCGTTTAGTTTGTCTTCATGTAGTAAAAAAAAATACTGTATGGTAGAAAGCCACAGGATTAAAATTAATTGAGAATCTACACACTGTTCTCTGGCAGCAGATTGTTTACTTGTTTGTCGGGTGCATGTGTGTGCCAATTTTTCAATGTTGAACCAAGCCAATTTGTGTGTGTGTATGTGTGTGTGTGTGTGCCTTTGCACTGTGTCAGGGGGAATAGCCTGTTGGGGTTATGGAGGGTGCAGCGTGGGGTGATGAATAGGATGCTTTTGTGCTCGGTCCTGCAGCTGTCTACAAGCCAGTGAAGGAGAGAAAGGTGAGAGAGAGAGAAAAAAGGGGGGATAAGGTGAGGGAGATAGCCAGATAAAGGGGGGTAAGAAGAAAAGAGGAAGCGAGATAAAATAGAGGGGGGAAAGGAGATGAGAGCGGTAACTGTTACATGCAGGGAGTACAGGTGAGATGCGGGAGGGGGAGACGGGAGGTGAGAGAATGGGTTTAGAGGTGAGCAAGACGAGGGAAATGTGAGAAAGGGGAGGAAAGAGAGAGACTGCTTGTGCATTCAGGAACACTGCACCGTTGTCTCTTCAGCCAACAAAGAGACAAAGAAGTTGGCTAATGTAGGAAATCGTTGACATTCATGTCAGAGGAAAAAAAGAGAAAACAAACATCCTCCAAAAAAGAATGGAGAAAAAAAATGAGGAGAGAAAGTGCCCCGGTTGGTAATTTTGATCACTCTGCAGAACACAGGCCTGACCTCATGGCCTCAACCTTCACACATGATGGGGTTTGGAAATGAGCCAATCATAGTGAGTGATGCTGATGAGTTCAGCCAAAGCTGTTGGTGTTGCTGTGGCCACTTTAACACATATCGCATAAGGAAGAAACATTCGGTACTGTTCTAATAAAAAAAATAACGTATAATACATTTTAAATGGCAGCAGCAGTACAATAGAGACCGATGAGGGGGGCATTAGAAGGTCAACTGTGATGCAAAGTCTTGATATGTGATATTTGAGAGACCTTTAAAGCGCTGGGAAAAAAAACATTAAATAACCATCACATGAGAAGGAAAACCCCAAGGACCTTTGTGGTCTAAAACTCCAGCTGGGCAGAGATAGCTCACGCAGAACTCAGCTGCTCTGACAAGGCAAGTCCGGGCGTCAAAACCTCGATGGCGAGCACAGAGTGAGAAAAACTGTTGTCAGGTGTCAGATATGTGATCCTCTGATCAAGTAGTTCCTTATTTGCCAGTTTCAAATGGTTTTCAACAACAATCCTACACTGCTGCCTGTTTTATACACTTAATATTCAAGAATATTGGCTTTGGAGACAAATAGATGAGAAAACAATTTAACAATCACCTTTATAATAGTAATTAAGTATAGTACGTTTGAGTTTTGGAAAGCTTGTTCAAATAAATTGAGGAAGCAGGAGAAGTTCCCTGTAGTGATAAACTGATTAATCAGGCTGATTGAATGCCTTTTTGAAATAATCAGTATTGGTCGATTACTAAGGGAGACGGCTAACGAGGCAATATTGGTTTGGTCTGCACCGGCTGCTGAAGCCAATCAGTTGTTTTCCATGATGCATATGAGCCAAGATAAATCTGTAAACGGCAGTACAACACACTGCGTTGGCAACAGGGAGTGACACAATACGCTTACGCGGACAATAATAAGTTCACCAGACCAGTAGGAGATGCTGCAATCTGCTGATAACTGTGGAAATGTATTTAATTGACGTAATTTTCAAAATAAGAGCCCTGCAGGCCAAGTGCAGATCTACTTAAGAGCAGAGATGAAGCAGATTTTGTGTTTTGGTTGTTATTATTGTTATATTTTTGTATTTTATCAGATGACAAGCAACAACAACATGATGTTAGCATTATATATTTTCAGTTGGGTGTTGGTGCTTTTTAAATATTGTCACCACCCACTGAAAAAACCCACTCTGACTGCTAATCACCTGTTCTGGGAACTTGGAGAAGGCATTTCTGACTTTATTTTAAAGTTTTAGGGGCTAAATTTTAATGGAGTTTGGAGAATACACTGTGCCAAATGGGTTATTACAATTGGAAATTGCACTTTTGCCTGCATTTTATTTAGAAGGAATCTTAAGAAGCTCAGAAGTCAGTCCATCTCCCTGTCCATGTTGCTGGAAATGACTGTTTTCAGTTACCCTTCTGGTCTGAGTCTCCCGTGCAGCAGAATAATGATGCCTCAAATCTCACTTCACAGCCACAAACATTGCTGAGCTGTTGAGTCACCGATAACAGAAAACAAAAATCAAAAATTAAGACAAAAAGCAAAGTAAATAAGATGTTTGGGTTGGTGCTGCAAAACAACACTTTCTTTTTTTTGTGGATTTTCGCCAAATGTGAATCATTCCCCTTTCACCCAGATGTGTATCTCTCCACTCAGCCCACACACATTTGGATTTTCATCTCCCTCAAAATACATGCACAATAACACTTGAAATAATCCAATTTAGCACTGATGATGATGATTTCCCCCCTCACACACACACACAGAAAAAGGCAGAATAATCACAGAGATGTACCAGCGCCTGTTGATTCAGGGACGCGGATGCCTCGGTATTGTTGTTGTTGTTTTGCTCCATCGGACTCACAATGAGAATTGTCCTGGAATAGCTAACCCTAGCGTGGACAGATAAATACTTTCTGCCTGCCCACACCGGGGTCCTCTGAGGCTATCGCAGCATGACTTTTCTGTGATGAAACAGCAGCGAGCGGTGGAGGGCTGAGGGAGTGGGCGATCAGGACACAAACTGTTTTTCTCCACAAACGGCAGGATGAGATGCGGAGCTGGCAGCGATACGGCATCCATACCTCAAGCACAGCCAACACAGCATGCGTCCTCACTTGCTTTGCAAAGTCACAGGCCAGCCACGTTTTTCTGAATGCGTCTCGCTAGCAGCATATGCAGGGAGCAAATAAACTAGTACAAGCTTATTTGTATGTTAACAACAAGTCATGTCTGTTGTGCATTCGTTTGTTTCTGCAGCCTTGTGCGAGCACTGAGGGTCTCGCTTCCTCAGCTACAGTTACCCTCAAACAGGAATCAAAGAAATCCTGAACAGCAGCAAACAATAGTAGAATAGTGTTGATGAAGACAGGTGATGATGTGAGGTGGCAGACATCATTAGCCCCCATCATCACACTTCATCAGAGGAGAGGGAGTGTGCCCGCACTGTTAGCGTAATGAGCTGGAAGTATGAACAAAAGCAGATGGCTTTATGAGTCAGACAATAAGGCGCTCGTAATTGAATATATATCATTCATTTCAATTTGCGCAACTCGGCCCATTTCTCCTCCTCGCTGTATCTCAATGGAAATCCATTATCAAGGCACCGAGGAGCTGCCTTCACACTGAATCAGCTGGACTTCAATGAGACTTTTCAGTCGCTGGGAATAATTCATGGGAGGCAGAGAGCTGAAGTACAGTACGTCTGCACTGTCTGATAATCCCCTATTATGAGAAGACAGGAGAATCTTAGAGACGTGCACACATACATTAGTCTGTGTTTCCACCAAAGCATCTCTTGTTGAACACATGATCTTTGTTCTCTTTTTTAAGTAAAGTTATTTGCAAATTTAGCAACTTGCAAACTAACTTTCCCAGATAAAATGAGGAGTTGGAGACTGCAGAAACTCCGAACAAGAGGGGGGTATGATTCACAACCACATGCACATGACACCAGCTGTCAGTCATCCACACTTTAGCAGCAGCATCTCTGGATGTGCACGAGTGTTTGTGCACGAAAAGCACTGAATGAAACTTGGCTGCTGCTCTAATCTGTTTTTCCTCTTGAAGAGCTCACAGCAGGACGGCTGCCTATGGAGCAATTAAAGCCTCTTTCTTAATCCAGCTGCCCTTGACTGCAAACAACTGGAACTCCTCTTCCTCCTCCTCCTCCTCCTCCTCCTCCTACACCATCCTCCTCCTCCCTTTATTCCTCCTCGCTAGACAGCAAGTGCAACAGTATACTCACCCCCAGTTTCTTACTCCGTATCCTCACGTATCCCTGCTTGACTATGTCGTTGAAGTTGGAAGCCATGGTGAGAGAGAGGGAGGGAAGCGGGAAGCTTCCAAAGCCGAAAGGTGGGGTAAAAAAAATAAAAAATAAAAAAAATATAGAAAAAATAAAATAAAGTAGCCTCTTTTTTTTGGAAGAAGCGGATTTTTTTTTAGAATTTATTTATTTTCTCTACTTGAAAGCTCGGTCCGTAGCAGCAGCAGCAGGAGGAGGAGGAGGAGGAAGAAGAAGAGCGGTGCGCAGCCTGCTCCGGTGTCAGCTAGCGCTCACAGGCTGGCCGGCTTCAGCGGCGCGATCCATCCGGGAGAGGAGGGAGATACCATTCAGTCAGCTGATCCACCGGAGCCGGAGAGAGCGGCGGAGCACTGGTGCTTCCTGGACCACACCATCCCCACAGCAGCGAGGGGGGTGGAGGGTGGGGGACGTCTGCTGAGGTGGGGGGGCACCATTTTTATTTATTTATTAATTTTTATGAAATCAAATACCTATACTGTTAGGACTGCTCGCACTGTGTATATTTCCATACATATATATATTCATACTGCCCTTACAGCTATTCCACTTAGATATGTTGCATTGTTCTGCACTTTTACTGCTTCTTTTGCACTTAATTCCGGTTACATGCTAAATTGCATTTTCTTGTTTTGTACTCTGTGCAATAACAGGTTGAAGTTGAATCTAATGTAATCTTTTTTTCCTAAATCAACTGGTAAAACTGCTCACACTGTATATGCATATATATTCATAATGCCCTTAAAGCTATTCCACTTTTACTTTGCATTGCACTTTTACTGCTTCTTTTGCATTTAATTCCGGTTATATGCTGGACTGCATTTTCTTGTCTTAGTACTTAGTACTTTTTTTTCATCACTTGGACTTGATGACTTTTTTCAGCCTAATAAGATAGGATAAAATAAGATAAAGAAGCAGGACAAGAGTTACAAAGAGTACAACAGGGCTAAAAACAAGATGTACTGAAGGTCTCATAAAGACAATGTACAAGGCATGATGGATTTACCTATGGAGAAGTACAGCTGTAATACGGTGAGTTTACATACGGATGTGTACAGATATGGCATAGTGAGTAAACATATGGATATGTAGACATGTGACTTGATGACTTCACATACAGTATGTACAGGACTGGCATGGAGGATAATGTACCCACATTTCTGTTATTGCAATCAAAAATGTTATTTTTAGGAAAAGACCAGTGTTAAAGATGATGTTATTACACATGAACAGCTGTAAGAGAACAGTGTTATATTTTGTTGACTGATCTGGAAGAGCTGTAAAGGGAGAGCACAGTTTTACATTTTGTTGCCAGGTTATGTGGGATCAAACTTTGATTGTTTACGAGGCGCTGTGGAGAGAGAAAAACGGTGTTGACAGATGATGTGGCACCAGAAGAGCGATAAGGAGAAGACAAAAACAGTGTTAGGTGATGCTGTTGCAAATGTTTTTATGTTTTTGTAGGTTCTCCACACTGTAACGGTCTTAGGAGGTTCTCTGAAGAAGCCTCTTGGGTGAAACATCTCCAAGAACCACTAAGAGAAGTCCAGTTCCTTTTTACTCGAGCTCCCAGGACTTCGTTATGCTTCCGTGTAGCTTAGGGTGACCAAAGCAAAGCTGTTTTCCTGTTTTCACGTCCTGTCCTGGCCGTCCTGGTTGTGTTTTATAAAGTGATGAAAATGTCCTGGTTTTCATTCTTTTAAAGAAGATGAAGAAGAAAACTAAAGATATAGATATTTTTTGTTAGTTTTTTTAAGTTTGTGAGAGCTATTTTTGTTAAAGTTGGATTACCAATATAGCAGAGACATTTTTTAGTTATTTTTTTCTAATACAGAAGAGACACTATTTCTATCATTATTTCATTCGTTATTTTTGAAACTTGCCATAATAAAACATGTTGAGTAACCTCTGAGAAGCCGATCTGAATTTGTGTCCTTGGTTATAGATGGTATTTAGCATTATAACAATTTTCTGTCTGTGCAGATTAGACATACTTTAAATGTATTGAAATTATAAGGCATCTTTGGGTAAACTTGAGTTTGAGCATTTGAGTATCTCATTGCCAAGGCAAGTGTCCTGGTTTTCAAAATATAATCAAAATATGGTCACCCTAGTGTAGCTGGACAGATCACTACATTGACTAATTTGGACACTACTGGTTTGTATAGTTTATCTATTTGTGTTATTATGGTCACATGGCTGTAATCAGACAATAGCTATAAACCACAATATGCAACCTTTAAGTCAACAAATATCCCATTCTTTCTCTTACACGCTGAATTTTTAATGCTTTGTCAATCCATTGTTGTATTCGTCATTCACAGTCAATTGTAACTAAGTTTGTGGACTTTTAATCTGTTGAAGTAATGCAGTGTAGAAAAATAGCACCATAGAGATGAAGATCTTTTGTTTTATCTTGCTTGGTGTCACTTTAATATTTTCTCAGTTCTTTTTTGTCGTTTCTTTGAAAAATCTGAAACAGTTTGTTGATTGATAGTTGAGTCGGCAACTATTTGGGCCTAACTGAGCAAATCAATAAATCATTTAGGCCATTTTAAAAGCTGCTTACAGCTTCTTGGATGTGAGGATTTGTTGCTTTTTATCGTGTTGTGTGATAATGAACTTAATTTCTTTGTGTTTTGAACTGTTGGTCAGACAAAACAACCATTTTCTGACATTTTGGAGATTGATCTCGCACTTAATTGAGAGACCAATCAAAATAATTGTTTTCCCAGAGAATAAGTGGGAAGTAGAATGATTGTCTGCTGGATTAGTTGGCATTAATCCTATTTGTGGAGAGATATTTTTATAAGAACCGTTCAGTCATACTATTATGGCCATAGGGCTGTAAATAAATAATATATAAATGCAAAGCGTCTAATGATAAGCTACACCGTGTAACCTTTAAATTAGCACCTTCTTCTTCTTACAAATTCAAAGCTGCATTTATTTAGGTAAATTTATTCAACTTATGTCTGATTATACAAATTATTTTTTGAACACTAATTAAAAGTTAGTAACTTCAGATAGCTTTTTGCCAGATAGATTTTTTTGTGATCCGTCTTTTTTGGCCAATTACATAAATGAGTTTGCTGACTTCTAATATGTTGAAATAATGCAGCGAAGACTAATATTAGCACAGAGACTAAGATGTTGGTTTATTAGGGGAGAATACATTATTGTGTCTTTTTTATTCTTGCATGTTGTTGCTTTAATATTTCCTCTGTTCTTACTGTCTTCTTTTTGTTCCCAAAACGATTAGTAGGGAATTAATAGGACCTAGTTTAACAAATCAAATAATCATGTCAGCTATTTTTCAAAGCTGCTTCCAGTCTCTCAGATGTGAGGAAGGATTTGTTGCTTGTCGTTGTCTTGTGTCATAAGAAACTTTATATTTTGGTTTTATTTTGTAGACTAGTCTGACAGTTAGTTGAGAAAACAGTCAACAGACTTGCACACCTTATATGTTTTTCGGTTTTGACTGTAAATCTCAAGAATAACCTGATGTTACCTGGCTGTGTAGGATGAATCTACCTGCAGCGGCCCAGTAAAAGCAGCACCTTTTGATGTTTTGACACAGCCTATAGAGGCCAGGACTGTTTAATTTAGTTTAGGCACTCGTCATTCATCCTTTTGATTGCTAAAATTGTGCATAAGCTGGTGCTCAAGGTGACAATCAAGGTGCTCGCCTTGATCATTTATAACACTCAATGTGTCTAATAAGACTACTTGTTTAGTGAATTTTGATGTAACTTATGAAACCTGAGGTAACCATTCGAAGTCAAGCCCCCCTTCAACAATATGTTCAAAGAAAAAAATGCAAATATACAACCGAGCTTAGTGTTCAGACTAATTTGCAACACACTTTGTACCTTCCTTTTGGTTATTACCTGTCTGAGTATGAATATCATTTCCATATTTTTCACCAGGCGGCCCACTAATAAGGAAATACATTTCAAGATTGCCAGTGTGCGCGCACTGCATTTTGTCATTATTAGGCGGCCCTGAATTGATGTTGTTTGATTTGCTGAATAATAAAAACCAGATAGTCCGGTGCCCTATTAAAAGATCAAATGAATTGTAAGCAAAACCGCACTGTACCAAGCATACAGCCACCGCCTGCAGCTTGTATAGATAAAATGCTGCAGATTGGCAATCAAAACACACTGACAAATAAGAGCACAGAAGCAAAAATTTGATCCTTGCCAGAGCTATAATCCTGATCGGGATGTAGTGAGAGGCGTAGCTCGTGTTGTGCAATCACATGGAGTGAAATCCTTGGAATCAGACAGCAGATGGCTCAGGTACATTGATATGAGTGGCCGGCATTATTTCTGTTGTTTAAAACACAAAGAAGTAGAATGGCTTATATAATAGAGCTATATGAACTATTTTTAGAACAATGTGATTAAGTAAAGCTCAAAGTCTTTTAAATCCAGAATGTGCTTTCCTAGATTCCTTGAAAAACAGCAACAGATCCCTTTTCCAAATGAAGACACAAATGTTCCTGCGCAGCCTGTCTTTCGTGTCTCCGCACAATTATTCTATTGCTCGAACTAATTTATTTATTTATTGTGTGTCACCAAAATCAAATATCATCTGCTGAGGGGGAGGCTTTGTTCGGCGCGCCATCGACGGCTGCCACTTTCAGAAGTGCCATTCTGTCAAGTGTCAGCTTTTGAGTCCAGAGGTAAGACTCAGTGTCTGTATTTTCCATTGTGTTCCGTCGCATACACGAGGGCGCGCACACAACAGCAAGCTGCCACCCCTCCGACAAACAGCTTGACTTTGATAGTCTTCATATCTCCCTGGATGTGTCCTCAAATTTCAGACTTGTCAAAGTTGTTTTGTCTTCATAATCCTCTTTGTAGAACATGGCCGCGTTCCATTCCCTCCGCCTTGTCACGCTCCCTCTAAGAAAACAATGCTGACAGCAACAATTTCTTTTCATTGCTCTGAATATTGTGCTCTGGCGACTGTCATTACCAGGAACTGTCCCAGTTTTTTGGGGGGAAGTAATTGCCTGCCGTGATATGAGACCAACAACCAGTTTGGCCTCATGTTGGTCTCAGGTAGAGAGGCTGCATGCTCAGCGTGTCGGCCGCCACACAAACCAACATATGGCCCTGATATACATGAGCGGCTGCCAACGGGGTCAGATGTGTTGAGATCCACTCAAGAGCAGGAAAGACCTTCACCAAGGTCACGAGCGAAGCAGCCAATATCTGCTGAGCTGCCGAAAACGACTCGTGCCCAATATGGCAGCTTATCAGCTATTGACCTCATAATCATCACCATTTTTCATGCACGTTTCGCATCACGTATCCAAGCCCCTTCCCGTCCACAATGATTTATACAGGGAAGACCAAGCCGCTTGCAGAGAAACCGCACCATCCATTAAAGCACTAAGCATTCCTAAAAAAAAAAAAAACTACCCTGAATTGTTTATTCAGTCACCGCGGAGGCAAAGTTTAGATGGTTTTGATGGTCTGGTGAAATATTAAAACTGTCTCCGCATTAAATGCTTAGTTTGTCTCAGTGCAATTTAGCAAACATTCGCAAGCAACCAACAGCTAAATAATTAACACGTTCTAAAAAGATAAGCAGGGGTGAATGAGAAGAAGAAGAGGGGGGGCTGAGTGAGAAAGAAATGCTTCTCTGTGCTTAGTTGTTTGCCAGGTAAGCATTTTTACATGTAGGCGGAGGAGAGAAAATAGAGATCACACAGGCAGAGTTATGGTAATGTTCTGCTCCGGGTTTCTGTACTCAAGCTTTTTACAGCAACTCGTATCAGCCTGATATGTTAATGGGCACAATGGGATTTGGGTTTGATTAAATGTCAATGCCTGGAGGAGAAAAGCTAGTGTGGAAAGAGAGAAAGAGAGAGGAGAAAAATGCCAGTTTCTCAGAATAAGAGATGTGGGCTGTTCTGAGCTCAGTGGGCCCTTGCAAGGAGGACATTGGTTAGTCACACAGTAGTATAGGACAGTAAAGGTTGTGTGTAGTCCCAGAGGATCAGGCCATGACATGTTTGTGATTTACTCCATAACAGTTAGAGGTAGAAGTGGTTGGAGGGCCTCTCTGTCCTTCTGGAGAAGGTGAATCATCAGAGTGGGCGAATGGAGAGGGTCCTTTACTTCAGTCGCAGACGAGTGTATGAGCTGAGCGCATAAGCCTCTTACAAGGGTTCCTTACATTACCAAATTAGCCAAAAATTGTATCTGAAGAGCCACGGATGGGATTTAATTTGCAGCCACATGTCTGCTACTGCACATTCATTCGCGAGGTGATTTAGCAGATACACCTTTCATTTCGAATTCCAGCCAGCTTAAATGAAATAAAGAGCGGGTGAATTTGCATCCAGAGAGGATTTTTTAATTGTAAATGAGTGCATTAGTCAGAACTTTAGAGGTAAACTCCGCAGGTAGACTAATGATCATTATGTTAATGGAAGAGGATGAATGCAAATACACAGAGAAAACTGGTGGAGAGAAGGGAAAAGATGTGGACGGATGAGGTTGAAGCTGAGGGGAGAATACAAAAATAGGAGGAAGAGAGGCAAGGGCGAGGACGTGTTGAATAGAAAAGGAATGGATCGCTCTCAGGGAAAGAAAGGCGATACCTCCTGCTGGTTTGACCCAGTCTTTGTGTCCTAAATTGGGGTCCATCTTGTGTCACAGTGAGGCTGAACTGCAGGCCGCATCTCTGGAGACTTCTGCTGCTGCTGTGGCGATTCTCCAAGAAAACGGCCGTAGGAGGCTGAATCCACAGTTCATCATACTCAGCTCCTTGTGGAAGATAGAGGAGTTAAATAGGTGCCTCAGTCCACTCCCACAAGAGTGATGAGATGCCTGTTTTGTCTCCTTTTTTGTGTGTGTTGGTAGCGCGCAGCTAATTTGGGGACCCAAAGCTGAATTCATCAACTTTCTAAGTGAAGGAGTGGCTGGTCTTGGATCACTGACCAGGTCCTTCGTTCGACCATCTCATTCATTCTAATTGTCTTTCATACTTAGAGACTTGGTGATGAATTAGAGCCTGTGTTCCTGGAGTGAAACTATATATAAGGATTTTCAGAGCTAATCAGTTTTCCCAAGATATCATTATTTTTATGTCAAAAGTTACCATTATGCCTTACTCTTCGTCCTCTTCTTTTAATTTCTATTTTGGATTTGTTGTTTCTATCACTGTCTTCAACACCCTCTGGGGCAAGGTCAGAGGTCAGGGTCAAGTACAAAGCACCACACATTAAGCTAGCAGGGTTTTTTGCTGGAGGACGCAACAGCAGGACAGATGCTAGAGTCAAGAGGGTGAGATCCGGGGTCTTTAGATTGGATCACAGCCTCCCTCCTCACTGTGCCACCCTGCAGCCGCTGGTCCTCAAGCTCTGTAAACACTGTGTAATTATACATTCATCAGCTCATGTGGAGCTGGGTCTCTTTAACTCATCACAACCTCCCCTACTAAAAAAAAAAGAAATGAGTAGAGACAGACAAGCGTGACTAATGTGTATGCCCTGTAGAGGGCAATATTGTCTGCAGTGCTCAAAGTACTTGAAAGGGCTGCTTAAATGTCTTCATGTTTCTTATGTATGATAATGAGATCTCTGTGCTTGTGCTGTAATTCCATATGGTGATGCATAAGCAACATAAGCTGTGTTGCAGATACTTATATTGCTGCATTAAAGGAAATACCGTGCAGTTACAGAGCAAGTCATTTGTCATCTATATTCTAAATCTGCACAAAAAGTACATTACCCCAAACAAAAAGGTGCTTTGTGGTGGTTTGTTGTTACTTGCTCTTGCTCTTTATCATTGTGCGTCCTATTTCACATGACAGTGACTCAATTTTCAAGTCCAGAGTCATGTATTTTTTAGTGAATTGTGTCCATCCTGTCCCACAAATCAGTTTAAAAACAGTTATAGCAAGTGTGATCAGAGTAGCTGAGGTTCAGATTTGGCTAAAACTGCACCTTGAGCACTGCAGGTTATTGACTTCCGTATTTAATCGACAGATTTAATATAAAACAGGTGATCCTTGTGCTTTCCTCAATGGCCGTGGCTTGTGGGCCCTTCTTCGGGACTGGCAGCAGCATATGACTCCAGTGCTCACCATCCAGGTCGGAACAAAGCTACTCTTTTACCTCCAGGGCCCGCTTCACAACGGCTCATGTGTGAGCATGGAAAAAGAGTGGAAATCAAACCTCCTCCATAAATACATGAAAGGTCAGCGATGACGTCAGAGTCCAGGGACAGCCCCGTCCATGATTTTGTGGCCCATCACCAGTGCCCGATTCGTTGCAGCTCTTTATATTTTGCACTCTGTGCACCTTGACCATGATCCCAGTACAAATACAGCAGCTCACTTCTGTCACAGAATTGTGTTTGTCCACTGCTCATAAGTCAGTCTACTGTTCCATGTGTTGCAGGCAGCTACAAAAGGAATAATTTTTGCTGACTTGCGCATGAAACTTGAAAACAAACCTATTTTGGGATTCCTTTTGATGTAGTTTACTATGAACTGAATTTGTTCATGAGTTTTCTCAGTTTTCACTTTTCATGCTGCGCTCCTCTTCCACCACCCCGGGCCCTCTAGGCCTTGGCCCAAGATTCTCCCACTTCCTTCTCCTTGTATTATGACTGACTGTAAAGGAGTGTGTGTGCCCATCTGCCATGCATGGCCTTATTGTTTGGCAATGACCCTCAACTGTACTGCATGTAGCTTTTCAGGCTGTTTCTGGTTGTATTGGCAGGCATCCTTTGCTCTGTTCCAGCTCTTTCCCGACATTTATTTTCCTTCACTTTGCAAACAAGTGTTTGTTTTACTCACAGATCATCAGATTGTGTCTGAGATAAGCAGCGTTCTTTGAAACTCAATCCATTTCCTCTATTATCCATGGCTTTGTGTGTGAAGATTGATGCCACATTCATGAGAAATTGTATTGTTATTATTTTTGTTGTTAAGGCAGTCTCAACTGACCCATATCTGGATGATAAACAGGAAACCTCTGCTCATTTAGCTCCTGACTTGTACAAATATCCAATATAAAAGTAAGACACTGATCTTGTGAGGTGTAGCAGCAGACTTAAAATTGTTTCAAAAAAAGGAGACTTATGCTTCTCTAAGTGAGAAGTTTTTCTTTCTTTTTTAATGACCAGATTTGATGCAGACTTGTCATTATTTGTTCGTAAGTGCAGATCTAACAGCAGTGCAGTCTGGGAGGCAGCCAGCCCTTCCTGGAGAGGTACAGTAAGCACAATTTTCCCTATTCCACAGTGCCTGTTTTAGAAAGACGTCTACATGTGGCCCACATCTGCATGCAAAGCATAAAACTGCCTGACTGACACCGATTTATACAGGAACAAATGTCAGTATTGGTGTCTTATGGGTGCAGCTTGTTGACAATAAATCATCTGATGTGCAGGTTTTTCCCCTTGGCAATGAAGCACTTGAAAATATAGCTGTAGTCTTGTCTTGACAGAAGTAAGATGAATGGATGTTAATCACTCTATATGCACACAGTGATGCCAGTGTACAGAAACCATGAAAGACAGCACAACAGCTAACATGCAAATATGTTCATGCACAGTATTGTATTTAGCATAATCTGTAAAGAATAAATTTGCCAGATGTTCTCAATCGGGTTTACTCACCTGAGTATACATGAACAAAATAATCCTGCTGCAGCAACGGCTCACATTTCTTCATTTTCTAGCAAACAAAGGAACCTTTTCTTGTGGAAAGCCTCTTTTATTTGTGTTGGATTGGAAGACAGAGGGAGTATTTGATCTGTTAAAGCGCCCTGCAATTAACCTGGTACAACACACTGGCCAAGTCATAGTTGTTGACATTGTGTTGCTGCTGAAGCTGCAGCACTCTCAAGTGGCTCGATTTCGTTCGAGGATACAATAAGCACCACTAAGGCTCCCATTACAGATAAACAGATGCATACCAGCATAGCCATTCACATTAAGGTACCCATTAGCTTGACTTTGCTAACTCACACTGCCTTCATCACAGCATGTCGCATATTGCTCTAAAGCTTTTTTTGAGGTCTGCATGAGAACAGGCAAGAAAACATGCTCAAAAACATTTCACACAGGTCCAGCCATCCACTTTTACCCTTTCATTGACACATTTAAAGCATCATTTTTGAATATATTCTAGTAGAATTTGCTAACTGGATGAACCATGGCAGCAATTTGAAAACTTGCCGTATGATTTTCAATTTCAGTCAAGTAGCTGGATGGGTTGGTCACGCGAGCACAATTTGGTAATGAATGGTTATTATAAATCAAATGTCTAAGATTTGTCAGAGGTTTGTTTTAAAAGCATATATGCCTAAAATAACTCAATAATTATATGAGTCACCGTGCCACTCAGGAAAAGCTTATTTTCTCTCCACCAAAGTACCTACTCCATCTTTGCAAAAAACTCATTCACAGTGTGGCTATGTACATGTAATATTTTTGGATCATGAGGGTAAAAAACCCACTCCCTGTCAAATGTTGTGTTTTGTTCATCTGCCAAAGTAAAGGTTTGACAAGAAGGAACACAGTCATTACCACTGGCAACCATAACTTTTCGCTCGGCGCTGACGGGCTCCCTGACTGCATCACCACTATCTGATTCCCATCCAACTATAGTGGGTCAGGCAGCACAGACACTGTACATAAACAAACAGGTGAGTAAGTAGAAAAATACAATTAGGCCCAAATATACAGACACATACACACCACAAACAAATGCACAAGCACATGCAAAGTCTGTTTGCCTGCGTCTCTCATCTCTCTTTCCCTCTCCTCAGGTATATATGGTTTCTTTGACACAGTCTGCCAGTCTGCTGCCATGCAGCGCCACATTTAGCTCTGCAAGACGCGCCAGACTGCAGCAGAGCAGAGCACAGTGAGGAGGTTATTAATGGCCTTCCTTATTTTAAACGACAGTCTGAAAACACTGGTGGCACCATGCAGACCCCGCTAGCTGCAAGCTTGTCTTTCATCCCATCTGTCTTCACGGCACTCAGTCTCCTTGGTCCTAATGGGCCCTTGGCTGTCACTCTGTCAGTGTGCTCCTAATGCATCCTCGTCTGTCTGGTGGGTCCAACGGACAGTCTCAGTGGGTTGCATGCGAAAGCACACAATAATTTATCTCTATCAACTAATGTGTTGCACCTCTTCTTTAATTATTTGAAAGCACACAGCATTTTTTAACTACCTGTGTCCAACAAAGTTCTAAAACTGCTGCTGCAAAACTTTTTATTCCTTTCGTGAAACTTGATGAGAAGATGACAAACTCTGCAGAGGGTGTCCCAATGTCATGCTCATAAAGGTGTCAGAAAATCAAAACGTCACGCTGTTTCCTCGAACCCTTGGGTTATCTCGCTGCCCTTTCCTCTGTCCCCCCAGTTTCTCCCTTTTGCTATCCTGCTCGTCCTCTTACCTTTCATTCTTCAGAGCCTCTGAATGCCACCTATCACTGCATCCTGCTGTGAATTTTGACACCTGTCTGATGTATGCCTCTCTTTTTTCTCACAGGACCTGGGTGGACACGGACAGCCTATCAATCTCCTCACAGCCCTTCCTTTCTCCTGCAGAGCTCAGCCAGTCCCAAGAGAACAAGTTTAATCCAAACATATCATGTTTAGATGTGCAAGGAAGAGCAAACCAAGATATAAATACAAATACGGCAGAGGTACGTGGGAGTAAATATAGATAATCTTGTGATGTAATCTTATTTTATAGAGTGTATATACAGGAGGTGGTTCATGTGCCATAGATAGACATCTATTTACAGTGTATACAGCCTGCTTGGATTTATATTTGGACATAACTTGTAGGTACAGTATGTTTTAGTGTGTCACTGCATAGTAACTGTTTTCTAGTAATGCACATCAGTCAGTCTCACAAATATCTCGTGTCATTGGTTCATGATGATCAGTTGACCATAATCTTGTGACGTTTTCTTTCCTATGTGTGCACTGACATTTGCTAATGCAGATGGACATATGATTACTGTCCCCACACACTTACACACAACTAACATATAGACAATTGATTTCACAGGACTGCATTTATATCCTGTCACACTGGTGTCACCAGGCCAGTAGCTATACATTCAAGCCATCATGTAGAATTTAGTAGCAGTTGTAAGAGGAATAACAGAGATTGGCAGCTTGAGTCACAACCTACTGCAGCCCTCCAGACATCATAACACTGCCGGACATGGATATGGTGGAAGCCATTATGAGCTGGTCATTTTGCTCCAGCTTCTGCTGCTTGGAAACAAATGAGGAGTGACGCCTTTGCTTCCTGGTGATGGACACTAAGAGGACCACACCACAGGTTTTTAGAGGAAAACACAGCAGCTACATTAGTCTGAATGAGACACTTGCGATTTCTAAAAATAAATTACGATGATTCCTATTCAACACATGTACATAAATAGATCTGAGGACAATGCAATTGACTTTAAATGCTGCAAGCAAATGTCTGAGAGAAAAGTGTGGTCATTCTATTATTTTATTGCAAAATGAACTTTTCCTAACAACCTGAGGTAGGAAAATCTATGTAAAGCAAGAAGAAACAGAGACAATATTACAGTTAATTGCCCTTTGTAATGACTGTAGCTTGAAAGAAAGCTGGTGAAACTGAACAGCCTACAAGATGTATGAAGTACAGCTGTTGCATATTCTTGTTTCTGTTTCGAAGTGAGATACTTGGATATGACCTGACAATATCTTTGGAGAAGAGGCATTACATGGGCATATCGGTTTTGTTTAGAAAATGACAACTCTGATGGATGAGTGTACTTCCCGACCTGCAGGGAGTTTTAACAAAACCACATTATCTGGAAAAAATACAAGCGAAACCCATCAGACTGGCAATTACAATACACAATACATAGAACATATAGCAGCATCCTTTACAAATCAGGTTGATATGGAGCATAATCATATAAAAATAAATGCATAACAATTTTACCCAATCTTTTAAAAAAGTACAAAACATGACAAGACACCTCTCCAATGCACCAATAAAAATGTGCCACATTAATACAATAACAATGATATTCATTCTTAAGTGCCATTATATTGTTATATCAAAGGATTTCTATAATCAGTATTCATACACAGATAATTTGACAAAGAGGCATAAAAATGGCACAAAGTGTAATACTATTAATAAATATGTACAACAAAATAATCTGCAATATTTACAGTTTACATCATTTCCCGCTGAAGCTTACAGAATGAAAATTCCATGAGAGTTAGTAGAGACAGGTTCTCATTGTGTACATGTCAAGTTTTTGTTGCTGGGTTTATGTCGTCATGGTGACGACCTCTCACCCTCGAAGTGTAGCAAAAGCCAGAAGCAATTCAGTCATTGAGTTTGACAACATGGCTTGATTACCGCCTATTCAACAGCCCGAGTGCGCTTTTTTGTTCGGCGAAGCTGCCCTCCGGGGCACTCAAATCACAGCGAACACCCGGAACGCCTTCCCTCCAGGAGGGTTCTGAAGGCTGTGGGGAGGAGAGGAACAAGAGGGGAGAGTCAGTGTGGGTGCGGCATGTGTCAAGATACAGAACATGTCCTGGCCTTTTTGCAGGGAGATGGAGATGACAGACACACACAAACAGACAGACTGGCTTTTGTGGAGAAGTGTCCACGTCTGTGTGTTGTCTGACACCCCGATGACAGATAGGACACAAACAAGACAGAGGCTGGAGTTACCTGAGAAAACAGACACGGGGGACTTCATGTGTTAATCCAACAAAGACAGACATGTTGCAAAGTGAAAGTAGACAGATAAATGATGGGCAAGCATCAGGCGTCTCAGCAGGGTTATAAAGATAAATGAAGTGGAGACAGACGAGAGAAGAGAGAGCAGATGAAAAGAGAAAGGGGAAGGCCTTTGAGTAAATGAGACTGTGCACCTCTACATAGGTCATGTTAACAATAGTCTTTCTGCAGACTAAAGAAAAATCTAAAGTAGGTGCAATTCAATATCTTTTAAAAACTGGAACAGACTACACAGTATGTGGGTCACTCATAACTTTGAAGAGAGGCTGTATGGACCTGTGACCTTAATGCTGTAGGAAGGTGGTACCGCATGGATTCAACACATGCTCTTATTTTATAAGCATCAACAACGTCTCGACTGAGCGGTGATTTTTATTAAAAATGGTCCCTTCTTTGATATCGGACACAGACATCAGATGTTGAATATCATGACTCATACATCGCATCTGCTCACTCCTCTTCATTCAGAAGAGGTAGACGAAAAAGACATTTTTAAATAGCATAGATTTGAATTGGGTGAGTAGTTTATTGCCTGACTTAAGCTCCTTAACATTCCAGCAGTCAGCGTACAAACCGATGATGTCTCTTGTTTCCTGCTCTGTGTTGCACGTGGCCCCAAACACACCAGTCGACTCCAAACACTCCTCATCGGGGCCGACACAGAAAAACGGTGGGCTGATATAAGCAAATATGTAGTTCTATGTCGACAATAAGGTGCTCTATTTTCAAAACTGGTATTTCCTAGTCGAGGAGCTTTATCTCATGTTTGGTACAACACTGTCAAACTACAATTAGCCGCTGTTTATAATTTAATTTCTGAAAAGGCAGATGTGTAACATGTAAGTGTGTTGGTTTACTTCCAAATGTGCTCATGTAAATCATCCACATGGTCTATATGGTCTCAGTGATTTGTTGCTTGTAGGGGTTCAGATGCAGCAAACTGTTTCCCACTCCTAAAGACCAGCTCTTAAGCCCTGTTCATATGAGACTAGTATTACCTGGAGACGCCATATAATTTAAAAATTACCCCCCACTTTGTGTTTTGTGTGGTGCAGTCACACAAGATAAGCAAAGTCTCGGACTCACTGACATTATCCCCGGATATGACATTAGAATGCTGCCACATAATAACTTTTGAGCCTGTTGAAGGACAGCAAAATTTTCCTAACCCCATTCTGCCATGTATGTCATCCATCTAATCACCTTTTGAGATTTTGCTCCTGTAATGGAGTTGAGTTTTCTCTTTCTGTATGCTGTACGATGACATAAGCCCACTGCTTTGGCACCCAAAATGCAGTCCAAATTTTAATTTATAATTGCCAGCTCAGCCTCCATAACTCTCAAGAATCGACTGACACTAATTTGATAATTTGCACTAATGTTATCACAGGAACTCCGTCTTTGTTGAAAACATGGTGGGTAATTTGAAGTGGAATTTTTATTTTAAAAAATACAGGCATGGCAGTTTTGCACAAGATTAACATCACAGACAATTTGTGCAGTTATTACAAATTACTAGAAGTCACCAAGTAATAGTAGTCCCATGTAAATAAGGCTTTTCTCTTAATACTTTAAAGCAATGGAACACTAGTGGAAACAATTCAGATCTCATGTCTAACCTAATAACTTAGTCTTTACAAGGTTAATGCTACAGTCTTGTTACAGGCTGTCTCCAAAAGCCTCTTGACCCTCATGCAAAATTGCCCAACTTCACAGCACAGATAAACATGTCTACAGTATGGTACAGAAAATGGTTTTAGTCTCTGTAGCTAGTCCCCTGTTCATGACAACTGCACAAGTGTGTTTTCTTTTATAAAACTCATCTGTTGTATATATCTGTCTATAAGTGACATTTAGGAAGGATTTCCTTTCTTTATATGTAGTCAAAGGATTCCTACTTCCAAAAATCCTAAATTATAACCTGCATATGATGGACTATGTCAGGATATTTTGATAATAATGTTTTTCCAAAACAAAGGCCAACATGTTTTGCACAGGACTCCCTTATTTCCTTTGCATTTTCTTTCCTAATCTTATTCGGCTTAAGTTCATTCACCCAATTGTTTGGACTAGGCTAAAACTGTCCAAAATTGCACCCAGTATCTATGTCATTTGTAATAAATGCTGACAGGATCCAGTTCCCCCAATATTTTGCTTTGCCTTTTCACTGCTTTGTGTCCTTATTTATTTGTTTTATTTCTAATCTGAGCCACTATATTAAGCTTTCACCCTTGTCGACTGGTTGTCCTTTCTGATGTACTACCACAAAGAAAACAGACCACTCCCAGAACTACATAAAAATGCACTCATCTTCTCCACTCTAATTGCTAAGCAATTAATTATTTCAAACTAGGAGCATGTTAATTACCTTCCCATGTGCACTGCATGAGAGATGTAATGAACTGTCTGCATCTTGAAAAGATTAGGTCCACAAGGAGGGAAGAGTGGATAAATTTCTCTCTACCTGAGAGCCATTGATTTCTTACTCCTCCTCTGTGGGCCTCAGTGAATTAACCTCTTCACTTTCCTCCTAAGTTTTGAGGCAGAATCCCTAAACAATTATCTCTACAGTGGTATACCAGACAGCTTGTATACCATGATGCTTTATTTAGTTTATTACGTTGTGCTTTCATTTCTATTACACTAAATAACATTGTGGTATATATGGAACTTGTTTATACCTATTTAAAGTACTGTTTTTTTCAATGTTGTTACAGTGGGAACAATATGTTTTAAATGATATGAGGTTTCTGTTGTGAAAATAACTTAAATATGTAAGCAGTTTCCAGAAAAAAAATGCACATGGCACTTTGTACACACACATACCACCCACATAGTCATCTTAGTTACTTGTATATTAGCCATCTCATACCTCTCTGAGAAAATGCCGTTTTGGAATGAGGCAATGTAGTGTTTCCGCTTGTCCACTGGCATCACATCGATGTAACCGCCCACATCATTCCTGATGACTCCAGCATGGACTGCTGCCCGACATATGCTGGACTTCTATAGGATCACGCCAAAGGGAAAAGTAGGAAAATGTCAGAAATGTCTATTCAGTTTTGTCTCTAAATTCATGTGAAGCACTGATGACCTCAATTAGAAAAAGATACATTAAGCTTCAAAAAGGGACTTACATCAGAGTATATCTTGGTACCAATTACTCTGGATATGTGAGGATTCTCTTCTAAACAGTTTCTCGGGCAGTATAACCTAAAAAAACAACAATTTGACAGTGGTGGTAACTCGAACAGAAATGAATTTAGGGAAAGAGACTGATGTAGTGCAGTAAGGTTCATACCTTGGACAATGTTTTGCAGGCTTTTCATATGGACAAAGTTGTGCAACTGTGGTCTCACACGTGATGGCTTTAACTGCAAGACAAAAACAGGGTGTCAACAAACATGCCTGCTGTATAACTTAGAGTAATTCAATTTAAAACATAACACATTTATAATTGCAGTATCACATGGCCAGACTAACCTGCCACTCTGTAAACTGTGAAGGAATTAGCACTTTGGTATTTTCTGTAAGGAAAAAAAAACGCACACAGAAACATCAGATGTCATTGTTTGCATTTATTTCAGTATATTCTACTAATATCACTACGAAATATCAGTGTGCATTGATCACAGTGTTGTTTTCTAATATCTCACCCTAGTGACTGGACTCCGTTCTTGTTAGATTTGATGAAAAAGTCCTTTCTGCCTTGTCTTGTGACATCCATCCAACCTCCATCGTTATCTATGACACCAGCATGTAGACCAGCTCTGCACACACTCGATTGCTGCAAAAAGAAACATTTCACTGACAACATAGTTGACATTTACTTTTTTTATCCTTTGTCCTCTCTCCCCTTGTACCTTTCTGCAGGCATCCCTGACACTGGAGCAGCATGGTTTTGATCTGTGGTTAGTGGCCTCGCTGACCTGTGCAGTGTTTTCTGTTTGTTGTTTCTCAGTGCTCATCTTTTCTCTCTCCGCTCTCCTCTCACCCCAACCAGTCGAGGCAGATGGTCGCACAACCTGACTCTGGTTCTGTCGGATGTTTCTTCCTGATAAAATCTATTTTTTTCCTTCCCACTGTTCCCAAGTGCTTGCTCAAAAGGGGAACTGCTAAGTTTCTCTGCATAATATTGTAAGATCTTGACCTGAGGTGACACATGTTATGGTTTGCTGCTATAAAAACGAAACAGAATTGAACTAAACAATCTTTCTGACGCAGTAGATAAGAAGTTACGCCACGTTTTTTGATCAAGCTGTTATTTGGCAGTGGCTGCTGTTAGAATGCGCTGGGACAACATGTTATGTTTTATGCCAAGCTCAGAGTGCGCAGTATCAACATGAAAACAGATTGACCCAAAAGACATAGGGAGTTGGGAGCAACAGTGGTGCTTCAGGCATGGCAGCTGATCATTTTATCCTGTGTAGTGTAGCACAATTGACAATAGCCAATGCCACATCATGGATGCCTCACGACATCCCATCAAAGAGAGTAAGGTGTCCACATCTTGTGTTACCTTCTCTTAAATCTTCCAGAGTGTTTCCATAACATTGGCCGATTGAGTGTTCTTCTGTGCAGAACATAGCAAAGTTAAAAATGGGCTAGAGGACAGACAGCCCATATTTTTTTTTCAGTTGCTTGGCAGCCAGGATCATACACACAACTCTGAACGCCACTGTTTATATACACTATTGTTTCCGGTTGGTTGCTCCTCCTGATGATGCAGGTTGGGAAAGAAGACAAGCTAAGACTGACCAGGGACCACCATGCAATCTCTAATGTCTCTTGGCCAAGTCACGACAAGAATTTATGACTCTGTCGTCGCCCAATCTGACACAGTGACCACGGTAGACAAAAATATTGTGTCGTCTAAACCGACTAAATTGAGTACTTACCATTTCATAGTGCACTGTCCCAACCACTTTCCCAGTAGCATCTAGGCATCCAGCTGGACACTCGTATCTGCAGATTAATAAAAAAAAAAGCATGTGAATATGGACTGTATATTCTTCATTGTGTTTTATGACTTTTTAAATTATGTTTCATCCTCACTGTACCTATTGCACGGTGTTCCTTTACACTGATCCCGAAGCTTCGTGTCACAGGTCACTAGCTGAGCTGAAACACATAGAACACAAAGGCCTCTGAGTCTCTCGTAAAGGAAAAAACGTGTACGAACCAGCAGCTCTGATGCAGATGACTAGTTTCTAAAAGCCTGAGCTGAGCAAAAAAAAATAAAACCAGCTGAGACATTGTTATGATGCTTCAAGAACTGAAGACAAGAATTCCTGCAACAAGGTTCAGGGTGGTCAGCAGTACTGGAGGAAGTGTCTCATCTTACAAGCGCAGGCCCCATGTGCTGCAGAGAGGAAGCCATTTAAAAACCACAGCAAGCCCCCCCCCCTCACCCTCCCCAACCTTTCTCAGCCAGCCAAAACCAAACACACACTCGGGGGATCATGCTAAAATAGACCTCCCCTCCCTGCTCCAAAGAGTGACTTGCAATATTAACTACACTTCAGAAACTGTCAGGGTTAATCAGGGAGATGGCAGATAAATGCTACAGAACATCAAGGCAATTTGAGATAAATTGCAAGAAAAATATTTCCGGTCAAGATCTATTTTTTTCACTTGTTATCCGTTATTGCTTGCTCACTCTAAGGGAGAAGCTATTCTCAATTTCTTCGACCCAACTTTCAAAAGCTAAGTTTTCTTTACGGTACATATTGTGCTTTATTTCCACTCTCTGCCGCTCCCACCCTTAAAACCATATCCCACACCCCTCCGATTTCGAGATGAAATTAGACCCAGAATAAACAGTTAAATGGCAGCTTACACATCTGCTGTGTGTTGACCACTTCATTCTTGTGCAGGTCCTCAGTGGGGGGCTTGGTGGGGGCTGGGGCGGGGAGGCTGGGAGGCTCAGGCTTGGAGGCCCGGGACCGGGGCTTGGTAGTGCGGGGGGCCTCTGGCTCAATGAAGTTGTTTTCTTCTGTTTCCTCTTGCGGATGGTTAGAACTGTCATCTTCAACTAAAGTAACAAAAACAGGGCACGATGAGCAGTTATTCCCTAAAGCTTTCTGGCTCTGTTCATTTCTTTGTGGCTCATGCATACCTTTGTAGCAGAGGTTGTCCTTGCAACCTCCGCCATAGCTGGGAGGACAGGCAGAGCAGGGGGTCCCATGCTTGTAAGGTGCATGGCCCCACCAGTTTCCCCTGTTCAGGTCGCAAAACAAGCAGGGATTATTGAGCAGAATACACACTATGTACCTAAAACTGACAAACCATGCTTTAAATTCAGCTGTAATTATACCGTGCTATGACACATCAAAGTTGAAATTAAAGATTCTTGTTACTCTTGCAGCCGGTAATGCAGTTGGTACAGAATGTACACTGATCAGCCACAACATCATGACCACTGACAGGTGAAATGAATAACATTGATTATATTGGTACTATGTGGTGTTCTGCTGGAAAACCTTGGATTTTAACATTCATGTTAATGAGACTTGGACACCCAAATAAACATTGTCCCAGAACAAGCACACATGCTCATGGAAATCCCAAATGTCATTGGCCTACCCCACAGGAAAATGCACCCCACCACATGTAAAAAACATCAACCAATCAGGAACATGTTGAGGAACATGACAATGGCCCAACATGTTGATCTGACCTCCAAACTTCCTAAACCCCATTCTGATCAAGCATCAACAGGATGCAGTGGGACAAGTTTGATTGACAGAGGCCCCACTGCACAACCCAGTGTTCCCAAAGGATCCAGTGCCATCGTCCTGGTTCCAGACCCCATAGGACACCCTGAGAAGTCCTCTTGTCCATGCCCAATAGTTCAGAGCATTTCTGACCACATAAGGAGGACCACCAAATATTAGGCAGGTGGTAATAATGTTATGCCTGATCGATGCATGTGCTTACTTTGGTGAATAGTTGCAGACCAGATAAACAGCTTTCGCCCAGATCTGTCCCCACACATTCATGTTATAACACACGTTGACAGCACAGCCGATCCGACTGCTGGTGGCCCAGACCAGCTGCAAAAGAATGACAAGAAAGACCGATATTGAAACACAAATGACTGACAGAAAGGCACTTTAAATAACTAAAATCTTCAAAAGATCTACCTACCTGTGTGTAATGTGTGCAAACAGGGCCAGAGCATCTGAAGGGACAGTAGGGATTACATTCCTGAGGGTAAGGGAAGGAGTAGTCTTTCACTTCGTCATACCAAGCCTGCACATGGAACGTGGGTGGTCGATACCTGGAGAGATCAGTTGGCAAACCCTTGATAACAATGTTCCAAACATTTCTTTTGTCTCAGTTGGTGTGGGTGTTGGCATAACAATGTTCTGCTTAATGCAAGCTCGAACTTCAATCTCTAAATGATTTAACACACACATACTGTATAATATGTGACCCTAAGTGCTCCAGTATACTTTTATAGTTGCTTCTTATAATGCATGCATGCGGCTTGCAAAGCAGCATAGATGGTAAATTATCCGCCACCGAGAGTTAGATGAGACGTATTTGTGTATAACAACATAAAGCAATTTGCACTACACTCAGCTATACAACAAACATAAGCAGTAACCATGCACTGAGAAACACACTAGTGTACCACATCTGTCAAGACTGCTCAAAGTGGCAATCAAGCCTTTGTGCTGCGTAACCAAGGACACTGATCCAGCACCAGGTGTTGCTAGTTAATCTGATTAGAATCAAGCAGACATCTTGACTGTGGAGTGATATGATTAGATGTGGAACAAGAGTCTCTCATGTGAAGCAGCGCTGTTTTCTATCTCTATGGGAGACAGTGAACAAACAAAACACCTAAGAGCACGCATTGTGTGCGACTCAGCTTGCCGTATATGCAGCAGTATAGGTTTGTTGGCTCACAGGTGCTTATGCAGCAGGTAAATATCACTGGTGGCTGTGTAAATGAAATGCTCGCGGCTGGTTGTTTAGCAAATGTTGCAGAATTACAGGCAATCAGTATGAACATGTCAGTGTTAGGACTTGAGTGAAATTGTGCCATAAACTGTAATGAACGGATACTGTCTACTTTTCAGAGCTAAACTTTGTACATGAAGCAAAACAGCACAGCCTACAAATAAGCTAGTTACTGTGCTATATATTGTTTTTATTCCATTCATGAATAGAAATAGGAAAATGAGAAGTATTAATTTTATGGGGGAGAATGAATTGAACGGGTTTTCATGGTGCTTATTAGGTTTAAAAAAGTAAAACAGTACACTTAGCAAACAGGCTAGTTAGCACATGTGCAATATTTAAGAACTTGATAGGGCTTATTTCTATCTATCTATCTATCTATCAATTTGGTTTTGCTGGGAGCACATGTGGATTTAGTGCATTTTACTGAACCTAATTGGCCTTTTATAGTAAAGCAGAGCTCTCGCCAAACAATCTACGTAGCCTTCAAAATTGGGTTGTTAATAATTAAGTGTTAATTGATCAGTTGCTTTTAATAATTGAACCAAGTACAGAAATATGAACTGATAAGGCAGAAGAAGAAGGTCACGCATGTCAGAAAAAGCACTGTAGTTTAGCTGTAGTACCTGGTTGTTCCACCAGGTGGAGCTGTTTAATACTGTAGACATCAGAGAAGGCAGCAGACTTAGAGCAGTTCATGTTGGCAAGCAGAGAGTATTGTGGGGGTTAAGCTAGCAACAGGCAACATGACAGAGACTTCTGTAGAAGTTAATGACATCAAACCAAAGCTCTACTCTTAAAGACAAGTTTTCTTTGACAATGTTATTATTAGCTAAAGGTTGATTACAAATGCTATTCTATCAATGTCACGTGGCCGCCAATAGCGTGGTTAGACTGGGACATAGAACAATATCTACTGAGTTCATTTTGCAATATTGATTAATCGACTATTGATTGATGAGGCTGCTGATAAGGCTATCAGTTAAAAAATGTCATAAATTTCATCCCTACTTCAAAACTTTAAGCATGCTGACTTTAAATTACCTACATGCTTCTAACATTAACACTTGATAAACTTAAAAGCCTACATGCATAAACTGTCTATACTGATTATTTACCTTCCCCAGTGTGCCCCAAGATTCTGTCCGATCTGTGGCAGAAGGCTGGCAGGACCGTGCTCCCACAGACAGGTCTCTGCCCATTCCTCTGCTGTACGCTCCAACTCTGTGTCCCACACCTGCACAGGAGGTGAGATTAAAAAAAGCAATATTTGTCAGTATTTCTGGTATAAAACCAATGCCATGCAATTTAACACTACTTATATTGCTACTAATGGGTCACGAGACACAGCAATATCAGGTTAGAAAACTGTTAGTGAGTAACTCGAGATATTTATAGCTGTATGGCTTTGTTCCGTGGTCAGTAATGTGATGTGAGATGGCAGACTATGTAAATATATACTGAACAGACATTACTTATCAGATATCATGATAAGTAAGAGGGCCTAGGAGCCACTAAGTAGCTCCACCGATCTCTAAATGTGTGGCTGCCGTAAAGCTCTTTCTTATTGCTTCTCAGCTGACTTTTCCCGGATGGGTTTTCCCGTGGGATTGGGTGTTATTCAAAAAATGCAAAAGCTGTTTTTCCTTAAGTAATACCTTCCATATGTCTCCGGTGGGATGACTGGGTGCAAGGTTTTGTTTCGCTTTACCTCTCTCTGAATTGCCCTCTCAGTCAAATTTGGCTTTGGTTGGATACTAAAGGATCATATTCCCATTCTGGGGTTTTCTGGGAATGCTAAAGAGTGTCCTTCCTCTCTGCTGACCTACATTCTACTGTAAAAAATGTTAGAATAACACCAGCTGTAATTCCTCCGAAGGACACTGTATGTTCCTTTAATTGCACACCTTTACTTTCACCTTCAGTGTGGGATGGCTAATATAACAGGTTTCTACAGGAAAGTCAATTAGTTTGTGGGTCTGCTGTGTGTGTGTGTGTGCGTGTGTGTGTGTGTGCATGTATTAGTATACGAGCGGAGGTGTCAGAAGTTTTTGCATTTCACACATTGGGTCCTGGAATTCAGCTTACCCTCAGTGAAATCTCATCCAATAACAGACACTAAAATAACTCCCCTGCTTCCACCACCACCTCCTCCTCCATCGTCCGTCACCCACTTTCGATCCCACCAGAAACAACTGCTGCTCTCCGCACTACTCCCGAAACACACACACCTACCTAACAACAGGATGTCTGGCAGCACTGCAAATTAACTCTCAACTCTGAGAACTTTTTTCAGCTGTTTTCGGGGAATCTTGGTGGCTGTTGAGTGAACACCATTGTGATATTGCATGACACATTGTGGAATATCAGATTTTAAAACCATGTCGAGATGTTAAATAACTGGTAGCCTATATAAAATAAAATACATTGGAAAAAAAAATCAACTCTATCCCTGCAAAGAGGAATCATGTCAGCATTACAGCAACTTCATCTGTAGTTGCCTGTGGTCTCTCTTCTACAATAAAGCCAGATGATGACTGACAGAGCTGGAGCCAAAACAGGAATTAGAATTTGTTCACCTGAAACTCTATCTCTGTTAGATCATGACCTCTGTCGGCAGAGAGCTGCAAATAAATGTCAGTATATCAGTATTGTCATATCTGTTTTGTGTCCCTTTTCTGCCGCTATAATAGCCAACAATGCAGAAACACTCAAGACATTCAAGTCTGGTCATCATCAGTAGCAAAAAGGTGAAAGAAAGCCAGGCAGTGATAGCTTGATTTGTATTTTCTCTTCCAATCTTCTCAAAGAGTGATCCTTTACACTGATAAGCGCACTAAAATTCATTGAGTTGTGGTAACTGCAAAACGATCTGCAAACCTCAGCACATTAGATGTTCTGGACTACTTGTATGTTCTTGACCCTTAATAAATGGTTATGGCCATGAAAACTTTCAACTGTGACCACAACTACAATAGGTTTCCAGCCAAAAATACTAAAGCTTTGGCTGCAGCTTCTTGAAGGGGAATGTTGCAGATGACGGTTTGTATCACAAAGACATGATTTGTCATGTTCTTGAAATATGTCTTAAATAATAATAAATACAAGCAGCACTTTCCACCTGAGAAACTCATTCCTTTATCCCTAAAAGTGAAAGCAGGCACCGAAAGTGTCAGCCGAGAGACATATTTTTCAGCTGTTGAGTCTGTACAGAGTACAGCCGGCTTGTCAAGCTGCTGTTGTTTGCACAGTTAGCCCAGCAGGGGAGGCCTTGTAACCACGAACCCCCCACCCCCACCCCACCCCACCCTCTCACCCACCACCCACTCCAACCGCACTTCTGCGGGGCCCGTAAAGAAAAACACCTCCCCTGCTAAAGTCTTTCAGCGCTGTGCACACTGCATTGTTTATTTCGCTTAACACTTCATTTGCGGCTGGGTTTTTTTTCTTCCCTGGTCATCTGGTTGCATTCCAAGGGTACAGAGGGCTACTTCCTTTGCAAGTATGGGTTTCCTGCTCATAATCAATGGTGCATGCCGAGAAATACTGAAAGGCAGGGAGAAGATATGGGAATGGGTAAAGCAAAGCAGAGGCAAACACAGAAGAGGTGATACGATGTTGTGAGAACACAGGGAGGCAAGTTGGTAATTTAATCAAATACAAAACATAGAGGTAGGCAGAAAAATCAATAACAAAGAAAAGGAAAAAAGGAAATTTAAGTGGAAGTGAGTATGCCCCTTACATGTCGAAGTGTTTCTGCTATTATACCAACAGCAATATCTGCAGTGTTAGTTAGTATGCAGGTTTCAAACTGTGCATTCTATCCCACACCAAGGTCCTGGGGCTGACCACCATATTATCATAGCATAAAAGAACCACAATTTGACAAATTAAATTACTGTAGGATCAGTAAATTACAATTGTGAAATGGCAGAAAGAACAGATTGAACAGGAGCCTACCTAGGTGGCCATTGAAATCAAAAGTAAGCCAGACAGATAGATGGTTGGGTTCAGCTGATATGTTCTATTGGTCCAGTAATTCCTGGAAATATTAGCATTAATAATAACCATTAGCTGTCAAGAATATCCATTGTAAACTGCAGCTGTGCAAAGACTAATGCTGCAGCCTGAAGTACTGATGCTGGATGGCAGCAGTGAGGACCTGAAGAAGGCCTTTCAGAAAATTGTTGGCACAAACAATTTCAGAATCAGCACAGAATTATCAGCATGCCAAGATGTAGCTGGAATTGAAGCAATGAAAACCAACGTATGACAGGAGTGTGGAGAGTCTTTAAAGGACTCTGCATGGCCCCATGGAGTTTTGGAAAATGCTGGTGAGTTAGGAAAGGAAGGAAAGCCTTTTACTAGACAGTTAGGAGTAAAGGTAGGACACTGTTGGCCTCAGCTCACGACAGAGCATTTGGACGAACTCCTTCAGCCAAGAGAAATTTCCTCTGGATGAGTGGCAGAGATGAAAGACATGTAGGCCACAGGAGTGTTACCGAAATGCGCCAGTATGGGTGTAGTTCACATTTTCAAGAATGGGAAGCAGAAAGTGTTTTTGGTAAGTTAAGCTGTCCCAAAGTCAGACTGGATAACTAACAGGCACCGGTTCAACAGGATGCTGTTTCCATCCCAACGGGCATGAAGCTGTCTATTCTATCACAGATAACTGAGGAGTCACTGGAGTCGTTGGTGTTTTGCTACTCTGCAAAGTTTACCCTGAAGTGTGCTATCGCAGTCCATTCATGGTAGGTGCATTTAGAGGCAGAGCAATTTTACAGTCTTGGCATTACATTAAGCAGTTTGAGTCCCACTAGGTATTACTTGCTCCTGTTTGTAAAATTCACAGCCAGTGCTGGTGAGAACACAAGAGTGTACACATTGTGACTTTAGGCATTGTTGCTATTTTGGGATACCTTTTGTCCTTTAAGCCTTACAGGAGGTTAATATCTGATGGGGACTGGAGCTACTGTTAGTGATTTAGACAATCTAGATTGTTGATATCATGGCATCCATCTGCTGCTCTTCACATCTATAGAAAACAGTGAACGTGTTTCAAGCACCTATTTCCGATACCTCCTGGATACCTTCCCGAGGAGGTTTTCTGGACATAAGGAGCGGAACAAAGCTGGGGGCAAAACCAACACACACTGGAAATAATCCATCCCCCAGCTGGCCAGTGAGTTCTGAGCCACCCTGCAGGCAAAGCTGCAGAAAGTTGGTGAGATAAAACATATTTGGACTTCCCTGCTCAGTCTTTTACAACAATTTTATAAATCTAAACAGGTTTTTCCTTCCACTGAAGCAGTCTAAATACTGTTTCAGAAGCTTGCCCATAATGCCATAATTTAGCATTTTAGATGAAGTTAATTTAAGGCAAATTTATTAGCCTAGATATAATTATTATCTCACTTAGCAACACAGGTTGTGAATCACATCAGCCACATTATCCAACATTAAATTAAAATGGCTGGTGTTTGCTGCATGGTTCTGATTCATCCCGGATGGAAAAATATCCATAGCGTTTTTCACATAAATCACTCACATCACTGCCACCTCGGAGCTGAGTGCAGGTCAGCAAAGCCAAGTTAAACATCAAGGCAGGTGGGGCCTTTTTCTCCCAAGATGCCATCTGTTTGTCTTAGAGGGCTTCAAACGCTGACACTCTTCTGTTTATACCTGTGGGTCAACATTTGAGTGAGCGGCAGAGCTGCTGTCCCTCCTACTGAAGCTGCATTGAAGCTTTGTGGATCGCTACAGAGTGTGAATGCTTATCTGGGAAATTTTTTGGGGCCTCTGTGTTGGATAATGACAGAATGGGAACGGAGCCACAGGGATAAGGGAGAGGGAGACAGAAAGAGAGGGCAAGGAAAGGAAGCAGATGAAGGAGGAGGAAAGAGGGGGGATTTGAATTGATGTTATCTCTGAGTCTCTGTGATGATTGCCACAGAGGGTCACTCGGGTTATGCTTTAATACAATGGCACATAATAACAGAGCTGATGGGCAAATGGTTATGTATGTGTGCAAAGGATTTGTGTGAGTGTGAGCGGATCTGCATGCATGAGTGTGTCGGGAGAGCAGGCGAGCATGTCTATGAAGTCTTCCAGTACAGTGAAGCTGTGAGGTTTCTGAAAGGTGACAGCCGTTCAGCGCAGACAGAAGGAAAATCAGAGAAATGTGGAGCACCATTCAGAATAAAGTGTAAATAAATCACTGAAAATCCACTTTACATGTGACCTGACAGTTTTGTGATACTGGTATCTACAGAATTGCACTTAAGATTTCAGTGCTTTTTCCTGCAAGTCATTGTCTCTTCTTACTTTGTCTTTCTCATTTTCTGTGGCGTCACCTCTTCTTCCTCACTTCAATTATTCTGACACCTGTTTTGCTATTCCGTCTCTCCCTCCTCCTGTCTCACACTGCCTCCTCTTTCTATTTGCAAAGCTCCTTTATCATTTTACACCTCTATTTCTATTTACCTTGCATTCCTTGCTAACTTTCACTCTCTTTCTCTCGCCTCACGTCCTCTTGTTGCATGTCTCTCCATATTTCACCCCTGGGTGCCCCTGGAGCTAAAAAAAACAGCCAACTGTAACAGGAGACAGTAGAAAAGAGCTGTGCGCTGCTGGCTCAGCATTTCTCCACTAGCGTGTGCCTCAACCAGAAGCCTGCCAGGCTGCACACACACAACTATATACAACGCACACACACACACACACACACACACACACACACACACACACACACAAAAGGGGTCCTCAAGTCCAACCTCTCAATTATACAATTACACAGTCCAGCAATTGCCCCCAGCAGGAACTGTTTATTTGCCTTTACCACAGAATAATACTGCCTTTTGTTCTGTAGCTCTTTAAGTGGGGATGAAAGGACGATAAAACTTCAATACCTTTTTGCACACTGAATTGATTTTTAACCTCTGATGTACTGTTGGTGGCAGGGCGCCGTGGTGGTCAAGCTGTGCCTACACATGTAGTGTATCTGGAAAAGTTCCAGATCTGTGGAGCACTAACTTTCAGAAGGTGTGGTACGCCCGTGCGTGTATGTGTCTATGTCTTTAGCGGGGGGTGAGGCAGCTGGTAAAACAAGCCCCAGTGGCGTGCTCTGATTCTAATTGCACTGTGAAAAGTGATCTGGCACTGTACATACACGTGATGGCCAAAGGATAAAGTCAAACAAATCTCTTAGCAAGAGTAAAGAAAAAAAACACGCTGTAGAAATGTGATCATTGGCAAGTTGGTGGAATTTTTCTCTTCTGGCAAAACAACTAAAGTCACATGGGTGCAAAATTATGTGTGTGTGTGTGTGTGGGTTCATGTGTGAAGGTGCTTAGATGCTGGCATGTTGCATGTGTGAGCCAAGTGGGACAAGTGCCAGGCAGTCTGGTGACTGGGTCATTTCACTAAGCTCTATATGGCCTACAAGTGTGCACGACTCTTGGAGAGTTCAGAGTAGGGTCAAAATGTTTTAGCACATGTAAAATGTATGAATCATGTTTGCAATACTTCGTGGAAATCGAGCTCAGAGATGCACAGATAACACCTCAGCATCCTCGATCCACCTACCATGTACTCCATGTTGGAAGCAGGAGGGTAAACCTGGCTTCTGAGCTTGTTGTGAAGGTCCAGGATGAGCTGGGCGTCGCTGTCGGTGATGGCCCTCTTCCCCCTCTGCTTGGCCTCCCACCAGTCCCCGTCCTCGTCCAGATACTTGTCCAAAATCTGCTGCCAGCCGGTGGAGTTTGGAAGCATCACCATGGATGTTGTCGTCTGGAGGAGCAGCAGCAGGGACACGCCTCTCAGCCAGTGCACAGATACACGCCTCATCTTTGGAAATGTTAGTGATGGCGAACTCAAGAGGGATGGACGGGTGGAAAAAACTGTGTGCCAGCGCAGACACTCCTCTATGTCAACAATGTGAGCTGGCAAAAGACCTGAGAGAAGAGAGAAAATAGGATTATCGGAAGGACTGGAGTTGGTGTTCTCTACCACATTTGGTGAATAACAATAAAACAGTCTTGAAGTTGGTGAGGACGGAGCATTGGCTGGCACACTCTTGGTCTGGTGCAGTGCCACAGGTAAAATCATTGAGTTCACTGAGGTTAAACTGGCAGGCTGAGAATGACTCCTTTGGATTAAGTGTGGATTTTTAAAAAATCAACTCTAGTGTTTAACCTGCTTGAGGATTTTACAGCTTTTTCCCCCTAAATCCAAATAATAAAAAATGAAAACTTTAAAAGGAAGCTGTTGAAAAGAAACACTGCATTTTAAATCACAGTAAGCAGAGCAGCTTTAATAATAGTAGTTAAGGGCACAGAATGATGCATAATGTAGCTGGATGTAAACACACACTTTCGTTGAACTTCTTGGTATGCAGGCAGCACTGCTGCCAGAGGCTGATATAACGAGCCAATATCTAATGGAAAAATGTGAAGACTAATGCATACTGAAACAGAAATAGAGTCGTGTGATTTAATGCAGACTTTGGAAATAATTTACCTTTAATGAATTTGGAACGGAGCCAACTTCTTGAGATCCTTACACAGATCTGGCTGTGAGAAAAAAACTTCTGCAGCAAGAAGGAACAAAAAACAATCCGCCTTCAAAGTAAAGCTCAGGTGGGGCGCCGAGGACTGTCGCTGGCTGCCATATCACATGAAGCTGAGACGATGCGGTCGCTTCCCTCGGTTTTGATCAGTTTGAAAGAGGAAGCTCGGTCTTTCTTCTTTCGGGATTTTTGCACCAAAGCCGCTAAAACATCACTTATCCACATTTTATCCTCAACTTGGCTGCGCCCCGGTAGAGCCGCCCCTCACCACGCCTCTCCAAAGGTTGGAAACAGCCCACTGGTTCCTGCCAAGACCTCTGTGTCTGTCCGGGGCAATGAGTCTATACAGTATAATATAAGCACTATCTCTTTTTTTCTCTTATGATGTGCTCAGAAAGTTAGACTTTTTGACTCTAAAACGTACAGAAAGTCACCAGATGCTTCCATGATACCTTCAGGGACTGATCTTAATGAGCTTTTTGTGCCACTGGACCTCCACTTTGACTCTGTCTGATCAACAATTATAAGAGAGACTTGTGGTTTTCCTGCAATATCTGTATTATATAGTACCCTTGCATCAAGGGCTGGTTGTCTGAAGTTGCCCTCTTACCTTGTAACTGACTCTGGTCAAAAATACACTAACCTAAACCAGACCTGTCTCCTCTGTGGGGCCCGGCAGCAAAAGTGGCCCCACTTCTACTGAGTCTAACTGTTCACAGGTGACTCCTTGGGGGGATTAAAACACAAACCGACTCTCTGTTAATTCCATAACCTGAACCTGTCGTCACTGTTTCCCCCCTCTCCGCAGCAACACACAGCAAATTCCATAATGGAAACAGGCAGGTTTTGTCTTTTGTCATCTGGTCATTTTCACTGGTAGCCATGGCACATGTGGAAACAGTAGCTAATCACCAGGCCTCTGCATGTTTGCCCCCTAGACAGACTTAGTTTCCACCAAGGAGGGGACACAATCTTCTTGTGTTTTACCTGACAGACACAATAAACCCAACACTGGCCAAGTCACCCATGTGCCAGCAATGATTTTATTCTGTCTTTTTAAGTAAATCCCCTCATTTCCATGATATTTTTATGCTTTTGTGTTGTTTTTCTTTCTTATGCATCAGGTATATCAAGGGCGACATCCATTGAAAGCTGTGTTGCTCAGTGATGCATGGATATGTTCGACATCTTAAGGTTTACAATCTGTGTCATATTTTAGATTCAGCATGACTGTTTGACACTGTGTAGGATGTGAAATGATAGATCTTGGGGTGAGGCTAGGCCATGCTAATACAATACAGTCTGCATTCTAAGAATCTGCTTGTCGGCGGTGAAAACGTGGTTAAATCATTTCAATAAAACTATCAGTAGCACAAGGATAAAGTCATAAATTAAAAATCTAACTTCGGTCAACGTACACAAGGGTTATTGGCAAAATGCACCTCTGCACATTCTTTCTGATGAGTGTACTATTATTTATTACTTTAGTAGGTTGATAATGTGTAAGTAACTTAACTGTGGTGGCTGGTTGAGGTGGATTTTTCTCTAATGTTTGCTTTTAGGTTAAATATTTCAAAAATTGACGTCCATGGGCTTCTAACAGTTGGTTGAACTGAACAATCTGTAGCAACTCAGAGACAGCAGAGACAGAGACAAGCCACAATGCATAGGCACAACTGCTTCAGTCTTCATGATAGCACTGAATTTTGCCAGCTCCCATAGAAGTAAAGCAGTTAAAAATATATTTTCCTCTAAATGACTTAGTTGCTTTACACTTCTGCCCTTAGTTAGGATGAACCAGATCAGTGTGTACTGAAGACTATAGACAGAAAGAAGTCCTCTTCTGTCTAACCTACTTCTTTAAATGTGATACAAGAGCCCTCACATCGGGGACCCACCACATACTGAACTTCCATAAACCCAGGGTTTACTGTCTGCTCCCTGGGTCAGTAGCAGGGGCCTCGGCCACGGCCCCAGCAGCAGCCCTCTCTCTGCGGTCAGACTCGGCAGGCCTGCCCCCTCCTCGCTCACCGCAGCTGAAATAGCAACACTCTCCCTTTGCTCACAACTCCCAGGAGGGAAGCAACACCGAAAACACTCATTCATCTGCTGTAGAATTAATGCTGCACTACATTTAGATAAAGTGTGTGTGTGACAGGCAGGAGGAGAGTGTGCATGTGTGTGTGTTTCTGTCTGTGTTTTACAGTAAGAGAGTGAGAGGTGAGGCTGCAGAGCGAGTGACAGCATGCATTTGTGTGTGTTGGCCCACAGGCCTTCATAACATAAATATATGAGTCAATACATAAAACATGCAATTATTTTAAACACTCAAAATAAGTTTTATGGGCTCGGGATATGAAAGGACCTATATTACATTAAGGTTATAGCTGAAATACACAAAGCCCAACTGTAAGAGGATGCCTCTGACCCCGACTATGAAAATTAAATTGTGTGGATAAAGGAAATATTTACCAACTGCTCAGGGATTTCTATGATTTACAGTGTGGTAATTTAGGTCAGGCCATCTGTAACAGACAAGACATTCTGTGATTAATGTTTATTACAATGGCTGCCAGTAAATATACACTATTTGCGCCAGCGGTAGAGCAATATAAATAATTTCATGCCTGGGCTTCTTGGGTTAGCAGCCTTTCATGAGATTTCTCTCCATCATCCCTTCTTCTTTGCATCTATTGTTAGGCACAACTTACTACTGTGTTGTCTGTCGTAATATTTCACATTTCCTCTCTGTTGTCATCTGACTTCTTCTCTACCTGTGTGTTTCTATCTGGCACACACTTTCACGTTTTCAATTGTTTTGTTTGTTCTCCTCTCTGTCTCTCTCTTCTTGCTGGTTCTCCTCTTGCTCTTTCTATCTTACCCACACAGTCATTGTTAAGCCATGGGCCCAGATGCTCCATTCTGTACCTCCTTCATTCAGCGTGTGGTCTTGAGAGAAACCCCATGAACCCGACAGAATGCAATGGCCGTGCCAGGCACCGCATCCACGCAACAGTAGCTTCTGGACACAACAGCAAGCCACACAAGCACTGTCGAAGAACACTTTTTGTTGGCCCATGTTATCTGGCACATTGCTCCCTAATGGTTCTGGTTGGGCTGAATTGAGGTCAGAGTGTTGGAACAGCGTCGGGGTGAGAATGGGAGTAAAGAGCATCAAGGTCATTTGGCAGATGTTCTACATCATTGCTTTTTGTGACATTATCAGCAGTGTTCAGCAGAAGGCTGCCTCAGATATCCACCTCAGGTAAGCCTGGCCTTAGTTTGTCCACGTCTACCCCCTTATGGTCAAGAAATGCCAATGCAGCTGTGAGAAATGAGCACAGCAGCAAATACAGTGCACCTAAGCTGTTCTATGTTTGCTTCACAAGTAATTGCAGGAATGCATTCAGGAATTCCTTCGTTAAATTTTTTTAAATAAATCTATTATGTTTCTGAGTAAAAGACAAACCACAAAGCAATTAATATACAAAAGTTAACTGATCCCTTTAAAATCAGTGTTTTCTTAGCATGGATTCTTGCATTCAGATCTCCCTATTTTTACCTGTTTGTCATCCTAGAGACCAATATTTCCATATGAACTGCATTTTTATGTGCTTGACACCTACTTCTTTTTGCTTTCATTGTGCTCAAAAGATTGTGTTTACATTCAAAACACATAGCTGAGCTTCACAGTGCTACAAAATGTACTTAAAGCTGGAGTAAGCAGTATTTTTTGGCTTCTATGGGAAAAACATTCCACACTAATCTTCCAACATGTTTTAATTCAAGGGGTCTGAGAGGAAACTAGGGTTCTGCACCTCCTATTCAGGCTTTAGAAAATCGAACTGTTCTGTTACAACTTACGCATCATGTTAGAAATTGTTATATTTTTCTAATTACATGTTTTTGTATTTTACCGAGGGCCCTTTAAGAGTGACAGGAAGTTGTCAGTATCAGGAAGTAACAGGTTATCAGGAAGTAAGTCAGTATGTAAATGAAAACTGCTGTTCTGGTTGTATCTGGGGTAATCCAGTAACGTCTACATACATCTTATGCCTTTTGCAGCATTGTGGGTATGTAATGATTTATATTGCCTTTATGTACAATTCCAAAGTTTTATTTTCGTTAATGGCTGCTTGAGATGTTTACAATGTATATTTGTACATGTTAAAACCAAGCATGGCATTTATCATGCCTTTTGTGTGTTTCAGTTTTACCCTTTTCTTAGTGTCAAGAAGGGTAAAACTAAAACCTTAAGGAGTTGAATGTCTTCAGAGTCTTGATGGTTGGAAGGCACTTGTCTGACTGTCAAGTTATATTCAGCACATATACCGAGGACAGTACACCCATGAGAGATTTTAGCCAATCACAGGGCTTTTCACCTATCAAATGATATACTATAGATAGGAATGGAGTCTGGTGATAACAGAATGTGGTGGTGAAATTGGTTCAGTGTTGGACCTTAACTTGGAAGCAGGGTTTGAATCCAGGTTAAAACTGCATTTGACTTTTGGCTTGATTTTCTTTGCATGTTTCAAGCCCAGTGCTCATCTGGTGCGAAGAGACGCAGGAAACGGGTTGTGTTTCGAATTCTGGTGTTTCGTTTGAACCTTTTCAGATTTCTGTCTGCTGCAGCTTTAAGTGACACCAGTAAACCACACTGTCAAAGTACTCAATTAGAAGTAAAAGCACTCCATTTAAAATGTCACTAAAGGAAAACAGTACAGAAGTACTGTCGCAAAATGTACTTAGAGTCTCAAAAGTAAAAGCATTGTGTGGAACAATGGCCCATATGTTAGGTTACTACATACTAGTATTGTTGATTATGCATTTACTGTGAGGTGGACTTTAATTTGAATACGCTTATTTTATCTGCAGCTATACATCAAATTTTATGTTGATATTAAGTTGATCCCTGTATATAAAAACCTTAACACACAATGCAATTTGTCTCTAAAACTATCTGTATTTTCAGGAAATATGGTAGTAGTTTTGGTACTCTAATACTCGATTAAAAGTTCAGATTTTAGTTTCATGTCACTTCTGGGGCTTTATAATTAAGTCTTCTTATGGACCAGCTATTTAGGAACCCTAAAAGTCCAAGATTATATAAAAAAAAATTATTTGTGCCTGTAATGTCTCTTTCTTTTAACCTACTTTCCTCCTGTTGTAACACAAAATACTTGTGTCAACATTGTACACACTCTTTTTAACAAAGCTGCCTGACACTACTTGAAGCAAACCTCCAAGAGTTATTAAATCTTTAAATTGTAATCTATAGAAATTCAGTTGATTTAATAACTGCAGCAGAAAAGATCATTGTACAGCAGGTTGTGTTTTTATAACGAGATAACACTGACGGCAACCCACCTGTGTCATTATATAACACAGAGCATTTAATTAAATTACAGTTATGTTTTTCTTCATGAACAGTGGTGGCGGTATCTTTAATTGATTCCACATGTCACCACTGAAACATAAAGCTTTCAAGGAAATTTATCAGGAAACATCTGGGCTTCTTAGTTGGAAAATGCTTGATAAATATCAGTTGTTCACATAACCACCAGGTGTCACTGTGCTTCAACATACAATCAGCATGCTATGACTGTCAGACAATGTGTATCTCTTTAGTGGGCTTCAGTTCAGGCTGGACAAAAGTCAAAAAATAAATCCTGATGACAAACTGAAATGTTTCGGCTCCCCCGCGTTTCCACCACAAAACGAGCTCTGGGTAAACTGAGGCACTTATCCATCCCAGTGTGTTACAGTGAGATCCTGAACAAACAAGAAGGCTAAGCTTTGGGTAAAGTGATAATGTAGATCCCCTGGGAGCTGAGGGATTTGTGGGTATCCAAAGACCCCCTTGTTTTATGTCAAATTTCATGAAGCTACCAATTAAGTAATTCTAGCAGAATCTCCCATTACAATGTTTCATGGTGTCTTTTTGCTTCCCCGAGCTGAATGTTTTACAGATCGCTGCTTGTGGTGGAAACCATCTGACACCAAGAAACTTCCCAGCGATGCCAAACACACTGTGGTCTAATGTCACCTAATATCATCTTCTGCAGGGAATGCCACAATCACTCATTTTCTTGGATTTGATATGAGGGTTGGTTTGCCACATTGGATGTCGAAACCATGTCTCTGCAACCCCCTCAGAAGCAAGAGGAGGTTGTTTCTATGAATTGAGACACTAAAAGAGTACATTTTTGAGAGTTTGCACAGAATTCATTATTAGAAGGAATTACATAAGGCTGCAACAAATCATAAGAGCAAAGAAGTCAGTCCACTACGAGTCAATATAAGCATCAAAGCCTCACTGACCTTGTTGACTATGGGCGTAAAAGAGAGTTAAGAGTGAAGGAGGAAGCCCATCTGATTAAGCAGCACTTTCCCAGCGCTCTGCTTTTGAGAGGACATTGATTTTGGCCCATGTCTTGCAGCTGCAGGATGTCGCTTGTCTGAAGTCCCTGCTAGGCCCCGCAAGGAGGCTAATGTGGTCCTGTCCAAGACAAAGACTACATTAGGATATGGAAGGCAAACACTGAACACGGGCCACCTTTGCCTCAGTTTGTGTTCCTAGACTAAACCAGAAGGGTCAAGTCCAGTTTGTCCTCAGCATCAGATGTAGTGTAGATTTATTCTTACATCCACTGCGGGTCGGTCATGTTGGGTCGACAACATGTGATTACTTTAAATGTCACATATGAGGTGAATATAGACTATACAGTTTAATGACATAACACCAGGTTATGTCCTTTGCTGTAAAATGGAAAATCTATACTGAAGTATGCCAGATATGCTTTAAAATGCTTTATTTTTATTTTACCAGACCATGTTAGAAACCTACTTTGCCACGGAAAAGTCACTAGACAAGAAAAGTGACCATAACGTAAGCCATCGAGCTCAAAACTGAGATGGTGTCTTATTTCATTGTGGCTGATTGCAAGAGACATCAGCTCTTGCTTGCGTGTTGCTAGCGTAGGCATTACGTGTACAACGAGTGGAACATTTCCCCACATATTATGGCAAAACTGTCCTAAACAAACAGAATTACGGACAAAAATAGACACGTGAGACACCGCAAATGATTTGTGTACCTGGAAAGCTTTATTTTTTGCTCCTTGTTTGAAGTAAGGGCATCCAGCTTAAAAGAAGAAGGACTGCAAAAACGCGCCCTGCAGTTAACTCTGTTGCCCCAAGAGATTTATGGTAGCAAAAGGGTTTCAACACATACATGCCAACATTTGAGGAGATCCCGAAAACATGCTTCAAGTAGCTGACATCAGCCTCTGGGAAACACATATGTCACCAGGCTCCCACGTGACCTTGTCAGAGATACGAGTACAGTCAGTTTAAACATTGTATTACAAGGTCTGTGTACAGAATGTGAGAATGTACCCAAGTAAGTCTAATAATCATGATTGGTATGGAGGCTGCAACATGTTGTGTATTAACATCTCTGACATTATATCTAGAATTAAATAAGGTATTTTAATGTCTTTTGGACCAATATTACATAAATATGGAGACTGATTCTTGGAGTTGGAAACAGCAGTTGAATAAATATCATCAATTCAAAGTTCACTTACTTTCTCTTTAAGGAGTTTTAAACGTGAAGACATGTTCTTTATCAGCAGATAGGGTTTTCTCTGTGTCACAGAACTGTAGAACTTCCATTCTGGATTCAGGACATCTGCTCCATATGACTTTGTGTGATGCGACCAAAAGCTACTGAACCAGCAAGTCAGGAATCTTTGAACTGAGACTGTATGCTGGTTCCAGGGTCAAGAACAAACTCTCAAATTCAACTTTAGAGTAAGAGAAAGTTACAGTCTGCAGTATCATGACAAGTAACCAATCAATCTGCTGCTGAATGAATGACTGTCATATGGTTAAAAAAAACCCCAGAGAAATAAGCAAGTTAATCTTAAGTTTAGATCAGTTTGTCAAGGTAATTTGTTGTTTTAGGTGCACCATAATTAATGCTATGGTGTTCCAACCTGCTTGAGCTAACTTAATCAAAACTTGAATTGACTGTTTATGATTCAAACCACCTGCAAGAACTTCGTAGTAAGTGTGGTTCTTAATGATCTGTCTCAGCCTCCAGTTACCTAATCCTTCCTCCTGAGAATGACAGATCTTTATTTGGCAATAAGCAACCTCCACTGACTGTCTCATTTATTTTCTCCTCCCCAAATGAGCATGTGGTAGTAAAAAAAACCCATGGAGATACTTCTTAAGCCCATTTATAGTCAATTCCATCTAAACTGTTGCATGCATGAATTACAAGGTGAATGCTGATTTTGTCTGTAACCAAATTTACGGTGATGCTTTCACAGACTGAGCTCTAACATGAGCTTTTTTCTGTAGCTCCACTTCGATGTCCTCTAGCTGCAGTGCTGCTTTGCCAGTGGAGGGTTTTGGGGAGGCTTGAAGACACAGTGAGGCTTGGTCAGGGCACAGGGTGCATTTCCGATGGTTGAGCTGCAAGGGGAGCAAAATAAACATAGTTGTTGTGCTTCCAAGGGGGACTGAAGAACAAGAAAAAGATACAGTGAATTAGAAAGAAGTCTCTCCCAATATCCCCCTCGAGGCACAAAGAAGCCAAGTTTTCGACTGTTCTGTGAAGTCAGGGAGGGCAGAGAGGTTGTAGAGTGCAGAGGCGATAAAGGAGGAGAGTCTTTCTGCAGCTGCGCAACAAACATAAAAAAACCACTCTAAGCCACTACCAAGTTCCATGCACACTAAAGATTTATCCTCCTTTTTCATTATTATATTACATTTGGAATCGGACACCCTCTACCTCACTCACTCCCTGTTAATAATCTATCAACCTGCCACAGTCCCGATGAGCTCTCGTTCTTCTTTGTAAATAAATGTTTCACCACTTTCACACTTGAGGGAGAATAAACTGTTTTAGCAGTAACAGTTTATCTGACAGGTCAGTAATTCACACGTGTTGTTAGGAAAAGTGGCACACCTTCAGATGAGCCTACAGATGCGTCATCGTGGCCTCAGTAGATGTTGGCACTGGCTGATAGCATGAGCCAGTTGAACTGGATTTATTGCTGCAGCAGCTGGAGACTGAAAATCTGTTTTGTCTCTCCATCTCTCTGATTGTGTTTAACTCCTCAAGTCTCAAGATTTTATTCTCTTTGCTCAGCTCCCATATGGTGGGTGATGGATTAGTACCGTCAGACTGAGTAAATTAAAACAAACACAAAAATTCATGTGCACTTGCCACTGTGATTTATGCAATTAAATATATGAACTGAAGATTTAATCTATGCATAGATACTAAAAGAGGTTAAAAAGAAGTTAAAATGGAGCTGATAAATGAGGTTGAAGTGGTAGTACACAGTGTAAAGCATCAGTTTAAATGAGCGTGCTGAGGATTCAGCTGAAATCGAGGCACTGAAAGAAGTTGAACTGTCAGTGAAAGTGATGAATTCAGCTGGAAATGTCACTTGAAGTGGAAGTTCCGACAGAAGCTGACACATATAACTAAAAATGCTGGTTGAAGGGCTGGTTTATGTGCACTGAAGTGTTGAAAAATGTTGTAGCACACTGTGTTTTAACAGTGGGAGTGGTAAGAGAAAGAATAGATTTGGGAGGGTGTTTTTTTGTTGTTGCTATTGAAAGGATTTGAAGCATTGTGAAAGGTGTTCAAATGTTACATGGTAATATGCAGTGAAAGCAGCGGAAGTGTCATTTTAGGAGTAAGACATAAAAGCAGCTAAAACGGTAATTCATATCAAGTGGTAAAAACAGTTGAAGTGTCAGTTGGTGTCACTGAAAGCGGCTGAGATATCATGCAGAGGTGCAAGAAGTGGAATTTTCAGTTGAATGTTTACATCTGTAAACATGTTCAGTTCAAATGGGTGAGCTGTAAGCAGTTAAAAAGTGTATGACCTGAAATCAGGTGAAAGCAGTTGAAGTGTCACAGAGAGCATTTGATATTGTATTTAATGGGAATGTTAATATGAAAAACTGAGGGTGCTGCAAAAGTGAGTACAATGATGTAAGACGACTCATCATTTACACCAAAGATAAAATCTGAGAAGGTCTGAAAAGAGCTTGAAACTGCCATTACAGAGAAAAACTGTGAAAAGCATGAAACGGCTAAATTAACATGACTAAGTCCTACTGATGGCAACCGATTAAAGTTTTAATTATGGTTCTAAGAGAGCTGAGTGTGAAGAAGCTGAAGTGAAGCTGAAAAGGTCCAAAGATGGGCAGAATGTCGTTTGGTGTATTCATCAGAAAGAAAAAAAAAACTGCTGAAAAAAGGCCAGAGCTTGGTGATGCTGATGAGAAGCACACCAGTCGTACAGCTACAGGAGCTGAACACAAAGATGTATGGCTGAAGTCGAGCATGCTAATACTGGAATCAAGGTGTTAGTTTTTCATTTCTAATTCACCCTCCATTTGCAGGTGTTTTTCTGTTTTGTATCCTTGAGCCATCAAAAGCTGCTTTCATCCTAACCCAAATCCATATCCTTAACCTTTACTCTGCCTCTGCCACTGATGGATAAGCCAGGTAAATGTCGGCAGCAGATTGTCTAAGTCATCACTGCATCCTGCTCCGCATCCCGATCATGTGCATTTCAAACATCCACCAATCATCCATTTGGCTCCGGCTCTGGCATTTGCACACACAGAAGTATTTTTCCCATGCATACTAATGTGTTCCTCGAAAACTCTCAGCTGGTTGGTTCCAGGGAATGCGCTGCTCTATTAGGGCTGGCTGCGTAGATGCAGCTTCTTAATAATGTGCAGGAAGCGGTTTGAAACCCCCTCGCAAAGTTTAGCATGAAAATGAGAGCTATTGTGTTCCAGTACCTGCCAAAGTGTATCACAGAGCCGCAAACGTTTTAGGCTGGAAAGACACTTGCTGCTGCCCAGTGTGTGCGCTTGAACTAACACAGATGTTTATCTAACAAGTAAAACATGTTGTAGTCTTGCCTGTTTGCTAATTTGATTGCATGGTAGCCTGTTGATCTCATCCACATAGCTTTAATGCAAGAACCTTATTGCGCTATCCCAGTGGGAGAAAAAAAGCAACCACTGCGGCATCTGCATCCATGCATCTCTGGCTTTACATCCCGTGTTGCACCGCTATGTTTGTCTCCACCTCTTACCAACTCTCTGCTATGTTTTCCATTATCATCTACACAAAAGTGATGTTAGTGAGCAGGAAAATGTCCCTCCTATTCTGCTTTATTTCTCCTCTATGTCTGGGGATGACACGCATTTTCTTTCTTTCTACTCCCAGCATCCCTCCTGCTCCTTGTTTCTCCCTCTTACTGGGGCCAACGGTTTCAACGAGCAGACCCAAACAAAAGCATCCCCTGAAACCCCATCAGTTGTCTCCTCATTTATGTAGACGCAGACAATCTGGGCCAAAGTCAACCGCCTCATATTAGGATTCAGTCCTAGCCCCAACATGTTTTCTCCTCTCTCTCTAGGCCTTTGATATGCAGGATGTGTGACTTTTCAGTGGGAGTCGTTTAATTGAGGAGGAAAATTGCAAATCAAAGATCCCGACTGATACTTTGAGCAGAGCAGCTAATCAATATCGGCCAACACAGAGCGGACAATGGTTAATGGGGCTGCTTTGGCCAGAGGCAAGACATGGCTTGATTTGTACAAAAAGTTAAAAAAAAAGAAAAAACCCAGCCAAAATAGACAATTTTATTACAAGTACAAAACACAAGAGGAAAAACGCAGTTCACTGCATAAATAGCTTGTTGTTGATTTAAATACAGTCAGTGCTGAAAATGTTATTTTCCTATTTTTGTATTTTTGTCCTCTTGAATATGTTGAATATGTTTTCATTACAATGCAATCCTTTTACAAAACAATACAAAAAATGAATATCATTTAAATATTTTTCCCAATATAAAAATGAATAACTTACAGTATAGTTGTTTAGAGATAGTCGAGATATAATGATTATCTACACATACAAAAAATAATAATTTCTTGCTCTTTTTGGAAATTTACAAAAAATTAAGGTGCACTCGAGTGCCTAAATGCAAATGACATCAGTGATCATAACAAAATATAAACAGTATTAATGTATATTGGTATGTAATATACCAATATACTCTATAACATGTATGATTACAGAACAAATATGTGGATCAGACTTATTGTATGTGCCCACAGTAGCACCAGTACTGTATGGAATATGAATGAAATGCCCCAAAGGATGTTCTGTAGTGAAACACAAGATAATTAGTGCAGATTAAAACTGAAAATGCACCATGTTGTTGTTAAAACAAACTTTTGACCACAGAGGTGTTATCTAGCCTGACATCAGGGCCTCAGATGGAGTCGAACCGATGTAGCCTATACTCTGCATTTCTGTCAGCACCCTTGTTGCAGGACGCCTATGACAATCATGGTATATTTATAGCATGTTTAAAGTAAGCCGCTGTAAAGTAACTGTGAAGCTGACACTGCCAGTGCAGGTTTCCCCTCTGAGGTCAAAAGCTTTGATCCTTATATCACAACATTCCTGTGAAGGCAGAGCACACAGCATGAAGGTGTGATGCCCGTAGCACCAAAGTGAGCAGGTATGAGAAGCTGTGATGGTGGTAATGTCCTTAATTACCACACTACAGTCAACAGTAAACTAATATGGTAAAAACAAAACGTGGCACCACATACAGTATGCACTGTTTAAGGACCCATTTTACATATAAATTATATTTCATCAATTAAAAACAGTCATAGCAATTCTGGTAAAAATGAAACAAATTAATTTACAGATTATTTACAAGTCATCAACGGTAAATCGCCTGCTGCCTTCAAATGTGTGTTTTTCATCTTTAAATAAGCCCATATATACAAAATAGTGTGGTCCACGACTGTTGTGCAAATCCTCACTGGATTAAAGATAATGTCTCTGTGGTACTGTAGGTTGTCAGCTTATGGTGAGAGGAAACCTGTGTTTATTTGAACCAGTGCAGGTAGTTCGTCTTGAGAGCGGGGAAGCACATGTTGTTGCTGCATGAGCCCCCGTAGCTGGGAGGGCAGGCGGAGCAGGGGACGCCCACTTTGTAGGGGGCCTCTCCGATCCAGTTACCCCTGGAGGACAGTAACAGACAGTGTGAATGAACCTGCTGGTGACCACAGAACTGCCTGGACTTAAATCAAATATCTTTGGTGTGATCAGCTAATTGAACTCTGATTACAGTAAATACTTATTCCGAAATATGGCTTGTCAAGATGCACATTGCTGTCTTTAAAGAGGAAAATACTGAAGGTGAAACTTAATTCTCGACCTTGGAAGTAGTGTTTGACATCACACTTATTTATAGGTCCATTTTTAAAGTTTTCAGTCATATCAGATGGTCTTCATTAGCAGAAAGAGCTTGCCCAGAACTCCTTACACTGCCCAGGAAAAAACTGAAATTTGAGCATCTACAGTTCCATTACAACCTGGCAAACTCTATCTGCTACAGAAGATCAAGTGTAAACGAATCCAGAGATGAGGCTGCTTATTACACTTGACTTGAGAAGCAATCTGTTCTATGCAAGCGAATGAAAAATCAGGTTTCAGTGTGACAGGCATAAGCAGCCACTGCATGAAACTGAATTCCATCTTGATACCGCTCAGATTGAAGCTGGCATCATGCACAGAACTTCCCTTTGTAGGCGGTGACAACAGTGACCTCTGCAGAGTAGAAAGCAGGATTGTGTCTGAACACACTACCTTGTGTCTCAATGAATAGAGAGCACATTTCCAGTGTGCGAGCTAAAATAGGTCATGGCTGTCCCGAGCCTGTTACTCTTACATATGTCTCAAACCAGTAGGATTAAAGAACCAAGGTCACAAGTCAGTCACAAGTCCAGCCGGGCTTTGATTCTTAGAATTATTTAGACTTTTTCCTCTGGTTTGCAGCCCTCCGTTTGTGCTTTGGTAATGCAGTACCGGTTCACGGCCTTGTATTGGGGTTATCTGAATCTCCCAGCAACATGGGTGGCATTTCACAAGTCAGCACAGAACAGAGTGGACTGTGTCGGGATTAAGCCTGTCGTCAGCCTGTCGTCATCAGGTTAACAGGTTCATTAGAATTACCAGGCCTCCTGACCGTATGAAGTTAACACTATACGAGATTGTGTTGTGAGAACCACACAGTTAATGGTCAGGCTATCAGGTGTACTTACTTAGGTGAGTAGTTGCAAACTAAATACGTCGCCCTCTTCCACACTGAGCCCCATACATTCATATTGTGGCATGTGTGCACAGCACAGCCCACTTTGTTGGATGTTGCCCACACCATCTGCAAAACAGAAATATCAACCGGTAATTCAGTGTCACTGCTGCAAGAGTTCAACTGCTTTGTATGTAACACTTCACGATGGTTTTACCTGTGTGTAATGGGTACACATGGGTCCATAGCATCTGAGTGGGCATCGAGGGTTGCAGTCACGAGGGTAGGGGAAAGAATAATCCTTCACCTCATCATACCATGGCTTCACCAACTGAAGAATGGATCGATAGCTGTGGACAAAATAGTGACAAATTCAGATGATCTGATCTTGTTAGCAAAGGGGTCAAACCACAACTGTGTTTGCTAGTAGTCATTAAATTTAAGGGAAAGTTATGCTTCCGACCACCAAAACCCTGAAGATTTCTTTTAAATGGCAAAAAAATGAGTTTTTAAGGCAAAATAGAAGGACAAGATTAGGACAGTAATTAGTGTGATTGAATCTTGCCTTTGTTTCCATGTTTTCCTACTGTTCTGCTCCTATAGTTTTGCCCAGGTTTATGTGGGTACTTCAGTTTCCCCAAGTTGACATCTCACACATGGTCTCATTATTTTTTCACATGACTCATGGTCTTTAGCTCGCTTTTAGATTGTCCTTTCTTACCTCTGTCAAGCCATTTCTTGGACTATTTTTCTAAAATGTAGTCACAGTTTGGCATTAAGGACATCTGTTTGCTTTCTGAGCATAAAACCAATTAAAAATCAGAGATTTGGGACTACATTGTGTTCACAATCACAACCACACAACTGTCAGAAACATGAATAAAGCTTCTTGGCCACATTTTGAGATGTCAGCGAGGTAATTATAAACATTATCTAGGGAGTTAGTGAGTGTGTTGCCAAAGAAGGAAACTTTTAAAAGTGGAAAATGATGAAATTCTCTGTGTCCAGCATTACTTCATTTTTGTAATCCAGTCCATCATGTTCTACACTGTGAGGTTCTGAATTACCTCATAAAACAAAGTGTGGCGTTTTAGCCATTTTTGTGTGAGGAGGAACATGACTCCAACACAGTCAGCTGGTCTCAGCCTGCCAAGACTTTTAATGTGGATTAATGGGAACAGAATATGTATACAGTGTTTTCTGCAAGCTGCTTTATCTAATTCGTTGTCAGAAACAGCTTGAGCCTTCTGGTTGTGCTGGGCTTCTGCACATAAGGTAAACAGAAAGGTTTTACTATGTTGTACTGGTAGGATTTTTATCAACTATCCTGGACATTGCAAATGGAGAAGTCAGAATAAGCTGTATTCCCTTAAGTCGCATGTTGTTCCTCAATAAAATCTAAAAATGTAGCAAAACGTGAAGGTGCCCAATGTTTCCAAATGGAAAGTCAAGACCCTCTAAAGGGATAGGCCTTTGTCCTCACGGGTCATGGCTGAAAGCGCAGGTTTTGTTTATTTGAAGGGTCACAGGAGCATTCCTCAACCAGTCACCGGGTCACAGTGCAAAAACTTTTAGGAGAAAGAAGAAGGGGGCTACAAGGCAACGACCATGACTGCTGCGAGAGAGTCATCCCTGAGAGGAGCAGCAGATGTCGGGGAGGGCGGAGGGGGGCAAAGGTCACTCACCGTCCTGTCCTGACAGAGAGGTTTTGACCCAGGAACCGGAGGAGGTGAGGTGGCCCATGCTCCCACAGGCAGGCATGAGCCCAGTCCTCCGCCGTCTTTGCCAGTGTGTCGTCCCACACCTAAACAGAGACGTGGTGGAAGCAAGGAAACCCATTACATAACTGATGGAAAAATATCAACACCAGATCTTCATGTAGCAGCGAGATGTGAGATAAGAGTCGGTACTTTCTGGGTTTGTAGCGCTGTTACAGGTGTTACCATGGCGAGACGCAACAGTCATCCATCATATCAGTTACATAAGAGGAGAAACTTAGTTCCCCAGTGCCGCATGTAGTGAGTCATTCAATGAACACATATTTCTTGGTGAGGAGAGAGGGCTGTGTAGTTTATATCCAAGCATGTCAGCAGGCACATGACTTCAGTGGGAACTGATTGTGACTGTAGCCCTAACACAGTGACAGAAACACCACCGATGCATTTTACTGTTAAAACAATGACATAGAAGAGAAATGATGTCCATTTTAAGAGAAGAAACATGTCAGCTTCAGTTGTTATGCCGTCAGCTAAAATATGGTTTGTTAAGAGCAACTTTTCAAATGAGCAAAATGCAGACTGTACGTAAAAATTAAATCTGTTTAAGCTGCTCTGGGGCTATTTAACTTTTTTGCCAACAGATCAACAACTGACAACTAGTGTTTTCTCCATACTCCACTGCCAGCAGGCTACTAGTATCATACATGACCCCTCATCCTTTGGAAGTAACTACCTTGGTGGTCTGCTGCAGTGCAATCTGCTGAACAGCTGAGGATGCAGAGTAAAACCTCAAAACATTGGTCACTTTTCACAGAAATCTATTAAAATAAGATGAACTTTGCATTCTATGACAAATGAACTCTTTAGCTATTTAACTGATGCAGTTTGTAGAACATATTTAGTCAAGTGAGACACTTAAGAAATACATGCTGCAGCAAAATCATGTAATAACTGTAAATACACACATCTAAAAAATTCATGAACTTTGAATGGAAGCTTCCACTTACCATGTATTCCATATTGGAGGCTGGGGGAAACACCTTCCCTCTCACTTTGTTATGGTAATCAAGAATGGCAAGCATGTCGTTCTGACTAATATAACGCTTCCTCCTGGTTTTAGAGAGACTCGTGGTGTCTGTTCCATAGCTGTGCGCTGCGACCAAATTGGTGAAATTGGCGGCTGGCAAGGACGAGGACGCAGCAGGAATGGTCGTTGCCAGTGCACTTGCTCCGCAAGATATGCACAAAAGTATTAAGTCTATGGCAAATAACTGCTGTTTCATGTTTGCTTTTTAGGAAACTGCAGACAGAATATCCCCCGTCCTGGATGTTTCTGAAAATAAACCAAGGAGACAGACTTAAAGTTTTGTGCGCACGAATGATTTACGCGCAAGCCAAACTTGAAATCTTTGGTTCTTTACACAGAAACAGCAGCGACATTCATCCACAGTCTCTGGTCCTACCTTTCTCCTGCGCCGCGGTACCTTGTGCCTGCGTTGCCAAGGCGCTATCACCTCTAAAGCCTCTGTAATGGGTTGGAGAGAGGGAGGGCTGCGAGGGAGCAGTTTTTGCGCTTTGCAAACTTTGTGAGTGCTTCAGGAGAGATCCGTTTTTGCGGGTTTATATATTGCAGCGGACGGTGCAGGAAGTGCGCCTCGGAGGTAGACGCACAGCCCCTCCTTGTCACCTGAAACACAACATCATTTGGGAGGCGTTGTGTTTGGTTCCTGCAGTAACCCGTGCGCTGCAAATGCTGCCTGATTTCATGAGGACATCAGGTTTAAGTTTGCAAAACTGCAGTAAGTGAAAAGACATTTGAATAACAAAGTAATTCAAGCAGGATGGATCCGATTTAATGACTATGAATTGGATACAGCAGCTGGATTGGATTCTCAAAAGCCAAAAAAAAGTAGATATGGTGCAAGATCTCATGTGTTTTTGGTGTGATGATACTAATACAGATGGGATTTATGTTATTATCTGAAATATTCTCTTTAAAAGGAAGCTTAACTGAGTGAATGAATGTGATTAAAATGTGAAAAAGCTGTCACATCAGGTCCATATGCAGGTGACAAGTTTATACTTCCCACATAGTCCACTGGTAACTCATCAGGACGCCAACACAAATGTAATAAGCAGTAGTTTTATGAGTTAAATCAGTGTGAGAGCTTGGTGCATGTATGCTGTCATCCTTCTTCACCGTATTCATTATACTATAAAGTTTACACTTGTTCGGAGTGTGGCTCCAGCTGTGTGGTTTGCCAGAGCAGATGCAGAGCCAAGAGAAGGAAAAAAAAACCTTCTGCAGGTCATCATTTTCATTGGCAGCTGGTGAACAAATTAAAGCAACGTGACGCAGGAGCACTTTTTCTCCCTCCCTTTTCTTCTTCTCCTCTCGCTCTCTTTCTCTCCTCCTTTCCTGTTGCAGAAGGACTGGTGCTTTCCCAAAAAATCTTCTTGGAAGTGATGGACTTTTCAGGTGCTGGAATTGGTGGAAGGGATATATCACTCAAGAGCGGTGCACAGCACAGATTTTCTCCTCCGTTTCACTCCGTCCATACGTTTCAGCTCCCATTCTCATCTGCACTGCAGCTTTTTTTTTTCCACCATGCTGAAGGTTTCACTGGGATGGAAAGTTGTCAGAATCAGGGGATAAATCATGACAGATTAGTTGAATATTTCAGCTTCCCAGACCAGATTTAACACTACAAAGCAGAAATATCTTTTACTTGTATGAAAGAAAGGAAAAAGTAAATATTTAGAGGGTAGGATTTATGGGAAGTTTTTAAGGATTTTTTACTGAATCCCTGTTAAAGACAAGAGTCAACAGAGCTGCTATTTGTGATGCATTCCCAAAAACTTTAAATATTTTATAGCCTGTATTTTAATTTAACTAATCCAGTATCTTTAGAGATATTATGTGATTTTATTTCCTTTTTTTCTTGTTTTGACTGTACACCATCACATCTGCTCAGTATTTTGACTCATCCTCTCATCTGGTATCAATAGTCAGGCCACTCTCCAGCCAGCTTGGCCCACCAGCCAAAGATCCTGATCGACACAACACTGAGATTCTATCCCCGGGTTTATGGCCACATTGTAATCCATTTCATCAGATTAGCTCAACATACACCTGTTTCACAGCATTTCACACTATCTTCATGTTTAATCAGCCATAGACTTCTGATCCAAGACTAAACATATGAGTCAAAAGTTCAGTTTCATTGCAGAAAAGCTGGAAGTGGGATTGAATAGAATACTGTACTTCTACAGTAAGCCTCTCTCTCTCTCTCTCTCTCTCTTCCTCTCCCACACACACACACACACACACACAACTTCTTCACGTGCAGTCCTCTCAAGGCCCCAGATGATATTCCCTCAGTCTCAGAGTGCTGGTCCTTGTTTGCTCAGTGAACCCAGTGACTTCCAGAGAGGTTGAAGCATTATTATCATATTATCACAGGGGTAATTAGGGCATTATTTGGGGCACATGCTTCACCGAGGGGCTCGGGTATGTTTTGAAAAGGCATTCTTTTTCAGACAGAGCATTTATTTACCTACAATATATTGTTCCAAGTTTCCCCCATTGCTTTTCCCCCCTCTCCAGAGGCCTCCTGAAACTTCGAGTCGATGCCAGTACAGCAGAGAGAATGAGGTGCAGCAGTGAGCAGAAGGGAAAGCAAGAAAGAAGAATAGCCCACAGACCATATATAGACTCAACAAGTGTGTCATTATGTTTCTAGATAGCAGAAGAACTCGGAGATCATGTTCTGGAAGGGTTTTAAGTGAATAGAATTTGCATCCTTTTAATGGAGCAGAGCAATCATGTACAACTGTGCAATGAGTGTTAACAACCACTTCTCTCTATATCAGGAAGGTTTAAGCAAATAATCCTTATTGGAGCAGTTTTGACGCAGGCCTGGAGCACAGCGTACTGACCTGGACTACTCAGCGAGTAACAAAATCTCCAAAGGATGGCTCCTTGCTCTGTCCACGATTCCAGCAATCAAAACACATGCTGTAGACTTCAGCTCAGCTGCGCACCCCACCCTAGGCTATTGTTACCGAGCTGGCAGAATCCACCGTGCATGTGAGAGTCAGTAAGAGATCGACAGCATGTGAGTGGATGGATGAAAGCGAGGTCTAATGATTTCAAAATGACTCTGTCCAACAGTTTTTAAAAAAGTTCACAAATTAACACTTTGAATCGTGTTTATTTAATCTGTACAAAAGTGTGAAAGTGACAACTTGTGGTTTTACAGGAAGGAGCTAAGTTGACTGTTTTCATCCTTTATAATGACCTGAGCTAATAATCTATGGACTCTCCCTTTAGATATGTTAGTTTACAGTAAATTTACTAACAGAGACCTAACCATGATGGATGAGAAGAGGTTCATTAATTGGAAGGATGCAAGGGAGGGAATGGAGAAAGGAGAGGGTTTTAGGGGAAGGGATGTGGAGGGTCAACAGATGAAGACCTTTGGATGTGAGCGAACCCAGTAAGTGAGACTAAGATTGGAGGCATTGAGTGTAATGAAAGATTGAAGAGGAAGCAAAGAAAAGAGGGTCGTGAAGGAGGGTTTTGAGAACTGACACAAATGGAGGAGTGAGACACACCTGTATAAGTAGGCAGGAGAAATTGTATTACATGAGGTGTTGTTTTTGTTCCTGAGCGTATGTTATAATAGCTTCAGTTCAAAGGTATACTGCCAACTGGCTGGTTAGTTTAGACAACTGGGAAGTGGAGAAAACTACAAGCCTGGTTCATCTTCCTGGAGTCTCCTCTAGTTGCCTGGCAACTAAGATTCTGCTATATAACCCTTAGAAAACCACAAATTGTTGGTCTTACATTTTGATTTTGATACAAATGAAATAAATGACATGTGATATTTTACTCCAGAGATCTCTTTGGCAGGTTTGGTTGATTTGGGCAGACTTTGGCCAGTATTGTCTTTCAGTTTCCAGTACTTAACTGACCACTGTCGGAAAATTTGTTGGCTGTTTACCAAATAGATAGAAGAAAATGGGCATGGACTTCAGGAGGCACGCAAGGGATACGTTCCCCTCGATATTTAGAACCTCTATTTTTCCCAGTCGTCTCCTATAGTCAGATGATTCTGCAAGACAGATTGCTGCTGCAGAGGCTGCACCTTATTATCATTTTGCTATAGGGGGCAAAAATGCTCTGGCTTGTTCGTATATCCTTAAAACAGTGATTGGAGAGACTGTTTTGGTGCAAGATTTGCTCACAAAGATGCGAGAACTATGAATAGTTCGGGCTGCTTTACTGCACAATCCAAATCTTCAGCAAAACTTGAAACCATCAGTGTGGTGGGCTGATCGCCCGAATGTTGTTGCTTCCTGTAGTGATGGATATTTTAAAAATAGAAAACGGCAAGGAAAAAGCCATGCAAAATGCACGGTCAATGGCCATATTATACCTGCAATCATTGTGCCTGAATTTTATGTTTTTCTTGACATACATACATAGAGACATTTCCTCTTCAAAACTGATGCAGAAATGGCACAAACTGGTACATAAAAATTCACCAGCATGCTCAACAGTTCCAGAAGAAGAACTCTCTATGCCTATGAGAATATCAATCATTTCAACTTACTCTCACCAAAAAAATAGATATTGTTCCAAACTGTCAAATTACTGTTATCTGTTATTTATATGAAGCTCTGAGAATTGTTACCACAAACAAACAAAAGGTTCCACGGTGTGCATGGACTTTATGATTGTCAGTTGCATTGGGGCAGCTTTAGGGTTGGGAAGCTGTGATGTCATGAGTTGGTTTTTGTTGGCCGAGGGGCAAAAAGAAATAGTGACATTTCAAGAGTGGTTTACATTGGTAAGAAGCCCAGTCTCTAACTTCAGGCTGTCCGGGCCGCTTTCTTCCACATGCAGCTGTTAAACATTGTATTAGTAGAATATAGTGTTACATAGCAAATACTGTACGTTTCACACAGTCTGCTACCTTTAAAACAGGGCTTGTTGACGCTGAAAAAACCCGCGGGTGAGAAAACCTCAACCCCGTGTCCCCGTCAGAAGTTCAGGAGTGGATTATTACTCCTCCCTCCTCCAAAGAGTAACAAGCACAGTAATTAAACCAATAAATATATTCTGATCAAAGAGTGCCCTCGCTGAGCTTCAGTATGATTCAAAATTAAATTCCTGCTGTGTTTAGACTGCACATACACCAAGGTGCTAATATAACATCACTGATAAGGCAACTTTTTCGTAGCAAAAGACTGTCTGCAATACCAGTTGGTACTGTAACTACAGTACTTATGGCTAAAAAAATACTAAAAGCCACATTCCTGTATTTACAGATCAACGACTTCCGCAAACACGACCATATAAAGTATTCCAGGCTGGATGTTTTCGCCTCTTGTTGTCTAGATACGAGTCTGGCTGTTGTTTGACTCCTCGGTGGAATCTAAGGTGACTTTGTCCTCAACCTCGGTCACAGGAAGGAAACAGACTGTAAAACTATCACGGCAAGTGAAAGAGAAAGCATCCAATGGCACTTCTGGATCGGACCCAGAAGAACAATTTTCCTTCAGCTGAATTGAATAATAAAAGACATAAATGATAATAGATGCACTAGCACGCTGCTGCACCATCAGCTTTATGTGAGGAGCTGTAAAGTGCTTCAGACAATCTTAACAAACATTACGTCGGCAGAACATACACAATTAAACATCCCTTTTCCCGTAACACCGTTTAAAGTGTGGGAAAAACCTGAGGGATTACTAGAGAGGCGGTGGGGGGAGGGGGGTTGGGTGCTTTTTTTTTTTCTTCAGGAATAAGTTACTCAGCTCGTGTATCTATTTTTGACATGCTACATTCCTTTGCCCCCAGATATTCTCACCCATCTATAAGACATTTACAGCCATCTTTGATGCCTAGGCCTTGTTAGACTGGACAGAGACGAGGCTGTGGTCGCGCACAGACATTTCTCAAGAGGTTCAGATGTCAGCTGGGAGAGAGACAGGCAAACATGAAAAATCCAGCAGGACCTAAAGTTAGAGCTAAGGCCTTTTTATGATGTATCTTCATGACAGCAGGTAACAAAAACTATCACCTGGGACTGAGGAGTGAGCTGCCAAACCCAAAACAAGCAGTTCAGCGTTTTCTGAATAAAGCTATGATATGATTTTACATTTATGCCCGGAGATTGTGCATAATTATAGGACTGCAGATATTGTTAATATGGGGCATTTGTAAAGCAGACAACCCAGTTTTAGCTGTTTTATAGTTTTATAACATGGGCTACTTTGTATGTTTGAATGCTTAAGGGACTAATTTGGCTATTCTGGGTAATGCACAAATTCCCTTTCTTGCCGAGTTGAATGAGAAGATCAGTAGCATTGATATCTCTTGCTAGCACCTTAATACACAACATATCGGTTAGTTTATAATTACAAAATCCCACAAGTACGAACAGACATCTCTTTGTAGTGTTTTGAAGTAGCAATTCGAGCCAAGCTAGCTTTTTGCCCTCGCTCCCAGAATTAATACTAAGCCAAGCTGTCTGTCTCCTGCTTGTATGCTTTGATTTTGCTTCCACACAGTATGAGAGTGGTCTATCTCTTTGCAAGAAACCAGGAAATTTTGTTTCACAAAATGTAAAAGTATTCCTTCAAGTTGTGCTTCAAAAGCTCAAGTCCCAGCACAAACTCACTGAACCCATTTATCTGGACTGGATGCAGATTATTCTGATAACGGCAGATTTCTTGTGACCTACTGTGGCCAGTTGGGGGCGAAAGGGATGGTTTGATGCTTGCTGGTTGGCTGGCTGGCTATCAGGTTGTGGCCTAGAGGCAGTCTAGACAGCAGATGAGCAATGAGCTTGGCCCTGGCAGACAGGCCCTGTGGCTGGGACTCTCTTGGGCAGGGCAGGGCCTCTGGGACTCCTGGCCTTGACAGAAATAATACATCCTCTTGATAATTCTAACGCAGATAAATCCTTGCCTTGGTGATCTGAATAAGCTGTTCTATTAGATTTTGTAGAGAAAAAACTAAGAGCACACGATAACTTATCTAGGTGTAACCTGTACTGACAGATCCCTCATCTGAAATTATAAGACGCAAAAATCTGTTCCTCCTACACTCACAGTGTTGCTCAGGATTTATGATTAGACAAAATTTATAACAATCCTGCTGAAGAATTGCTTATTATCAAAAAAGTGGAGAAAAGGCTTGGGTTTCAGGACCTATGTGGGTGGTTTAAGACTTGATCCTTGCTTATTTGGCACCTGGTAAGAGCTTTTGTGTGGCTGGGAAGCACAGCGAGGCCTGCAGCTTGCAGAATTTGCGTCCAGAGTGCAGCGGTGACATCGGGTGAACTGTACCATTCATCGTTAAAGAATATGCAAATTGTTATGTTGGATTATTTTTTATGTCAGATTTTCTTCCTTGATCCTATTAGAGCCCGTTCAAGCAGCTACCTGCCAGCAAACCCGTGCAACAGAGTACAATAACACAAGTGACACCATTGTTACATTCTCGGTTGCTCTTTTCAGGATCCAAGTAGATACTGTTGCTCTGTAAACTTTCGTCTTGCATTTGTTAGGATTGTACTTCATGTTTAACACAATAGATTCAAGAAGACGGTGTTAAAATTTGTACTTTAGCATGTTAAGTTAGTAGCTTGTAAGCTGATTGATGCCAAAATGAACTGGGAAATTTTGCTGTGTTGGAAATGCATATTCTCTCTGGTATATTTGCTGCGTATGTGTCCCTGTGTTAATGTATTTACATTCAATTAGGCCTGAAATGGTGTGGAAAATCTGAAAAAGTTTAAAGTTTTTTTCTTATTTCTTGATGTTTTTACTGTTCTATTGTTGTTTGCTCTCTGGTTTTTGGACTTGAAGATAAAACAAGTCTGGAAATCAAGCCATACAGTCCAAAGAGAGTTCAGAAGGCTGTGTACAAAAACAACTACAACACTGGAATTGAAACAGTTTCTCAGCTTCTCACATTTGGTTTGTGAGTAAGTTGATATCATTTTTTTTGAGAAAAGCACAGGGAGCTCTTTATCAGACGTGCTTCTTGCGTTTTTATCTCATTTCAGTTTAGGTCAATGACGTCGAATGAATAATCATCAATCCATCATTAGCAGGCTCTTGCCAAGGCCGTATTTATGATGACATCAGTGTTTGTGTTGGATCCAGCTTATCAGTGAAGCTCGAGCGTTCTTGCGCTCTGTGTTCCATGGAAGTGATGGATTTTGAGTTAAGATGAAGCCAAGTCTCTGAGGATTGCTGGGAGTCCCTTCTTTTGGCCCCTTGTCTTCGTCATCCCTGCGGCAGGCTTTGTGTTGCCTCGAGGTTTTCCCAAGTTCTCCCGAGTACAGTTCAGACTAATAGAAGTGCCTCATGCTTTACTGAGTATTTCCCAAAATCTGAGCCAGATCCCACTTGTTGTTTGGGGTCAAGGCAGGAGACATGGTTGAAAATATTCATCTAGAGGTTTAGTGGTGGCTTAAGACTGGAAGCAGATTTTGAATTTCTTCATTTCTCTCAGCTTGTTTTGGTCCAAACAAGGTGACCTCAGATGTTTTGCACCGCACCCCCTTTTGTGAGGCTTGAACCCGCTGCGGCAGGTGGCATCCCTCGTAACAATTTACGGCTTGGTTCCTCCGGTTCAGTGCAAACAAGCCAAGTTTTATGGGGCAAACACTGAGAGGTCACGGTCCCCACAGTTTGATTGTACCATGACAGAGAAACATGGCTTCATTTATCCCGTGGCACCTGTGAGATGTTTTCAGAAATGTTCAAGGTTTTCCAGGCACGTGAACACAAGAACATCCTGGAAAACAATTATTCATGGACAGTACACGTCCCTCAGTCTGACTGACTCAGTTCAGCTTGGTTAAAATGTGGCACCTAATTTAGTAGCAAATGAAAAAAGAGAGGCAGAGTGAGAAGTTCAGTCCTTTGTCACCTCCACTCAGCTGGTCAGTGTTAAGTGGGTGTTAATGTGGTATTGGTTTTTCTTCAAAGTTACAGAAATGGTCAGACACAGACCACCGTTATCCTCTAACAACACAATGAGGTTTGCATTTGTGGTTCTGAGTGAAATATCCCGACAGCTATGGCATAGATTGCTATGAAATTTGAGACACACGTTCATGTAATGAGTTTGATGATCTCTTAACTTTAAAGTCATCGTCACCATCAAATCAAAATCTGTCCTATGCTCTGGTTATGACTAAATGCCTCTTAAACTGTGGCATTCTTCATTAGCCTTAGTTGTGCTTTGTGTTAAATGTCAATCAAGAAATGCCAGCATGCTAGCATATTAAAGTCATGTCAATTCAATTTTCCTCAGGGGGCGGAGGGATCCCTATTCTAGGATGGACATACACCGATCAGCCACAACATTATGACCACTGACAGGTGAAGTGAATAACATTGAGTTTATTGGTACTGTGTGGTGTTCTGCTGGAAAACCTTGGATTTCAACATCCGTGTTGATGAGATTTCGTCACCCAAATAAACATTGTCCCAGAACAAATGTCACTGGCCTACCCTTGCAGGAAAATGCACCCCACCACATGGAAAAAACATCAACCAATCAGGAACATGTTGAGGAACAAGACAATGGCCCAACATGTTGATCTGACCTCCAAACTTCCTACAGCCCATTGTGATCAAGCATCAACAGGATGCAGTGGAACAAGTTGGATTGACAGAGGACCCACTGCACAAGCCAGAGTACCCAAAGGATCCAGTGTCAATGTCCTGGTTCCAGACCCCATAGGACACCCTGAGAGGTCCTCTTGTCCATGTCCAATGGTTCAGAGCATTTTGAGCACATAAGGGGACCAACACAATAGTAGGCAGGTGGTCATAATGTTATGCCTGATTGGTGTATATGCAATATAGACACTGGCGATGACAAAATTAAAAAAATATGATCTGGGAGGATGTCAAGCAGCTTCCAGATGGTGACCTCCTCATTAAACTAAAGACCTGGAAAGAGGACACAGACAGACATGAGGAAAATCTAGGGCAGGTCATTAACACGTACAAGAGGTACAAATTAAGATGGCTAAATATTATATCTGCTAAACATTAGCACGTTAGGACTGTCATTTGAAACATTTAAGCTCCTTACTAGTGCATGTAAGCAGGCACATAGTTTGCCTATCCTGACATCCTTACGTTGGCTACCTGTTCAGTGTAGGATTAATTCTGAAAATGCTGCTTGAGTGTAAGTGCTTGAATAGACTAACCCTGTAGGATCTGTTGCACTCACTAATCCATTGTCACTTGATCAGGTCACTGACCAGCATCTTTTAGTAGTTCCTAGATGTAGAATGGCATTAAAACATATTGTTGGCTTTTGGCTTTTTAGATCCAATTAAATTTTTTTCTGTATGAACAGTACCAATCACAAAGCCTGTAGTTTGTCATACAAAGATTTGATTTATTTTGTTACAATGATTGTTTTATAGACTAAATTGACTTCATTCGTTACATTTTTTTGGTGTGTGATGTTGTGCAGAACTTTGGTCCGCGTTTTGTTTGTTTTAATGTGCTGCAGAAATAAAATGACGTGACTTGCAGATGTTTACTCATAACCTCAGTGTGTCAACAACACTGCCAACATGGCTGATGACTCTAATCCACCCACCCCCCCATCCACTCAAAAAAAATCATCTGAGACTAAATGGATAAATTATGAGGTAGTCTGTTCATAGTTTCCCATCTGCAGCTGAAAACCACTGGTTTGTCAGTCCTTTTAAACAGTACACAAATGCATTTTTGCATTGTGTTTTACTGTATTAAATGATCACTTTTTGAAACAGCTGGGCTAGTTTTAAGCAACAACACGCTCTAAATGTGCATTCATCTGCAGTACTATTTTCAGCTGTGGATGAGTACACATTTGGTGCTGTAGTGAGAATTTACTGCTCTACTATAGGCTCTGTTCAGCCACATTTTAAAAATCCCTGCTTAATATTGTGCATATCCCCTTTGTGCCGCTAATACAGGTCGGAATCGCAAGGCATGGATACATGACCTCCGAAGGTGTCCTCTGGCGTCAAGCACCACGATGTTGTTTGGTCCTGTGGGTTGCAGGTTGGGGAATCCGTAGATCTGGCTTGTTCCGGTGCTTGATCCAACTGGGATCTAGCAAGTTTGGAGGCCAGGTCAGCATCTCAGTCTCTTTGCTGTGTTCCTCAAACTGTTCCTAAGCAGTTTTTGAAGAGTGCAGAGTAAATAATGGATGAGGTCACTGGTGTTGGGGAGTGCTGTTGCCCTAGAAAAGTGAACATGGTCTGCATATGTGTCAAAGTTACATCCACATGAATGCCAGGACCCAAAATTTCCCAGAACATTGTACTGTAAACAGGATGATCAATGTTTTTCACTTCAGCTGTCAATAGTTTTATTGTTGTGGCTGATTATCTGGGATGACTCATCCTAAACTATACCAGTGCTCATGGTAATGAAGCAATACATCATCCAGTGCAACAATGTGATGATTTCATGTGTCCTTAATAGTTTCTGGACAACAACTCGGGCCAATGGCATAGATGAACAAGTTCCTCCTTTAATGAGAAACTGAAAATGACAAAAGCTTGTTAGTGTTCAATAGAAACATGAGAGTTCATAAGGTAATTTATTTTTCTTCCTCATAAAAAAATCAATCATCCTTTTTATTTGTCATGTTTGTGTAGATAGGTTCTTTCCCTCTTCCCACCATTTCTGCTGTTTGCATGAATATAAACCAGAGTAGAGCATAATCAACATCTTCTTGAACCCGGTTAAAATTCTCAGTATTAATGAGCTCTGTCAAACTTTCATTCAAAACCTGACATCATACAGCCAGTGTTTTGTAATTCTATCCATTTGAATCTGACCAAATAGTAAACTGTGTCTTTGTTTCCATAAACCTTTGACCCGTGCGGTGTAAATACGCGGGTGTGTATCTGGACATTTTGGTGGTTTTGACTCGCGTTGCATCAGCAAGTGTTTTGACTTTGCTCTGCAGCTTTGGTAGCTTTCCCATTCTCTTCCCTTCACTTGCGCTGGTTCTCACGGTCATCCCATCTGCCAAACTGTTTCACACACTTGAGTTTAATTCCCTGAAAACACTGGGCCAATTCCAAATCATCTTATGCATGCGCATGCATAGATTATCAGATGATTGAACCCTCCAACCGACATGTAGTCTGCTGTGTATGTATGGAAATGATTGGAAAGGAACACGTTATTACTTCGCTTTCTATCACGTCTTCTTAGTTGTTGCCCTATTTGTTTCATTCTCATGTTTCTGTGCACATCTAGAGTTCATCATATCAGAAGAGAAGAAATCTAACCCAGGTTACTCTGAGGACCATCCAAAGGTCATTCTTATTTTTCACGTCATTGAAAACCACTCCTATAATTCAGCCCTGTACCTGACCTGAGCAGCGTACTCACTTGTGCGTAATGCAGTGCAGATTTGCACTTTGAAGTGGTTGGCAACAACTTTAGCCTTTTATGTTATCACAGTCAGGATTGTCATTTTATCCATATGGTATTGTTAAAATATTGATTTGGACAGCTTTGAGGTCATTTACTTTTCAAACATCACAAATGTTCATGACATGAGTGCTCAAGGCTGGACTTTTTCTTCGCACCATCCTGAAAGGTTTAAATAACACTCAGGGTCCATCTTCCTAAAGCTGTGCTGCTTGCTGTGACAGAAATTGCTTGTTATCAACCAGGAAATTTGTCTGGGTCTTGGTAGGCCCTGGATTGGTCAGCCCTGGGCCAAAACAAATCCGAGCAGCTGCTGGATTTCTGCTCTGGTTTGTTCAGCAGTGTGTGTGCGATGTATCCCAGCATCCCAAAGCCAATGCACATTTCCTGTCCCTGTTTCCTGCTGAATATCAAAGTGCTATAGAGACTCATCAAGACGTGCTGCTGCTGCACAAGCGGTCAGCGTTCCCACAAGCTGCACATGGTTACAATTAACGCAAGTTCTTTTCCTGTTATCTGTTCTTATTGCTTTTAAGCAGATGAGCATCATCTCAGGATATAGGGCTGAAATTGAGGCCACAAGAGGAATGAAAGAAGCAAACCTAAACTGCAAATACTTTACTTTCTGCTGGCAAAAGACACCGAAGAATTTGTGGTCCTTGGAACAGCAGCGTGAATGTATTGAAAAACCTACAGCTGTCAGCTCAATGAAAGCACATTCACAGTGGTAGGATCCAATGAAATATGAAAAGGAAAAGAATTCAAAGCCACGCTCGTTTTTCACTGCACTAAATCAAACCATGTCTGTCATTTTATAAGCTGATATTTGTCCAAAAATGACAGAAAGAGAGAGAAAAAAACCTTATGGTGATTTCGTTGACAGATGTGAAACAGTGATTTCCTTACTTTCAGGCCAGATTATCCTCAACTGTCCATGCAGCTCATCAGGGAGTCTGTTATGGCCACTCCTGCCCCACCCTGCTACTCACACACAGACACACACATACGCAGACTACAACTTATTTACATCCTGCATGGATTTATCGTAGGTGACATGGTAGTGCAGCAATGTTCTAGAGGATAAAACAGATATAGCTAATGATCAAATTAACTACTCAATAAATACTTTGTAAAGCTCATTTTAGGTTTGGAAAGTGAGTCTGAGCTCTGAAAATGGCTTGTAATAGCCAACTTTATGCCAATGTACACATGTAAAGGTAAATTACCACAGCCTTAATGTATAATGCATTTCATAATGAACCCTCTAACCTCATAGGTTCTATGAATCACACTGCCAAAGAGGTAGTATATAGTATATATACTGTATGTCTGCCATGTGCCCTGCTGGCTCCTTCTCCTTGATTTGTAGGATACTGTCCTGGTTCTCCTCCATATTTCAAGTTTCCTGGCCTATGAGTCCATCAAACTTCCTGCCCAGACACTTCATGAGCTTCCAAGTGCACTGACCCTTCCCTCTAACCTACCTGGCACCTTGGACTTGCAAAGAGCTCCCCATTTTTGGACTTTAATGGACTTTTTAGAGTGGGGTTTACAACACTGCTAACTGAGGTAGCTGTTCCAACTGTGAAATTACAAGCCCTTTGTGCACAATCAGTTTCACTTATTAGTTTTTACCAGATAACCTATCCAGTATGCGCTTATGTGTTTTAAGGGGTTTCGTAAAGCCCACTTTATATGTAATATTGGCCTACAAATAAAATTGGATTTGCTTCAGGGGAAAGTTTAAATGGACTGTAGGCTTATAGGAACATTTTATTCCTACACAATTACAGTAGAATGATGTGAACGCACTGTTTATACCTGCTCATTAGTCTACATCTAAAGGCATGTTGTATGTGGTAAGATACTCTTACTGCGCGCTGGCATCTTAGCCTCCTCTCTTTGTCTTTGATTATGCCATATATCTGTTATTTCAAAATGTGCACAAGACCTCTCCTACATCACTGAAAAACCCTGCTAAATGTATGAAAACTGGAGGCTCCAAGTGTCCAAATCCCACTTCTCTAAACTGCCTATTGGACCAGAATTGACCTTAAAACTAGGTGAAAGCATGCTCCCAGGTAAACCTCTTCACCTCAGATTTTAGGTGAGCGCAGAAAAACTTTCCATCTCTCTGGAAAGAAGACTCTGAAAACAGTCTTTAAGTGTCAAACTGTGAACATATATCATCCTGCACAGTGAAGACCAAACATCCAAGAGAAGTAACAACAACCAGAGGGAAACCTTCTTCCTTTCATTTCTTTGTTTTTATTGTAGCCCATTGTTCACAAATGACTACAATTCCCATCAGCTAACATTACACCTCCCCCTCTGTGTCGAATGTTGTTACTGGACGGTTCGGCGGAGTAGCAGTGTCCTTCTGAGGTATTTCTCAGCACTGTTTTAATGACAAACTTTTCTCTGCCCTTTGACCTGCACGGCTCAGTCCCCAGACACACAGTAGCAGAGTGATTCCAGATGGAGGGAGTCTGTGGTAGAAAGGCGTTTCCCTCTGAGCATCATCACCACAACTTCATGTTTCAATCACATCCCACACCTGGCCAATCCCAGTCAAACCAGTGACTGTAGGAGAATGGATTCATATCATTTGGTGTTGTGCCCTAAGTTTCCTCGAACACTTTCTATTAAAGCGTGATCATATTTCATTGTGACCAGTTTGATTGATACAGACTTTTGGAGAAAATCAAGCCCATTACCCAAAACAGTACCAGGTGTTATATGTAGAAGAGCCAATTTCTTTTCTTCAGAACTTTATAGCTTCTGTAAAAGTCATTCCTATCAATATTCAATGCAGAGTGTGTTTAAGGAAGGCAAGTGAGTCCACACTATCGGATGACTTCTCACCCAGTTACATTTCCCCTGCGCCAATAACACAGTCTGTGAACTTTCCTCAAAGCCCGTCCAACAAGTGTGGATACGCTAATGGTATAAACACAGCCATCAATAAGAAAAACAGGTGCTCTCCGAAACGTGCTCCATTCACATGTCAGGATACACTCCGGCTGCCATGATTGCGGTCGGTGGGAGAAAGAGGTGGTCCCAACCCTGGCGACCTCTGGGAGGAAGAGACGTTGCCAAAAAGCAGCTTAGCCACCATAAAAAAAAAACTGTCTCAACAATGATCACTCAGTCTGGAGCAGCCACTTCTTTCTCATTATGTGTGTGTCCATGTTTGGCTGCAGAAAATCACCGGGATGCGGTTGTCTTTCTTGGACACGGAACCAGGTGGTGTCAACTGCTGCGAGGACGCATATGCTCAACAAATTATGTAATATTACCTACTCCTAAAATCTGCAATGAGATCAGTCGGAGAAATATTCTTTTATTATGGTGGCTTTTCCTAATGCACGGGAATACTCTGAGTATTTAATGTTTCCATGAATCAGAGACCAGCTGGATTACTTTCTGCTTCTGGCCAGGTTAAGCTGGCTAGATTGGGTAAATATATATTTGAAACACATTGTATCAAAGGTATTGCAGATTAATGAGCTTTAAATCATTAGTGTGAGCTGAATCCATGCAGTGAAATGGCAGCTACAGTAACTGACCCTGTGTTCACCAATAAAAGACATCACTAGAAGCTGAATTATGTAGAAACTGCCAGATATTTAGTGGCATCACAAGGAGGAGTGAGGCTGTGATGCAACTGTCATTATGCTAATATTGTCACAATGACAATGTCAGCATGCGGATGATGAGCAGGTCTAATATTTGCTAATTAGCACTAAATACAAAGTAATGCTGTTGCTGATGGGAGCGTCATTAGCATGGCAAATATTTGGTCATGAACCTAATAAACTGGGCAAATTCAATTAGTGACTTGATAATAGGCCTAAATTTAAATGCCAGCAGATCGCCAAACTTGCAGCAATTCATCTTGATTGGTAAATGAATGTCTGGACCAAATTTTCTAACCAGTTGTTGTTAATTATCGTATTCCTCACTGGGATTTCACTGACAGCTTTTACAGTTTGATATCAGTGTAAAAGTATTTTCCAGATTGGAATATCTGCAAGCGCACTTACTTATGATATTAGTTGATCCTACAAATGTGGTACAAAATCTGGGAAAATGCAGACACCACAGTACGTAAACATGGGCCAATGTACATAAATATCTCAATTTAGCATTCAGCTGCAGCCAAGTGGCATCTAAGTGGGAATCCGCAGGCTGCTTCACTCTGTTTTAACTGGAAGACTTTGAGTTCCAGATTCGCCTTAAATCCTCTCCAGCTGGTCACAGAGACAGCCTTTACACTAAGAATCACAGAGAGTGAAATGGATTATTTAATAAAGATTTCTTTACTTTGTATATGGCCCCTATTTGGGATTTTAAAAAAATAAATCAGTCTTAGGAATAGTTCTGTAGTATGAGAAAGAAACCTACTGCTTGGATTTGGATCAAAAGACACTAAATTGGAGATTTCCAGCCTTCTGAAGCTTTGGATTTGTTAGTGTTTGTCATTTAGGTACTTTCAGTAATTCTTACACAGTGTAACATATGCATCATACGGTCTGAAAAAATCAAGACTTTTATCCAACAAAAGTAAAGTCAGTCACCCTACTAGTAGGAGAAGCATCAAGTCTGGTCTTCTTCCATCATTTTCATTGATGGAACCATCATGGAAAGAGCTGAACTGGCATTTCAACCCTGCATTACATTTTAAAAAACCCTTGGCATTTTGGGAGGTAGGTTCATTTGCTTTCTGACTAATTGTCTGTAGAGGCAAGCTGGAGCCAGGAAGCAGTTAGCGTAGCTTAGCATTGATTACTGTACAGCTGGCACTCTCCAAAGCTGTCAAAATCCACCTACCTATGGCTCTTTAATTAACTAATTAATAAATTAGAATTAATTTATTTACAAAAATAGCAGAAACCTTAGATTTTTACAAGAATTAAGAGCTGGACTACTTCTGGTCCAAGCGCTTTGAATTCCTGTAGCCTCTGCTGGTTGCCTGGCAACCTCCTTATAATCACAAGACTTCAAAATGTAAACTGTTTCATTACACTTCCATTTATTAAATAGATTAAACTAATGAATATAGCATCTTAATTAATGGGCTTACAATAAAAAGCAGATTTGTTTGTTTTCATTTACTTGTTTGCAGCCTTTATGCTAAGCTATGCTATTTAGCTGCTGACTGCAGCCCCTTATTGAAGACAGTGATATTGATGTTTTAATCATTCTTGGCCAAAAAAAGTGAATAAACCTCTTTCCTTTTAATGGCTCTGCCACCTTGTCACAAAACAAATGTCTGCTTTAGACAGCTAGTAAATATGATGCTTTAGCTCTATTGAACATTTTTAAATGCAGTGTGTAAAAAGGTGTTTTCTTTTATCGTTTGTTGTCTTCTAAGTCTTGTCTATTTTATATCTTTTCCATTTGTACCACGGACCAAGGTAAAAGTCAGCTTGTATTGCTTCCAAAGTGCATAGTCATCAATCAGCAATGTTGATTTTCCTTTTTTTTTTGGTGAAATTCAAGGTTATAATCCAACACTGAAAACAGCAGCCGTCCTATGAGTGCTCTAAGTCTTGTGTTGTTGGTCCATCTCTCCTCAGCATGTGCAGTGTCAGTGACGTGACCCATGTCATCAAGAACAGACTAAGGAAACACATTCCTGGAACTCAACCATATGTGGAGGAAAAGCAGTGGGTGGTAGTGACGTAAAACATGCTCAAAGAACATACTATTAAGACCCCCAAAACAACATTCCCTTCTCCTCTGCTTTCCCTCTCATCCCAGCCTGCAGAATGGATATATCAGTCAGCATTTTAAGGATAAAATATATGGCACAAAATGGCAACTTGAAAAGGTTTAACCGTATTGAGATTGATTAGAATAATGTTCAGAAGATAAGCGCCCAAGTTCGATATCATTTCTTATTCAGTTTCCTCAATGTTCTTCTTGTCTATCTGCATCTGTTTGGTGGAAATGACTCAGAAAAACAAAACAGAATGGACGTCATGGGGTGTAAAACTGCTCACCTCAGCTCACCATCACTTCCAGTATACCACATCACAAAAACGTGGCACATTTGTCTGGCTTTAATTCTTGTCCCAAAGGAAAATTTGTTTTGAAAACGGATCCAGAAAATGTTTATTTGTTTGAACTTATACAACAGCTACACAATGCCTTGTAAATGGGCTTTTATAGAACTCAAGTGTGTCCGTGGCTGGTTCTTTGCCCAAATCTGTGTGATGCACGTAATGTAAGTCTGCCAGTGTTATTGCAAAGAGCCATTAGAGAGATGACGTAGTCTGGCACAAAGACTGCTGTAGTAAAACGCATGCAATTCTCAGAGGAGTTCACACACTGATACACACACACACACACACACTCACACACACATGGGTATATAATGTACAATGACGGAGAGAGATTGCTAAATAGCCCTGTGGGGATTGTTGGCAGAACTCAGCAGAGGGAGAGTAAAAAAGGGAATTAGCAGTTTATGTCAAATGGATGCGCAAATGTATGCCCATGTAATGACTAGTTGTGTCCTGTTCTGTTGGCATATAAATGGGCTACTGGAGTCCTTTCAAGCAACCACAGAAAGCCAAAGTCCTGACGTCACGTCCGACCAAGCTTCTGTGCCGTTAGTTTCTGTTACTCAGTACAATCTCTTATTTAACACTTATGTCACAGGTTTCTCTGGAAAACTGAAGCAGGTTCCTGGTCTTTGACGTATTAGCATCGACTATGGCAGCTGGTAAAGGAACTGAAACCTTAATGATTTTGAACTGCACATGCATTTTCGCATAATAAGACTCACCAGTCCACTACTTTAAAGTAAGTTTTCAGTCAGCCCTTACAGCTTTCAGTCTTCTACTGGCATTCCCCTATTCATTCTGACAGTGCTGTTGGCAAAGTTAAAATATATTCCACAAGAACGATTTAGATTACGCTGAGTAAGAAGAAGAAGAACTGGTGGTGGAAACTGGTTGTGAGACCGCTGCATAACTGGGAAAATGTGTGTTTGCACAAAAGTCAATAATACTTACTGGAGACAAACAAAAAAACATGCTTGCAACCAGTACATGCCCTACTTTATGCAAGTCACAAATGCTAATTATATGAGAAGAGGGAACTTTTTGAAGGGCCAAAATAGTTCTCCACTGTTAAAAACACAGTTAGATGTAAAAAGCTTTAGAGCATCAGGTATTATGACCCCATAAATGAGGATTAGTCTGCAAAGATTAGGCTAAAGTTAAAAGACAAAAGCAGTGCTTTGCCACATTAGTCATCATTTGGAGCAGTTCAGCAACATCACCTCACCTCACTGCCAAAAACAAAGATCCTGTTTAATGAAGTCTTTTCAGTTTATAAACCAAAAATAATTTTAACAAATGGCACGATGCTGTTCACAGTCCAAATAAGTTTCTTTTGCTTTTTATGGATTATGGAGGCATTCAAAAGTGAAAGTATTCATTTACTGCTCAGGGAAATATTCATTTCTGGTTAAATATAGTCTTTCTTACATAACTCAGCCATATGGTGTAACATTTTCACTGAAACACATTATATTTAGAGAGAAGTTAGGCAGCCTCTTTGCTCAGTGTGACACTCTCTGACCTTTTCAGTGGTAAAATGAACATCCGGAGCAGGTTGTTCCTGAAGATGCCGTTATATTTTTACATTAATAATCCATCCACTGTGCCAGTATACTCAAGTGGAATGGAAATTAAAATTATCTAGCACAATACATCATCCAACCCAAAATCAAAATAATGGTTACCCATATTTCAAGCCAAAAAAAGCCAAGTACGAGTTTAATTGCCTGATATACAATCCCTCCCTTACCTCATGTCACCCCTTGGATGTTGTTTTACTTTCCTCAATAACATGAGGATTCTCCCTCTTGGACAAAAACACCATCCAGCTGTGTAGGTCTTTCCTTTTGTTTATGTGGAGCGTTTCACCTCATTCAGATGACGATGGAATTTATTTCGATTTGTCTTGCACCCTGCTCCACTGCTCTGGGCTCAGCCTCTACCTGTGGTTAGCTTGTCTGAGCTAGGTGAGCTGCAGAACACGGGACCTGCGGTGTCTGGCCTGGGGACAGCGGTCACAGCCTGCGATGTGTTGGGCTGACTCTAGTCTGGATTGGCTTTGGGATGGACGGAGTAGGGCAGGGCAGTGGTCAGTCTGCATGACTGAACCTCAAAGTCAGAGAGTGAGGTGTGGGTTACAGTGGTATCACAGTGGACGATCCTTATTACTTCGCTCCTCCCTTGTCTGCCTGTCTGTGGCCTCATTGTGGTTTACTGAAATAAATTTCCTTTTCCTGAATATAATTCTATTAACAGTGGAATGTGTGCCTACTTGCATGAGAAAGGAGTCACTTGTAACTAGGGCCTGGCTGATACTGGATTTTTAAAGCCGATGCTGATTTTAGGGAGTAAATAATTCAAATTATATTAGAATGGGGAAAATAGTAGGATAATTATTTATTAACTTTCTAGAAATGTATTTCACAGGCTAGCTACAAAGTTACTGTGAAGACAGACCTTGACTCCACACCACCATCTGCTCAGATACGTACTCTGCTACATGTGCTGCAGACAGTGATGAAGGTATTGTAAACAATGCGGTCAAGAAACGATGTGATGACACCTTTATAGAAATTACTCCAAACATGTTTTTCTACATTATGTTCTATGTTTTTTTTCCGAAAAAGGCTTTGATATCCGCTGATAGCATACAACATGTATGGTGATACCAATACTGTGATAGGTCAGTATCAGCCAATAAAGAAGAACAGAGTTCACAGGAAGAAGGAAGAAACGCAAACAACAAAAAAGTTTGACGAGACAATGGCTGCACTGCAGAATTATGAAAAACAGTTGGCTGAGCAACTTTTTTGTCCACTGTGATTTCTGTCTTTTCTGCACCAAGGGCAAAACAAAAAGAGTCAGAACCACATAAACACTGACTTGAATAACTTACATTTGCAGTAGTTCCACCTATTTTTGATGCATCTGCCAAGCTGCAACAGGTAGATGATGGTCTGCATCACACTAATATGCTTCACCCTTTATGCACATCTGATATGAATCAATCCAGCTGTCTACAAAGGCGGAGTACAGTGCTTGTGCTATATGGTTGCTAACATATCTCAAAGTGCTTTTTTAAAAAACTTTTATGCTGTCTATTGCATGTGCATGACAGTTATTGTGTACTTGAACACAACCTGTCTATATAGATGCTCTGTTGCTGACACTACACCTTCCTTGTAGATATGATGTTACCAGTCAGTTCTATCCCTCTTTTGGACAACATTTCTGTTTTCTACCTAAAATACCTCCACAAAGTGTTGACTCAAGTCTTGCTTATTGTGCGGTAGAGGATTCAACTCTGGTACTAACTTGTTCTGACAAAACACTGAAATACCTGGTCATGTCCCAAGGCTTCACCTGTCCATTTCTATCAAGCATGATTGTGAAATAAAATGGTTCTGAGATTGGTGAAGGAGAGAACTGTGGTTCACATTACTTTGTGTTTTGCTGCTTTGTTCTGTTTGGTTCATCATGATGTTCATAGTCCATATTTCTTTGTTTCATCTACTTTCCCTGTCCTCCTTTCCTCTGTCCCCTGATTGGCAGCCCTTTCCTACATGAAAGCATGCTATTCTGCATTAAGCTTCAGGTGCATCATTGTATAGGTCCAATTCACCTGGCACTCACAATAATTCACACTCAACGTGACAGCACAGCAGTGCTGAGGAATACCTCAAATGGCATCACTTTCAGAGAGCTCTGACTCAGAGGACTGAAGCACAGCCTTTACAGTTTGTTGGTTTGGGTACAGTTCCATATCAGTGCAAATGTTTGTTAGTATAGCACTGCCATCCAGAAGTGGAGCTCTCGCACCAAACCTCCAAAAGCCCACTATGCGGCCTCCACCTCTCACTTTGAATGCCATGGTAATATAACAGAGGAAAACATGGCAAACTTATTTTACTGGCAGGTGGTCTGAGCACCGATTTCAGTAAATCATTAAAGTGTCGTTTCAGCTTTTTTTTTTTTTACATGATTTGTTCATTCTGAGACTTGATCTAAACACTCAAATTAAACAGGAGAGGTATGACTGGAAACACTGCAGTCTCACTTCCCAAAGCTGCAGTGAAACCCATAATTCATATCTCATAATTACTGTATTCTATCAGTGACAAGTGTTTCTGTTTGAGCCCCTTATACAGCCCTCCCTGTTACCTCCACCATCAGGGTCTACAGCCTGAAGTATCCCATGCCTCCTTCTGGCAGATAAGAGTGGGAAGGAGGCAAAGCTCTATGGAGGATTACAAAGTAGAACTATACAAAGTGGAAGATCTATAAAGAGTTCAATGTTGTGAGCCCACTGTGGTCTACAAAGTCAAATATATATATAGAAATGGATACATAAAATTATTTTTGCCCTGATGGATAAACTGTGTGTCATTTGACCACTATACCTTATGAATAAGTCAAGCTTGGAAAATACAGTGTGCCCATGTCATTCTTCTTTCTTGCATTTCGATGTTCTTGCCTCTTTCTCTGTCATCAATTTTTAAATATTTTGAAAAGCAATGTTCTTTAAAGCAGGACTGGAAACCAGGCTGAAAAGCAATGTTTCGCTGCCCTCTCTGGTTAAAAGTTTCAAGTGTGTTGCCTCCTAAAGAACCTATATTCTGCAAACTTCTCAGCAAATGAATCAAAATTTCACATGTGCCCACTGTGTGTCTTTCAGGTTTTGTTTTGTTTTTTAACTCAAAGCACTGCAAAAGTGATTCATTTCACCACAAGTGTATATAATTCCTAGTTTTAGGGCTGAAGGAAGGAAGGAACATGTTGTCTGCATATGAGCTGTCAGGCCAACTTAGAGCTGGATGACTATTGGTTAGTTAGATGTTACATTGCACTTGGGTTGGATTCCGACTGGCTTGTAAAGCCGGGAGACTATTCATGAAAGGGCTTAGAGCCAGGGATGTGCAAAATAAGAAGACCAGTGTGATGTTTGTCGGCATGTCATATGTTCTTTATCCATTAGCAACCATAAATGAATAAATGCTGGCTTGTCATCAGGCTGTAAAACACAACAAGACCTTCAGCTACAACATGCGCAGCACATCTGACAGTACGACTCTTCCTCTTCAAGGTTTATAGTTAGCAATTAATTTCTCCAGCAATAGTTCTGAGATTGAGAACTCCAAGTAGAAGAGAAAAAACTTCTTTCTCCTCCTGCCTGGTGTTAATGGGTTCAGGCTACTCAGAAAAAAAGCAGACCTCTCTAATCCCCCATGGATACAGCCATGTCAATAAAACCCTCTGCCATTTAATACCTTTCTTTGTAACAGTGAAATACTGCAGGGATACACTGCCAAATGAGAAAACTTTAAAGCCTTTCCCCCGGTTGAGGCTGCATTTCTAGTTTTGTTTTACAAGTCAACACAATTGAAATGGGCTTCAAATAAACAGACACAGAAGGACGGTGAATGGATCTCTTTGTTTCTGGTCGAGGGGTCATTGCCATGAAGTTTTCTTCATCTCCTCCCAACATATGCATTGACTTTGAAATCTCAGTGATGTAGTTACAGTAATGTTTAAGAGATGGGAAGCATAGAGGTGGCCTTTGGCATCACACAGACCCACTGATTGAATGATGAGGCCTCATTTATTTCTCCCATTTATCATTTAATATTGAGCATACAAAGACCATTGTGCTTAAAGAGATGCAGCTGTGATTTTGTCGTCTCTATTGATTTTTGTTTTAATTTTTTCTTGGATGATATTTGGTCATACAGAAACATGCTGTTTATTTCTTTTTCTTTCTGCAGCAGGTCTTCTGGGCATGTCCTTCAGATGAAGAGGGATCCAGAGGAGAAAGTACTCACCGTAAGACAGCAATAAAGAGAAACGCGGGTTTCCTGGGAAGCAGTTATGAATATGGCTTGTATTGCAGTCTTTTCTCTTCATTTCCTTTGAAATGTTTTGTTTTCTCCTCAAAATACTGCACCATATACCTCCTGCTCCCCTCTTGTGATCTACACCTCTCAGGCATTTGTAAAGCTGACAGACCTTTTATGGGAGATGTTGTATGGGAATATTTCTATGGCTGTGAGCCATGGCCACCGAATATAATCAATGTTAATGATATACAGTAAAATACAAGCTCCCTGGGTTGCTTTTGAATGCTGTGTGGCTCGGTGGATTGTTCATTTTGAAACAAGTGTTTCTCATTATGTCGAGTATTGTGCTTGGCAGGGAGGCCACAGAAATCCTGCCAGTGCATAATCTGCTTTCCAGTGCCTGCTTAGAATACCATATATAGTTTCACCTGTTATCCTGCTCACTTCTCAGAGATAATCCACACAGTCAGCATGTTTTCATTTTTCACTTTGTTAAATTTTAAGAAGTATGTTATATCTGATATCCTGTGAAGCAAAGTTTTTCGTGCATGTATAGTTAATTCAATTTGGATTCTGACGACTTTTTAGTTGCTTTTAAAGTCCAAATTCAGAGCATAATCCTCGGAGCTTCTTGGTTTGTCCCCATTGACCTCTACAATTTGTCACAGTTTATACTACTGTTTGGCCCTAGTTTGCACTTTGGAGCAAGTAAAACCTTGTATGGCACAGAAAGGACCTAAATAACAATAACAATAAATCCCAACTTTTATTTTGAAAAGCAAAAACATTATCTCATTGCACCACACAATCACAATAGGTGCAACAGCAGTATTCTATTTCATTCATTGTTACCAATTTTTTAGAATCTTAACGTTAAGTTTTTCAGCTTTAAGTATCCTCACAGTATATGGTCTTCTCTGGGAGCCATCTTGAAAATAGCATGTTGGTTTGTAACAGAGATGTGGAATTTGTGACACACCGATGAGAGTATTCTAGCGTTGACCCATCCCTGTAAATGGAATGTCTCCCTGAAGATAAGTGGACATTTAAAGAACTATACCACCAGTTCAAAAGGCTGCAGGATCAAAAATAACCCCACATTTGAAAAAGGCATCTACCGCATACCGAACGGCCACAGCGAGAATCGGAGATCGTCGCACAAGCATAAAATGCACAACCTCCCTCAAAGAAGATTTCTTTTCAAACTGTCACAGAAATCCCCCCTGACCCCCCCAGGAAACACTGTTTTGCAACAATAATCAGATGTCATTGTGCTCAGTCATGGCCTTCACAAGTTCAGAGAGGACAAACTGCTGTTGGAGCACTAACTGAACCACTCAGCTGATTCTGATCAATTCACTTCCTGGCTTGACTGTTCTCTGCTGCCTTAATATTGTATTTCTGAATTTGTACAGGGTTTTGAGTGCATGGTAATTAATATTGATATCTGAGGCTGCATGAAAAGGGCAAAAATAATGACGCTGCAGAAAGAAAACAAACATCACAATCACAGTGACATCACAGAAGGAGATGATTACAGTCAAATTCTCATAGAAAATCACATCTAATCGTTCCACGGGACCACAATCATCAAACAAAATTAAGCAAAGACCAATGAATGACAGAGCATTGTGAGTGTGTGTGCACGCATGTGTGCAGGAAACTGTGTTGGGCTTAGCTAATTGATCCATGATTGAGGAAAAATGCTTCTTGTGCACAAAAATAAAATTATATCAACAAATCCTTTTTTTTTATTACGCTTGTGTCCATCTTGCATATTCAGCAACAACTAGTCAGATTGGCCCCCCTGGATTTAAGCGAGCACACCAGTTGCAATTACACCAGTCCAGAATTCATGTTTTTTCCTCTAGTCAATGGTCATGCGTCCTTTTTTCTAAGAAATGAAAACCAAACACGATGTGGTCGTTCCTCAGCCATAATTTCACTGACCACTGCTGATGTTTGACAACCTTCCAATCATAATGAGCTCTGTTCTAATACTGAAGCTCTGAACATGAGGATGTTATCAAAAGATCATAGCTGGTTATGCAGAAACTGATCTTGATGGTCGTGTGTAAGATTTAGAATATTAAATATGCCCAGCCGTGCTCTCTTTGGGATAGTATCTATTAATTATATTATATCATTGCATGCTACTGATGTGCCCTCTGTGTTACAGTCAAATTATGAAGCAATTATCCTTTAGAGAGTCTATTCACTGAGAGTTCAAGGATATCTCATTCTGCTGATGTCTCCTCTGTCTGCTGACAATCAGAGAAAATACCTGAGATCATCATTTCTGCTTTGCTTTATGTCCCCTGCATTACCATTAAGCCTGTGTCAAACACAGGGGCAAGTTAGACACTTATACCTCTTATCTCACTAAAGCTGCCGCAGAACCATTAAGTCTCTCTCCCTCCTGCCCTCCCTGTTTGATACGTTTTGAAATACTATTTCAGAATGTTCTCAGGGGCGAGGCAGGCGTCTAATAGCTACACTAACTGGATAGGACAAAGTGGGCCTATAAATTTGACCTAACTATGTGAGAAACTCAGTGGGCCGTGCAGACCTTTTGCTGCTGCTGCTGACTCCTCCACCTGTAGACCTCATATCATCTGATTCAGTGGAGAAGCAAGTGGCCTCTCTTCACCTGCCAGCAAGGTGCTTCACATGGGTGAGATAGTGTTCCAGGAAATTAAGTGTCACTTCTCAAAACTGGAGGCGTCCATCAACCAAAAAATGACAGGGCAAGAACATGATCCCTCACCAGCTTCCCACCAAATGCAGCTGGGGGTTGTCTTTTTTCCTAAATATCTCAAATCAGGTACCACAGCTAGCGTGTGACCAATGTTAACAAGTGGTTTTGATGGGGTTAAAACTGAATAGATCAGCAGTGTACTGTACTAATATACAATATAATGACTCTTCATGATGAGCTTTCAGCTGAAACAGGTCATTAATCTTGAATCAAGTTATTAAAATGAAAGATTAATAATTAATTTTATTGCATTTTTGAGTGATGGTGAGTCGCTTTCATTCTGGAAATACACAGCAGGTATTAATCCAACTAATACATAGTTAATTTGATATTTGTCTTGTTTGCAAAGGTTGACAGATGTTTGGTATCAATTTCTCTTTCTGTGGTGGTTAAGTATGTGCTGGATTGGCACAAGAACTAAAGGTGACTGGAGGCAGGTAACTTTTACCAAAAGATGAACAATGCAACTCCTGGTAAAGACCTGGACCTGGTCTTATTTGACATATTGCTGCTTCCCTGGCCTGCAGCGGTCATTGATTCAAAATCACTGAGTTGGAAGTGGTGTGGACTTTCCACCTTTATTGTGAGATGAGGGCTCCTGCGCTCCATATTTAGTCAGTAGGCTAGACAGGGTGTACGTTACAGCATAATCTGATTTAAATACAGAAGATGTGACATACGAATGTGGGAGCTTTAGAGCTGCTTAAAGGAACCACTGATTGAACTGAGCTGATGCAGTTCTGTATCCGAAATGATCAAAGAAGCAAAAGATACATGCAATATCTGGTCTTATGTGAAAGTGCCATGTGCCTGTTAAGAATTCATTTTCAACTCACTCTTGTTACCTTACTCTCTGTCTGATTCTCCACATATTCCATGTCTTCTCTTTGTGTTCGCAGATGACAGGCGTTGCATAACATTTCTGAATCCCTGCATGGAAGGTCAGACTTAATTGCCTTGGAGTGGAAGTGTTCTCAAAATTAGAGATGGGCTTGATATTTACACTGGGATCTATGGGATTCATGCAGCCACCCATCACAGGGTTTGTTCACTGTGACGTACACAGCAGGTGCAGCAACCTTTACTGACCTTCAGAGCGAGACAGACAATACTCTAAAGCAACGGTGGCATAAGTCTGTGTCCAGCTGACACGTGTTTTATCACTTTAAAGAATAAGTCACTCTGATTTAATTCAGCAACACCTGTCAAACTTGTACTTTTCCACGCAGAGCTGAAAAAGTTGGAAAAATAATTTCTCCCCTCACCTCAGATTCCTGCTGAGATCATTGCCTAATTTGCATGGTAATGGCAAACCCATCATACACAGAAAATTCATTAACGCAGTAAAAACCCGACGGTGTGTTTGACTTGGCCACATCTGGCCAATTGAACAGAGATTTATAATACGGTGGGTCCGCTCCAAACGGAGTTGGGTATCATCTCTCCTGCACAGCCGTGTTTATGTAGGCCAAGTTTAAATATTTGAGGAGCACATGTGGGGATGAATGGTGGCACAGGATTTCATCATAAAGCTGTGAAGGGCGAGCCAGCGGGGGGTCATTTTAACAGTAGTGTCAACACCATGAGATCCCACCTTTGTCGACTCAGCAAACACACATCGCAGACACTCTGAAAGGTGGCGAGGGCCGCTTTTCTGGAAAGGGTCGGCGGTTTTCTCAGAACATCTTTGATAGTGCAAGCAGACCATGGACATCTCACTCTCATTGCTTTTAAAAAGTCTGTCCAAAGTAACCATAAAAGGGAAAATAACAGTGAAATAGAAGAGAGTGGGGTTTTGGACTGATGCAACGATGGTGCTGATTGGACACCAGTGACGGACTGTGCAAAGAGTGAAACACCTGCTGCTCCGTTCACTGAGGTAATCTATGCTGCCATGTCATTCCTGTGTCTACAGTGTCACTATGTAATGTCACTATAAGGCATAAATGGTGAAAACATGTGAGACCTCGATGATTAGACAGGTTATGGTTAGGGTTAGAGGTCTCACTAAAACATTTTCCCTCTTTCCTGATTCCTAAATTGCTCCTCTGGTTTATATCACAGTTTTCCCTCTTTGCCCTGAATATTTCCCATCTTTCCCTAAATCTGCTGCCACCAGGCTCACAGGCTTTAGCTGCAGAAAGTCTATGGAAGTTTCCATGATCCCACTCACTCAGTTGAGTCAGGGAAGAGCCACATCAAGACGGCTGTCAGCGACTGCTGCGTGGGTTTTCTGTTTACCCAGCCTGCCTGTCTGTGGACATCCAACAGAGCTCACACATCATCACCCCACTGTCCACCTGCCTCACTCTCTTCACACAGAGTTTCAATTCAGCAAGAACGGCCTGCCCTAATAACACAATTATGACTAACGAGGAAAAAAACTGCACTCAATAGCAATAGTTCAGTATGGCCTTTAGTGGCAGCCATTTCAATTTTAAGCTCAGCTTTGTCCATGACCCCTCCTTTCTTACTTGCATCACCAAGCATCTTATTTCCATCCTTAGACTCTGTACCGCAGGCCTCCATCTCCCTCATTTCTGTTTGTCTGTCTGTGGGCAAGTATGTCTGCTGGGGGTTTCCATGCAACTCTCTGTTTCCAAAACAGACACCTGCACTACTCCACCCAGCTCTCCTGACGTCGACATTCCCTACTGGGAAAAGCAGAAAGAGAAGAGCTGTGTTCAGAGAAAAGTGAGCTCATGGAAGAAAAGGAGGGAAAGATATAGAGGGAGTTGGTGATGGCTTGAGGCAGACTTGATTTTGTTTATTTGAATGGAAGCAAAAAGACTGCATACAGCTCTGTTTCAGTGGTCTGACTTGATGCCAGTCACCATCTCTAAGGTTGACCAGAGAGGTTTAAAGATGCTTGAAACTGGAACACAAATAATCCACCAGTTGGCCGTTGTATTGTAGCACAACAGAAGCTTTGGTACAGTGGTGCCTCCACTCTAATGCCACATCATCAAGGACGTCAGCCACAGCATGGTGTGTCATTTTTCACACAGTAGTATTCACCACAGAACCTTTGACACTGCTTTGACCTGACTAGGTGCAGACAGGCAACTTCTGGAGGTTTGTTAGAGCTTACATGAATACCTGGAGGCCACCAGAGTCTGCTTCACCTCACAACTCCTGCCAATCCCACAGTTAACGCAGGTCCCAATCATTAGATGGCCATAAGGCCATTAAAGGAATCAGTGCTCAATGAGGTGCCTGTTTGTTTGCCGGAAATGAAGAGCCTGTGTCTGACCACTTTTTTAGCTTTTTTTTTGGTTGGCCAGGTGCACAGAGGTGGGAAAGTATGCAGGATTTGAGCGTCTCTCTCTCAAGCTTTATTTTTTTCCATTCTTCACATAGCTTGCATTACTTTTGGTGTGCACCCAGTGCAAAGTAATGGAGGCTGCTGCCTTCAAGGCACAACTGTCTGAAAGTGTGCGTTGATATCGGACGAGTCTCATCCTTTGCTGTGATTCAGTCCAACTTCAACTGCAGCCACTGAGAACACTTTCGTGCTCAGGCAACACTTCAGCATGCGAAACATGCTGACTCCTTAACCTTTATTCACAAACCTTTCAGAAGACACTGTTCTCCTAAAACCTGTTCTTTGTTAAACACATTGGTTTTATATAGTGCTTTTTTAGACACTCAGACATGCTTTACATTGCATTATTCATTTACTCCATACTCGGTGGCCTAAGCTACGTATGTAGCCACAGCTGCCCTGGGGTAGACTGACGGAGGCGAGGCTACCAGTCTGCACCATCGGCCCCTCCAACCACCACCAACCACTCACTCTCACCCAGGCTTCCTGGTGTTCCCTGACGGTCTCCCATCCAGGTACTGACCAGCCCCAACTTCATTTAGCTTTCGAGATCTGACGGGATTGGGCATCCACAAGGCGGTATGGCCCATTTTTAAAGTGCAGTTTTACACTGTCTGAGGAGAATAGCTCGTGAGCTGGTGTGCTCAAAGTGCAGTGCAATTGAGGGCTGTATGGAGATAATAGCAGGAACTTCATGGATCTGTGAGGTCCAGAGGAAGCAATAGTTAAGATTTACTTTTATGCCATTTCAAGGCAGGAAGGGATTATTTTATTGGAGAAAAAAACTTTAAACATATCTATTTAGGACACAGAGATAGGTTCTTAGGGGTTAAATCATTGACTGCACTGGACCTTTAGTCTTTAAGAAGTTGTCACGACAACTTTGGCACTGATCCCGGCTTAATTCACTGTTAAAAACCTCATCGAATGTTTGGTCATACTAAATTTTTTATGTTGTGGTAAATCTGGCCGGCCACACTTTTCATATTCATTCATATTCTTCTAAGTGGAGAGTCATTCACATCATCTCCAGTCAGAATCAGTTTAGTAATCTGGCCACAAAAAATACTTGACAGAAATGCTTTCCAAGTCGCTAGCTGATCTAAATTCTGCACTTTGTTATTCGGGGATGTCACAAGTCCAGCACTCATAAACCTTATTAAACGATGATAGATAGTTCAGGCTCAATAAGGAAACTGCATTCATGGATTTGGCAGAAAAGGTCAGACCTGTGATCCACATATTAATAAAAGGAAAGGAAGTGAGCATTTATTATAAATACCGTAAACATGTCCTTCCAGTTTATTCACTAATTTATCAAACCCAGCTCCCAAAAACATTTGCCCCAGTGTTTAGAGCAGTCCAAATATGTTGCTGCATGTGTCTTGCCGAGGTGTTCAGGGCTATAAACTCCTTCTAGTAACACACCTAAATGACTGCAACAAAGAAAACACTCACTATTGTTGTAGAGTGAGGAGAGAGCATAACTTTGTTCAATTAGTCTGAACCACCTGCTGGATTTTAAACAACTGAATAGCAGGATGTCAGGGCCAATCATCTGAACAATATGTGATCACATCCAGCTTCAGCGAGAGGTTTATTTTGTCAGCTGGCTGAATCACTTTTGGATGCAAAGGTCGCTCCAACATATGGCAGCGCTCACAAAAATTAATTTATCCAGATCTCTGCGCTGCTTAAATGGCATCCACATTACTCTGCATGTGTGAAAATACAAGTAATCTAGAAGGTAAAGAAGTTGACTGAGTGTGCCCTACTTCCCTGTGAATTATGGGGTGAATGTTATTCTCCCGTAATTCCCACAGAGATGAGTGTTGCTTTAGGAAACACTGCCCTCTAGTGGGGACAGATATGCAAGTTTACCTTCCTTTAATAATATGGAAGAGGTAGAATAATACAACCTTTAATTTTATTGCAAGAGCAGGTGATGTTTTTCCATTTTGTTCTTCGTATACTAGCAATTACTGCTCTTGCATATAGTCTGACACACTTCATATTAAATCTATGTATAGTTTAATATCAATATCAGTGATGCATTACCACTTTGCGTCATGCAAAGTTGCCTTTTTATAGTGTTAAGTTGCATTTAAACTTTATTTATGACTTTGGCCCTTGTCACTCAAACTGGCACCTGTGTGATACAACTCTAGAGCAAGAAATGATGTCATTTTGGGTTGCCATTTGTAAAAGCAGGATTTTCCAGAGCTAATGGTATGAGCTTATGGTCCTTTGACATCTCAACTCACATGTGCCTTTAACACGTGTGAGGCATTTCTTTGACAGCTACACTACCCAGCTCCTTGGACACTGAAAACAAAGGCCAGACTCTGTTGAAAAGTCCAGCATGAGTCTGTTTTCTGTGGGGCTGAGCTCACGTGAGGAGGAGTTTAAATCAAAGCTGAGTGTATGTTAAATGTCAGCGTTGGCCTGGAAGGTTCTGACTGAGCAAACAGATTACTGTAGATGTTGACTTACATCCAGAGTCGAGGAAATGTGAGTGGGTTTAAGTTGTTTTCCAATTGAGTCTTGTTTAAAACATGCACGATACATGATAGCTTCATAAATGAGCCAGTGGATTTTTAATGCCATTCTACATTATATTTGAATGACAGGAAACACTGGGGCTTGTTTGAGAGCAGTTTAATGTCAGACAGATGTTGGACATAGTGGTCTGTATATATAAAGTAGATGCTGCATAGTGAATCTATCATACATTGGACATAAATTAGTTTTATTGACAAACTTGTTGACTACAGTTTAACTGCAGTGCTGATCATGTTCATTGTTGGCAAATTTAGTCACAGAAAGCAGACTGTGGGCTTCGATTGTACTTGTTTTTAATTTCCTAACATGCAAATATTGATGTCAATGAAAGAACAAATGAAAAGCACACATTAGGCAACACATATAAGACTCTTTAAGTACACAAAAAATGTCTTTAGAGACCATATTGGTGTTTTTGCACATTTAAATCCATTTACCATATGTTAAGCATTTATTTTTTGTGGGATTTATACATATGGTCACCCATTCTTCTATTTTTTCATCAGTACAGTATAAAAGTCTACTATTTGTTTATGTATGATTGCATGGACCGAATTCCTATATTTTCAGGTTTGCCAAAGAGAAATGGTGCATTCATATGCAGCTGTACTGTAAAAACATTCTTCCCATTTAGACAACCAGAGCAACTTTCTGCAATCATAATCCCATTGTCCATTTCAGACCACCCATGTTTGTGTGCATATGTGTTAGCATACCTGTCATACCTCCTCCCAAACCTTGCCTGTGAATTTAGTGTTGTTCAGATGCTAACTCACCAGATCTGGATCAAGGCAAAACATGCAAAAACCCCATTATGGTCCTTCAAGCAAATGCTTTGGTGTAAACTGCAGCAGTTGCAAACTCAGGATGGCTAAAAGTGCATGTTGTGCAACCAGCAACACCGAAATCAATATTAGCAATGTTTTATAATTGGTCATAATATTCTATGTAATTTATATTTCAGTGATTTAAATTCGCTTCACCCCACTTCAGTCCCACACCACCTTAGTCTCTCTCAGCTGAAGGCAGTCAGTCTCTTCTTCATGTAAAGAAAAGCGAGGTATGTAGCTCCTCCCAGGATGCTGATCAACAGAGTGGTACCGACAATAACCGGTGCGTTCTTTCTGGCCACACGAAATGCAACAGGAAGGACGGCGGAGATCAGGATGTTGTTGACGTGGCCCAGCACTCTCCTAAAGGCTGGGCGCTCCACCACGCGCTCGTAGTAGGTTTCCACGTTGGCACGGTTACCGTTGCCCCAGAAGCGACGGGACAGGCCAAGGAACTTTAGGCGGTGTAGGGTGACAGCCAGAGAGACGTCAGCCATGCTGAAGAAGTCACCGCACAGCCAAGATGGGCTGCCTTCTTCTACAAGTGGAAGAGGATAAAGAAGGATGTGAGAACAGCAGATTAGACAATATTCAAATTAATGAAAGAAAAATACTGCTGATAAGGAGTGAACTCTTTAGTATATATGAGGTAATAGTAGTAATGGGTGAGTGACATGCTGTTTTGGGTACCTGGTGTTTCTTCCACCCTCCTCTGTAGCTCTGTCTCCACCTGGTCCATCACACTTTCCAGTTCATCCAGAAGCTTCTTGAGGTACTTCATGTTGTCATGGTCAAACAACTTGGACTACAGGAACATTTGCACAACACAAAGCACACATTTATTTCTATTACTCATTTCTATCATTGTGTTTTTGTGATCTTTAACTTGTGTGTTTAGTCTTCCTTGCCCATCTTCCTGAGTTTTGTATTTTGGCATTCAGTTGCTAATAGTTAGCCTAGTCTTTTGTTCAGTTAGCTTGCCTGTTACCCTTTCCATGTCACATCCCTGGTTAGTTTGGTTTTTGTTTTATTGTATGTGGCATTCACCATGAGTTTCGCTAATGTAAATATAACACTTTCTGGACCAAGTCTCTGATCCCCTCACCCTCAGTATCTGCCCTTGGGTTCTCCCTCTGCAATCTGTGACAGCTGGCCATGGTTAAAGGATCTCACTAGCTTGTGAGCTCCTGTGCTTTGGCTATATATTTATGTGGTGCACTACATGTAACATCAACCACTTTGTCTGAACGTCTGAATTCTGATTGTTCACACTCATTCACCAGATAGTGGCTCACAAAAGTCCATGAAACAAAAGTAGTCTGCAGCATTTACACTACCCTTTTCTAAGAAACTTCTAATGCAGTGAACCAGATGCCAAAATTACCATCATACCAATTTACTGCTACTATTGAGTGTCATAGTGAGAAATAAATGAATGAATAAGATTATTTTGAGCACAGCTTGTGTCTCTACAACACAGTGCAGTGTCTAGAGCCCAGAGATTACAAAACCAGAGTGTAGTTAACATGGCAATAGAAGAGTACCACTAGGTTTGGAGTGGAACCTTTTGTATAAAACACACACACACACACACACACACAAAACAACAGCAGTTTTGTTCATTTGATACTCTGAATAACTTACTTTCAAGCGCCGCTGTTTTGCTACATAAGCATCTTTAAGCTCTGGGTTCTGCTCTGCCAGTTTCTTCAGCTCAGTCTGTGTGTTTCCGATCTGTGCTGTCACAGAAAAAACAAGGGAGCATGTTAGACATGAGGCCTACAGCGGATGTTAGTTGCACAAAACTTTACTGTGAAATAATCAATAATTTCATACACAAAGATGATGATAATATCAGCCTGTATGCATCCAATTGTGTGCACCAACTCAATTTTATCAGGTAATCTTTAGTTTCCTCTTCTTAACAGTTTCATATTCACAGAAAGTATAAAGTACGCTGACATGGATCAAATATGTCAAACAAATCAATTTTCAAATAAGTGACAAAAAAAGTCACCTTGCACGTCAAAGTAAAGTTCCAAAGCCTTTAAAATAACTTCTGTACTCCCTTTGCTCGATTTCAATTAGAAAATTTAAGAAGGTAGGAAAGAATTTCAGATATGCAACAGTATCAGTTCACCACAGAAAAATCTGCACAGCCTCCATGACATTCAATACAAGGAGCAGCTGAGTGGAAACTGTTGCATACAGCATGCTGATGTTAGAACTGAAACTTATACTGCTGTGCATCTCAAAATGTCTTACTTCGTATGCATGTGGCAGCATACGCTGGTATGTGGGAGTCTACAGTGATCTCAGGGTGGAGGATGCAGCCGTGGGTGTAGGCGTCCATCTGTAGTGAGTCCAAAAGCTCTCTGTAGTGCTGCACTCTGAGATAGTACGTACTGCCCTCTTCAGGGACCAGCTTGGGAGTGCCCTCTGGAGGTATACAGATCATGAAAAAGAGAAAACAATGGTGTGATTTGCTGCTTTGTTCCTCGTAGTTTCTTTTTCTCTCCAAATAAAACTAAAGATGAAGGTAAGAGATTTCTACAAAAGGAAACAGAGTCTAGGTAAATCAAGTGATTATACACCCTTGGCTTGGGGAGATCAGATAAGGACAAGTTATATTTTTAGATGACATTTCGACAGTGAGTATTTAAACACTTAAGGTATCAGCTTAAACAGCCCCATGCTTACCAGAATTTCCCTCCTTTTAGGTGGGTTGGTTGCAGACTCTTAGAATATAGCTTTTATGGATAAGTGCAAACCAAGAGAAAAACAAAAATTAAATCAAATGAAATCAACAAATGTGCAACACAAAAATACACCAAACAAGAAAACAAACAAAAATTAAGTCATATAAACGGTAACCTAAAACGATCAGCAAAAATCTATTCTAAGGAGCTGACCTTCAGCCATGCTACAATTGATTATTTACACTGTTGGAATGGACAGCTTGGGGCTGCAGGTTCGTTAAAAACTGACAGCCAGTTTCACTTCATTACATCTTACCATCATTGAAGTTCTGCTCCAGGTAGTCCATGATCTGCGTTGGGTCACAGATGACATTGTCATCGTGGACTAGGACCGGCACCTCACCGGTTGGATTCAGACGCATGAACCATGGCTCATTGTGCTCACTGAGTGGCAGACTCACATCATACTCCACACAGCGCAAACCTTTCTCTGCTATGGCCAGGCGTACCTGGAAAAAACAACACCTGTGAGTGTGGTGCCTTGCACTAGGGCTGCAGCTAACAATTATTTTCATTGTCAGGTAAGCTGTTATTTCTTTTCTTGTTTAATTGATTAGTTGTTTAGTATAAAATGTCAGAAAGATGTGTTTCCCAAAGCCCAGAACGACAACCTCATGTGTCTTGCTTTGTCCACAAACTGAAGATATTCAGTATACGGTCACAGAGGATTTAAAAATCAAGAGAGCTGAAATCTAATCATTTGGCCATTCTTATTTTTATTTGTTTTATATTAATTGCTCTAGAAACACAATATAATCTTAGTAAATAGCCATTTTGCATGTCTTTGTCAGATATTTTGCTACCTTCCTCCCATTTTTAATCAATGTCGTTGGCTTATTTACTATTAACAATGGGTCCTTGTGGTTTTAATGATTTCTGGTTTATACAGCTACTTTAACAAACACTGAAGCAAATGAATTTCACATGAAAAGCATGTTTGGAATAGATACTAAATTAGTTAGTAGGACTGAATAAGGAAGAACAAGGGAATGGCAAACAATAACAAGGATGTGAAGACCTCCTGCATTTACCGAGGAGCATTATAGCACCATAAACTCGTGTTTGTCCACTGAAATATGATGCTGAAACGTTAGCATAGCCGTCTAACTGCTAGTGCTGAAAGGTAGAGAGACTACCAGCAATCTCTTGTTAAATACTAAGGTATTAATGAGTTATACTGAAGCTTTATCAGCGAAAATATTGGATAAATGAGTTATATGAAGTTAAAATCATGCTCAGGAAAAGAGCCATTTTACATCTCAGTAATTAAACCCGATGGGAGCTGTCCACTGAGCTGCGGTGCTGAAACCTGACGACACTTCCTCACCTTCTGAGAGTTGAACGACTGAGTCCAGTGATACAGAGTCAACTTTGACTCGCCTGGTTTTGCCACTGGGCCACATTCCTGATGTTCCTCCTGTGCCGAGTCCGTCTCTATGAGAGCTACTTTCTCTTCCTGGGACTCAGAGCCGTTTTCAGACGCCATTTTATCTGTTAGTATTTTAGGGGACAAGTGAGGACAGCGCACCACAGCCAGGTCGACGACATACGCCCCCTACTGACTCGGAGTGGAACGTAAAATAGTTTATTTTTGATATTTAAAGGATATATCGACTAAAAAAATACATAGCTTTTCGCTTATAACCTAACTACAACCTAACTAACTTTGATGCAGTTTTAATACGTTCTTTTTCTTCTTCTTCTTCTTCTTCTTCTTCTTCTTCTTCTTCTTCTTCTTCCTCTCTTTCTTCTGCTTCTTCTGCTACTTCTGTTTCTTCTTGCCATTTCTGGATTGGTTTCCCCGTTTTTTATTTTTATTTTACTTCCTCTTCACCCCTCTTCTTCATCCACCCATTTGTATTCATTCAACCATTGATTTTGAGTGGTTGGTTGTTCTCTTGTAGTCTCACTGTGGACAGCACCTGTCTTTGAAGGAACTCTTTATGTTACATCAACACAGGAACAAACAATACACAGGTATTAGCAGAGGTTCTCAGATGGACGTGTTTTATATTGTCATAAGAAGGGATTGTTAAAGCTTGCTTGTAACGTCAATGAGGTTTCTTGAACAACTTTATACAATCTCTTGACCAAGGACAGGTGTGAACAGGTGTTAAAACACCCGTATAGGCAAAGATAACAAGATGAACAGTATCTGTCAAATCATATGGTGTAGGTGTTGCTTCTTATAAACTGCAATACCTACAGTTTAGTTATTTCGCTGGACTTTTAAAGATGTTTGGTGTCATTTGCTTTCCCCTGAAAAATGATAGGCAGGCCTTTGCTAAAATCTTGAGTGACTTGAAAGGCATTGTACACAAAGTTGACACCTGTTGGTTAGATATTGAAGGTAATTCAAGCCATTCATTGAAGCTACTGAAATCTGATGTTTTATGTTCTCTTTAATTTGGGATGTGGTTTGGTGAGACACTGAAATGATGATAGATTTACTGTTTAACATGCCTAACAAAAGCTGCTGAAAGGTAACTGATTTTTGTTTAATCTGACCTGCTAAAATTTAAGATAATTTACTGCCATGCTCATCAGGTTAAAACTGGATTTTGCAGGCTCGCTTTTCAAAGAATAATCTGCATCCTCTGATCTGACTCAGCACAGCAGAACAGCAGCCATTAAAGATGACCTCACGGGGCTGTTTGTAATCGCTGGTATTAACACTTCAGTGGAGTAACAGGTGGATTTGAAGACTTTAAATCTGGGCTGGCATGATGGAAAAAGTCCAGGATGAGCAGAGGACCTGTTATTTGTTGTATTGTGTGGCGTGGCTGCATGTTGGAAAATTATTTAAGATGGAAAAATACTGTGAATGTCATTTTCTAATCATTCTTGGAGAAATCAGACTATGAAATTGGTAATTCAATATGTTTTCTGTGATCCTATTATAGGAAACTGTAAACACTGACTCTAAATAGTTAATAGTAAATAGTACATCAGTGACATAATGTGAAGAAAAAACCTTGTATGACCTAATGATCTGTAAATAAAACAGTGAGCGATGCTGAAAAACATCCGGATGAGCAGAAGACTTTTAATGTATATTGTGTACTGCAGGTGCATGTTGGAGATTTACTTAAGACAAGAAAATGACTGTTAAAGTCTTTTTTGATCATTCTGGGAGAAATCAAACATAGAAATTGATGTTTTATATAATCCTGTAGTGTGAAACTTTAAACTTTGCCTCTTAACATGGGTCTAAGAGTGCACATATGATTTTGCTCCTTGTTGATTCAGTGTGTTCAGTTGAAAAGGCTATGAGGTGTCTAACTTCTGGGGGTTTCACCATTGGTTCTCAAATCAGTAGTGCTGAGCATATCCCAATACAGTGCAAATTCTGAAAGCATAAAAAACACTTCTCTTTCTTCTTCTACTTCTTCTTCAGCTTCTTCTTCACTGATGCTTCCGTTCGCTGTGTACTGATAATACAAACTTAAGTACTCCACCCAAGGTCCACTATTTACTTTGCACACTTCAACAATTTTGTAGCAGTGAATGTATTTGTACAGCAGAGGTCGCTGTTAGCTACTTCTTTGACATTGAGGCCACCGGTGGTCTCCTTTGGCTTTATTGACAGGCCTGGCAGAAAAAGTAGTCATTTGAAAAGGTCACTATTGTCGTGTAAGGTGATACTAATTCTTAAAACTTTGTAGTAATTTAGCTGAAGGATGTTTTAATTTATGTTAATCTACATGGTGCAAATGGATATTAGCCTATTAACAGGTTTTCTTTAATTTAACGTGGTAATTTTAAGGCTTATGTGGTCCTGTTTGCTAAAAATACTTGCATTCTGTAAAGTAAAACTGCACTGAGCTGCCAGGGATAGCTGTAATAATGCCATCTTATTGGGAAAATATGAATTTGTGAAACATTTGACAGAGATTACACCGTCAAACAATATAGTACAATATATGTCTGCAACAGAAGCATATATTTAGCCTATCAGAGACAGAATGTTTATGTCTGACACATCTTTTAAACAGTATCTTCATCACCTCACAAAATAGGACATATAATATTATTATGTAACATGGACGGTAAGGAAAGCAAAACACTGATAATCACAAATAAATGTAATTTATATGTAGGTTTATTACAAGAAATTGGAAATAGATTTTTATAGTGAGGCGCGTCTTTTCAAATGTAAAGTTTGGCACACATATAGAAGTGCCTTCTGTTGGCGGGGTTCAGGCGCCCAGGCTCCTCGCTGAGGGGGGAGAGAGAGGAGAGAGAGAGGGAGAGGAGAGAGTGGGAGGTCCCTGTGGCGTGACGTTGCGATTGGCCCAGTGCCTTTCTTCAGCAGGGTCTCGATACCTCTCTCTCCCTCTGTGATCAGTGGGTGAGAGGGGGGAGACGAGCAACACACAGCGGAGAACCCGGCGTGCGCCTCCGGTAAACGACGCCCACCATTCATACCTTTACACTCACCATTACGCACGCCTTTTTCTGTTACATGTCGGTGTCTGGAAGTGCCAGTCCACTATCCTCATCCTCCTATTTTCTCTCTCTCTCCCCCACCTCTCTCTCTCTCTCTCTCCTCTAGTCATCATCCTGTTGGCTCATCCTTTCATCACACCACCGGTCCTGGATCCCCCAGCCTCGGTCCTGGAGACGCCTGAGTCTGCAGCAGCGCACGATCTGCGTTATTTCCAGCCTATATCTGAATGACGGGCGGAAGGTTTGACTTCGACGACGGTGGCACTTACTGCGGGGGGTGGGAGGATGGCAAAGCCCACGGACACGGCATCTGCACCGGACCCAAGGGCCAAGGGGAGTACGCCGGGTCCTGGTCGCACGGCTTTGAGATAGTAGGGGTGTACACCTGGCCCAGCGGGAATACCTACAAGGGCTACTGGTCCCAGGGGAAGCGGCATGGGCTCGGAGTGGAGAATAAAGGAAAGTGGATCTACCGGGGAGAGTGGAGTCATGGTTTTAAGGGTCGATACGGCATCCGGCAGAGTCACAACACACCTGCGAGATACGACGGCACCTGGAGCAATGGGCTGCAGGATGGATATGGAATCGAAACCTATGGCGATGGAGGTAAGGAACCAGATTTTCTGAATATGGCACAGTGCTTCTTTTTTAAACGTGTGTGTTGCTTTAACGCCTGTAACTGGCGATGTGTTATGTAGCTGCTGTGTGTAGGATGCTCAGACTCAAACTGAGGGTGGCTGATCGTAATACATGAATCTCCATCTGATAGGAGCTGAGTTAAAGCTGAGATTGCGCACTGCGTATCGCGGTCGAGCGAATCATCATTTACCCCAATAAAACTGAGTTTAAATCCAACTTTTAGGTTGCGAGATGATGGTTCCTTTTTTTAAAATACCGAGGTGCATCTCATTTGGCAACTACCGGTTGCTCCTCGTATGACAGTGGGAGCAGAGTGACTCCTCCTCAGTGGCAACATGCCTCCTCCTGGAGAAGGAAATCAAAGCAAATCAGTCTGTTCAGGGTGTGCATGTCACCGCTTTGGATGAAATTTATCTTGTGTGATACACCAGAAGGTGCTATATTTGGTGGCAGTTAAGTCATTCTGCAAGTGTTAAGAGGACTCACAAAGCAGAAGTGGAAACAGGTAGATTTTCAGTTTCCTAACAACCTAATACAGAGCTGAAAATACACACAGATTGAGCCATCATCTATTCGTTCAGCTATGTTAAGTCACCCACAGGAAACTCTCTTGGACATGCTAAAAGTGAGAGGTCAGTGAGACCCCTCCCAGAGCTTTGATCCCACTAATTGTTGGTGTGTTCGCAGATTGTGTTTATTTAAAGACCTGTGTCTGATCAGTGAGACTAGATCCCAGGCAGCCTAAAAAAACAAGTGCTTGCCAACGCCTCGGTAAAGCCTGCTGTGTATCACATACAGTCCCTTCTTGTTATAAAACATCAAAGTCTGAGCGATTTGTGAGCATCATGTCTGCTAACAGAGGCCTTATGGTGCAGAATAAATGCCTCACATATGATGGTTACAGATTGCTGGGCTTGGGAAATCAGCTGATCCTAGAGGATCTACAGAACATCTGGCTGTCTGACCCTGCAACATCCTGATAACTTGATCTGCAGGGTCACCAAATTGAACTGCAGCGCAGAGCCAGCCTGTTAATCTCACACTGTTTATCCATCTAAATTTGTGCCCAGGCTAGTATATCATTTTCTGTCAGATTCCAACCATTATGGCTTATTTCATTGTATTGGCAAATTAGATTCGAGCAATGGATTAACAAGCCTTTCTTATGATCAGAATTGGGATTGTAATATTATGCTTTGAAGAAGCTACAGTAGGCCAGCACACGCTTATTGGGCTCAGCAGCACCAAATGGGATTAATGAAGCATTCTTCTCATTATGTGACTCATAGCAATTCCCTGTCGTCAGAGACAAACGGATGGTGGTGAATGTGCCTACTGTCAGTGGGGGAGTTAGTGGCCTCCTGAAAATAGGCTCCTAGCTAAGTGATTCACATTCATCCCAAGTGATCCTCAGTATCAGTACCTTAATCAAATCTCCGTGATTGAGTTAGCTATGCTCACAGTCCCAGATCTGAGTGGAAGGAGAGAAAACATTTCATTAGTGGACATACTCTGCACCCCTACAGCAAGCCTCATCTGTGTTCCCCTATGCAATGTTGTTACAAGGACTTAGTGCTGATATGGAGAATATCAGGCCAACGAAATGCAAGGTGTGCAACAGACCACGAGTGCCAAAAGTACAAACTCATTGTGGAAAATGTTATCCTTGACTTGAAAGCCTTTGCAAAGCAAGATAAGCTTTTCAGAGACACGTAAGATCAAACATTATTATCAGTGTTGATGTAAGCACTCCCATTCAGGACTCCACCATGTAAAGAGGCACTTTATTTTTCATTTAGATAGTTTGTGGAAACTATCCTCAACAGATAACTTGTAGGATTTCACACTATTTTAATTGAGTGTTTTTTTTTTAAAGTGGAATTAAGCTAAGTAGGGCTTTCAATATGCAGGCAGCACTTTCTGTATACACTTGCTTCATAATTGTAGGACTACCTCAGTTTGTGTCTTGCAGCCAATACTGTACATCTTCACCTGGAAGTGATGGACAACACTCAGAAAGTGAATGCAAAATAAGTTTGTCCAAATAGTGCCATCAAACATGCATTCTCCCCATCCAGAGCATGTCAAAATATAGTATTCTTGAGCTTTTACTATGTTTTGTCATGGTAGTATTATGTGGAAATTCTTCTGCAGCAGTTGACCATCGCTCCAGAGTTATGTAACTTTGTATCCTTTCATGCACTTATTTTTTTACCTGCTAAATATACTATTTTCAACTTTGAAAGATTGGTGAACAAAATAATGCATTTTCAACATGTGACATGTAGGAACCCTTTAAAATAGATTATGCTGTCTGCAGATATCTTGTGAATTATATTTGCATTGGAATGAAAATTTCCATACTGTCTTGCACAGTTCCACATAGTTCCAAATCCCCTTTAATGTTCAATGTAAACCTGTTGGGCCTCAAAAGGATTGATCTACATGATACTGCTTTGCAAAATAATGTTTTCTTCAGACTTTTACCTTCTCGGGCCTAAAAAGCATTTAAATGAAACCATTTGAGAAGACAGATTTTATTTTAGATGGAACTGCTCACAGCTTATTGGCACATGCAGCATGTGACAAGAAATCATAAGTGCTTTATTTAAGGTATCATATTGTAAAAGGTTTTGGAAACACTGTTTTACAGAGTTGGATGTATACAGTAACTCTGACTATTGCAACTCACTGCTCCATGTCTGCCTGTTTCTCAGGTACCTATCAGGGCCAGTGGATGGGTGGGATGCGACATGGCTATGGTGTGCGTCAGAGTGTACCCTATGGCATGGCCACCGTCATCCGCTCCCCCCTTCGTACATCTCTGGCCTCCCTGCGCTCCGAGCAGAGCAACGGCACCGTGCTCCAGGACCTCTCCTCCCCTGCAGACACGCCCACAGGCAGTCGCGGTGGCTTCGTCCTCAACTTCCACTCAGACAGCGAGGTCGTCACCGGCAAGAAGAAGGGCCTGTTCCGCAGGGGTTCGCTCTTCGGCAGCCTCCGACAGTTGCGCAAGTCTGACTCTCGGACCTCAATCTCTAGCAAGCGCAGCTCTGCAAGAAGTGATGCCACCATGAGCCGAATCAGTTCCAGTGACGCCAACTCTACCATATCCATCGGCGATGGCGAGCTGCAAGATGAAGACCTACCTCTGGAGGACCATGTGGATGCCACCACAACTGAGACCTACATGGGCGAGTGGAAGAATGACAAGCGCAATGGATTTGGTGTGTCAGAGAGATCCAACGGGATGAAATATGAAGGAGAATGGCTTAACAACAAACGCCATGGTTATGGGTGCACGGTTTTCCCAGATGGCACCAAGGAAGAAGGGAAGTACAAAAATAACGTGCTGGTGCGTGGAATACGAAAGCAGTTGATCCCTCTTAAAAACCCCAAAACCAAAGAGAAGGTGGATCGGGCTGTGGAGGGGGCACAGAGGGCTGCAGCCATCGCAAGGAGTAAAGTGGAAATAGCAGCTTCCAGGTACTGTGTTCGTGTGTGTGTGTGTGTGTGTGTGTGTGTGTGTGTGTGTGTTCATTCATGCTCCTGTATGTGCATGTGGGTGTATACGGTGTAAACACACACAAAAAAAAAGACACGGCGAACATCCTCAGGTGTTTATTTTCACTATTGAAGAGTCACAGCAGTGGCCTGGTTGACAAATATCTCCTGGTCTGATTGAAGGCTCAGCGTTGTGTAAGGAGAGTCCCATGACAACGGCTCCGACCTTTATACATCATCAACAGTCAAGGCTTTTGTGTAGCCAGTGTGATCATTACTGGAAAAGGTTCTGTTTCTATTCTCTGCCCATGTTTTTCATTCCCAGGGAGAGGGGTCAGGCATCTTATGTGTTTGTGTGTGTGCCGTACGAGACTGGTGTGTCTGTGAGTTCATGTGCGTGAGTTGTATAGCCATACCCGCACCTATGCCAAGTGTGTCTCGTGTGCCCAATAACGATACCTGCTCCCCCTGCCAAGTAATGCTCTGATGTGGCATCTGCTCTTTAACAGGTGGATGAGATGTGACCTTTTCATTTAAAGCCGCCCCCCTACTGGGACACAGTTCAGGGTGCGCAGCGTCGCTTTGACATCCTCTGGTTTCATTGCATCAGGGAATTATTAGATTGGAGACGAAGTGGATGTGCACAAGCTGTGAAAAGATCTCTATGCAGTCGTGCATGTTTTGATTTTTTCTTTTCCTCTCTCAAAAGATGCAGATGAATTTGCCCGTATGAAACCCAATCATCAAGCATTTATAAAACTCAAAAGCACAGACATGCTTGAGACACTCAGTGTGTAGTTCTGTCACTATTAGGCTGTCAACCAGGTAATTAAGAGAAACATATTAAACTATAATTTCCCGATTTGTGTTTTAAACTTGTTTAACGTGTTAAAATGCCAACATTCTCTAATTAGTGGTAAACACACCGCATTGCTGAGGCTGATGGGAATGTCATTTTTCAAGAATGAACATGAGTCTGTATCAGATTTCATGGGAATCCATCCAATAGTTGTAAAGACATTTCACTAAAGCCAAAGATGTGAAAGTTATTATGATTAATCTGAAAAAATATGAATGTCTGTGCAAATTTTGGTGCTATTACATTTTGAAAATAAAAGTAAAAATGGTAACCTCTTTGACTTCTGGGCGCCTATAGTATTAACATCAAATTTCATGGCAATCCATCCAATCATTACCGGGATATTTCACTAAAATACTAAAATGTATTTCTCATAGGGAAAAGTTAGGGGGTCACTAAAGGCAAAAGGGTTGTTTGAGAATAAGGCACAAAATGTCCTGGGAGTTAAAGATGAGGTATGAAGTAATTTTTTGCATCATTTGCAAAAGTTCCACAATATCTTTTCAGCATATTATAATTCAGGTGGTGTGAGAGGAAGCTAGACTGTTGTGCCTCCTTTTTGGCTCAGTTTTTATGCTTTTATAAAGGGGACTTTGGCTAATCACAGCTCCTTTCAGGTCAGTATAACTATAAAAAATACAAAAGTCCACACTCAGTGTAGGAGTTGGCGGCTGAATGGGTTAAACAGGGAACTCTCACTCTGGAAAGTGGGCCTGTAGTCCTGTATGAAAGTGTCAATGAATGTTGATTTTTGGCTTGACTGTTTTTACACTTTTGAAGCATGTGCATATATCTATGCTCATCTGGTGGGAGGGGCTTCAAGCAGAGAGGGGAGGCCTGCAGGAGGAGGGTTGCATTTTCAAAAACTGCCCTTTTTATAGTCCATAATTTAGCCTCCTGCAACTTTAATCTTGTAGTTGTGGAGATATTTCAGTTTGGGCCAAGGAGGTGCTTTGCCATTTTTACAGCCAAAACACCAATGTGGCTGTAAAACTACCCAAGCAATATTAAATTACCACTTTGTGTCTTGGCAGCTTATAAAGGGAGTCAGTATTTCAACATTTTGTGGACTAAATGGTTAATCAACAATATACTTTAACCAATGAAATTAGAAACGCTGGATACAGTGAATATGTTGACTCCAGTGTGAACCCAGTCACTTGGAGCAATGCAGTAATAGCAGACTATGAATAGCAGGCTTTATTATAATAGCCAAACATTCTTTTATATTACAATATCTCCTCTCCAACGAGCGGGAAGATAAAATGCTTTATTCTGCAGATTTCCAGGATATAAGAAAGATTACATAATGTGGATTTAACATGTTTCTATTAAAACTCTGCATACTGTCTATTCTGCAGATAAGACCCATGATATTATAAGTCTTGATCTGTGTCAGTGAAGGCCACTGAGGTTGAGATAAATCTACTAGGAAAAGAGGGGAAAAAATGGATAATGTTTTGAAAGAAAGAGGCACCTGATCTCCTCCGTGGCCGTGCATTAGAGTAACAATTTACAGGAGGAAACACATGACTGAATGCATAGCGCTAAAGCAGCAACAGTAAACGCATTCAGGCTGATACTAAGTGTTTATGGCAGTAAACAAGGTCCCCCTGTACTGAAGGAAGTGATCAAATTACCGGATGGTACATGCCGCTACATCACGTGCAGCTGGAAACCTCAAAACAAGATCTTCCGTTCACCCTGGCTAAAATCAAGATTCCGTTTTCTTTTTGAGGGAAGGGTTGTGTTCTAAACACTCAGAATGGCAGACTGTCGCGGTTGTAAGCACGTTATGTAAGTCTCATTATACAGTACAGTGCGTGGCTAAAGATGCACTCGTATTGATCCAGCTCTAGTCGAATGGCTGTCTGTCTTTGAATGTGGAGCGCACCCGGTGGACCCACAGTGAGGGGAGGGAGAGCGGAATGGATTGAAATGAGAAAGCCGTGGTGATTGAATAAGGTTGGAGATGGGGGGGAATTAGCTGAGCAAGAGGTTCCTGACGAATTTGGAGTGGACAGAAATGAAAGGGGAGCAGAATAAAAAGGGCACAGAGAGGACGCACCCGCCCCCTCCCCTGTGGATTACAGTACAGAAGAGCTATCCCATCAGCCTGTGGGGTAGAGCTGATGACCTCATGCTCGTGATCAGCCAATCAATATAAAAAAGCTAATGTGATGCGGTGGAGTGGAGTTCTCTGGCCCTCATTCACTGTCACTGTGCCGCCCTTATCTATGTAAAATACCCTTCTCCTCACATCTCTTGCTCTTTTGGTGTGTCCAAGCCTATGTGGGTGTGTGTGTGTTTGTGTGGTGTGGCCGTACGAGGCCTGCGAACTGAGATAAGTGACTCTTTGTGCCACTCAAAAGTTTACCGAGTCATGAGGCTTCTTCCCATAAATCGTTTTTGTCATAGATCAGCACTTTAGGTAACTTGGTAACTCAGCGGCCTGTCAGTAGATGCACTGCGTAATCTACTGTTACGGCCTTTGTTACACATCAGCTCCCTGGCTAAACTTTCGCTCCCTGCACTATCTCTAGAAAGCAGAAGCGTTAAAGTGACCTTACCAAAGCTGCAGAAAAACAATAACGCATGCATATTAGTTTAATTAGGCACGCTGCCTCTACAGTTCTAAGAAAAATTTCAATTTAAAAAATGGCCAAACAACCCTATTGTGAACCAGTCAGTGCATGGGTACCTACTGTGTGTGTGTACTATTTGATAGCACTGTTTCCTCTGCAGGCTCTAGTGAAAGGTTAACCAACACCTAATCTGCAGGACTGATGTTTATATGATGTTTTTTTTTCTTTACAGCAATCAGCAAAAACTTTGATACTAATACTAGAACTGTTTACCATCATCACATTTTAACCTCTGGGTCTTAACTTCAGTTTTGTTTGAGGTTAAGTCACACACACTTATAGATGTTCATGGGATTTGACAGATATGAATGAGAACAAAGGTTCCGATTAGATTTGTTGGTGTTCCAGCTCTGGAACACCAACATTAGACAGTTGATCTATAATTTTGTGCAGGAGTGCAGTAGATCACCATAGGCTGCCAATCAAAAAATGAGTGGATGTTGTGTATTATTTGACTACACTCAAGAACAAAATATAACTTGGTTAGGATTTAAATATTCAAGCTATAGTAAACTGAAATATGTCATTGGAATGACTTGATTCCAAATCCTTAAAAGACGCTTCAGGATCATAGATTAATTTAATGTAAATTGTTGTGATGGTGTGTGTGGTTTATTTGACTGTGCTGCTGAGGCTTGAACTAGTTTAATTCATTTAGCATTTAGGCAATTAGTAACAGAAAAATGTTACATATTCAGCTTTTTTATGACACTTTTCCTTAAATAGAGAATAGCAACTGTACATGGCAGTAAAACAGAAGGTACACATGTGCAGAGGTATCAGTGTCTGGCTCTGAGACACACATGCACGTGCACGCATGTACTTCAGTCTATATGCATCCATTTAATCACAACCAAACTATCTCTGCTCGTCACACATTCACACCGACACACACGGGCTGCCAGACAAACACATACAGTCAAAATACGTACATGCAGTGTGTGCTGCTCTGCTAGTGTGTCAGCAGTGAGCGCTGCCTAAATAAGGCAAGGCATCAGTTGGCTTATCAGCACCAGCCAGGAATATATACCCGTCCCAACACTGATATAGCAGCCCCGCCATCTCACTCACACTATCATCTCTCCCAAACTGTGTGTGTGTGTGTGTGCACGTGTGTGTCCATATGCTGTGAACGAGAGGAAAAGATTTCAAGAGAATGGGAGAACCTGTCTGTCTGTTTGGGCGTGAGAGATAAGATAAGGTGGCTATCACTTGGCAAGAGAACAGAGGAACCATGTGCAATGTTTGCGGTGCGTTTGTGTCCAGGGGTGTTTGTTTATCACCTGCTGTGGGATGACCTCAGCCACTCACCACCTGCCCTTTTTGGAGAGAGTTATAGATCGGCCTGTGTTTCAGCATGTGAACAAAATAATCCCCGACCCTCATGTACATTATTGTAAGATTCCATCTTGACTCTCCCTCCTTCCGCTTCAAACCTTAGCAGTCGGTTTAATTTCTTTTCTGTCTGTACATGCGTGTCTTTGATCTCGGTGCCACCTATTATGGGTTTTTTTACGAAGTGGCGCCACGCACCTTTCGAAAGCATGTCAAGTTTGCCCCTTTATGAAGTGACAACGTGTACAGTAGCAACGAGGCACGGAGCGTACAGTGACTGTAACTGTGGTAAGGACTGCCAGCAATCTGAATCACGAGTCGGAGTAAAGCAAGCCGCATCATACTGTATATTTATCTCCTGACATGTACCACTCTCCCCATCTCACATTTATGGTAATGCGGCGGTGTGACGTAAAACAACATTTTTCTGCTGACAGAATCAGATACTCATGCACACACACACACACACACGTAAAATCTCTGGCCATATGTGCCTCGGGTTATCTATATCGCTGTCTTTAATGACCAGAGTCATTGCCAGTTAGTACATATAAAAGAGCTATAAATAATGCAGCTGATGCAATGGCACATGCATCATGAGGTGGTTTTCAAATGACCCAGAGTTCAATCAAATTACGCTGTGTAATGCAATCTTATTCCATGCTTCACCACATTAGCATTATATGAAGTCATAGTTCGCTGTCTGAAAGACGTCAATGGATAAAATGGATAAATTAGCTGATATAAGAGCAGGCTGAGTCTTTGGTGACTTGTAATGATGGCTGGGTAACATAGTTGAAATCATTTTAGCTGTTTTAAAAAGAACATTTCCTGATATTTAGATGTTTCAAAAGTATGTAATAAACAGCTGTAACTAATTAATCTCATTGCTGGTTAATTAGTTGATTGCTATCTTGATTATTCCACTAGTTGTTTGGTCTATAAAATGTCAGAAAATTGTTCTGTAAAGCCCAAGATGACAACTTGTTTTGTCCACAACTCAAAGATATTACATTTACTGTCATAGAGGAGCAAAGGAACCGGAAACTATTCAAATTTAAGAAGCTGGAATCAAAGAATTTGGACATATTTGTCCAAAAATACTTAAGCTGGTCAGTCGATTATAAAATCAGTTTATTTGATAGTTTGCAATTAATCAGTTATTGATTAATTGTTGCACTTCTAAGGCCAAACAATTTCTAAATAAAAATTGTCTCTCTAACAATTCTATCAAGGTCAGTTTGCCCACCTCTCGGCCTGTAAAAAACAGTTGTGTAATGTTTTGTGTGCCTCTGAAAGGAGCTTTTTAAAGTCTGAAAAATAATCCTGAGGATGCCATTGGGGTCGTGTTGAACTGGACTTGAGATGTAGAGTTTGAAAGATAAGGACCTTTCAAAATACAAGAAAGGAAGAAAAAAAAACATTTTCAGAGTGAGAGTTGAAAGCTATTTTTTTCTCCTCACTTCCTTCTTAATATTTTTCCTCCCTTGTGGGAGACGGTAGGAAGGCGGAAAGAAAAAGATGTTGGCAGAAATCAATCCACAGCCTCCAGGAACAGGAGTTTGTACCATTTCCCAGCACCATGGAGATACGTTTTATCAAGAGGAGGAAGAAGACTATATGCAGTACTTGTAAATTAGGACAGACTAAATTTGCTGACTTATTAGCACATTGTATGAAAGCTTCATTCTGGAGTGACTAGAGGACTGTGGGAAATGGCTCCGTGTAAATGTGAGTGGAGCGCTGGACTGTGTCAACGGCGGCGGCGATAGGATTGAGTTTCACCTACATGCCAAAACTACGCGGCTGTGGCTTCTAATCTCTCTGAGAATGGCACATATTTCTGCAGCTTCTCAAGAAACACTGGGATGAGTCAGCCGGGCGGGCGGGCGGGCAGGCAGGCGGGCCGGCAGAGGGAGGGAGTCATGTGGAGTCCTTGGCTGTTGTAGAGAGGTTAACTCATGTAGTGGTTCACCTGCAATCATTAAAAATTTAAAAGTACTCCTTGTACAGCGGGTTTTGCCCACTCCTCTGTTCCCTCTACAGTCATTCCTTGACTTGGTTTATTCCTGACAATATTGTATTTGTTGGATTATTAAGCAGCAAATGGACGCACTGCTTCTTTCTTGTTTTCTTTGTGGTGCATCATCCTCTCTCTGTGTTAACTGTGTAAGTAATGAGACTCAGATCCAGTGGAGTGAGTTAAGTATTGTATTAGCCACAGTGATGTGTTCACAAAGCAAGCAGCATCTCCAAGGATTTCCCTCTGTGTGTGCTCATGTGAATTAACTATCCTCCTGACAATTTCCCTGTGACAGGACACGATATTACGTAAAAATCCCTGATGCCATTGTGCAGCGGTGTATAATTCTTTGCACCTTTTCATCTGAGGCATTTTATATCAGCATGTTCATTATTACTCTAATACATGTTCACCAGGACAGGATTGATGCTCCTAAAAGTCTCCTCATTGGTTTGTGTGTAGGAAACTGCAGCTCATTGTCAGGGATACTTCTTGTCGTGTAAATTATCATTTGGGCTGTGTTCTGTGAGCTGATTTACAGGCCAGTATCTTCGCCAGTAAACCTATCAAGTCAAGTCCACAGCATGTAGACTGTGGCAGTGCCTATAAATAGAAATGCACCACAGAGGCAGAACATACCTTTAGCCCTGAAATTTATGTGGTTTCCTCGTATGAATGTTTTTTATTTCATTTGAAATATCATTGCAGCTGTTTCATTTGGATCTATCAAGAACTTTGCCACATAGTGTTTCATACATTTCACATATCACAGTGTTGGTAGTTTTATATTACAGTGTTGTGCTACACTGACGCAGTTTTTTTCACTCAGTTTTGTTCTTGATCAGATATTTGGTTTGTAAGATTTTACACAAATGACCACTACCATAATTTCCCAAAGCCGCAACAGTCAACAGCCCAAAAATATTCAGCCGACAGATTCAGAAGAGCAGCAAATGTTTACATGGAACCAGCAAAGAATCACACATGTTCATCAGTTAGTAACACTGCTGCAGATTGTTTTGCAGTTGATTGACTAAATTATTGGTAGATCCAGCTCTAAATCAAAATCCTGGACGTTCAGAAAGTGTCTTCTGTTGGCATTTAATAAAAGAAATCATGGTAATTCATCACACGGATGCAAAAATGCCCAAAATTCAATACTGTTGTAAAACATAGCCATGCAGATATGGCTGATATGGCAAATTTCTGCTCTGTTTATTGTCTGATAATAAAAACAACCAAATACATATTGCAATATTCACAGTCAACAGATGTAAAATATCAATAATTAGTGCCTGTGATGCACAAATAGAGAGTGGAAGCAAAACAAGATAGTAAACATCTGTTTGCCTCAAGCACAAGGAACAGTTAAGTCGGTCATTTCGGCTGGTCTTGCCTGAAGTGACTCTTTAAATCCGCCTTTTTAAAATTTATTTATTTATTTAGTACCTGCTACCACGGCCATGTGTCTCTAACCTCCGGGTACTGATGTGCCCCACTAAATCTGTTCAGCCACTCTGATTGGCTAGCTAGGCTGCTTTCACTCCAGATGTTCACGGATTGGATTATGGAATTATCACTTCTGTTGTTGAATCAGGGTATTGCTTTTCCCACACAGAATCTCTTCACGGAGCATGCAATCAGGCTTGTAAACACAGACAACATACACATCTACACACACTTAGCAGAAGGGAGTGTGTAGTTATGCTATTTGTTTTACCGTTGCCAGCTTTTTCAATCATTTCCTCTTTTAATCCACATTTCCGTGATGCAGTTTGACTCACATAACGTTGTTGCAGTTGATATTTTATTTATACAACAGATATTGTTGCGTAAAGTCTTTCATAATAGCTGGCATTTTATGTTTCTATCGGTGTTGTTCTTGCTTGAGGTTTTAGATTAGTCCATGCAATAGCCATGATACATAGATTGTGTGAAGTTTACATCACAATTTTTTTAGCTGTGGGCAGATGTTACCTAATGCTAATGCTCCTTTTGGCTTTGCACTGAAAAGGAAATTGATGGTTGTGTGTGTGTGTGTGTGCGCGTGAGTGCAGACAGTGGGGTGAATGGTGGCAGGAGATTGGAGGAGAGAGCACAGACCATAATTAAAACTATTCCTTAAGCTCCAGCGGTTGCCAGGCAATGTGACCTTTACTCACACAGGTTCAGCTTCGGATGTTGAGCCTTGTAGTTAAATGAAACACACCATGGAGTGGCTGTTTGTGTGTGTTTGTTCCTCTGCGGGTGTGTTTCAGTCAAGTTAGAAGCCTTTATACTGTGTCATTTTGTTGAAGTGCATTTATATTTATCAGATGAATTGATTGTGTGGTTTCTGTGCATGCACACCAATACAGTAGGCTGATCGTTCATTTGCAAATTCATTAATACAGACCAGATGCCTGGTTGGACAGCTTGCTCGAGTGTCTCTGGTGGTTACCATGGTGACTGCCTCGCCGTCGTCATCGTCATGTCAGCCATTTGTTGATTTTCTTTATAAAGTAGCCGAGTGAAGAGGCGCTGTTAGTTTAACGCTGCGTTTATTCATCCTTGAAAGGCTTGTACAGCGTGTCTGTTTTCCAGCTGGAGATTTACAACAGATTCATCGACTCCTATCATGAGGTGAACGCTATGAGGTTACTTTAATGTAATAATGCAGGAGCACTTCTCAGATCTCCTTTATTCACACTGATTCCCTGATTCCCAGCGGGCCTCATTATGGCACATCTCAGTAATTGTCCTTTCAGCTCCTCATGCAGATTTGATGTGTGTGTGTGTGTAAATTAGAGTTATCATGGTCATTTGCATAGGAGGAAGCTCATATTTCCAAGGTGTAGGTCAAAAGCTTTTGCATGTGTGTGTTTGCATGTGTACATAGCAGGTGTGTGTATATTGTCTGTGTTTGTGATTGTCGCCATCACTTGATTTGCATCATGGAAGCCCTGTGTGTGAGTGAATGTGGTAAAATCCAGTTTAAGTCACTGAAAATGTCGTTAGTTTGGCAAAACATTTCGTCTGTTGGCAGAAAATGAGTCAGCAGTCATTTTTAAAATAAATAATTAATCCTGTAAGTTGAATAGAAAATACCATATATTCTTTGTTATCATTTTAAAGTAAATAACTTTGGGTTTTGGACAATTTGGAGGATTTTATTTTCTCCTGAGGCTGTTTCCAGTACATCAACTCAGTTAATCTGCCAGAGCTGATTGTCATTCCAGTGTTCTCTTTTTCATTAATTTATAATCTCTATACCTACTGTGTGGAACCACAGGCTGCATATAAACAAATGCAGCCCATAAATATAAATGCTGTATATAAATTTATACAGTCGGTCATCTTTGAAACTTTAAAGCCTTAACGATAATGCAGTCAATCTGAAAGATAAACAATAATGCAAAACTTTAAAGGTTTATTTTTATTTTATTTTATTTGCACACATACATAGCATTAATGAAAAAAAAAACATAATAAAACAGTAAAAGTGCAGGGAGAGGCAAAAAGCCTAAAATGGCTCGTTTTAAAGCCTCCACCTTATAAATACATTAACATAATGAGAGTTAAAAGACTTCTATAGTCTATACACGTTCAAAATTCGTTTTTAAAAAAGGTTGTAGCCCTACTTTATTTCATTTAGGATTGCCTATAACTCTCTGTACCTCCACAAAGTTAAACAGCAACTGCTGTGCTTTGTCGTTTTACTAGTAAATTTTGTCCTTAGTGATGTTGTGCATGTTTGCCACAGTTATGCTACTAACTTATAGAATAGATTACTGATTTCTTATGAATTTCTTGTCAGTTAAATCACTTGGCTAATGTATATTCTGTATAATAAATGTGTAGGAGCACATAAGTTTTGCGTAAATACTCACATACTAGAAAACCATATTTTTGTGTCAGTTTTTTCCATATATAGTTAGGGGCAAGTCTATGTGTTCCTTGTTGGAGAGTGTAAAACTCATTTTGCTTGGATTAACATTTAACATTTTAATGGAGAACCATACTGGCTCAATTGATAGTTTTTTTTTTAGCTTTAATAGTCCAAATCCAAGCCTCAAGACATCAAAGTCACCGCATCGCTGTTTCTTTCTGCTCTGAATGGTTTAGCCACCATCGCTCCCTCCCCCTTTATGTCATTAGCTGTATCAGCTGTGGCCATGTTTCACCAGCAGTGTTGACACAAAGAGCACAGAGCTGAGGTCTGAATCCCTGCCACTGCCCTTCACCAAAACCAGAGGGATCATCTCAGTAAGGGATTCTGTGTCACTCTCTCAACACACCCCAGGACTCACATCAGCACTCAGAGCACACAGCAGACCTTCAACTTAACAGATTGTACCACCAAAAACACATGCGCTCGCGAACATATTTTCTAAGTCAGTGCGCGTGCATATTCGCAGTACTGCAAAAAAATGGTCTGTGCACATTTACACACTAACATCCTGATACTATTGCATACCTGTAAGTTACATTTGTTTCTGGATCAAGGCCAGGCAGAGGTCTCAGTGGAGGGTTCAGTGCAGAGCTCCTGAGTAGAGAACACGAGTGGGAGATTAGATCTGTTTGTAATCCACGGCCAAAAATGTCAGCAGAGTTTGGGGATTTTTTTTTTCCTGTTTAATCAGAACTGATTCTACTCATTCTCTTTTCCCAGAAATGAAGTCTGAATTTGGGAACAGTTTCTCAATCTGTCTCTACCTGCCAGTGCAGCCTCTGTATGATGAGTTAACATGGTAAATGTGACATGAGGTAGCATAAAAATGATGGTACAGATCAAAAATTACTCAAAAGTATGACATTTTTTCGTACTGTGGTTTGGACACATTTGTAACCCTGCTACATGATTGCTTCTTTACTTATAGGAATACCAGTTAACTGGATTATAAAGTGTGCTGATTGGCTGATACTGTCGCTACCCAATGTAAGTTGTGCATGCATAAGCGAAAACAGTTTGCAGCACCTAAAATCTGTCATCTGTACTGGATTATATAAAAGCACACACCACCGTCTCACAGTCTGGGGCTGCGACTGGACCAAGTTTACTGCTGATCTCAGCACCGGAGCACCTTGGATGAACCAAGAATAATAACCTCTGTCTTAATATGATAAAGCTGGGTATTGGAAATTGCAGTATTGCGAACTGTAAGAATTCACATAAATCACACACACACACACACCAACACACACACACACACACACACACACACACACACATATATTACAAAAGCACAAAATGAATGATGTATATATAAACTAAATGAATATGTATGAATAAGTCTGCTGTAGTAAATAGTATCAATCAATCAATCAATCAATCAAACTTTATTTATATAGCACCTTTCAAACATGATATGCAACTCAAAGTGCTTTACAATAAAGGAAATGCACCAAGTGCTTCATATAAAACAAAATAAACAAAGCAAAACAAAAAACCCCAAAAAAAACATTTCGATGAATTTAATAATTTGAATTAAAATCAAATAAATAAATAAATAGTTTCTTATAGTGCAAAGTGCAGAAGCAATACCAGGTGCTAGTTAAAAGCTTAAGTGAAGAGGTAAGTTTTGAGTATCTGTTTTTATTCAGCGGTTCTGGTCGAGCTGAACTCTGACCTTTGACAACTGGCACTTTTATATATCAGAACGCTGGCTATTAGAAAGGATAAGGCACTTTTGCAAACTGACATTTTTTTAGCTATATCCATCCTTTTCATATTTTCAGTGTGGTCAATGGTGATTAGGATAGCTTAGCAAAAGAATGGAAGCAGGGGCAAACAGTTTAGTTAGATATTTTCCACACATAATGCATACTTTTTTTTTTTTTTACAGGTTTTGTGTAGATTTACAAAACAAGATTGAATTCTGAAGCTTTGGAGGTTCTGTTAAGCAGATGTTTTTAACTGAGCAAAAAGGATGATAGTGGGAGTGATCTTCTCATTGCTCCTCATTTAACACAAGAAAGTAAATGAGCCTTTTTCCTTGGAAGTCTAATTTTGTCATACGGTACCACACATTTAGTTCCGCTGATTGTTTTTCTCCAGTCATTCTGTCGATACCAGGATTAGTGCACCCTGTCTCCTATTACTCAAACAGATCTGTTCACTGTGCAGCAGAGTTTTTCTTTTCCTTGCAAATGTTTTTGGTGCTGTTGCACCATTCAGTTCCCTGCACCTATCGTTGTGTTTATATGCTGCTGCTGAACTTTGTGCATTTGTTTTTGCATACTATGGCATGTCACGATCAGTCATCCTTTCAGTGTGTGGAGGGAAACATTCAAATGCAGTCAAATTTCTCATTCAGGAAGCATATTGTTTTGCTGGGGTAGTTCTGAGACATTCAATAAGCTAAGAAAGTGATTTTGAATATCTTTACTGTTACTCAAAAAGAGTGAAAGGATACAAAGGCGAGGATGGGGAGCCCAGAATTTTCAATCACCATGAATATTTCAAGTACAATATATGGTATCTGTTAGACATGACCATGCCCTAATATATCCATTATACAGCACCATAGCTCTCTCTTCAGCACAAAGTTAGCTTATCTCATAATAACAGCCACTCCATCTCCCACTTAAAACCTCATTTGCTGTAGCTTTTGTCCCCCCACTGTCGCATCCCTTGGTAATGTGAGCCCAGACTTCAGCCCAGGAATAATTCCTGAATAATTTCAGAGTCGGTTTTAGCTAACCACTAATGGTGTTAGTCATGCTTGAGTAATCCTGAATTAGCACCAGCCGGGAATTCAATAGCCGGCCTGCGTGGATATATGTGTAGGGCAAGCTAAGTGCTAATTTGTGCAGACTGTCTGTGCTGCTGCTTTGGACCTGGGGATTGTTTGGGCGCGATGTGGGCCTGCAATTTCTGGTAATGCGTAATATCCCTTCATTATGCACTCACACACAGGAGCATCATTTAGCAAATGATGTGACCCTCGCCGTATAGCGGTAGTTTTCTCTTGGTCGTGGGCAATTAAAGAGAGTGATGGAGTCGAGAGGAAGATTGTTGTGCTGACGTTTACCGTGGACAAGGTCAAGACTCATCTTCTATCCGATTATGTACTGTACCAGTCAGCATTCCAGTTACCAAGCTTGGACTGGGGGGGGGGACGGTTCAGTGTGATGGAAAGAAGAAAGATGAGGAAAAGAAAAATGGGAGGGGTGCATATGTGAAGAAGCAAAGGGGGGGGAGTGGAAGGGAGCAAGCGGCAAAGGGGGGTTCAGAACTGTGTCAGCATATGTGAGAGAGATTCCTCAAATAGGACATAGCCTGGGGAGTGATGGACTGAAGCTTCACTCTGGGGAAAGTGCATTTATAAAATCACACACACACACACGCAACATTCACATATTAGAGATACACTCATACTGTATTGAGCAGGAGACCGAGGTATGACAAACCTTAAAGCGGGATACACCGTGCAACATGGGAACTGTGGTTTGAAATTTAACCCTACAGTAAAATTAGAGAGGCTGAGATGCATGCCTCAGCAGTTCTAAATACCCAGGAGTCTTTAGAGGGGGCGATCTGTCTCTCTCTCTCTCTCTCTCTCTCTCTCTCTCTCTCTCTCTCTCTTTCTCTTTCTGTCTTAGTCTCCTTCACTTTCTGATTCTGTCATTCTCTCTTTCCCTTTTCCACCTTTTCCTGGTGCCTTTCCGCACCTTTTCCTCCCTTTTCTCACCACCGTCCCCTGTATCAAAAACACACAGAAACACATTCCACGGAGAGAAAAGAGCCATCCGCCACAGTCGCTGCCAAACTGACTCAACACTTTTCACACAATTCATTTGTCACAGTAATGAAACAGCCCTGGATTGCACCAGGCGTTCATCAATATCATCGCTCAAAAGGAGCTTCAGTCCAAAATGAGTTGCTTCGAGGTTTTGCACCCTTCTAAATGTTTTACAGGTTTTCACAGACTGTTTTGTGTGGGTCTGTGTGTGCGTTATAAATGTGCCAGCAGGTTCAAATACCTTGATTTGCTTGAACCCATCCCCAAACCGAAGCCCCTGCAGAGTGAACAGGTGTTGCTTTATATTCAGAAGCAGATTGGCTTCAAGTGAGGAGGCTGCCGACTGTCTGACAAGTTAGAGAACAGAAAACTTTTTCAAAGGTCAAGCGTGAGCTTGCATTTTGTTTTTTAACTAGATTTTTGCTTTGAATCTGGCATCAGTGAGTGCATTTCATAATTTGTCCTTATAATGCTCTTGTTTTCATGTGTGCTTTAGCTCTGTGTCAGAAGGATTTGTGTGCCACTAACTGATGGGATGGTACATTATTACCTTGAGATGATAGTGTTGAATGCAGAGAGAATTATTATCTGTTCTGTTTAATGTTTTAGGTCATTATTTTGGATTTAAGGCTGCAACTGTAACTTTTTACCACATCAGGAAGCTGTTAGAGCTGATTAATCCACAGTATGCTCTTTGCACCACCACCTGGATCAATAGGCAGATATTTCCCCCAGGAGCAAGAAGGAGAGTGAATGCTGGAAATTTGATCCTTTGTATGCAAACATGGCTCCAAAATGATAAAGCTCCTCTTCTGTCTTCTCTGTAACAACTTGTTCAAGCACCAGTTTGCCAACGTTGTGTTTCCTGCATGTTGTACAAATGTAGGCCAAACAATTCGTGCACCGTGGGATGCGATGCTTGTATGTTTAAAGTGACAGTAGCTATGTTATGTGCTTTAACTTATCAATATGAAGTGAATGTTGATTGCACAATGTAACGACTATAGAATATCTTCAGTACCGACATTAGTTTGGCTCATATAAGCCTCTCTCTCACTATGCAATTCTGTCTGACAGTGGTTCCAAATTCTCCCAGAAAAAAATTAAGGCTTGATTTATAGCACAAAGAACAACTAGAGTTACTGTGGCAGCTCTACCTGGCAAAAGAATAAGAGCCCCATTGTAAGAGGGGGCAAAGAGATCAAAAAAACCTTGGATAGGCATTCACTTGATGGAAAGAGCTCTGGAACTTAAGAGGGTTCAAAACTGACATTCAGTTGACATTTTTTCTTCTGAATCCGCAAATAACAGAACTGTCTTGCTTATTTATGCAACCAGGTGTTTTACTCTGCCTTTGTCATAATACTAAGATCAAATTGGGATTCTTATGTTTCTTACTTTGGACAGTAGCAGGTTGTTATCAGTGTCAATGCTGGCAACACCACCACCAGCAGGCAGAAAATGAATCAGGAGCTTCTTTGTTCTCTTATTTTCTAAACAGTGATGATCATTTCGTGTCCTGTGGCACCAACAAGTAATACAACTTAGAAAGGCAGTGGGGAGGAGGTTGAAAAGTTGTCTCTTGCCACTTTGTCTGTTTGTAATATTTACCATGAAGAACACCAGCCGTTCCTTTCATCTCTTCCCTCTACATGTCCATGTTTTCTCACCTTTCATTTCACTCTCTCCTTGTCCCGATGCTCTATCACACCTCAACTCTCATCTTTCTCTGTCTGTCACCTCCCACCACCAGACATCCTGTCTGAGAACAGTCTGCATCACTTCCTCTGTCTGCCCGTGACTTTCATGCCCACTCCACTGTTAAGATCCTGAGGATATGCCATGGGCACGCCGTATACATTCATGACGCATTCATGCCTCCTTTCACTTGGCAGCACATTTCACACATTTCAGAAATAGAAGCCTGTATGTCCTTCTGGTAGCATGTGTGACAAGTGGATGTCTGCAGTGTGCATGTCAGTGGTGTGCTGTAACTGGAATGCTTTAATGTCAGTTTTTAACTCCGAAGTTCTCTAAAGTACGACCATGAAGCTATACAGCACCTACATTTAGCCACACCAGTGACATTCCTGGTGCTCCGTAAGAAGCAGAGCATTGTGTGCCATACTGGGTGACAACATTCTTAAATCTGAATTTTTAAATCTGCAGCTGGTCAGTGGTTTCCAGAGGTTGTGGATGCCTGTAAACACATCCTCAGAGTGTCCTTTGTCAATGGGTGAAGCAGGCACTTATTTCTGGGTCCGTCATCTACTCATGCATTTTAATATCTAACTGTGCCAGTCGTCAAAAACAGGGCAGCTCAGAGTCCAAGGACAGGGAAGTAGTCTGAAATAGAGACATCTGTCCGTTGGGGTCACTCTGACAGAAAGACAGTGGGAGGGAGGGGGGAGGAGAGGGGATGCGTGGGGATGAAGGCATGCGTCAATAGCCAGATGAAGGAGGATCGAAAAAAAACAGGGGCATTGATTGAAAGAGAGAAGGGATGGTGGAAGAAAGAGGGAGAAGAAGATGGATGAGTGGGGTTAAGCAGGGCAGCAGGCACAGCTGTCAATACTTAACGATACTTGAACTCCCCATCTGGATCCTTTCATTCCTTGTTGCACTGTCACGTATTGTTTGAGCATTTGCTGTCACTATCATACATAAGTGACTAATCCACAAGCTTTAACTGATGTGTTTTTTTCCATAATATTTAATTTGGTCTCTTCTGAAGGGACTCTGGTGGTAGGTGACCGACATATCTTCTCTAACCAGTCCACAGATGTTCTCTACGGCCAGGGTTTTCAGTGTTTGTTTGCTTGCGTGTGCACAAGCATGTGCATATGTACAGTATCTCTCGGTAGAGTTTTCAAAGGATTTGTTAAGCAGGTCACCCCTGGCCTCTTGCTGTCTCACCATGGTACGCTCCCATAATGCCTCTCAGTGCTAATGCTGAGCTCATATTGGTTCGAAAACATATTACTCTTTTGCCTTCTGGTTTCTGAGCAGAAGATACTAGATTCTCTGATGCGCTGGAGAAACATCCATAGACTCTGATGGATTTTAGGCACTGACTCTATATTGTAGCTGCCATAGGAGGTGCCTCATGCTTTTGCTTTATTTAGTTTTATACTCTCTGTAATCTGAAGTGTATAGAGAAGGATTGAATCATGAAAACGATGAAAATGCACAATTTATAAATGAACTCGACAGTTTGTCAGTCACAGTATATATTTCACTGATGATATGATATGATATGATATGATATGATATGATATGATATGATATGATATGATATGATATGATATGATATGATATGATACTTATCACAGCCTATGTGTGTTTACTCCCGGGTGGTCCAGTGGCAGTGCACTGCTCCAGACTGGATTAAGGTCTTGCTTGGATATGGCTGAGCTCCATTTGGAAAATCAGGATTTGGATTTGAGATAGAAGCACGAGGGAGGTGTTACGTTATCCCCAAGAGGGACAGGCTGAGTGATACAGCTCAGCGACGAGGGAAGAGGCAGGGAGGAATGGAAAAGAAGCAAGAAAATAGACAACAGAGGGAAGCTGCTGTGTCAACCACGAGGATGGGGGATGTCATGGATGACATGGCAGCATGCAGAGTCAAATGGAAAATGTGTGTTTGTACAGTATATGTGTCTGTTTGGTTGTTGTCCATGTGTGGAGTGGACTTTAAACACCCTTCCCTTCTCCATCGTTACAAATTCTGATATTGTTTTTGTTTGTGTGTGTCTCCAGAACGGCGCATGCCAGGACAAAAAGCGAGGCTGCAGACCAGGCCGCGATCTCTGCTGTGCATGACTCTGAAATTGCCAGAGCAGTTGCAAGGGAGCTCTCACCCAACTTCTACCAACCAGGTAACTTTAGGGATAAGCCTTCATACACAACACACATATATACACCGATCAGCCACAACATTATGACCACTGACAGGTGAATTGAACAACATTGATCATATTGGTACTATGTGCTGTTCTGCTGGAAAACCTTGTATTTTGGCATCTGTGTTGATGAGACTTAGACACCCAAATAAACATTGTCCCACAACAAGCACACTCCCTCATGCAAATGACAATCCCAAATGTCACTGGCCTGCCCCCTCAGGAAAATGAACCCCACCACATGGAAAAACATCAAACAATCAGGAACATGTTGAGGAACATGACAATGGCCCAACATGTTGATTTGACTTCCAAACTTCCTACACCCCTTTGTGATCAAGCATCAACAGGATGCAGTGGAACAAGTTTGATTGACAGAGGCCCCACTGCACAAGCCAGAGTATCCAAAGGATCCAGTGCCAAAGTCCTGATGCCAGGCCCCATAGGACGCCCTGAGAGGTCCTCTTGTCCATGTCCAATGGTTCAGAGCATTTTTGAGCACATGAGAGGGACCAACACAATATTAGGCAGGCAGTCATAATGTTGTACCTCATCGGTGTATATTGAAAAGCTTGCTCCTAGTGGCAAAATGTGCATTAAACACAGCCTTAAAGTGAGGTAAGCATCAGAAATGTTAGTCCCTCCTTATATTTTTCTGTCCGCATATGAGACTGCAGTGCAGGTGCACTGAGAAGGTCAGTCCCTTTGGTGAAACACAATACTTTTCAAGTGGCTAAATTTGCTTGAGCATTTGCCTAGCTATGCATACACGTATGGTTTTACAACAGGTTTTGAGACATTTTAGACACGACTGACCCAGAGATGAAGTTGCAGGCATTGCCAAGGCTCTTGCAGGAACATGGAGGGGGGCTTTAACACACAAGTGGTTCACACCAAATGGTGGGACATTTACCCAGCCAAGCTATTCTAAAAGGCCTCCTCACCCCTCCATATCTGCTTTTAAGCTACAGCATCCTGAAGCGCATTTTTAAACCATGTTTTTCTGAGGCGGGTAGCTGCTAAGAGGCTGGGTACTGTGTATGAATAATGATGTTTGCACAGTTTTAGAGCTGTTTACACTGATTTTGTCTGAGTCAGTAATGTGCTTGTTTTGGGTGCACACAAGCACAGGGATTGGTGTTCCAGGACTGTAATCGAAGACTAGAGGTACTGAGGATGATTTGTAACACCACAATGGAGGGCTGTGTTTGTGCTTTGACAAAGCCGAGCCAGCTTGAAGCAGACTACTGTATTCTGGATAGAAGCCATGCCTTAGCTCTAAAAAAGCCTGTTGTAACAGCTTGGAAATATTAAACTCAGGCTCTGGTGAAGTGTAGAAATGGCTTATAGAAATATGAGTGGTGGTAAAGGAAACCTACAAAGGTCTCCTGCTCCTAATACCAAGCACTTCTCATCTTTCTTCTGCCTGAAGGTTTAACAGGCACACTGCCATACTATACAGCAGTCACAGCATAGGGTGTCAACTCAACTCTGTTTAGTGCATTTACAAGGTAAGCTGAGTTTCACAAGGTGTTGCAGGACATATAATACTACATAAATAGTCAAAGGTAGAGATGCTTTTTTTGTTTTTTAAAAAAAAGATGCAGTTGGGATCAGAGTGTGAACATTTGTGCAATTTTAGATCTTCTGGATCTTCATTTTTTTTCATCTTAGCTTCAGTTTAATATGATACATTTAAAGAAATGATTCTGTTGTGACTATAAAAAAAAACATCGAGCAAGCATTCAACTACTAACCAGAAAAGCTTGTATTTGTTTATAGGCGTTGTAGAGTAAAGTAAAGTCATGCAGTGAATTAGGTTACGCTGGTTTTGTAGCATGTCGTTTAGATACACAGGTTGTGCTGATATTAGATCAAAATGCTAGGGCTAATATTCACAGGTGCCTTATCACAGTTTTTTTGTTTATTTTTATTTACAGTGTAAGATCTATACTATTCTTGCCTCTTCCACTGGGTGTAACATATTTAGGCCTATGAGCTAGTGACCTTGGGGCCTTGCCAAAAGCCACCACAAAATAGTGGGTGACAAATAGATTGACAATGGGACTCATTCAAGCATGTCTCTTTACTAAGCCACAGAAATGGCCAGCCCGGGCCAGAGACATCCTGCGGCTTGTTTGTGTTGTGGAAAACAGTGGTCATGCTTGGCAGGCTGGCTGATCTCAAGGTTCACAAGTCTGTGCGGAGAGTGTCCTTGCCTTTTAAGTCAGATCATGAATGAGAGAGTGGCCGATGTCATAATAATGTGCAGGATGACATCTGAGCCGCTGCGTTTAAATGTTCACTTACGTAAGCATGTCTGGTAAGCTCAACTGAAAGCCAGACATGCACCTGCAGATAGCCAAGCCCATTTTCCATATATTAATTTATTTCTAGTGTATAAAAGACGTGCTTCTTTATTGTATCAGACAGATTTTCTAGGTTTGTTTTCAGTGCATGGCCTGTCCTTTGACTGGTTATGCCATGTTTGAGTGTAAACAGTCTCCTCTATTTGCAGCTTCCTGGCAACATGACCACCAGTGGTGTTACTTTCAAACAAAAAAAAATGCACTGGACCAAGTATAATCATATTTCTGCGAACACTTTGCTGATCTTAATGTTACAGTGGGACAAAGCTGATCAAACTGAACAAATAGCACCAGAAGAAATTTGTGTGACTTTCCCAAACTAATCTGCTTTGCTTCCTCAATGTGTACCTCAACAGTGGAAATATTCTCACTCACACCCCATCCCTCAGCTTTTAATAAATCCTCTAGGGTAACAACCAGGGGTCTAAACCCCTTGTTGTTTGTAATTGGCATTTCAGACTCATAGCAGATTATCACCAAGATTGAGAGTCTGTGCTTCAAAAGAGAAGAGACAGTCGCAGGGAACAGGACCCTGACCCAAATGATTGATTCACACACAGCACCTTGGAGGGGGGAGCAGAGAGGGTTAGCTAGGCGTGGTCTGTGGCGTGACGTTAATTGGGCTATATTTGGTGCCGATGTCTGCTCACTGGGGTCTAATGGAGACATAGCTGAAATCCTTATGCACTGAGAGGAGCTTGGTGCCGCACTAGCCCCCTCTCCGGGGCTGACACAGAGCAGCTGTCCTTTCCTTCAGCCGGTCGATAGAGGGGGGTTGGAGGGTGTTGAGGGGGGAAGCAAGGATCCTGCTCCTCCCTGTTTGACCCAGTCAAGGTGCACTTGGACCAGGTGGAACCATAAAAGCTTGGACCTGTCAGGGCTGAAAACCAGACATGAGCAGGTGCTGCTGTATATTCATAGCAGCAGGTGTGGAGTAAGTTTTTACACAGCAGTTCATGAGAAGTTTAAAGTAATGTAGAAAGTTCTTATGACTTTCAAGGATACAGAATATAAATTAGTATGAGAAACTGCTACCATATCCTTTCCTAGATTTCAAAAGTAGATTTCTTATCAGTCCCAATTGTTGAAATAGTAATTATTTCAAAGAATACCAGAGAGATGGGTCACTGCATTCATGCAATAATATATTGCTGTGTCAGACCTTCATTATATAAGTAAAAGATCATGGTTGGAAAAGTCAGCAAACGTCTTTGGACATTTAATTTGATTTTATACATGGAGCATGCCTCGTCTCCATCTATCAGTGTCAGTGTATGTGAGGCCTTCCAGGTTCTTCTTTGCATGTGGCCACTTGCAAACAAAGCACAGGAAGTCACTGTGATTGCATCCGACCAGTAGCCACAGACAATGGGGAATAGGTTATTTACATGTGTGTGTGAGTGCAAATGTATACGTGCCTGTGTGCGTCTGTGTGCATGTGCGTATGTAACATAGTGAATATAATCTGGCCAACAATAACAGCTCCCCCTGCCCATCTGCCAGTGTGAGTAGGAGGAAGAAAGAGAAAATCTGAAATGCTACAAATTGATCTATAAATCTTAAATATAACAGAGCATGCTGATATAATGGACTAATAGACATACAGTATAATGCAATTTATCAATACTAGAATTTTAACCAAATGAAACAACCACCTGGAAGGCATGTCATTGTATTTGACATATAGACACAGTGACACACTTAAGGCAACACTTTGCCAGTGGTAATTTGTATCTCGCTCCATGGTGACTTCTCTGTGCATCTGACAAGGCAGCAGCCAAGACCTGTCATCAGTCATATGGCAACAACAGCCTGGGGTTAGTGCTTGACTGCCAGTGCTCCATGAAAAAGATTCAAATGGTGGGAAAAAAAACAACCTATTTGGCTAAAGATTCTCTTTTAACAATAACGCGAGATTATAAACTACTGCCCCCTATCAGTCTTCATCTGAGGCTAGTCTAATGTACAATGGCAACAGATGTGATAACTGCACATAATGTACTTCTTCCACTGCGCACACACACACACACACACACACACAAACATCGATGCACATTTCAGTGAAGCTCCCCCCTGGTTACCGCTGTTCATCTCATATTAGGGTCAGGAGGGGTTAGGCAGGGTCTTAAACAGCCGATCCGTTGTGTTTTGTGTGGGTATATGATTGTGTGCGTGTGTGTGTGTGCTTTGCTAAGAGAGCACTGGAGCAGAAAATGTGTTGTGGATTAACATGAACAAAACTGGCAACCTGCAGCTTAAACAAAAGCTTGCATTCTAATAACCTCAAACAGACAATGATGATGTTAGAAGAAAAAGTCACAGTACATGTTATAGTTGAGCTTTTCCTGAGAAGAACTGAATCAGGATTAAAATACTTAAAGACACACATCTTGATTGTGACAAATAATGCTCTGAATGCTTAAACTGATATCTTTATTGGTGTTTGTTTTGAGTATTTTTGTCTCGGTCTATTTTAATAGCCCTCTTTAACAAGGCTGCAAACTCAGCCCAGTTGATCAATGTTTAGATGAAAGAAACACCACAGCCATTTGGGTAATTGAGTCCCAGTACATGTTCCAGCTGACCTGGCAGGATTTCTTGGTATAGTGCATCAAATAAATCTTCACTCACTTGTCACGAGGATTTGCACCGGCTCAAATATCCACAAAACAGCCACACAATTCTAATTCAAAGATTTTTTTGTGTGCTTCTTGCGTCGAAACACAAGAAAAACATGTCTGGCATATTTTGGAATTTAACGTGACTGCAGAAGTGGAATGGGAACAGTTTTTCCTGACTGCCAGCATTGCAGTCTTATATGAGTGTTGGACCGGGAGGGGGGTTGTTCAAGTGCCTGAAACCATTCAGAAAATGCCTGGAACCTCTTGCAGGAATCTGTCCCCAAACAGATTGAAATTGCTCGGGCCCGCCCACGAAGCCCTAACTCTTATTGAGCTATGGTGTGAAATTAAGCTCAGCAGATATATTAAGCCCCACAGATGTTCAGATGTCCCCCCATCTCTTTGTAGTGGGTCTTATTGGTTGTAGTGGTTATGAAACAAATTAGGAATGCCTCGCAGCTGAAGAATACTTTGGGCTTATGAGTACTGAGGCCCAAAAGATTCCGCAATAAGGCTGTTTACGCTGACATGGGATTAGACGCACTTGTTCCTTTCTGGATTTTATATTTGCATAATTGTTCCTAGTAGTGATGAGTGTCAAATCCAAGTCAACATTTACTCTTTTCCACTGAATTATAATGTGCACACTTAAAAGGTGATGTGTGTGTAAGAGACACCCCTAAAATCCTTTGGATTGATCTGTGAGATTAACCCATTTTCCAGCCCAATCAGTAAGTCAATACTGAACAAACCGCCATGAAAACATTAGCATCAGATCTCCTTACACTGTATAATCCTGAGTTTAAGTGCAGTAATCTGACTTCAAAACCTTTCCTTTTACACGCTGTCTCTATTATTTCTTGATTTCTTTCTATTTCAAATTATATATGTGTGATGCAGAGAGTCCTTTTCTGTTCATACCATCTGATGTGCTTCAAACAATGCGGCATTGTCCCTGCCTTAGTCACTCTGACACCGTCTAATTTGAGCGAGGAGAGAAAAAAAACAGGCAAACAAAGAGCCTCATGTCTCTAATAAATGTTCATTTTGCGCAGAACAAAGGGACAGATAAAGTGTCACTTCTATTACATGCAAAAGCCGCATTTACATTCAGATTGAGGTTTTATTGTTCACACATTAGAGCACATTAGAGAGCATTCAAAACATGCATAGTTAAAAGATGAGTTTTCATTCAGTCAAGGAGCAGTAATATCATTAGATCATCTGTGTCTCCTAAACCAGGACCATAAACTCTTGCTGGAGAAAAAGGACCTTAAAGTGTCGTTGCTGCACCGTAACTGTTATTATCTATACAGCCATGTTGGTTGGATGCTCAGAATTGATGTGACAAGGGCCTTTCCAGGAAAACAACGTACTGATAAAAGAGAATGACTGATGATAAAGATGAGCCTGCAGGGAAGGCTTCCTTTGTGAGATGGTGTTTGTGACCCTGCATTAATCAGTCCATTTCCTCCTATCTCCCTCCTCGCTTCGGTCTGTGCAGAACGACTGCATATATTATGTTGATTCATGAATATTTTATTTGAAAGTTTAACTATGCTTAAGGCCAGATCTGGTTTAAATCTGGATCACGGCAAAACTCTCCGGTCAGGCAGAATAGACAGAAAATTAAGAATTCTCTGTTCTCCTAATCTGGATTTTTGGACAGTGGCTGCAGCAGAAATTTCAGAATAGCACTTGGCCACGGTTCAGAGTTTGGTAATCTCTTGAGTCATGACTGAACTATGTCTGAACCTCAGATAATGGGGCAGTTCAGTGATGTTAGAGCTGTATGTTCAAGGCTATCGGTGTACAATGTCTCTCATTGTGTCTTTTATGTATTCTCATCACATTCATGTCACAGAGCAAAGGCTTAATTTGTTCTTCTGAATAAATCCCTGATGATCTTTGAAAAACCCAGTTGGTCCCTCAGCGATACTGCTGGCAATACCATTGTTTTTTGATGTTACGGCCAGAATCCTTAAAGGAATAGTTTGGACTTTTTTCCACTTAGAGGAGAAATGCTACCATTCTCTAGTGTCTATGATGACTACAACGTGGTTGTCAGGTTTTTTAAATGAGTCTAAACACTGCAGTCGGAGGAACAGCTAGCCTGTCTCTGTCCAAGGGGTTACATAAGCTGCCTACCAGAACCGTTAAAGCTCGCTACTTACCACATTATATCTTGTTTGTTTAATCCGTACAAAAACTGAAGTGTAAAAATAACAAATTGTGATTTCGTGTGCCAGACTATTTCTTGGCCAGGCACAGTCACAGAAATAGTAAATAAGAAAGAACTCAAATAGGGAAAATAACTAGCCTGGCTCTGTCATACAACATAACACCCAGTGAGACAACAAAATTTTGTTTTACGTTTCAGTGTACTGTATATAATGTGTTAATTACAGAGCTTTAGAGGTGTTGGAAGGCAGATTTTGTTGCCTTTGGACAGAGACAGGCTTGCTTGCCTGTGCTAAGCTAAGCTGACCTGCTGCTGGCTTCATGTTCAGCAAACACAAGGGTAGTTTTTCACTTCTTTTCTAACTCTTGGCAAGAAGGCGTGCTGTATATGTGTTTCTCAAAATGTCCTATTCCTTAAAAGAGTGTCTGTCCAGTTAGAGATAGAAATATTCCATCAAATGCACAATGATTCCATTTCTGATGTTGCATCTGAACTAAACTAGTAAACAGAAATGGCAGGTGTTCTTGCTCTGTGACTTAAATATAATGATAATTCAAACTGAGTTTATCTGTGGATTATCCGTCATGTTAACACGTGTCACCTCTCTCGCCTCCTCAGGACCTGACTACATAAAACAGCAGTTAAAGGAGCCAGTGGAGATTAAGGAGGTCCCTGTTGAAAAGAAGGAAAGCTCCCCGAAGGATTCTCCCCACTTTTACCGCAAAGGCACCACTCCCCCCCACTCCCCCGCGACCAGTCCTGTAACCACACCTCCCCCCTCACCTCACTCAGGCAAGAAGAAAGGTCAGCTTGCCAACAGCACCAGCCGCAAAACCAGCAAAGAAGAAAAACCTTCCCGCAAGATAAGCAAAGAAGAGAAATCGAGTCATAAGGCCAGCAAGGATGAGCGATCTAGTAGGAAGCTGAGTAAAGAAGAAAGGCCGTCCGTTACTGACGGCCCTAAAGGTTCTCATGTGCATGACGAGGCTCCACCTAAACCCACTAAAGTTCAGCAGCCTGCCCCAGCACCTGCTCCTCCTCCTCCACAGCCCCCTGCAGTTCCAGTCAATGGCCAGCTCCACTCTGAGTACCACAGCTACTACGTCAAGGCCCCTACAAGGGTGCCTCCACCACCAGACCCAGAGGAGGATATAGAAGAAGAGCCTAGTGCCCTGGCCCTGGCACGTATGCCCCCACAACCCCCTAAGTCCTATAGTACCCCCACTCCTAAGCCGGCCTCCTTACGGGAGAGCAAGAGCGACCAGAAACTCAGGAAGCAGGATTCCCTAAAGCCAAAGAGCCTCGCAGACACTAAGAAAGCTAGCATGGAGATTGCAGAAAGCACGGAAGAAACAGTAAGTATCACTGAATGACTTCTTTCAAAGAGTTACTATGTTTGTATGGTAAATACAAATATATATCCAGTAGCTTAGCTTAGCTTAGCTTAGCAGAAAAGGTAACCCTAACCCTAACCCTTAACCCACACAAAATTTAAAGCTTAAAAATGACCATTCCCAATTTTACCTTGGGTTATGCACCAAACTAGTTTTTGGGGCCAGGAACTTTCTGTCATTTGTAGTGGATGTCTGTCAACTATTTCCAGTTGCAAGTGCAAAATAGCACATTTATAACTGAGCTTTAGAAGTGCTGTTAGATAGCTTTTGTTATCTTAGGACATAGCCAAGTCAGCTGTTGTCAGTCTATGCTAAGCTAACTAGCTGCTGACTATAGCTTTGTATTTACCGTACAGACTTGATAGTGGTATTGTTCTAGATAATTTTTCTCACATTTAGAATGATTCATTTAATTCTGCCTTGGTTTTTGTATTTAATTTATTCCTAATAGCCATGATTTGTGAAGAGGGACATTAGCAATACAGATGATTTGATTCAGTGTTACGTGATTTGTTATGTGATATCTGATCTTTTAATATTGCGATTTTTTTGCAGGGTCCTAACTCAATCCTTGTTGCTATGGTAATGCTGTTGAATATCGGCCTTGCAATTATATTTGTCCATTTTCTGACATGATGATGCTGTTTCTCAGGCAAGTTTTTTTTTCTTATTATTCTACATTTCCTCTTTAACAAAAAAATCAATGGCGAGGACATGAAATAATGTTTTATAAGATGAATCTGTCGCTTTCTGCTCATCTCTTGTGTGCCACAATGTGGATGTGAAATGTGACAAGGGCCCAATTAAATCCAAACAAACTGTTTTATGTTGCAGTGAAACCATGGCAACCGGTACAGTTGCATCGCCGGCCTTGAAAAATGAAAATGGCGCCAGTGAGACACGGGGGCGGCTGTAGGTGTTTAGGAATCAGCATGACACCGAAGAGAACCAGGAGGAAGGCATCACTACTACCAACCCGTCACTGGCCTTCTTTAGGGCCAGCCCCGTGAATTAGCACTCCTTTGGCTTCTGTAAAAGCTGAGGTGAAATGTCGTGTCTAGTGAGATAAAAAAAAAAATTAAAAAGTTTTAAAAAATGCAACCAAACATACACAGTCTGGAGAAAAAAAAGAAGTAATTGAAACCCACACGTGTGCTGATCCAAGCACAGGTCTCTGTGGCCCACTTCCACTGCCTTGGCAGAGATAGCGGTGGGCTGACGGAGCCTTGCTGGAAGAGTGTGGAGATGCACTTTTAGATGACGGGAGCAAACAGCTGCCTTTCTATTTTGCCATCTGACGTTTTGATGGGGAGATGTGAGCCCGGCCCGGGGGTGGGGGGGGACAGTCGCGGCGGGAGCGTGCTCGGGTGTTCGGAGCGTTTTCTGGGGTTCACACCACTCTTGCAAGAGGAAACTGGGCACGGCCGTTGCCAGCAGTCAGTGCTAGCACGGTCACTAGCCAGTCTTACTCTGTTAACCCAAACATCACCGCAGCTTTCTCAAGCTCCGTCCATTGTAATCCAGGATACACTGCTTTGAAACACTCCCCGTGCATGGTACAGTTTTAACACTTTTGTTTTTGTTTGTTTTTTCGTTCTATCGTATCTTTTTCGTTCGTTGTTGTACTCTGAATGTTGGTTACCTGCAGTCACATGCTTGTAGAGTTTTGTTCTCTTTTCAGAATGAGTAAATAAATTTCTTTTTCCCTTTTTATTTGAATTTTACTCATTTCTAACAATTGAGCTGTAATTTGACATTACACATCCATGTTACTGAAAGTGCAATATGTTTATTTTTTTTTTGCAAAAGCTTATAATATATTTTGCCAAAAAAGGGAGTTGTACCATTAACAAAATCCTACCTTTAATTTCTTTTCTTTTTTTGCATAATTTTATTAGACTGGCTTTGAGAGGTTAATTGACAGCAGGCATTGTGATTAGGAAACTAAATCATACTTTAAAAGCCAGCTAGCTCTGTGAGAGTGAAGTAACAAATGTCTTATGTTATTTATAAAATCAGAAGGCAAATTGTTTCATTGTACATGCCTAGACCATTTTTGCTTGAATTTCTTCACTCTATTCTTTGCTTTCATTGTGTCACTATACCACTGAGATGCAAAAACGCAGTTCACACGGCTGCTTGCCCGGCAGTGCTTGCATGCTTATGAGACTGGATCAAGACAGTCTCGTGGACAGTGGAAGTTTATTCAGGTTGAGGCCATGGGGAATGTGGCTCCAGGGAGAAGGAGAGATGCCTTTAAAAGTCTTTAACAGTACTACTGTTTACCTCAGAAAAGATGAGGAATGGGGCGGGTGGGAGGGGGAAATAGATGCCATCCTTGTCTTAACTTTGTTGTGTGGGGGATACTCTGACTGTTGTCATCACCTGAATCATGCTTTTTAACTTGCCTCATCGTAGCTGCTTGTAGTCTTTGTTGCAGGTATGGCATGAGTTTCTTTGATTTTCAAAGTGGTTATTTATATGGTGGACATTCACTGTCACCACTACCAAGATTAATTATTTATTCATTGTACAACTGATGTGTTTGTGAACATTGGTCACCATGAAAAGGGCTTTAATATGTTTAGGTTTTCTTCGCTGCGATTCTGTTCTGGAAGTCAACTTGACTATATTGTCTATTATAAAACAAGCAGCGTGTTACATTTAGAGAATCTTCAACCAGTTTGATGTTGCAAACTGTCCACATGACAACTGGAAAAGAAACAAATTCAAAAAATGGTGTAGACAAGAAAATGGTGAAGACTGGAGTTTTTGAGGGTTTAACTGAACAGCCTGTTTATGGGATATTTTTTGAAATGCAACATTGCATGTTGGAGACATTTATATATAGATTATTATATACTATTTGTAAGGATTTTTACAGAGCACAATCCAGAATCTGGTATGAGTTGGTATTTTTCTAACAATTTGCACACCTGTATTTTGACAATGAATATAACTTGTTTGTAATTGGTAATGTAATGCACATATGATAATGTTTGACAGTGGAAAAAAATACTTTATTTCTAATTGGTTGTACTGTACGTACCATTTGGGGATGTGAAAGGCAGATGTACTTGTTTGAGTATTTTAGGAAATAACAAGGAACTGTGGGAGACTTTTGATATCTCAAGGTTCATGTTACCCCACTGATTTGTGCAAAGTCTTTGGAGATGTGTATAACAATAAAGATGTTATGCCTTGTTAAACAACGTTATGCCTTCTTCTGGTACTTTAATGCTCTTTCACCAACATGCGTCACCACAAGGATCATATTGTTCAGTTTACCAGGTGCCATGGTTGGATATATGGATTGTCCATTTAGGAATCAGGATTCCAGTGTGACAGTTATCAAAGTGCAATAACACAATAGAAATTACAGAACACAGCACATACCCTATCTAGAACATGCATTATAAAAAAATAAAATCTTCAAATGGATTTCAATTGATGGATGCAAGGATTGTCTTATATCAATGCTTTAAATTCCTGTCATGTGTTCACTTATCTCCAAGCAGTGGTGGCCTCATGTTGACCTTCTCATAATGAGATCCGGGGGGAGAAGACCAGGCATGAAATCAAAGTGTCTTAGTCGGGGTCTCACATTAGCGGAGCAAGTGCAGGCAGGTGCCCCAGTTTGTCTCGGGTCAGTTTGTACTGTTTCCATTGCTGATCAGCCTCGGATTAGTGTAGCGTTACACCAGCGGAGGGACCTGCCTGGAATCGGCAGCACCATGTCGTGCACTTGTTGTGCCCTCTGCCCCGACTCCAGGAGATATCGCAAAACCAGCAGGGAGTTTTCTCATTTTACGGTTTCATGTTGGTTTTTCTAAAAATATCATTTATAGCATTGCAGAGTTTCTAAAAGACTGATCAGACTGTTGATTCCCAAAGGTACGTTTTCTCGAGTGTGTAATCCTGGCACCCCTATGTGAAGCTGAACTTGTCAGTAATAGTATAGAATATCTCTGTTACTATTCTAATAAGGCACAGCAAGCTGGATGAGATTTGTTTGCACAAGCAGTCTTGGACAAATATAAACCAAAACCTTATAAGTGTATCCTACCTTCTTAGAGGCCATTTAACAAATTCCATTGACAGCTATAATTTTGACCAGTGTGGAGATTCTCCAGTAATCCTGTTTATATTCAGCAAATGGAAATGTGCCATCCCCTGAACACGGGACTGACCCCTTATGAAATCACTACAGGAGGACTGTTGGCTGCAACAACCCAGCAGATACTGTGATACTTGGTAAGTATTTAATTTTGATCACGTTGGACCTTGATCTCTTAAATGTTTCCCCCTTGCCATCTAATGAATTCATCAGCCACTTTGTAATGTTTCTCAGGCCTTCACAGAAACCAAAAGCAAATTTTCCAGAAGACAAACAACCACAATTAAGAAGTGTTGTAGACTGCAGGTGTCAGGATTAGGCAAGCTACCCAAATGGACATTAAAAACACCAACAAAATTCATTTTAAAAAAAAGATCAAACATGAATTAATTAATCTACAAAGACAGAAACTAATATATTTGATTGTATCTTCTAAATCACCCTTTTATTGTTCAATAAAATATCAGTAATTTGGTCTCTTCTTCTAATTTATAAATGAATTATTGTAATATAACTTCCATGACACTTGTTGTCCTCTACATTAGACACAGTAATGATTTTACAACTGCCCGTTTTTTGCATGATGCTTCCATAAGTCGGTATAATAAAACATTTAAGACAAAGTCCAGCATTTAAGAGATTACACGAGATCATTAGGCGGTATTAACGATAATAACACAACCTAATGATGTATTTTAGAGAGCTCTAAGGACATGTTTTTGTCTTTACCTTTGTATTCGTCAACAACTGTAATTCCTCCTTTACAATTTTTCCTATGACGTATCCATAACTGGTACATAAGCAGTTGAAATATGCTGTGTATTAACATAACATAATCTTAATGATACATAAAGAAGTGTCTCAATGACTTTTAAACCTGGCAATGAATGATTTGCATTAATAATGAGAGTGTTTTGCATGATGGTGTACTGCAACATGATTGTGTGTCGGTACGGCACGATAACAGCTATGTTGTAGTATACTTTAAGAAACACTTATATTCACATAAAGTGGGTTATAAAGCATGTGATGTTTGTATATTGCTAATAAATATATCCTAGATAAGTGGGCTTCATTTGGCAAACTATGTAAATCTGACTCTGATTGAATTTATTAGCACTAAGTGAATTCAATATTCAACCAAGAACAATATTATTTTATCTGTTGCATAAAGGTTGGCTCGGACATGCAGACATCTTGCGGCTGGCTCGGACTCACGAAGATGAGAGTTTCTCGTGTGTATATTTAACTCCCCACTTTGAGACCAGGCCTCCACCTTCCCACTAAAATGCAACTTGGTTGTGCTTCTAAAATTGGATTAAGGCTCGTAAGCAGTGAAAGGGATATCGGTGGCCAGCGTTTTTCAAAACTGTTGCTAAGACATCAGTATTAAGCGGATCCCCTTTCCATGCCACGCATAGCTAGCCTAGCTTAGCATCACTTCATCTGTTATATTTACACAGAGACAAATCTCAGTCATAAAACTATAAACCTGTCACTCTGCCATCTACGGTAAACTATTATCTCCACCATATTATTCAAACACGCTTTCTCTTCTCCTCATGCTCGCTTCCCACGTGCCATTTATTTTGCTAAAAGATCAACACAATGCAAATGTCTGCCATTTAAGCACAACACTGTCCATGTCCTGTTCATTTAGTGACATGTGAGTTATGCTGAAGGTTTTATCATAGCGGCCTGTAGGGTGAGTCATTATACAGTAGTTCAAACAAGCAAGGCCTCAGCATAATGCATTAGCCTGAAGCCATTCAAAGTAAATGGTTGTCACATCCACTTATCTGCCCATCGAAGCTTTCATCGTCAGTGGAGTAGAGGCTATAAACTGACACTGTTTTGTTGAAACAGGCAAGGATGGACTTTTCAGATGATTCAGAAGATGTCATTTTTCCACGCGTGTAACCAGGTTATTAGCAAACAACTTTGTCTTAATGGCTGCAGGGGTTTTGAATCATTGCCGTATTGCAGGGTGCACTGTGAACTAACTCACAGTCCATCGTGTTACCCCAATACTTTCCCCTGTCAGCGGTAATTTTCAAAACCATTTCGATAAATTATGTAAAAGTCAGCCCCTATTTCTCTGTGACACATTTGTTTGATAAACAGCTTCTGCTACCTCATTGTCTATTTATCCAAGAAACACATGAAGAGACTCCACGGCTCCGTTGGGCACATAAGAGTCAGAACAGCATTCGTGATGACCACACTTTTTTGTTTGTAAGTCATCACTGTGTGAGCACATTTGTAGTGCCTTTAGGCCTGAATAAGGGCTGATTTGCTGTAGCATGTCTGAGCTTGAAATCACGCAATAAAGCAACAATAAAATATGTCTTTACACATTGTATTACCTTTAAAATATCCCTAATTTTCTTGTCAATTGGGCTACATGAAAAAACTCCATTATATAATTAAAACAAAGCTGTTCGTTTAAATGCATATATTATTATTTTTTGTTGTATTTTAAGATTATTTAAACAATTATGCGTTATAAAATACATTACATATGATTATCTTTTATCTGATGAGACGGAGTTGTTGTGACATGTCATGGGGTGCTGATGCATCTCCACAGCGAAGGTTCATGAGATTGAGACCGGAATTGCAGGGCGATGAGAGTGGCTGCAGGCAAAAGGAACAGTACCCTCAAATTCATTGTGACAAGCCTTTCCCTCTTTTCAGAGAAGAAATGCCCAAAGACATTCCTCCCCCATCTTTCCCGATCATGACTAAAGTCCTGACCTGGTTTCATTCAGGGCGAAGCCATTGTATTCTTCAGAAATGATCCCGTGTGTTGACATTTGACCCATTCGCTGGTATTAACACTGGTGGCATTAAGAAGTGGAAAATGAGGACTGCTGGTTAAAAAGAGGGCATGTGAGGAATACCTACACAACCACATCCACCTTCACAGAATTATTTACCATTATTGATAAGCAAAAAGAGGAGAAATATTTAAACTGCACACGAACCAAGTTAACATCAGTGCATCCACGTTTGCTATCCTTAAAACTGCACTGAATGTTGCATGTCTTACACGTCAAAGACATTTAATTTGACTAACAAGCACAATGATGGATAAGTGCCTTCTCTAGCAAGTTAACTGCATCCCACCATTTCCAGAATGGCAGAGGTGGGTACAAGACATTGTGATATGAGAAAGCATAGAGTTGAGCTGTTAAAGGGATGGGTGATATCACTTGGCAAGACAAGGGTGTTTGCATGTATTGTGTGTGTGTGTGTGGGTGTGTGTGTTTGTTTGTGTGTGTGTTAAGGAAGCCCTGTTCTGAGGGCCCACAGCAGCCTCCCCAAAATAGAGCTGAGAGCAGCTGCAGCCGGGTGGGTCGTATCAGAGGGACATCAAAGCGGCTGCCGCCACCCTCCCGCTCTGATCATAAGCACTAATGGTGTAATGGGGGACTGGAAGGTCAGTGATTGTTTTTGGTTGTGTGTATGGGAGTGTGTAAGAGTGTGCGTGTGTGTAAAAGAGAGAGAGAAAGAGAGAGAGAGAGAGAGAGAGTCAACAAGCGACACAGGCTACCAGAACTTTCTGGAACACAAACTGACAGCATAGCTAAACCTGGTATTAATGTAAGATAAATACCAGGTCAGATGTCACCTCTGAATATGTCTCCAGTGACATCTGTGGCAGCAGTGAGTACAGTCAATTACACAAAACTGGCCAGAGAGGTCTTCTTCTGCAAGTCAGTAATGGATCTCTAAATATCTCTGCGTAAATCACCGACAAAATAAAATATTAAGAATCCTCACCATCCTTCGTGAGCAACACTACACTCCTTCAGAAAGCACCTCTGGGTCAAACTGCACAATTTACAGGCACGCTCAGTGTTCTGCTCTTAGTGTCACAGCTCAGATATCTGTGCATCCATTTGGAAGCCTCAGATTTCAACAGTCATCACTTTTCCTGCATGAAAGAACCTCAGGCAGGATCATGGCAAAGTCACATTCCGAACCTGACCGTGACTACAGTCTGTGCCCACTTCTCAACTGTCTCTCTGACTGACAACCCTTTACCTGTTAGAAAAAGACTTTATGAGCTGTAATAGCATAATTTTATAATCAACGAAAAGTAAATGTTCTAGTTTAAAAATGTGGGCATTTTAGATAGGCCTTGCAATGTCATAACATTGCCCACTACATGGGAATGCAAAAGTGAATACTCTTGTAACTGTCCTACCATACTTTCTGAAATCAAAATAATACATTGAACTGATTAATTTCTACTGAGTGGACTTTGGAGAGTGTGTAAAGGTGCAGATTGCGTGCCTTCCCCTCTCTCATTCTTTCTTGAATCCAGATTTATGGCCCCACAAAATGTCTCTGTCGTGTCCAATCAGCACCTGCTCTCACTCATCACAGCCAGAAGAGACAGTCGGGGGGCCAACCTTAAACACAGGCGCCCCCTATAGGAATAACAGCACAGTGGACTGGAAACAGAGTAAATTTGACTAGTCATCTTAGGTCTTTATTAAAATTAAAAATCAATATTCTCATTTCACCCTCTCTTAAATGCATTATTTAGAGAAACTGGCTTATGAAGAATAGCAGAGGGGAAAATATTTAGTATCCACACATAGCATCTGGTTTGCACATTATCGTTTATACTTAAGCATTTTGTGATTTCACCTTATATTATTTTACAAAAACATTTTTTCTTAGGAATATGAAGCTTTGTTTTCATCAAACAAATTAAACGGTTAATTTTTTTTAATACACAAAACTTGCTCTGAGAAGGATAAACAACAAAGGGGACCGTTTAGTTTCTACGGAATATTTTTATTGCGGACGTGTGTTCGTAGAAACTGGTTCCGGGTATCAACATCCTGTTGGCTAACGTTAGCTGAAACACAATCTCCGCTACACGTTCAACTGTACAGCGGTAGGAAATGTTGTTATGTTTCGATTACATATGATTTTGTGCGGCAGTTTTTCAGACTTAACATCCGTTGTGAGTTTTAAACTGTGAACAAACCGATATTGGTTGTTTGGAAAGGCGTTAGCCTGCTAGCCAGCGCTAGCTAACGATGACGGCTACAAACTCACCTAAAATCTTTAATTGCGAAAAAATGCTAGAAACTGCACTTTACTTTTAATTGGATTTGTGTAGAGAAGTTACATTTGTGCTTATTCAGACTAACTCTAACGGTGCCTATCTTTTGGCACGTTATACTTAGCTATTTGATCTAGCTCAACGTTACATGGCGAGTGTCAAAACACTCAAAAATAGGGCCTCGTTTAAATTAGCCTTAATATATTAAAAATAAAATTGTTTTACATAATAGAATGGCAGTCAGTTTCCAACCTAGTCGGTCTTTATGTTTAAGTGTCTTAACTGAGTTAGAGGTTTTCAGTTTAAGTGATGCTTTATTCTTCCCTTTCAGGATTAACAGAAATACCAGAACAAAATGGGTGAGTGACCAACATACCAAGAGCTGTATATCATCCTGTACCTTCCCAGTAATTCATGATACTGTTTGCCAATTCATCGTCTTTACATGAGACTTAATGTATATGCTGACACACAGAGGTCTTATTTCTTAACGTGGCTCTTCAGTAACAAACTGTTCACCAAAGTGAACCTTTGTTACCTTCTGTGTGTAGTACTTGTAGCATTTGACTTTCACCTGTTTGAGACTGTCAGTTTATGTTGCTTCACAGACGGTGAAGAGAGAACCTACGGTGGCTGTGAAGGGCCAGATGCCATGTATGTGAAACTGATCTCTTCAGATGGCCATGAATTCATTGTGAAAAGAGAACATGCCTTGACATCTGGGACTATCAAAGCCATGTTAAGCGGTCCAGGTGAGGATTTGGGAAAATTACTTAGAGAAAAAGCCATTTGAAATTCGTAATTCTAATTTGAATCATTTTAGTTTAAATGATAATCCATTAGGAATGCCTCTTACTGGATTAAAAAAAAAAACTAGCAAATTTACCAGTTTACAGTGGGGCTTAACGATTTTGAAAAAAGTCTGACTGCATAATGTGACAGATGTTGTGATTTGATAATTAAAGTCAAGTTTCAGTTCCTTATTTAATTTATCAGATTGATGAGCATTAGGATGTATTGTCAAAAACAACCAAAAGTGTAACTGTGTAACACAAAGAGGATAGCACAAACTTTTAAACCCAGTGCCATGATCATTTAAACTCTAGAAAAAATGTGTTGCATAGCATGTATCCTAAATTGCAGCCTTTGCGATTTGCTAATTGCACTGCAGTTTTAATTTGAAATTGATTGTTTGTTCAGCCGTAGTTTACAGCACTGGCACATCCACCAACCATACATGTGTTTTTTGTGTATATTAGTTTTTGACACCCTCCAAAAAAGGGTTTTGTCTGCCTCAAAAGGAAAATCACCAGCACCAAAATTATGTTTGCAAGAAGTAAGAATAAAAATTATCCATTGAATTTTTAACCAATTTTGTTAAGTAGAATAATGAGTAGAGTAATGTCCTCAACTACAATATACATTTTTGTAAATCAAATGGTTGAAAGTAACAGGAACACACAAAGATTTCTATCAAAAAAGATAGCACAGACTCATTGCCTTTACTGTATAGAGACTGATCATGTTTATAGTTGTGCATAGTTATCCTCCAGAGGCTCAGTTTGAGCCAAGAAAATCCCTGCAATGTGTGTTAGAAGTAGTGGTAGGATTAGTTAATGATGCTTTCTCTCCTGACTGCTGGATTGCTGTCATTCTTCATGCCATTTAAATAGGTATGGCAGTAAAGTTAATTATGCCTATAAAATTAAGTACTTCTTCATTTTCTGACAGATTATGTCTGGGAATACAGACTTTTACAAAAAAAAATATTTTTCACATTAAAGTGTTTACCTTTTTTTTTTTTTTTTACCTTTACCAGCATGGTGTAAGTAGTGATTAATATTTCTGAGGAGCTTCTGTTTGCTTTGTAATTTACTTAATGTTGGCTGTCATGTATGACTGTGTGCTTCTGGTAGCCCAGTGAGAGACAAAGGACACAACTTAGATTTGGAAAGATAAATTAAAGATAGGATGGTGAAAGTTGGTCCTGCTACAAAGGTATTTAGGAACAAAAAAATTGCTTAAATATCTTTAGACAGCAGTGTTTCGAGGTCAAAAAGAGTGTGCTTACTGGTGTTATCTTACAGTTAACTGTACTATTCTGTACAACTGGCATTCTGCTGTTAGTGTGTGTAAGGTTGTATAAATGTGTCTAGTGGTTGGAGATTAAAGAGATTGAATCGACTATGTTTAATGTCATAATTAAGGTGGTATTGTTAATTCTGACTGTCCAGTTGGTGGCACTATGCTCCCTCCATTGTATGGCTTTGTTTCCTCCTATTACAAATGGAGTTCAATGATAATGTACCCCAGTGTTATCCCTCTGTATTTTAGTGGGTGGCATATTGCAAGGTAATTCTGTTTAAAGCCTCCATCCAGAAGAGGATATGTTATGTTTTTTTATGTGTGGAAAATTGCATGTGATATGTTTGGTATTTCAACAGCTGATGCCCACTAAATCCTTCTATCTGCAGGACAATTTGCTGAGAATGAAACCAACGAAGTGAACTTCAGGGAGATTCCATCTCATGTCCTGTCCAAGGTTTGCATGTATTTCACCTACAAGGTCCGTTACACCAACAGCTCCACAGAAATACCTGAATTCCCCATCGCTCCGGAGATCGCACTGGAACTGCTCATGGCTGCAAACTTTTTGGATTGCTAAAGTTACGAAGATAATGTAAAAGTTTAAAGCATTTTTAGATTTTTGTTTTGAATATTTAACTTGTTTTGACATTTACTTCATATGAAACGTGAGTTTTCTTTTCTCCTCCTGGCTTTCTGTCATAATTTCATTGGAATTGAAAGATTACATTTTAATATAACAAATGGATATGACAAGCCAATAATGTGATAAATGTGCCCCCCTTGCTGAGAAATCTTTCCTCACCGCTCCATCTGAATAAAGACCTATTTGGTGAGCATGTTGTTTCCAGTTTGCTGTGCTGTACCACATGATTTGACTTAAATGCCTCCTTCACAATAAACCTGCCTCAAAGTTTCTGTGTATTTTTGTCTAGCTTCAGGGAAACGTTACAATATTCGCAAGACAACAGATAACAGCAGAGATTCTAAAATATATTATTCTGTTCTTACATTAGTAGTACATCACAAAGGTAAATATCTTTAAGAATGATGCTGTTTATACTCATCTGGTGGGGAAAGTTTAGAAATTTAAGTAGAATCTGTTATACTCAGGATCTATTATAATAGGAGACCAGATATTTTAATTATGTACTGGATTTAAATTGCATTGCAGGGATGTTTTACACCCCAAATGGTGATCATTTACATTCAAAAGTCAAACTCCTGCCATTTTGTCTAAAGGAAATGTCATCTGTAGAGTTGAATATGGATTTTGGGGAACATAATAATCTAATCTAGGGTCGCACTGTATGCAGGCCTAGAATGACTGATTAGTAAGGCACCAGTAAAAGACTTATCAATTTCTAAAGTGAAGTGGTGGTCAATAATGCGACTGTACTGTGATCTGGCTTAAGTTGCTCCTTGTGTGGACCATGTCAGGTGAGAGCTTTATATCACATCTCATTTAACACTGGCTGCAAAGAGAAGGCACATCTTCCCCCCCAGGAAACCTTAGCAGGCTTGATCAAATTACAGTTCAGATGAATAAAATGTTCTAAACTGTTCGCTGACAGAGACATATTAATATGCTCTCTGCGTTTCAGGGACTTTGGCATTGATGGCGAAAGGGAAATGAAAACACGTCAAGTTCTTGTCACCGTTTATGCTTCTTGGAGATTACAGCTGAGAGTTGGTGCAGATTTAATAAAAAAGGAGCTGTTGATGAATAACAAAGACACTGTGATTAAAGATGTTATCGTTGAAGGTGTAATTAAAAGGTTATTTAGTTATTAAATTTTCTGACTCTAAAGTGAAGAATGAGCAATCTGACAAGAGTGGATCAGGTATGTGAGTCCGGTCAGAACTTCCTCAGCAGAGGTCATTGACCCTCCTTAATGTCCTTTGTGACCTCGGTGGATTCTACACCGCACGTATTTTTTGATTTTTATAAAAATTTAAGCCGTCGCACAGTCTGATCACATGAAATGACACGAGGGTGATCGAGGTCGTGGATCTGAGGGCTACACGTTAGCGTGGATTGTTTTCGTCTGTCAAAACAGCTCCTCCGGTCACGTGACGGCCTGACGTACAGTCCTCCACTCTGCGCTGATGCAGGGGGGTTTCCATCATGGCGTCGATGCAGGTAAGAATACAATTGACAGCGATCGCATATTTATAATTTACCGCACCTCCACTCTGGGTTTTCTCGGCATTTTTAGTAGCCACTTCATCTGCGTACACGTATTTGTTCAAAGCAGCTGCGACGTTAGCGTTAAAGCGATGACATTTCATCCTAAACTGTTCCGGTTTAGCGCTTGGCCGTTGCTAGCAATACAACTAGCCCATCAACATCATCATCATCAACAGCAAGTCAGGGCTAGCAGAGAAACTAGCTTCCTGGAACTACATGTTGATGGGTGTATGTATTTTTTTCCGCAGAAACACATGGGTTATAAAGCAACGAATGTAACATCATAATGATGAAATTCATTCTAATACTTTAAATGAGTGCTGGCTGCTATTTGGCCGACCGTCAGCTCAGCGTGCTAACGAGACGGTGCGCAGATTGACCAGTTGCAGTTTGCTCCTGAGCTGAACAGGTGCATCGCTATCATAAAATAACAGTGTCGAACTCAAATGGTCTCATCCAAAACAACTATAAAGCCAACTCCATAAAATTTTCTAATAATAAACGGGGTTTGTTGCTTAATTTTAACCCGTGTCTGTTTCAAATTATTTGATTTGGGTGGAGTTTGGACGTTAACTAATGTTATAGTACGGTAACGGTTCTCGTTAGCTAAATGATATATGCTAACATCGGTGATATTTTATATTGGTCTGGTTATGGATCTGTTTACATAATTAAAGAGCAAGAAGGGAATATTATCTATACTCGTTTTTTTAATTGCATTTGATTGGTATTTTTAATGTGGTTCTCATATTGTCGTGATGCTAGATTTTGACTGTGGTACAAACACATTGTCTTCAACAGAAAAGGCTACAAAAGGAATTATTAGCCCTGCAAAATGATCCACCCCCAGGAATGACGCTCAACGAAAAAAGTGTACAGAACACCATCACACAGTAAGTGCTTACATTTTATTACATTTGATTCATTTGCTTCAGAGTGACAGCCTTTCTAAAACATTACACCTAAAGTGCTCACTGAAGAAGGTTTATGATTAAACACAAATATCATGTGGCTTTCTGAAATGTCACCATTAATTACGTTGAGAGGGCAGTGTGGCGAGCCTGCCTGGTGCCTCACATGCAGCAAAGGTTGCTGTTGGAATAGATGTCGTTGGAGGTAAGACACAAAGCCTCGGCAGTGAGTGGTGAGCAGGAATTGGGGTCATTCCAGTGACTGGCAGCTCAGGCCCCTCAGTAGAGTGTCTCTAATGCACAGTGTCACTATTCATCCTTATAAAATATTTAAAGGTTGGCATGCCGGAGTTGGGCTAGGGTAGCAAGGAACAGAGCCTGCTTAGCTGACCTTTCTGTTTGGGTGTCTTGGTGTTCCGTTTAAAACCCCATGAATACTGTGTGAATCAAATTGTGTCTGATAAGCACTAAGGATGATCCTGTAAATGGATTTAGGACAAATTTCTGGCTGTCATTCAAATGTCTTTCAGCTGTAACAGTGACTTTCAAAGTTACTACTTGTTGTACTGTTCAGAATGCCTCCCAGCATCATTGCTAGACACCAGTGCTGTCCTAAAGACATAATACAAGTTAGTGTTTGTTGTTATTTCTAGAAAATCTTGAAACAATGTAAGGTGCATTATGCTGGCGTCCTCCCCATTAGGTAACTATCACGTCACAGGCCGAATGAATGTTGTGCATGACTGACAAGTCCCCCAACCAGTTCAGCTGGTTTCTGTGATCTCTGCGCATCCCAGGTTTGAGGTGGCATGTATGGGTGCGCCTTTTTGTGTTTGACTCTGATGCTGAAAGGTCTGTTGAGCCTGTGTTGGCCTTCTGTTAAAGTGATTGACAGTAGAGGGGATTTGTCCTGATTGTCATGTGAGTCCTGACTGGAGTAAGATACAAATACTCCATTCCTGCTTGTCATTGAAGCTCACCTTATCCAAACAAGTCGGGGGGAAAAGCCCTCACTGGTGACACCAATGTGCATGTGACAGCAATAAGGTGACAGTGTGTTTTCAGTTATATAGCTTTTGTTTATATGGCACACTGTCTCTCTTGTGCTGCTCAGCAGATTACAGTGTCTTTTAGTTGGCTATGATTGTGCAGATGGCTTAGCTTGATGGCGTAATGAGTCAGCCACTGCAAACAAGGAAACTGCTGCTTTAAAGCATTGTTGAGTCTCACATGTGTACTCAGTTTGTCCTTTTCCCCCACTTTACTAAATGGCTTAATGTTATTTTTGTTGACTGGATCATATAATCACCAGGCTACGGGGAATTTGAGCAGGTTGTGCATAATGTCCTTGGAGTCCTTGGCTGCATTCAGCGTGGGTTGTGTTAGGCATCATGCACAGTGATAATGACTCCCTCAAAACTTTGCTTCCTGAAGGAAAATGGAGCTCCTTTCTGACACTCGATTAGACTTTCCAAGGGTAAAGTTTTAAAGAACAACTGACCTCATATGTAGGTCTACATGATCATGTGCCCCGGGCTAGATTTTAAAGAGACACAAGGCTATAAACCCCGGATAACAGCCACAAGTCTCTTTGGTGTCCTATCTGCACTGCTTGCATTGAAGAAATTAGGTCAGAGATTGTGATGCTGCCATCAGTGTCCCTTTTTCTTCTCCTCTGAGGTTTCTACTGTGAACAGGCAATCCCCATAAATATTCTCCACAATACTTAAATATTTGGTCTGTTTGCCAGTGAAGCTGCGTCTGTCCTAAAGGCATAAAGAGAACGTGGTGCTGGTAGACTGTCCTTCATCCCAAAGACCCAAGCCCCTGTATTTGCAATTGTCTGAGCAGGATTGAATTGCTACCAGCTCAGTCAGCAGTGTTCTGTAGCCAGGCTACAGAAGCGAAAATAGATTGTGTCCACTAGATCAATAGAGTATCGCATTATTACTAAACCACTGTTATAACCTAGCTGAATATTGAATGTCACTGGAATGAGTCAGGCTAAAAGCTTTTGATTACACACTTACTGCAAAATTGGCAGATCACATTGTGCATGATCCTTTTTTAATGATAATGAGATGTGATTCTGTACTTGCCTCTTGCTAATCAACTCCAAAATGGTGGAGTAGAGCATAGTGCTCATTATTAACCCTCAGTTTGAAAGAACAGAGCAGAGCCACAATTGCAAATGTTCCTTATCTCCTACTGTGGAGAGAGAGCACATAACGCACTCTCTTCCATCCATGAAACATAAACTCGACATTCATAGCATAGCCAAAACCATTTCCTTCTAAAACATAGAAAAGATCTGTGTCTAAAAGGAACTGCTAAACCTGATAACATGACTTGACAAAATTTAGAAGGAATTTAATACCTGTAATGTGATCCGGTCCATTTTCTCAGAGAACATTTTGCAACAGTTTTAGTAGGAATGTCGTCACAACGTGTAAATAAACTGAACCAGATCTGATTCACCCATTTCTCAGTTGGTTCATTGGGTGATTTGCAGACTTTAAAACCGGATTACATTAGAAGTATCATTCAACTAAAACACAAAATTCAAGATTATACTTTTTATCCTCAAACCAGCAGATCAGAAACACTACCTAACTAACTCTTTGTATTTTAAGTTTTTTAATAGATTTTTTGTTTTTAGATCTTTGGACACAGCTGTGTTCAGCTAACTAGTGCTTATCTTTATCTGTGTAATGTTAACTTCATGTTGTCCGAGTGACATTTTTAACATATTTTTCTATTATTCCTTATTCACAGGTGGATTGTAGATATGGAGGGAGCACCTGGTACACTGTATGAAGGAGAGAAATTTCAGCTGCTTTTCAAATTTAGTAGTCGATATCCTTTTGATTCACCTCAGGTAAGCACTGTTGCCATCATTGCATGTGTGTGCGCGTATATTTGGGTGAATGTGATGCATTTTTAAGCGTGTTGTCTTGTTGTTCAGGTGGGAAAGAGTAATGTAAGTTCTGTTAATTTACCATCTTATCTTAAGGACCTAGAATTTTCCTGACTGCAAGCTGCTTCTTTGGGTGCTAAAGATGCTAATAACAGAGTAACAGACAGACCCGAAGCCTGGTTAGATGTAGTTTCCACTGTACTTAAAGTCTGGCACTCTCACCTAGTTTTATCAGGAAATGAGAGTGCTTACCAAACATAGAGTCATATGCTGCTGTTTTAGAGGTACAGTATAGAGGTATAGAGGTGCCTCTTTCCAAACAAAATCAAAAACTGAAGACCTGTGTAAACAATCCTCTATATCCACTGTCTGGATGCCTGCAATAATCACATGAAACACTCTGGCTCTGTAGTTGTTAGTGGAATGAATCTTGGCTTGGAAACACTGGAGCCTGGAATCACTGACAGAGACACCAGTGCAGAGGTCCTACTGAAGCCATGTTTGATGGGATTAGTTTAACTCACCAGTCTTTTTTGACTCATCAGGAGCCTGGCCACCTAAAAATAGACACTGAGTCACTGTAGAGAAAATTAGATAAACTGAGCTACTTAGCCACAACGCACTCTGATAGGAAGGACTGCCTGTCAGAGTTGTCCATGATTGGACTCCTCTTGGGGCCTCTAGAGAAACTTCAGTATCAACTGCTGCAGTGCATTATTGGTTTGTGAGTATTGTGGTATTGCAGTTCAGAAAGGATGTGTGTTGCATTTTGGAACACTCCTCCCATCGCGAATGCTATTAATGTCATTGGCCTATTTAAACTCGGTTGATAACTTTTGCATTAACAGTTTGTAGCTCCAGTTTCAGTTGAGCCTTGTGACAGAGGTCGTCTTGTAACATTTGTGTCACGTGCCCATAGGAGAAACTGCAGATTTGCTACCAAAACATAGCACTGTAGTATGTTATTTTGTATTTAACACTGTGCGTAAGTTGGCAGTCTTCAGAGCCTTGACCAGCACCTTGCAACACACCAATGGCTACATATTTTCAACAATGTAATGTGACAGTTATTTGTTTGGCTCATTCAATAATTTATATTTCTGACTGCTGGCTGCATAGTTTACTTATGTGGCGAACAAGGTTGTGCAGGTTTCTGAGAAGTTTTAGCCAGCCAAAATTTACATTTTAATTCAGTTCATCTCAAATGGAGTGCTCAGTTGCAGCCATAGTTGCATTGGTGCAGGCAAAATAGTAGCTCAGCAACCAAAACTAATATTTTTTTTTGTAATTAATTAATCTGCTGATTACTTTTTTGCCTAAACATTAAGTTATCAATCATATGTTAGAAAAAAAGTGAAACGAGAAATCACAGTTTAAGGTAATGTCTTTAGATGTCCGATTCACAGTCATAAACAACTTTTGGTGTTTTGTATTGAACAGAGCATGCTATAAGTATTGGAGTAGAAGCAGTATATACATGAACTACAAAAATAACACTAAGATTATCTGTAGTGCCATTGTCTTTAAGGTCATGCCAGGACCACAGAGCTTTGTGTATGTCAGATGCAACTTTTTGCAAGCAAAGAGCGTTTGTTGATCTTGGTGTTTTGGGCATGGTGCTAGCTTTACTTTGTGTTCATATCTGTAACACTCACCCTGTCACCCCCTCCAGTCCCGTGATGTGGAGCCTGCACTCTCCTGTGAGGCCCTGTCTGGTGCCAGACTGCCTCAACCCATTGTTACCCTTCATTACTCTCTCTACCCATTCCCCCTTCTCTCTACTTCAGCACCTCAGTCTTGAGTTTCTGTCTTCTCATGCTTGCTATGTCTTCCTATTTAGGCTCACTCGCACACAGTTTCAATGGCTGGCTATTCTCTAGTTCTTTTTATAGGATGTGTCTCTTTTTTTCTTCTATAAAACATATGTCCTCTCTTAGTCTGCTGTCCCTACTCTCCCTTCTCCTCTCTCACCCCATCCCGGCCCCTCTGTCCTAATCCTAGAGCCTCATGTTGCTGTAGAGGACTAAGCCTGAGCTTATGCAGCAAGTCTCATTATTTTCTGTCATTAATGAAAAAATCTCAACTTCTTCCAGACAAGTGCTTTCCCAAGTTGCAGCTTTGAATTCTGTTTAAAATTCGAAACGATTTAGTCTGCTTTTTTAGCCTTTATCTCTCACCACCTTTATAGGGTTTTTGTACTCGTGTATTGACTGAATTATCTGAATAACTGTTAATTGATTTTCCTTTGTAGGTAATGTTCACAGGAGAGAATATACCTGTCCACCCACACGTGTATAGCAACGGTCACATCTGTCTATCTATTCTAACGGAAGATTGGTCGCCAGCCCTCTCAGTGCAATCAGTTTGTCTTAGCATTATCAGCATGTTGTCCAGCTGCAAAGAAAAGGTAATGCCGCAGTGCCTGAAGCATAAATACACTAGTTTATGCAAATGATGTGCTTGTTAAATGTTAAATCTAAATGCTTTTTGCTTTTCTGCAGAGACGACCGCCTGATAACTCCTTTTATGTAAGAACGTGTAACAAAAATCCAAAGAAAACAAAATGGTGGTATCATGGTGAGTATTTGCAACCTTAAACCTTCTCTTTCTTAGTTTGGGGATATTGTAAATACTATGGAATTTAAATAATATTTGTTTGCCTTCACAGATGATACATGCTAATGTACAAACTTTGTAATAACCGTAGAAGAAAGAAGTCCTACTGACCTACGTAAAGCACTTTTTAATCATTCAGTCTTTGAACTCTGACCTTTGACTGGAACAATGGACACCATGCGCTGGAGGCTCAAACACTGCATTTCCCCCCGTGGGCAGTTGGCTGCATGTTTTAGTCGGTTGTAAAATAGAAAACGAAAATAAAGGAACGTTTAAATGCACCCAAGATGGATCGTTTTTGGCAAAAAGGTCGTAATGCAGCGAACACGCAAAGGCGGATTTGTAGTGAGATAATTAGGATTCCTGTTTTCAGATTATTATTGTTACTTTTTTGTTTGTGTGTGGGTGCATTTTAAGGTCCTTGTGTTGTGCAATAATAACTGATGGATGCATGCTTGGGCCTACAAAGAGAAATCCAAATCTAATCGTCTTCTGGAAGGGATCTGACCATCAACACCCCAAGAAAATGCTTCATCTGTTTGTTTATTATTCTTATTATTATTATATGCACTGTGAAAGTATCTAGTTTAAAAAGGCACTATTAGTACGTTATTCCAAACTTGCAGTTGTACTGTAAGTAGTCCTCCACTTATCAGGTTTAAGGTTTTAGTTTGAAACCACTGTATCAAGAGTACACGCAGTTTTCTTCATCTTCCGAGGCAAAACCTGGTTGCAGTTCTTCCTGCTGTTGGACAGAATGTCGGTACAGATGGGAATAATACAGATATGACGATAGATCTTGTAGTCATCCGATGACCTCAGTGTACATCTCCTCGTAAAGGTGGGCTGAACTCGTGTAGTGTTCGCTAGTCCAGCCTTGAAGATGTGCAGCGGCCTCTCTTCCATTTAAAGAATGTCTGTAAGAGAACATTGTCGCATGATCCATTTTTATTTGTATGATACCTTTTTTTTTTAATTTCATGCTTTAATCTTCTAAAATGTTTGATTTTAAATGTCTTTTTTGTACTGTTTTATTTTTTTCGACTGGCTGATACTTTGAAAAGGGGGGTTGTTTTGATGGGTCAGTACGTTTTTGATTCTTTTTTTTCTCCGTATTTGTTATTTAATTTAAATCTTCATTTGATCTCCAGAGCGGCAATGAATGACGAAAAGGAGAGTCTTTTCTAGAAGTCATAAAGACGAGGCTTTTGTGATTCCCCCTGGTCAGAGTTTTGGCTCAGGTACTTTTTTCAATAAAGAGCTCACCTCTAAAAAGATACCTATCAGATATTTTGAATTTAACTATATTTTCACCAAAAGAGACTGTTATGTTGTAAACGTATAACACGTCTGAAACTATTGTACATAAGTCTTTAAATTGTTGGATGATGTGGAAGAACTTAGCAGAGGATGCATTTACTTTATAGCAGAATGATAATAGGAGTGCTTTATTTCATTGGAAGTTAGTCTGCATCTTTTTGCTAATTAGGATGTGTACAGTCAGCTACAAACATGTAAGTTGGTAAGAAAAAAAAAGTAGTTTTACAGTGGGGGTGCATGCAATTTTAAACCCTACTTTTTCTTATTGGCATCAAACATTGTGGCAACTTTTAGTCTTTCCATACCTTAGGTAATGTTTTATGGGATGGATCTTACAAAAGCTCACCTCCAAAGGCTGTGGTCATTTTTAGACTGTAATCACTCCATCCCTAAAGAAATGTTTATCGCCATCCAGTCAGAGATACTTGAATTTTCCATCTTGGGTTGTTTGTATTTACTTTTTCCAGGGTCTAGCTGAGTTTCTTGAATGAACTTGAGTGAATGTGATGATACTCTATACTGTAGAGGAGATTACCACAGCACACCGCTATCTCAAAAATACTATATTGATAACTTAAAGACATCTATTTAATCAATGTTTTTTTTTTTTATTAGCTTCATTGCAATGGGTCTAGTTAGCTGTCGCTGTGCTCGGAGGGAAAGACAGTGGGACTGAAACGATTGTGTAAATGCAGTCACAACAGCATCTGTGCAGAGACAAAAGGCCTTCATCCAATGGGCAGTAGATCAGAGGAGATTTGAAAAACTTGAGTGACTATGTTACAAGGGTTTGGATGTGATGTTTTTTTTTTTCTTAGGTTGCTTTTTTTCCCTTTTCAATGTGGTTTGAACTCTTAGCTTGCAGGTTGTTGTGAGTGATCAACACTAATGAGGGTGTGTTATTTATATTTGAAATTTTGTTCTGGGATGTGCAAGCTCCATGTAATAGGTGCCTGTTCATTTTCATAATCAATAATAAAAGCAAAGATTCACTTTTATTCAACCTTGGTTTGCACACTATGTGAATATGTCATTTCTGTGTCTGTTCTGTATCCTGTAATAGCCTTTTATATATTTTTCTTTCTAAAGAGATACACACTACTGCAAAACTCACACAGAAAATGCAAGTTTGAATGTGACTCACTGGGTCAATGGGTTTCATCAGATATTTTAAAAGTGAGGAATTCAGTCTGTCCACAAACGGTGGAGAACGCAATATGTGTGCTTGTTTGTGGAATTATCTGATGTTTGCCAGAAGTATCCACAAATATGCAAGTGGATAAAAACTGTAATGTGCAACTGAGATAATCTTCCAGAAGTAGTGGACGGGCCTACATGTCAATATCAACCATGTGAAATTACACCTTTTGTCATACCAGGGAGCCAAATGATGTAGTCTTCAGAAGTGTTTTTTAAAATTTGAATACAGGTGCAATAGATGTTGCCCTTTTTCTGAAAAAAGAAATTGTGTGACATACATAAGTGTGTGTGTGTTCATAAATTCTCTTACTCATCAATCTAATTTGATTCTATAGGTTTTGTAGCTTTATATGCAAAATTTGTGTCAAGCACAAATGAGCCATAAGTCCAATTTATGTCCTGTAAAATTCCAGATGTTTTACTGTATGAAAGAATCAGTAAGCCCATTTCATGTTAAGTCCACGTGCTTCATTCCTGATAGTAGTACATAGTTTTCTTTGTAAAGGAAAGTATACCATACATGTGTTTCTATGAAAGAGCCCACCAGTGGAAAAGTGGTTTAGTGGCACCCTCTATTGGCTATGCCACAGTAGTACCTGCCACATATCTGCAGGGTCTGTTGGTTTTGCACTTCATTGTATTTTAACTTGTGGCTCCCTGTTCCAAAAATTTAAGATTTACACAGGAATCTGTCTGCAGCTGTGACCCCAGAAACATCACCACCTGTCATCTTAGCAAGAACACCACCGTCCCCACTGTTCCTTGCACAAGGAGCTTGGTGACACTGAATCCAGTCTTGTGGTCTTGTGGTTTGTGAGACAGACAGTCCTCCACACCTCTTCCTTTGAGGTCTCCTGCTGAAAGGCTCTTGAGCCGAGGTTTTCTTATGGAAAAAAAGAATAAATAACAGCCGACCTTTTAAACTTAATAATCAACTTTATAATTAAGCTCACTGAATGGAAAGGTTTTCCCTAGGTCAAAGTATAGCAATTAAAACTTTATTTTCTAAGTTTCAAGCACAGAGTCTTATATTAAGTTTCATTGATACTTGTGCATAAAATGAAAATAAGTTTGTTAAATCAAACTAACCCGCCCTCTAAGCCCCCCTGTGCAGAAAACAAGTCTGAAAAGGTTAATTTTGCTTCTGAATCAAAAGTTACACTGTAGGCTCTGAGGAAGCGAACCAGGACTGAACCATTCGTGTGGCGGCGGGGGTGGCTGATTCATTCAGGATTCTCCGCAAACTCTAATGATACCGAGATAACGATTTGCATAATTTAACACCGAAGAAACGAACAGAACACAAACAGTATACATGAAATACTACAATGTTTTGTCATTTTCTTCTAGTGAGTAGTTTGTCTTTTTTGCCCACAAAAATAACGTGGTCTGTTCCCTCTTCCATCCAGTTCTCTTTAGTGTTTGCCAATGTTGGAGGTGTAACTGGGGTCTGGCCCTGGACAAAGGTAAAAAATACCCTAAAATATTTGTCCCTTTGTTGTCGGATAGTCACCGGGTTATTTGCCACGCTGTCGTCAGTCCGTGTATGATGTTGGGTGGACTGAAATCCCCCAGACTTTCGTGAAGGATGGGGCGGTATGGAGATGCTAGCAAGAGGGGTGCTCGGCCGATCAGCCATGATGAGCTTTAACCGGCTAAACTAGCGTAACTGGAGGCGGCTAGCTTGTATATATTCATCAGGAGAAATCACAGCGGCATATCCATGACAGCATGCGTGCTTGCACATTCTACTGGCGTGTTTTTAGGAGCTGACATTCGGGAGAAGCGCTTTTTTCTTGGTGGCAACGTTAGCTTCCTGCTAAGCTGGACACAGTCGAAGCTGTAATGTAGGTTCAGGGGTTGCAGACAACCCTGTAGCTCTGTCAGTCAACCCTAACGTTACAGCAACCTCCATATTCAACGAGCTGTAACAGACGACCATGCACAGAGGCTGCTGCTTTGCTCTGCATTTGTGCATGCTAGTGCGAGACAGTATAGAAAAGCAAGCAAGGTTTGTGACCCCCGAGAACCTCACGGGCAGGCAAGATGCATGGACAGGAAAAAACTTGATTGCATGCACTGAATAAAGGTCACACACCAGAGTGTAAAATGCATGTGATCTTGTGCATGTAGTCGATATCGGGTGTTCTATTGAAATGCAAACTGCTCTGTTTACTGTGCAGCCATGTCTCCAAACTGTATGGACAGGTGGCAGCTGTAATCATTGCAGGGTGAAGCCCATGAAAACAGTTGAATCTAAAAGCTGTCTTCATTGGCCTGTGTAATGTCTACAGCCTTGTTGTGTTAGATATACTATCTAAAGAAAAATAATCAGATTTTTGACAGTATGATCCATCATCAGAGTGTGCCAGATCCAAAGCTAGCATTTCATCAAGTGTCCAAGGGCAAGGCACTGAATTTCTCTCCACTCCAGGGGTTCAGTTCTGTGTCCAACCTTTTGCTCTGACCTCTGTGGGGACGTGAAAAGAATTTCCCTCATTTCCCTTCAGTGCCTGAGACACATTGATGTAAACCGGTAGTGGGGCCGTTTTGGGGAAGATGTTGTGATGTGATTTGTACCTTTTTAATTGAGTCTTTGCAATTATTTACATCTTCATCTTTTGTTGATGAAAAACACATGTTAGCATGTTATGTTTTTCGTATTGAATAGCCACAGACTGCAAACCGTGTGTAATCAGATTCATATAATGTTGCATGCATGCTTTCGAAGATAAAGAAGTTGAATATGTGTTTTGTTGACTCTCACTGCACTGTTGTGTCCACTCCACTGTTAATGTTAATGTCCATCTGCTGGATATAAGCCCATGTACTTCTCTTTAGTCCAAAATAAAATGCGATTGAACATCTATTGTCTTGTTCAGGCCACTATCACAGGATTCCTCCTTTTTCCGGAGAGTTTGGCAGCAGTAACATGAGCAAAGCTCCTTCAAATAAAGGTTCATTGTCTGGGTGTATTAGCTGCTTGTGGATCAGAATGTGAGATAGCCGAGGACTGCCCAGTTTCAAGTCTGTTCTCCAGGCTTAGGCCTCAGAAGTTGTCAAATGACAGTAAAGAGCTTTAAATTGTGCAAGAAGTAGTGTGGATGTATCTGTGCATGCATATGTAGACTTACGCACAAATGCTTAATGGTTTCTGTACATTATAATGTGCACTTCATTAGTGACTGACTTGTATTTTCTTTATGGTCAAACCACTCAGATTTTACACAGTACTCATCCATTTAAAGTCTTTATAATGGTCAGTGTGTACTTAACAAAGTTGAAAGTGGTTAACTGTGGCCTTGTTTCAGGAATAGAGCATGGCTCAAGTGAAAGTACAGACCCCAGCGCCCCTGGCTGGTCCTGGCCTCTCCCCCGGAGTTCCCCCGACGGCCATGGCCAGCCCAGGAACCCTGGGTCTGCAGCCCTCCGTCAACGGCACAGGCCCGGCCCCCACACCCGCCTGCCCTGCTCCTGCAGTCGGATATGGGGACGCCCCTGTGTCAGTCTCACCGCCAGGTAGGACACTAGCAGAACAGTTTCCCTTTTGGGGGAAATTAATTCTCATTTTGTGTTACATGTGGCCTTAATTATTATTCAGTTCATTTCTGTGATTCCCCCCCAAAAATGATGGATCGCTTACATTTCTTTAGCAGCTTTGGTTTAGAATTGTCATTGCTAATATAAGGAAGATGCAGTGTTTCAGTGTTGTTTGCACTGTACGGTTATTGTGTGAATATTGTAGAGCCGCAGTTGTCATGTATTCTCATATACAATGCCTTTAAAAAGTATTCACCCCCCTTGGATGTTTCACCCTTTTGTTGCTTTTATAGTGAAATTATGGTCATTATAATTTGGCTTTTTTGACAAGAATTTGCCCAAAAAAACCTTTAGTATCAAAATGAAAACAGATTTTTACAAAATAATGCCATTTAATTAAAATATGTAGTGTAAAATACGTGTTTATATATAAATATTCACCCCTGTTAAAGTGACCTAATTCAGCAGAGGCTCAGCTAGTTGATGCCAGCAGTGTCATGATTAGTGAAGTGGAGATCACCTGAGGGCAGTTGATGTGTGTCAGTTGATTGTAGTATAAAAACACCTGCGCCTGGGAGGTCCAGTCTCTGGTTCATCAGTATCCCTGCTACAATTGCAACATAAAGATAAAAGAACACTTTAAGCAACTCAGAGAAAAGATCATTGAAAAGTATAAATCAGGAGATGGTTGCAAAAAGATTTCCAACTAACTGGACATCCCACAGGGTTCAGTTAAATCCATCATTAAGAAATGGAAGGAGTATGGCACTTGTTTAATTCTGCCTAGAGCTGGCCTTCCTCACAAACTGAGTGACCGGACAAGAAGAAGACTGGAGAGGGAGGCCACCAAGACACCTATGACCACTCTGTAGGAGTTAAAAGCTTCAGTGGCTCAGATGGGAGAGACTGTAAATACAACAACTGTTGCCCAGGTTGTTCACCAGTCAAAGCTGCAAGGCATGTGGGAAACTCCAAGGTCAATTGGAAGAAGATTCTTTGGTCTGATGAGACAAAAATTGAGCTTTTTGGCCATCAGACTAGGCACTATGTTTAGCAAACACAAAACACTGCACATCGTCACAAACACACTATCTCCACCGTGAAGCACGGTGGTGGCAGCATCATGATGTGGGGATGCCTCTCAGCAGCAGGCACTGGAAAGCTTGTACAGGTAGAGGGGAACATGAGTGCTGAAAAATATCGCCAAATCCTGGAGGAAAATCTGACTAAGTCTGCTAGAGAACTACGACTTGGGAGAAGATTTATTTTCCAGCAAGACAACGACCCCAAGCATACAGAAATGGTTCAAAGACAGCAAGTTGAATGTTCTGGAGTGGCCAGGTCAAATCCTAGACCTCAATCCAATCGAAAATTTGTGGCTGGAAGTAGAAAAAAAAACTGTTCACGCCCTATCCTGAGCAACCTGACAGAGCTTGAGCTGTTTTGCAAGAAAGAATGAAGAAGAATAGCAGTGTCCAGATATGCAAGGCTGACTGAGACGTATCCGCACAGAATCAGGGCTGTGATTGCAGTCAAAGGTGTATCTACTAAATACTGACCTGAAGGGGGTGAATATTTATGCAGTCATTTACTTTACCTTATATATTTTTAATTAATTGACATTGTTTTGTAAAAATCTGTTTTCACTTTGATACTAAAGAGTTTTTTTTGTTTGTTTTTTCTTTTTGCAAATTCTTGTCAAAAAAGCCAAATTATATTGACCATGATTTTACGTATAAAAACAACCAAAGGGTGAAACATCCAAAGTGGGTAAATACTTTTTATAGGCATTGTATAAAATATGTTTAGGCAGTACTGATATTGATTCAAGCCATAAGGAAACATTTATGTAGACACCCTGTCTCAAGATTATAGCTGTGCTAGTCTATGGTAAAAATGTTGTCTTAAAATAAGCAATTAACTGGCTGATATAAATTCGTCCAGCTTCTCTTCTCTTCACTCCTATTGAGTCTCATAAACTAACCTACTAACCTAAATTCAAGAAAGTCTGAATGTAGATCATTAGACAGCAAGATACAGTAGATGTCAGACAGATCTAAACACACCTGAGCCACTTTGTGCATATAAAAATTGTGTTATACAGCATTTCTGACATATAACTGCTGCACAGCCTGCTTGCTTCATTAAGTGAATATCTTATGCCCTGTCAAATTATATAGTTCAACATTAAAACCTGCTAATTATTCATGCATATATTTCTGTCTTTCCTCCAGTTAGCATATTGCTCACTATATCACGTTGTGCCTTGCTCTGTTTTAGGCCCGCCCCAGGAGAACATGGCAAACCCTAAAGAGAAAACTCCAATGTGTTTGGTGAATGAGTTAGCCCGTTTCAACAGGATCCAACCACAGTACAAGCTCCTCAATGAGAGAGGTCCTGCACATGCTAAGGTAAGGTGCTGGGACAGGAGTGTGTGCCGAAAAACACATTTTTCAGAATTGATGCTCAGATGTCTACATGAAATAATAATCTACAAATGTCAGTAGAGATCCTCATATTTCTTAAGCTGTTCAGTTTCATGCTTGTTCTTGCTCAATACATGTGTGTGTATGTGTGTAAAGCATATGATTCTTATTTTTTTTATTTTTGTAAATGTTTATTGGTCATGCTAATTACATCCAATTCCTACCATATGGGCTCTCGAGGGATGATGGTAAGAAATGTAGTCGCTGTTGGGTAACATCTTCCCCTCTGGGTGTCACTGTTCCAGATCTTCACAGTGCAGCTGACCCTCGGGGAGCAGGTGTGGGAGGCAGAGGGCACCAGCATTAAAAAGGCCCAGCACTCCACAGCTGCCAAGGCGCTGGCTGAGAGTGTCCTTCCCAGGCCAGCGCCCCGCTCCCCTAAAGTTGACGTCAACAGCAACCCAGGTACGGCAACCACGACAAAGTCTCATTATACTGTCAACAAAGAATGCACATGTGAAGGATTACCACTTGTTACTGAAGTGATATGCCTAGAATAGCATTTTTTCAGTTTTAATTGAGAAATATTGATCTGGAAAAAGCTGACACACAAAATAATGCGTGTTTTTCATCAGCATTATTCTCAATGTTGGGAAGTGCTTTTTATCAACAGTATTATATCCAGAAAGTACACATAGCCCATTCTGCATGTACTTATCCATGTCAAATGAATGTTTAATACTTTTAATGCTATGCCTCAACTAGCTGCTGCAGCAGCAGAAAGCTGATTCTGGCTATTTTTTACCTTTGCATCTATATTGCATTTAGTTCTACTGTAGCTGGTTAAAACAGGTTTACCCTGTTTGTTGTGGGTTAAAACATTTTTCAAAAATGTCTGCAATGTCTTTTTGCGTACCTCTTTCTGCAGTACTTTTTAGCCTAATCTAGAGTGCATGCCTTTACACTTTTAATGAGTAACTTACTATGCTTTATGCCAAAAAACTGTAGAACTAACTCTTTGTTGTTGGACTAGTGTCCACTAGTGGTCATTTATTTCTGGAGCAAAGTGCAGCTTTGAAATGGATGGTATTGAATTGTAGGGAGATGGAGAGGGCTCAAATGTTAATTCACAGAACACGCTTTGCATTGGGACAACTCTACTTTCATGTGCACATATAATCATGATGTAGTGTTCTAAGGGAAAGGGATAACTTTTGACAAAGCATTGTGATCCTTGAAATGCCTTTCTGTCTTCATTGTTAGTGGAATGTTTCAGTATTTTGGTTTTGCATGTCAACGAGTTAAGCTTAAAGGTGTAGCCCCAAACCACTGGACATATTTAAATAATCCATGTTCAGAACAAGGCCCGTACAGACCCCTCTCAGTAAATCCTAAGGGCAAGCGTATGTTTTATCTCTGGCCAAACTAATACCGGTAGCCTTGTCTTACCTCATCTGCCCACTGTGGCGTTGTAGTAGTAAAAGACTTCATTGCCAGCTCTTAATGAGATTAAGAAAGTCCTGTGATGGGTTATGCAACACCAGTGGGGGACATGTGGGATTAATATCAGGAAGGTAGGAAGGCTGGACAATTTTAGGGTAGATTGCAGACATTCACAGTTTTACATGGCGTATATTGTTAGGTTACACAGTACGGCTTTCCATCTGTGTGTTTTCTAATATTTGATGTTCTCTGTTTAAAACTCCTGAAAGATTACTTTTGTGATTTTAAAATATTCATTTGCTTATGTCAAAAAGCACAGATATGTCCGTTATTTTAGCAGCTCATTGTGGTTCTATGTTTATTAAAAACTTTTCATCATCTTGTTTTAAATTTTCTGTTCTTGCCTTTGGACACTCACACACACAGGCAGTATAACACCCACAGTGGAGCTGAATGGTCTGGCCATGAAGAGGGGGGAGCCAGCTATCTACAGGCCTTTGGATCCCAAGCCCATGCCCAACTACAGAGCTAATTACAACTTCAGAGGGATGTTTAACCAAAGGTGAGCACCCAAAACGGAACTGACCCAGTTGCCTTAACTGTACTTCAGTTTTTACAGCTATGTAGTGACACTGATTTTTTTGTCCCAGCCATTGAGATAAGATTTAGTAATTCTTAATAATCTAGAAGACTACCCCACTGTAAAAATCACCGTTTTGTGACTGATTGATGAAAGGAACCTCTGTCCCAAGCTTGTGCAGCATGTCAGTGCTAAGGTGGATATTGCTGAAAATGGTTTGCATGTGCAACAGGTCATTTTAGTTAAGATAGTGAAAAACAGTAGTAAAAAAAAGGTCATACTCACCTGTGTTTCAGTTGAAGAACAACTTTTATTTTTGCTTGGTGTCTTCCTTAGAGTTTTTTTGATAAATGCACATAACAATAGGATTTACTCGCTGATTATTTTGTAGCAGCTTTATTTTCCCAGTCCACATTAGAAAGAGAGATTTCAGTTTTTGGATTACCTACCTTTGCAAAAGGTTGTTTTTGGTGGTTAAGAAACTGAGGCTCAGTTTGGATGGCAGATAACTAATATGCAGAGGAACGGATGAGATCCGCCAGCCTAGCGTGGACGTAGTCTTGATATATTTCGGATGACCTCGGACAGCGTTGTTTCTTTGATCCCACTGGCTCAGATGTGTGTCAGACATGGCTTTCCACTCCATATGTTTTCTAAACTGATGAATGTGGTGCCCTCACGGGTTCCCATTGCACTCCGTCTCTGTCACCTTTCCTTGGTTCTTTCTTCTTTGCTGGAGCCATCCAGCCATTTCCAAAACTCCATAAAAATGCCACAGAGGCGCAATTAATGATCTCCTCTCCCTCAGTGAAGGAATGTTATTTAGTCCTGTGTATTTGTCGAGCTGGATGCCACCAAATCCAGGTATCCTTTATATTCTCGGTTAAGAAAAGCAGAGTGCCTTTTTGTCGTCATCAACCAAGAAGGGTAGAAAAAAGTACATTGTAAATGGTGTGTTTGTTTCCAATGTTTTTGACAGGGCCTAAACAGTGCGTTTATTATATATGCTTAAAGTTTTATCCCACAGCTTTATCCTTTGTGATAATTGTACTGAAAAGTCAGCTTAATATAAATATTATTTTATGGTGTTATTAGCATTCTAAATATTTTATTCAGTATGGAGATTAGTTGACATGTAGTTGTGCTTACAACTTAACAGAAGTTGAGTTATGCAGCTCCAGAGGACACACTGTCCCTGAAACATGGCAACTTTGATAAAGCCAGTATTCATCTAGGTTTGTTTGACATGCTTCTAGTCATTTTCAGGACACACTGTGACTCCCTCCAGATGGCAGTGTTTCCTCATTTTTCAGGTCCAATATCGCTGCTCTCCAAAGGTGACTGAGCACCCATTTTGTAACCTGTAAGTTGGGAATGTGGTAAATTTATGTGGGATCTAATACATCAGGATATTTGCCTTGGATTCTGTAGGATTTAAATGCAGAGTTTTCATTATTAAGGCACTAAACGCAGCAATGAACACATATGTCTGTTTTGCTTTTTGCATCAACTTTGGCTCATTGAGGTCCTATGGTAAGGTCTTCTGATGCCAAATGTGTGCAATTTATCTTTAAAATGTGGATACGTTAACAGAAAAATGTCAGTCAATCAGTTGCAGTGTTGGGTAACTGAGTGTAGTCAGCAGACAGTCTAGCATCTGGCTCACATCTTCTACTATTTGATCCACGCAGGAACAAACAGGGGGTGAAAGATAAATGTCTTTGGGGTAGAGGGGAAAATCTGTTTTCCAGCATCTGTCTGTCAATGTCATATGTCACAGTGATGTGTTTCTAAGAGACAGGCATTTGCTGTTCCTCATGGTCTGCTTTGTTTTCTTATGCCACTTTGTAAGGGAGACAGAGAGAGGCTTAGAGGATGTGTGTGTCTGAAACAGAAAAGACATAAGAAAAGACATATATTATCTCAAGGTCACTTATGTTTTCAAGAGGTCTCCTTCTTTCAGTGTAGTCGAGACCTGGATTAATGAAAGTGAGACCTTCTGAATATGAATTCTCTTAATCAGGTGACTGACTATGTGGCGGAGTGACAGGCCATATTCACAATCCGTCAGCTAAATGATGCTGCAGGGAAACGAAGGTTTCCACATGCCCATGTCCTTACCTATTATGATGAATAAGAGTGATCCAGAGTCATGTTGATGGAAAATCTGACCATTAAAAGGGCAGCCTGGCTCTGATCCATCAGCGCTCTAATCACCACCAAGACCAGTATTGATTCATTCAGAAAGTGCCCTGATGAGGAAATACAGCGATAATATGAAATGTGCATTTATCAGCGTCTTAATGAATCTTATTTATGGCGAAGGATCTGTGCATAATCCCTTACCATCCAAGTCCATGTTTAAATCAGCGATTCATCTCTGTTATCATGCAGACGTGACCACACCATTGTTCATTCTCCGCGAACAATGGTCAGTTACTGAGTTGTTATGAGACATGTGTGGAAATGCAGCCCAAATGATTAACACAAGTGATCACTGAATCAGGAAAATATTTGTGTTATCAGGAAATCTGGTTACATCAACCGTTTTCATGGACAGTCCCTAACTCCTGTGTTATCATTGGAACACCTGATTCCAATGAGTCATACTGGGCTCCTCCAGTTTATCCACGGCGCTCCCAGCTTTCCTCCTGCTGCTCTGATCTCAAGGGGGCGGGGGCGCCTGCATCCTGCATTCTGTCAGAGTTGGAATTTGGATAGGACTTTCCCTGTTAGAGCAAAGCTGAGCAGTCTGAAGCCGCCCACCTCCTCCCAGTCCTCATTTGGTTATGACAGTAACATTATGTCGGCTGGAAGAACAGTGGGTTGAAAGACAGGGGGTGCGTTGCTCTGTGACATTTCCTCCTGTGATAATGTTCAGATACTGAACTGGCCGTTACTGCTTTCTCTGTAGGAAATAGAGAGGAAGAATGGGTCACCTGTGCTGTGGTGAATCAATTGCCTGCATTATGTTGTGTTGGCCAGTGTTGAATTTGATCCCAGTAGGATAGAATAAATAGAGCTCTTATTTTTGCTTTTGCACCTGCACTATTTACACCTGCGGTTAATATTTTTATATTAACTGTGAAAAACATTACTGCTTGTTATGTGTAATGTTTCTCTTGCAATGACGAACCCACATAGAATTATTACCTGACTCTGCAGTTCCCTTACAGCTCTATGCATCATTTTCGCCAGCTTCCAGCTCACTGGAAAGGATTGTGGTTTTGCTGCTTTGTTTCAGAGTCTTTGTTCGTATTGACCTTGTTTCCAGGCACTTATTTTCAGTGGAAAAACTCTGATGCACCCACTGCATATGACCAGGCACCAAAAGGCAGAGAACATTAGATGACTAGCTGGTGAGCATTTAGCGCAAGATGAAGATGAAAGTGAATGTTTGAGTTACATTCACCACATGGTCAGAAACACGACTCAGTGTCTGTGTCTATCTACTAAATAGGCAACTTGCTAAGAAGTTAGCCCCGTGGTAAATGTTCACACTTATATTGCACTTTTTAAAAAACCTTTGCACCTTGAAATGTGTTTTTTAGTCACACACACACCAATGGTTGCAGACCCGCCATGCAACACACTAGCCTCCCATTGGCCAGCCTTGCTCTTCCCAGAGAATCTTTACCACCTGAGCCACAGCTGTTGTATAAGTTGCAATGTTTGGTGCAATGATGAGCACTGTTGCCACACAGCAAGAAGGTTGTGGGTTCAAACCTGCTGGCTGACTGGGGTCTTTCTGTGTGGAGTTTGCATGTTCCTCCTGTGCCTCCCGCCTCAGAGTTCAATGTGCATGGTTGTTTTTCTCATTGAGTGAGCCCTGCAATGAACTGGCGACCAGTCCAGCGCGTACCTTACCTCTCGCTCAATGTCAGCTCCCCTTGACTCTTTGATAAAGTGGGTATAGCTAATGGATGGATGGGCAATTTGTTTGTGGTGTTGTGTTGCCTCTAGTGGTGAAGAAAGCAATTATTGCAGACTGCAAAGTAATAAATCTAGGATCTGTCACTGGTTAAAGCTAGGATGCTTGATTAAAAATTAATTAAATTTACAGACACTGTCAGTATCGCAAACACTGCTTAAAAATTAATGGTCTTTTCCACTTGGTCTGTGGGATTATACTTATTTAACAACTCAATTGTATTTTCTCTCCAGTATTAAGACACTGATATTACCACAAGTATTTTATGAGCAGTTCTTACTTCTGAGCACTCTATCTACAGTGTCAGCCACTTTTGGAGGCATTTTGACATTCACTTCAATCTAACATGCTTCTCTTTACATGTACTAGGTATTTTTGAATAATAAAGAGGTAAAGCTGTCAATGATTAAATGATAGCAGCTCATTATTTCATCACCAACAGAAATAAAAAAAAAATAGCAGTAAATACATGAAAGTAGTTGAGCCCATGTCTGTTGATCATTGCACATATTGTGTTAAATGCATTACAGCTGTGTTCAGTACTTGCCTTATGGCTATATAACAGCGTCCTTGCAAAATCAATGTCATCCCTATAGATGCCTTGATGAGGAATGTGTGTGTACATGAGTGCACTCTCATGTAAGAAATATAAAGAGACAGTTGCGATGGAGAGATACTTATCCTTGAAAAATGAATACCCTTCTCATGCCTTCAGGAGATCAGCAGAACATCAAACAGCAGAGACAGCAGCACAGACACAGACAAGACAAGAGAACACACAGATACACAGGTGTACTTTGTCATCTACATCTCTAATTGGGCCAGCCTGGCCCTCTGAAAAGGCAAATCTGCCCATGAGCGCTTTTCTATATTCCACATTTCCTCTCATCTCTTCCTATTGAAGGTATCATATATCCTCTGAGGTCCTCCTCGCACACGCAGTCATCTTTTTTCCTCACTCACTTTCTCCTACTTAGGTTTAATTTTTTATATAGCTCACTAGCCTGTTAGGCTTTGCTGTCTGCTACGGCCTAATCGGGACGCTGTGTGCTCTTTCGTCCACTCAGGCATTCCATAGATATGATTTTCCTTATCCGTCCCATCATTACAGCTGCCCCAAAATGAAAGGGAGCTGCCAAAGCCCACACTGTAGAGACATCAGAGGAATTTATCTTACATATGTATATATATATTGCATATCTGTGTAAATCATTAAATCAAATACAGGCTATATAGAGAATACATAAATTACATTGAGCAACATGCCAGAACAAAGGATTATATGTCCTAATTGTACAAATGGGTGTAAACTCATAAAGCAGTGTTTTATTGAAGAGACTGGGGGTGGAGGAGTAGAATTCGGGTCCAACATAAACAAATGCTTGGAATGATTTGTGTTGAACAGACTCAGTGACACAGAAGTCTAGCCTCTCCTTTCATCTCTCCTCCTCTGAGTCGTGTTTCATGTTTGTTTATCTCTGTGTCTCTTCCTCTCCTCTTTTGCCTTGAATTTAAAAATGAACCCGAGACCACAATGTCAGTAGAAGCACCTTTGGTAATGCTGCCTTTCAGTATGTTTGGCAGGGTGTGTCAGATGACTAAGTAGACTTCTTCTTCACAAGAACTCTCATTTGTATATTTTTTACAACAACAGACCACTTTCTTGGATCTCTTGCCAGAAAATTGAACGCTTCTTTTTCTGCTGCATTCAAAGCGATTCCTTTTACCTCCTGGGTAGCTGTGCAGTATCAGTGTTCAGTAGTCAAGAAAAAGGGTTGATGTTTCTGTTTGTTGAGTCTTGTAGATTGCCCTCTTTTTAGGGCAGTAGACACCAGCACCACATGACGCGCATCATAACATCTGCACCCATTGTTGGCGTGGATCATCACGGGTTGCTGCACATCAACTCGTCTGGACTCACCACTGTCCTACTTTCCAGTGTTATTGTGCATTAACATTGGAGAACAGCAGCAATTTCATTACATTCACCCATTTATGCAAACACCTTTCTACTTACTCTGTGATGTACCTCCTTGACAATCTCCAGAGATACTCACATAGTGGTTTGTGATCCCATTTGGACTGTTGGGATCATCCTTTATGTGTTGCCACCAGGATAAAGATGCATAAAATGTAACACTGGCAAATTGTACTAAATGTTTCGGTATCATTGGAAAGAAAAAACTGAGTCAACTCCCATCAAATTACAGTCCAAGATTACAGTCAGGTATTTGTAAGAGTCTATCCTAGCCTCGGTTCCTGTAACTGGACGACAGGTTCCTTTTTCTGGGACAACAGATTCTGAAGTTTTAACCACATTTTGAATTCAGTCCACATCACTCTGCTGTGGTTGGATGTGTCACTGGAAGATATGATGAGGAACACAGAAATATCATAAATCTATTACCAATTTAGACTTTGTGAGCTCTGGTTTTAATCAAACCATTAGCAGAAACGCTGTTGGAATACGCATCTACCTCTTTGAGGACCTGTCATCTTGCATCATTATAATTTTCCTCAGAGCAGGGAAAAGTCAAAACAAAGTTTGTTCTGTTCAGCGATGCTGCATTTCTTCTTTGGTGGTCCTACCAGTTGAGAGCTCGCGAGGAAATAGTGGAATCAGAGAGAGAAATCTGCGTTTTTACATCCTGCACATTAATTAGTGCTGTGTTGTTCTCAGCAGAAGCAAACCACACTTCAGCTCAGAAATCCACAGATTTAAGGACATGTCAGTGTGGTAGTTTGAAGAGCATTGTTTTCACCTGTCTGAAAGAATCAAAGAGGGGTAAGGGATAAGGAGAAATGAGCCAGATGAGCCAGAATGTGCCCTTTCTTGATGAATTAACTAGGTACCTGTAAGCTGTTCCGAGAAAATTATACTGTTTAAACAATTTACTATATGTGTATAACATATGTACTTTCATCCCTGATGCACATTCAATCAGACAATTTTTGGCAGGACTAAATAGTGAAATAGGTGACATATTACTCCAGAGATATTAATTTAAAAACACAAAGGAAAATCATTTGCAGGCACATTGGCTTGCATAGAATCCATCTCAGAACATTCTGGCCTTGAGAAATTCATAGTGTTCCTTTTCAGAAAATGGCACAGGAGAATTTGGATTTTTTTTTAAACTAAGCAATTAGTCTTTCCCTCTTAATGACAATGAACATAAAACAGCAGGTCACAATGTAATATTCTTAATGAGGACAGAAGGCTCTGATTTTAGACTGATCCTCAGCCAGCCATTCCTCTCAGTCAGCCAAGTCGTAACAGTTGGCACTAAAAGGGCACGAGGGTTAAGAAGTGTTTTTTCACTATGTCACATAAATGCACACATGGTGTAATTGGTTTGCGCACGTTGGCAAGTCTTCTATTACTCACTGATATTTTTCTGTGTTTAAAAAGTTTTTCACGCAATGCCTGTTTTCAGTCAGATAATTAAAGAATAGACTATTTTCCAGTGGTTGCTTTTATTACTAGCATAATGAAATCAAGCCTTGGTTTTTTCCCCAAGCCCATTAATATTTTTTCTCATAGCATGCTACCTGTCAGTTACAGTACTAAAGGTCTATCGTGTTTGGAAACAATACTTGACGCACCGCTGGGAACCAGCAATAAAGTCAGACAAGAGAACGGTCAGGAGACCTAAGCAGGGTTCTGATTTGTCATGAGCCAGGTATGGAAGGAGGGCACCAGGACGGCACACTGATCACAGAGCTCTCACACAGAGAGCTATAATCTCTTGTACAAAATGAAAACCACAACAAACAGTAAAAACAATGAACACTATCAGTTTGGACAGTTTAATTAAAGTGAAGTCTTTAAGTAATAAAAACTTTGTTTTAAGGGCTGTCTCCATGTTATACTCGATCGACATCTGGTGTCGGCACAGACAGTGATTCGACTGTCTGCAGCAATATAAGGAAGTAAATAGGTTGCGGCCATGGTGAGCTTCAATGAAAACCCACAGAATTTTATGGTTTGGTTGCATTGCAATAAGGAATAAAAGTCATTAGTGACAGTTTAAAGGCTTTGTTGATCCTATATACTCTTGATTTCACCTTTTTGCATATTGGCCAAGTGTATACTATTATATTGTATTTTTGCCAATATGCTGGTATTTTTGGCATTTTGAGTGATTACAGATACTGAAATATACACATATATCAGTATATACATATTTTTTCTACCTACAGAGAGCATCAAGTGTCTCCTGTACTGTAATTGACATGTAGTTATACCTAATGTTATTGTGATGGCCCACTGAAAGGTGTAGACCTAAAATACTATGTTTTTTTAAAAGCACATATAAACCACCAAAATAAATATTTCAACTTGCACATAAAGATGCCATATTTACTTTTTATATACCATTTTTACATAATGTTTTCACACAAAACCTAAAGGCATTATCTGACACAGTGTTCACTCTGTGTTGATATTTCATTTTGAAGCCTTCATGGGCCGGTACTAATGATGCTACGGATATCATTGTGCATCAGTAGTTTTTATCTCAAAGTGCCACCACAAAATTTATATTCAGAATTCTCCAACATGGATGATTTGACAATTAAAGAACCATTTGAATCCTTTGCCTCTGCAGTGAATGAGTGTATCTCTGTGTAACAGTCGCCTTGGGGGACATCTGACTGAATAATGCTCATTGTGGCTTCTCCGAGACCGCCACAGATCTCACACACATGCTTTCTCATTTCTCTCATTATCACTTTAATCTCTTTGAACTTTCAGTCTGTTTACTTTATCTCTACAAACATCTGTTTTAAGCTACAATTTCAAAACTGTCAACCAAAAGCATATTTTTTTCATGTAGTTAGATTCTTTATACAATTGAATGCATGTTAATCACATTTTTGTGTTTTATGTAAACCACTGGTTATCTTTTCATGTATAGGATCTTGGTGTATACATGTGCCAATGACGTAACAGTCATGGAACTAATCTTTTAACCTTCTAAAGTAAAAAGATCTCATAATAGCACAAAAGTAACGGCCAACACAACTAAAGACAAGTATATATAGACGCAGATTTGGTTCCATTGTGTTCATGTTGTATCCCAAGTAAACCAAAAAATATGAATCAATTTGTCCCTTCTACAATTCGTTTAGATACATTGCCAACAATAGAAATGGTTGCAAGAAAATTCACAATGATGTAGCCTACAAATGATGTTTATGTGCAGTAAAGAAATTCAACATTTGCGGGTTGAAACAATGACCACTTTTCTTTTTGTGTTTCATATACAAGGGCTGCTAAAATCAGGCTTAACGAGCAATTAGGGCCAAAGAAATCATTTTATTTGAAACCGCTGCTCCTCCATCACATTGGATCAGGTTCTCTCATGTGGATTAGTGGTTTGTAACCTCAGACATGGTCCAAGGAACTTTAAATACACCCCCCCTCCAACACCATGACATTGGTGTTTTGAGCGCTGTGTTTACTTGACTACATGGGATGTTTTCTCACACCACTATGTATTCTCTACATGTGCTGTTGCGTGAGGCTGAAGCAAAGGAGAGCAATCAATGATGGACACAGGGAATGAAGTATGGAAGTTGGGAGGGAGAGAAAAAACAAGTAAAGGTCTGGCAGGAGATTGGAAGAAAGTGCAGCTGGTGGAGGAGTGAGCCTGTCCAAGTTTTTGCTCTTTTTTTTTTTTCTCCCCAGATCTCTGTCACCCTTTTGCTCCCAGCACAGTCCCATCCCCTTTGCAAGGCTCTGTGTGAGTGTGTGTGTGGTTGCGGGTTCATACATACAGCTATTTACAGCCAGTTTGCATGTGTGGCCAGTAGATGTCTTTTCGGTCAAGCTCAGTGACGCTGGAAGACAAGTAGGCCAGTACATTCCCTCATTCATGTGCTGTTATTTGTCTGTGTGTGGCTGGCCCAGTTTTGTCTCTCTGCTGCTCTTTGCTGTAGCAAAATCCATATGTTTTTTTGCAATCTACAAACCGCGAGGATGCTTTAGTTACCTAAGGGCTACTGTTAGTTGGTGTGAAGTAAATGGTTTTTAATTAATTGCTTTTGTTAAAGGTCTGCACTTCCAGTGTTCCAGTTAATTAAAAAGAAATTCTCCACCAAATAGAATTAAATGTTTTGAACCAGATAATTCAGTGACAGTGAAATGTGGGCATGTACACGAAGCAAACACCTTATAATGAAGCAGAGGCTCCATTTACTCTCAAACAGCCTCCATATTATACATATTTATGTGAATTTTCTGGTCCCTATTGACATGATTGCATCTCATAATTTTTGCAGATTTGTCAGCAGCACATTCATGCTGTGAATCTTGCATTCTATTATGTCCCAAATGTATTCTTTCAGATTTAGATCTGATTACTTTGGAGACCACTGAAGTGCATCAAAACTCATTGCTGTTTTAATGAAACCACTTTGTGATGGCTTTTGCTTTTGAGCCATAGTACAATATCACAGAAGTAGCCAATAGAAGGTGGAAAACTGGATGCACATGGCCAGCAACAATACTCCGATACGCTTTGGCATTCAAACCATGATTGAGTGCCATTAGGGGCCCAAAATTGGCCAAGAAAAACATTCCGCACGCCACAACAGCACCACTGCTAGCCTGGACTGGACGCTGTGCAGGTTTTTAAATTCTGATCGTATCTTATTCTGATCCTCCAGCATGAACAGAAATCAAGATTCAGCAGACCATGGTACGTTTTTCCAGTTTTTCTTGAGGCCAGTTTTGGTGAGTGTGTGGCCGCTGCAACCTCAGATTGCTGTTCTTGGCTGACAGGCGTGGAACCTGACGTGGTCTTCTGCTGTTGTACCCCATCTGCCTCAGGTTTCAACATGTTGTGCATTCTACTCACCACTGTGTAAAGAGTGGTTTTCTCTCATCAACATGGCGTTTCGGTATATAGGACTGCAGCTCGTTGATATTCTTTTTTGGTTTCCACCTTGTGCAAAGTAAGCTCTAGAGAATATTCCCATGAGATCAAGCGTTAAAGAAATATTTAAATCAACCTGTCTGGTTCTGGGGAAGAAGTCACTGAGGTCACATCGTTCTCTCATCTGATGTTCGATGGGAACATTACTGAAGCTCTTCATCAAAATCTGCAGGGTTTTATGCATAGCACTGCTGCCACATGATTATGTAATATCCTCTTTGGATAATTGTATGAATGTACAGGTATTAATAATAAAGTGCTCGATGAGTGGTTATATAGGCATCAGTATGTCAAAATATACTGATGGAAATCCATTGTCAATTCTCAGACTGTTTCACCTTCTTGGATGCGGATGATTTATGAACTAACTGCACTGAAGTTAATATAAACATTGCAAATACTTATGTGATGTTTGTTATACTGTGTGATTTTGGGCTGCTCCTAATGAAAGTTGACATTTTTTGAGAGAAAGGTGGTAAAATATGTTCTCTGTGTCAAAAACTGTGGTCTTAGCAGTTCACCAACAGCCGATTAGGAGATTCTGTGGCAAAGACGACGGATTTTTGGTAAAAATTTTGTCTGTCAAACTGTGGGACTGGAAGCCCACAATGTTAATGTTACTGACGCTAAGTTTTTCATACCAGCTAATCAGTACATGACACCCTACTGGCTACTTTCACACTTTTTTTATTGCTGCCTTCTTTTCCCTGATCATGGCCAGCTCCACACTTTCTTCATCCTCCTTCAATGATTTTACAATACGGGGAAGTAGTAAGCAGTGCAGTGATCAAAGCTTGTTAATTGTTGTTCTACATTTTTAGATTTAAGGTTTTTATTTTTATTGTAAATAACAAGAAGAGTACATTTACAGAACCTCTCAAAACCATAGCACCAGTGACTGATAAATATAGACAAGGAAATATTCCCACCTTTACTATAAATGCAAGATCCCATTCACACATACCCCCTTTCCACCAAGAAGAACCAGGTGCTAGTTCGGTGCTGGTGCTTAGTTTGTTCAAATCTCGTTACTTCTAAAAACCTGTCTGCTATTCCATTGGCAAGGAGGCAAGTTGGAGCCACGTCATTGTGTCACCGTAAAATGACTACGCTTTATCGATTACATAGCAGTTAAATAAGCACAATAAGTTGATGATAGTATCTATGTTTAACTTTAGAGAAGGTCTTAAGGCTGTTTGCGAGGCGAAGGTCGCCTGTTGCCTGGGCACATCCGCGATCGTGCTACTGATGGAACACAATTGTAGCCGATTTCAGTGCACAGCAGTGTGTGCAAAACTTCCATGTGTCCTGGTAGTCATTTCAATACATCTGTGACTGGACCGGGGACGTCCTGGCAAAAAAGGAAACAAATTACAGCTTGTGCGTCCCTTTCAACTGTTGATTGTTGGTCACAATAAGCCCGCCCCCAGCCCCTGACGTACTCGGTGCTTAGCTTTGACCCAGCTATGAGTTGGTGCTTGCTAAGCACCAGTTTTTAGCACCAGAGGCCGGTGCTTACATAGTGGAAACATAAAGAACTGGTGCAAAGTCAGGCCCTCTCTCTAAACTAGCACTGGAGCCAGCTCGGTGGAAAAGGGATAAGAGTGAGCACTTCCAAATTTAATTATATTGTTGTGCTACATTTTTAAATCACTTAAGTGCACATAGATGATGGTAGTTGGTAAAACTTTGTAGTTTGCATTTGTTTTTTCTCTTCATGTTTACATCATAACTCTACAAATTAGGCCTTCATCGAATCATCTCATGTACATTATTGACAATGTGTTGCACTGACTGAAACAAATATCCAGCAAGACTTTACTGGAAACCTTATGATATAGCTGTTATTGCACAGTATGTAGGCAACTTAATAATATGACCTGCTGCCAATATCAACAGTCTCGCCTTATTTAATGAATATCGTATATTTAATGACACGTAACCTGAAAAATAAAGTCAAGATAAAACAGCTATGGGAATAATAAGGCACGCCCATGTTACATTTTTCCTAAATACCTTCACAGCTTGCGGTACTCGGCCATGTGAGTGTAGTATTTATCTGAGCATGTGAATATTGATCTGATCTAACTGACGTCACTCTGTGTAATATATATGACTCACATACTTTGGAAACTAGCGGCTGTATGTGATGCTGTGAATGTAAATATCCTGCAAAAATAATAAAAGCATCATGGTAGAGGATTAGAGACGAGCTGTTCAGTTTAAGAAGAAGTGTAACACACAGTTGCAGTAAGAGAAAATCAGTTCTTTTCTACACAAGCATTTAGAATAGTTTTGCGTGTCACTGAAGAAAATAGTTTCCAGCTGAAATGTCACGCTGTCATTTATAGTAATAATTGCAATACCAAATCTCCCATTTCCCAGTTAGGCTGTGTGTGGGCTTATAAACACTTGGATCTGAGTATGTGTCTATCTCTCTGTGTGCTCACGCATAAGTCTTTGAATGATTAAGATGAAACGGTAACCTTCGCTAACATGGCTCACATTAAAGAGAGCTGCAGGGAAGGTTCTGCCTTCAAAGTCAAATTCATTACTCACTGCTAAATGTTGATGAGTTATCATTTGATTGAGTTGCGGCATCAGTCGTTCTCTTCTTTGAGTCATACCAGATCCACACATACACACACTTGCGTCATCACACAGACACAATGATGCTTTTTTGGACGATTTTTCCCTTTGAGCAGTCTCCACACCCTCCCTACAGGGGACCTGGTCCAATTACCTCTGTGTAGTAATAATGGTAATAATACCAGGAGTAAGAACTGATAACACATAATAGGCAGCTCCAGCTAGCATGTGGTGATTTTTATACTGGCTACGGAGCACTAATGTGATTTTCCAGCCTTTTTGTCTACGTGATTTTGATGTGTGTATGTGTGCTCGCCTGGGTTCTTGGCTTACTTGCTTGTGTGTAAGCCACTACTTTCCCACGTTGTGGAGTTGGGTCTCCCACAGGCCTCCCTCCATGTCTCTTTCTCTCTCTCTACTCTCTTTCTTTCCTTCCCCTTTTCCTCACTCCTTCAGTCTCCCTCCTCTTTCTCTTTCTTATCCCTCTTTCTCTTCCTCTCTGCACCTGTACTCAGCGCTCCAGCCCCAGCTGCTCCCATCTCGGCTCAGCGCTGTTGGCCGGAGCCCATGTTGCACTTGGCATGTCCTCTGAGACCCTGGGGCCACACTTGACGTGCGAGGGCCAGGCAGGCCCCCGCCCAGGGACGGCTCCCGTGGCCAGGAGTTGAGAGCAGACGGATGAGAGGAGGGCTGTGGGCTGGAGAAAGACCTGCTGGTATTCTGGGAGTAATACGCTGACTCATTGTTAGGCCTGCTGAGCGGGATGTTGAGGAAAGACACGAGGAGAGTCGGAAGAGGGGAGGAGATGTTCAGAAAAATGACGAATGTGTTGTAAAGGGTTATTTTGTAATAGTTACTGTTTGTAAAACAGCAGTATCTTTGGTATTTGTGTAAAAAATAAAAAAGCCAAACATGTCTATATTCATCTTTTGGTAAACTTCTCAGGTTTGAGGTTGATTCCACTTAATTGTTGGGTCTTATTCATGAAGGGTTTGTCACACATTCTGTCAGTTATGATAACATTAGACAGTGATGGCTGACATCTGGGAAATATGGCGGCGTTGCTACAGTGCAGTTTGATGAGGTAATGCACCCGATGGATCAGACAGTTGCTTTAGATGTGAAATCCAAAGTAAAGCCTTCATGTCAAGACACCGTTACTTTAAAGGAGGTGTTGAAATGTTACAGAAAATGTTCCTGTCGATTAGTCAACCACAGTGGTCCACAGAAAAATATCTACTGACTTTATTGCTGTTAAATTTAGTACGTGTTGACATTTGTGATTCCTAGCTGATGGTTTGAATGGGTTTAGTGAATCCCTGGCATTTCCTCTACTTACTAGGTTGCCATGATTGTTTTTTAGTGAAGTGTCTTGACAACTGTTGGATGGATTGCATTGATATTGGTTCAAAGCCACATTTCTTTATATACCACATTTAAGATACTTATGATGGCCAAGGATGAACTCTAATGACTTTGGTGTTCCCATTATTGTTAATAATTATAAACATCTATCGCATGGATTGGTAAAGAAAAAGCGTATAGAAATTTGGACCACACATTCATGCTCCCCTATGGATTGATTGGAGTAACTATGGTGATCCCCTGACTTGTCATCAAGTGTCTTTAGGTTGAAATTTAAATTCACCTAAGACTCTGGTTTATTGCCAAATACTTTAACAATTGACATCATCAGCTATACTTTACACTAATTACCAAAGATTGTAAACATGATTATATCATGAGTGCTAAGCCTCAGCAAGCTGTAATGTGAGGGTGTTAGCATAAAAATGTGAGCCTTAGCTTAAAGCAGCACTGGTCAACCTTACAACGCTGTTATGTTCTAATTCACACATGTTTTGTTTTTATTTTCAGCAGCATGTTTCTGCAGTTGCCCTCAAACAGCACATACTATCGCGAGCAGTATGCATACTGTTGGGATGTACTGCTTGGCCAAAACACTCCAGCTTAAGTTTTGTCTGTCTTGCACATATATAAATACACAGCAATCTGTAGTCCGAAATGAACCGTCATTTGTCTGTGTGCTCTTTGCAGTTCAGGCTGGTTTATACCCATGAAGGACACTATTACTTATGTGATATATCCCCTGCTGCATAGAGGATTGTGGCTCAGAATGGCCAGAAAGGAGTGCTGGCTTGCATAGTGTAAAGTGAGACTGGATGTAGTAGGACGTCCTCATATTTCTGGCAAACTGCATCTGACATACAATGCATTGGGACATACAAAATCTTTTTCTGGCATCCTATATAATGCAGTAATATGGGTATTGGAACACACCCTTTGTCCTGTTATACTTTAGGAGACACAAGAGAATAAATGACTCACAACATGTGATCAGTCATTAAATACATTAGAATATACACAAGGGGCTGTTTGTAGTTTTCAAACGTATCAAAAAGCACTTGCTGGGTTAGGGCTAGCTTAACGTGATACATCTTCGTTTAATGACGTGCATGTGTGCAATTTGTTGTGAAAGAAACTGCTTCTTGGGTTCCCCAAATTCCCACACGCACTCAATCAAGCATTAGCCTGGCCACAGTGCCAAGTAGGATATTGTGGTATTGAAATGTATACACAGAGAAAAGGGATAGCCGTATATCCTTAAAGCCTGTTTTAATTTTCTTCAGCAAGTAGTGAAATAAACTCCACCATATTCACTTACTATGGATTTTCATTCTCTCATCAGAAGTTCAGTGCCAAACATAAAAATATTGAATACAGTTTGGGAACCAGACCCTAGTCAAGACACATTTCCATAAATCTCAGCTGCTGTTATCCATTTGTGTCGACCACATATGGTGGTTGTACATCCTTGTGAATATAAGTGTATATTGGCAGAGAGTAAAGCGGACAGGGAGAAGGATATTAAAAACTTCGGATTTCTTGCTTCCCTTATTAGTTTTCCCACTATTTCTCTTTCCTTGTCCTCAGTCCAGCAGACATTCTCAGCCCTTCTCCTACTGACCCAGGAGGGGGTATCGCACACGCAGACCTCTAAATCTGCTTGGTGACAGCTCAGTCCCGCTCTGTCAGGACCCAAAGAAAGAGAGTATAATCTATGTTCGGGCTAAGAAGAAAGCGGAGAGGATATATGTCCCTGTGCTTTGTTTTGCATCCCTGAACTGAGATTCAATAGCAAGGCATTACTCAAGTGGTTGGCCAACAGGCTATTGTGCAGTAATTGACCCTGATGAAGTGGTGGGCCTTTTATTTGGGAATGGTGTAAACGGTGAGAATTGATAACTTGGCTCATAATGTTAGAGCCTCTTCCTTCTCTTGTTTTTCATCTGTTTTTAAGCCAGAAATTACCATTCGCGTAAGCGTAAACAAATCCATCCTGTAGTATCCATCTACTTCTGATTGGTGGTTGACTAATTTTCCTGTGTTTCTTCTCTTTTTTAAAACATTTCTAGGTACCATTATCCTGTTCCTAAGATCTTCTATGTGCAGCTGTCTGTGGGGAGTCATGAGTTTATTGGTGAGGGACGCACCCGCCAAGCAGCCAGACACAACGCTGCCATGAAGGCCCTGCAAGCCCTGCGCAATGAACCAATCCCTGAGCGGCCACCACAGGTAAACAGACACACAAACACATATAAAGAGAGAGGCTTACAAGAACATTACCTTCCAGTATTTGTTTGGCATGCACTTGTTGACCTCTTCTCTGGGAATTCCCAGAGCTATCTTCATGACGCTGTTCAGACAGAAGGCCATGCCATTTTTAAAGAAATAATGTTCTGTCTGACTGACCCTGTGACACTTGTTTATGAGAGCTGTTTATTCCTTGCACTTACAGCTGCTGGATATGGCCGTACTTTACTGTTCACCTCTGCCCTCATGTTGTACTTTGGTAAAGCACTTGTTTGTGCTTTTTACAAAGTCAAAACTAAACCATTTATTGTTGTTAGAGAAGGCATCAGGCTTGTTTACAGGGAAAGCCTCTGTGAGTCTTGTTGTTGACAAATTATGCAATGCTTTTGCAGTACCTTCTGAATATGTTAGTGAAACCATATATTCCTATTGAAAATTGAAAAGAAGTGTTAATTCTTTAACATCAAGGCACTGTGTTTTCATTGAGGATTTATTTTAGCCACGCTTTTATTTGGATTTGGTTTACAAGTATGATTGACTGGTGTTTAATAAATGACAGTGCTCATTGTGATAAAAGAACAATGCAATAATGTGCATCAATTACCTGTTTTTTGACAGTTTTTGGGCAACAATAGAAGCCTGGGGGACAAAGGATTAGCCTCTGTTTGGCTCTGTCCCTACAGACAATGCTTGTTATTAGGATTAAGTCATTGTTCATTTTGGTATTTTAATGGCAATGGAAAAAAACATGTAATATCACCTTTTTGTGGTAAAGTGATCTCTATTCACTGTACCAGTCCTTTTGGATACTGAATTCTCATTCTACAAATAGACACTCATGTTTCTTACAGTGCTATTTATCACAAGGTGCTGCACAGGACATCATTGCATTTTCTATGCACTTGCTGCTTGAGTACTAATGGGATTGCTGTTATCAGTCGAGGACCAGAAACGGTTGAGTCCGATTTGTGCATTTTATTTTTATAGCCATACTAGTGATTTCCGATCAGATAACAAGCAAAACCCAGGCCAGTATCATTGATACTAATACTGATACCGATACTTGCTGTGCACAAAAGCTTAATGCATTCAGAAAAGGAAAGTAAGAAGTAGGCTGTATCCATTTCATTTCTCAGGAAACTTGTGAGTGCTGCTGCTCCTGGAGAATTATCTATAAACAGTGCAAATACACAGGGCATATCAAATGATTGTGGCACACTGACTGCACTCGATGGTAAATCTTATGTAGCTTTAGCTGCTTCAAAATACACAAGTTACTGTAGAGGAAGAGAGGAATCGAAAGGTTAAACAGGCTTACTGATACGTGCAGAATGCTGGTATTTAAACTGAGAAAATGTCAAGGAAATATGTAATGAAATAAATAAATGCTGGACTTAATATATAAATACAACACCTACATTTTAAATATATTCTCTTAGCTGTTATTCAGAACAGATGAGACCAGGTCAGTGAACACTTGCTGTCATTTAAAATGGATACCCAAGCATCATTAAAAGCCATTTCAGCATCACAGGCTTTCAAAATAGTAATACAACAGAGAAATATCTTTTTGGGTTAATGTGAGGTGATTCCAGGGACACAACTCTCTCTCCAAGCTGAGCTCACATTTTGGCATTTATTTATTTCATTACTTAATTTTGCAGCCATATTTATTTATTTCGCTGACGTAATTATTTATATCAATTTGAATAAAACTCCATTCCATACTTTTGTAATGTGTCTCCTGCAGTTGTTTGAACATCAACATCACTAAAGCCGAGATGGATGTGAATCACATTCCCATGGTCGGTGATAAACATCACCATAGAAACACACTCTCGCTCTCTCATTACCTAGTTACTGCCTGCCACTGCCAAAGGATTCAGTGATAGAAGTCTGTCACACCCTAACAACACTTTTCTTCTCCTCTTCAGACAAGCACCAGTATGCGTTTATAGAGTCGTATTTCATATATGACTACATATTATTTAGACTAGATCCTGGTGGTAGCAAGTTTACTCTCTTTAGCTCATCACTTTACCTCAGATGGTGATGAAAGGCACATTTACCCCACGTAACTGAGTTCAGATATTCCTCTTTTAATATCAGAATCAATGCCAGAAAATAAAACTTCGCAGTTAGAAGCATTAATATTTTGGTATCAATCCACAAACTACTGATCTAAACCAATTACAATTTAAGGGTAGTAACATGAATATATTAAATATTTCAGTTTAGTATGATAATGTTGTCGAACTTGTCATTTAATATGTCAAATACTTTGACTAATCAGTTAATCATTTGACTTAGAAAATAGTTTGAAATGGCTGGCATGAGGTCTCGAAACCTATACCTGATGCAAAGTTTCAGCCTAGTTTCAAAACATCTCCCCACCCCTCCCTCCAACTCAGTTTGTTCTATTATTGCAAACCTCATCCCTTCAGCACTTTAGTCACCTTGTGACTGCTTTCACCTCAGATGACGACTCCAGCCCCTCCTACCTGAAAACGCTTCCCTTAATTAAAAGTCAAAGGATTTTCGCTGCTGATCGGTCGGTCCTATCCCTGTGATGGCTCTAAAGTGTTATGTAGTTTTTTCTGCAGTCACTAAGATGAAGCTTTCATCAGATTGAATCCAAATCCAGCGCAGCTCTAATTACTCTAATGTATAATTTAAGCCTTGCAATCTTGATAGTTTTAGTTTGCACCTGGCAGGGGTGTATTTTGTGTTCCCTGTTTGGTTTTTTTGTCCACCCTTTTCTTTCTGCCTACTCCCAATGTCATTGTACCTTTCCAGAGTTTCCCTCAGGCATAGCTGTTAACTGTTGTTATCATCTCCCACCGGAAATCAAATTACCCCATATCCTCACCGCCTGGCATCGCTGATGGTTATTCAAAACGCTTTGGCTCTTCTCACTTGCCTGCCTTGCTGTCTTGTGGCGTCGGCCTCCATAAATGAGCTCTTTGTTTGCTGCTACTTCTGAGTCTTGATTTACAAATTGAGGCACATTGTGTCTACAGTATATGTCTGTCATTCTGTCTGTGCGTGAGTGTGTGTGTTCCTACATGTGTAAGTGTGCAGACACCCTCCGGCTATATGCGTTTCTTTTCACCGTGGGTTGTCAAACCTTTATGTTGAGGAAGACCACAGCTAAATATCAGTGACACTGTAATTAGAGTGTTTATACTCAGGTAGTGCAACAATACATAACCTCAGGAAACAGAAAACACCAGCAAATTTTACATGATTTTCAGGCAGCAATAAATGTTAACTACTTAAATGACTGACTAACTTCTAAGTCCCTGCCAGAGGGTTTAGCTGCTGCTGATAAAAGCAAATTCTAATATGTGATATGAAACAAGTGTTTTTTCTGTCTTTTGAAAACAAAACTTTGTATCACTGGTTGAACTGGGCTTTTATGAGGGTTTCTAGGAGACTAGTTGCATGCTCAGGGCATGGATGTTGTGATATATTTAGATCTCTGAAAACAGTTTTTCTTTTTACTATTGCAGAATTATGTTGTTTCATCCACTGGGAGCCTCTTCCTTGTATCCTTTGATCTAGCACACTTTTCCCCTTTGAAATCAATTGAGCACGAACTTGAATGTGGAAAAAAAATCATTCTCTTCGCCCAAAGGCACTTTTCATTCTAACAACTCCTTCAGGGTTACTGTTAATATCTCAGAGAGCTCTATTAGTTCTTATTTTCTTCAGGACACTTTGTCCAGTACATCCATAGCTAGAAGCAGTACCGAGGTTAGATTTAGCCCTCTATGTGTCTTTGTCACAGGAAGTTTGCTAATCTGCGCGGCCATTCCGGTTTGCACACAAATACACACTGACTGACACATGGGGACGCTTACCCCCGGCAGCTTGGTAAGGCGGCCTCGAGAGCGGAATCACACTATTGATCACACGTATCAAGAATAAGGGTGAAAGAGGAATATGTGACCATGAAAGCCATAAACGCATGTTAAAATTCAAATGAAAACAGTGGGAAGGAAAATGGACTGAGCCCCTTTGGACTGACTCACTTTCAAGTTTTTTAAGTACATACATAATAGATAATGTACAATACTGTGTTTTTTATTAGGCGACTTCATCTTTCTTCTCTTCAAGTAACAGAAGAAAGCCTGAACAAATCAATATGTGGTGTAGTTACCCTTTGCCCTTTAAATCACCAGTTCTCCTAGGTGCTTATGCATACAGTTTTTCGAGGTACTTGGCAGGTAGGTTGCTTCAAACGTCTTGGAGAACATGCCACAGTTGGCAGGTTGCTTCTCGTATTGTGTAACACCAGACTGACGTGATGATGTCGGTTCAGCGAGGGCATTAGCGTATGCTGCAGGACTTCTTGTTCTTTTTACAGCTAGGTAGTTCATTAAAAACCCCGGCTGTTTGTTTGAAGTCATTGTCAAAAAGGGGTGTGGGACTGATCAGACACCACCCTGATGGTATTGCATGAAGAATCTAAACGTTTAAAGTGCCAGAAAACCTTTGCACAGCGCTGTATGTTTCAGCGCAACTACAATGCATGTACCTCCCACTAATATTAGGTCCAGTGCGGTAGGTGCAACGTGACTGTTTCCTGTGAAATCCAAGAGATCTCACAGTATTAATCATGTGCCGTATCAGGTCACACAATGAGGCAGGAGAAGGAAAGCAGCCCAAAGGGAAAGACCGCAGCCATTCAGACTTAATCAGACAAAGAGCTGGACATGAGAAGATAAAGATCGAGACAGCACTCTGCATTCCCATACACAACTGGCAGCAACAAAAAATACCCCTTGTTGTATGGCTGATGATATGATCTCTATGGTGTGAAGTAGGTTTCATTACCAGCTGAAGGGACTGTCATGACCAATAGCAAGACATGTATTCAGAGGTGGATAGTAGCAGTTTAGGGATTTCTAAAACTTCAATCAGTTGGTGCTATTCTTAAACAGCTAACTTGGCAATTCAGATTCTGTTAACTGACTAAAATCACAAACCTGAATCATCTGAGTTTAAGTCCAGAATCCCTTTATATGTTAATGAGTAGGATTTTTGTGGACATAGAGAATTTTTTTAAATTGTTCTTATAGAAATGTCATCAGGCCTCTCTCTGGATACAGAAAGATGTCAAATCTGTTGATGCTTTCCTGTGACCTTCATATTTTAATTTTTTTTTTTCGACTAGTTTCTGTTTTAAGGGGGACATTGTTATTAGTTTTCACAAACAACAATCATTTCGCTATCTAGAGGAGAGTTAATACACAGAAATTCCGGACCACCCCTTTAGGGCCTTCCTGTACAGACAGAGGACCACCAGTCGTGTCCTGGTAACCGAGTTCTCAATCCCGTATCAGATAAGGATTGTATCCAGAAAACAGACGAGCTGTTCGTTGCAGCAGCTTGGCCGACATCCACGCTCTTGTTGGGTATTTCGGAAATGTTTTTGTTTGATATATGCCACAGTTTTGGAGTCATGAGTTGGCAAAAGCAAAAAAGGAAGATGTTCTTTCCTTTTATTAAAAAAAAACTTGATGTGAATAAATATGGTTGTATATCTGCAGCACTCTTTATTTATTGTTACTTTTGCCCAGACTTGTCACCTCATTTTATTGAAGGCAGCTTTATGATACCAAAAGATGTAGTATTTCCACAGACAGAATGGTACTTGACATATGGTAGTTTCAAAAGTTTTGCCATACAGTTGTGATCTAATCTGCACTCATTTCCAGTGTTTCTTTGATTTAGTGAGAGCTCATTCTCCCAAAACAGGGATTTAAATGATGGCGGAGAGTCTTGCCGCACTGGCTTCTTATTTGATTTCGCTATAAAAGTGATGCTGCTTATATGAACCAGATTTGAAACTGCCAAAGCTTCCGAGGTGGCAGCTGCCATTTTGAATTTTAGCTTTAACTAGAAATAGCTTTCCTCCTTCACTCCTACCACCCTCCTTGTTTGCGTGACTGAATGTTAAAGTGAAAGAAACAGAAAAATTAAAACATTGTGGGTCAATAGAAGTTGTGATAATGAAATATAGCAGCTATAGTTTTAGCTACTGCATGACATGACAGACCATTCTGTGTCTGAGCCGTAACAAGCTTTTGTTTGTCATCTTTCTTTTCCAGAGTCCAGAAGAAAAAGCAGAGACTGAAGAAGGCACTGATGCCAGCAAATCAGAGATCAGCCTGGTCTATGAAATTGCCCTCAAGAGGAACTTGTCTGTTAATTTTGAGGTGAGAACGGCATGACGCAGTGATGAGTTAACACAGACAAATGGCATTATTTTTGGTGCTACTGTGAATCGTGTTCTTCCTTGAAGTAACCTCAAAATGAAAGAAGAATGAGGATAACCATGGGCAGTTACAGAATGTGTCAGTAGTCATGATTTCCAGAGTTTGTACAATGGATTAATGCGGGAAGTGTGACTAAAACCAAACACCTCATTAGCTGCATGAGAAGACAAGATGGAAACTGAAGGAGTCACACTGATAATACTCTTATCATGCAATGATAATGAAATATGAACTGCGTAAGGATGTGTGTTTCCCCAGTTTTGCCTAATTTGTACGCGAGTGTGGTCGGTTATCTTGAAGAGACTTCAAATATGTGAACAGGAATTTGCAGATGAATTACTAATAGACTTTACAGCTTGTGGGAATTCTTCTGACGTTGAGTTCAGTGTGTTTCCGGGCTTTACAGAGCACACAGGAATGAGTTTAGTGGTGTCGTCCTGTAGTAGCCGGCTGACTCAGCTTTTTTAATTGAAATCAGCAAGGAGTATCTGGTACTGTACGATTAACTTCTTTAGTAATCATTAAAATGTCTAAAAACTACGTGCGTGGAACATGAGTACAACTCTATTTTCTGTGAAACTGAACAGTCACTTTAGTCTGGTAAATCACTTTCTGTGTAATACACTCCTCTCCCCAAAGGCAAAAGAATCTTGTTCCATTATTTGAACTGTGTACTCTCTGCCTGACAGCAGAGTCCAAATTTTAAATCAGCCTTTAGACTTGTGTGTTTCATTCATGTAGACATTTTCTATATTCTACCTGTGTGATCCTTTGTGTACTTTAGGATGTTGTGGATAGGCAGGCGAATGGACAGAGCTTTGTCCCTGTGCTTCTCTCTCAAACAGCTTCTGATGAGAAGCACTGTGGCAAGCATTACAGAGGTATTCACATATTATTAAGCAGCTGAATATCAAAGATTAAATTAACTGTATTTCAACACATTACATTATTTTTTCAGACTCACTTATGCTCAGTGCTTGACCAGAAGTGCAGTCAAGGTTTTGTGTTCTATAGTGTAATCCTTATGTTTTCTTCATTATCAGTCAGTATCATTTGCTAAACAAAGCCTTGCATATCTTGACAGAATGTCATCTTTTGTGCAAAGAAAAATCTTTTGCTGTGAACATCCCTCTTCTTGTTAGCTGACGGCTAAGACTTAAATTGATATGTTTCTTAAAACTCTAGCAAAGTTTGTTCTGTAGAGGTGGGCAGACTTCAGTATTAACATCTGCGGGAAACCATGGATTAAGTGTGATGGTAAAATTGAGGGAAAATGTGTAAACCTCGGGATTTTCTTTTTTTTGTCAGCACAGTCTCAGTCACTTTAATGCTCAACATGTTGAGGAAATGAATCTTAAGCCACATCTGCATTGACTTGCTTGTCCAGATATGGTGGTTTCTTTTCAGTAAAAACATATTCCTGTTCACAGCAGCCTCTGGGAAAAGCTTTTTGCATCCATGGGCTGGGTAACTTCTAAAACTTAACTACCAAACTAACAACAATCCACATACACATAGTAATACGTTTTCATTTTAAAATGAAAATGATCTCTATCAATGCAAGTGTTTTTGCACCATTTTAGCAATAATCATTGCCTTTACTAACACCTGAAAACAAATATCGTATGACCATTTATGTACACTTGGCATGGGGGTCCTGGTGTAAACATGAAACAGGAGGTTGGTTGCTTTGTTGTAGAAAATGCTATAGAGGAAGAAGAGCAATGGCAACAAACAAAACTAGAGATTTCTTTAACAGTGCAACAGCTTCTAGCTTAGGCACAAAGGTAAGCAGCAGCTTTAAGGTGTAGTCAAGTCTGATATCTTTGTTTTCTTCTGGATGACCGTCATGTGATAGGAGACGACTCAGGGAACAATACATGGTGAAGGCTAAGACGCAATCAGAAAGCGAACATGTCTGTCTGTGTCTTAATTTATAAAAGTCTCAGTTTCTGCTCATCCAGACTAAAAATCAATCCTGGAATTTTGAAAATGTGACGGGTTCAGTAGTGTTTTCAGAAGTCTGGGTTCTCGTTATAGGCTTTCAAATGAAAATGTATTATTGTGGACGTAGCCTTACGATATTGGCCAGTGGCCAGGGCCCTTTGGATAAGATACCTGACTTATGGTTTTAGCTTTTCCTAGCAAGATTCCTCTGGACATTACAAATAATCCTACCACTACTTTATTACACTTTAGAGCCACAGCCCTCAACTTTTCTAAATCCACAAAGTCTGCTGTGTCCTTAAATGACCTGCTGGTTCCGTTCTCCTTGGCTTTCACCATATCTCAGCTGACTCATCCAATATTCTCTCCCTCATCGCTCCCTCTTCTTCTTTTGCACTCAGCAAGGTGCCAAAAACAAGGGAGGCTCAGTTTACACTGCATGCCCCCTCCCTTCCTCCACAGAATCCCTCCCTTCCACCTCTCCTACCATCACTCCCAAAAATCACACACAAGGGCAGTAGCATGTGGAGGGGTAGGGGGACAGGCAGATCGGGGTGAGAGGAAACGGTAACAGGGAGGGAAGGAAGGGAGGTAAACTCTGCTCACTGTGTTGACTTTGCTTGTTATTAAGAGTTTACACAACATTAGAAAAATTATCTGGAAACCTGTCCAATCCTCCCTTGTACTCCCTCCCTTTCCCCCTTTTTTGTTCAGAAACACATTTGATCATCAGAGCATGACATGGCTATCCTTCCTGGAACTGCTATTAATAATTTCAGCCAGCTAAATCTGCATTGATGTGATTCATTATCTGCCATGTCTGTGTCACTGTCAGCAATTACGCCGCTTTCGTTCTCAGTCCCTCCAAATTGGAAACTGAGAGCGGCGGTTTTTAAAAGCAGACCACAGTGACATTCCTCCAATCGGTCCCTCTTCTGCTCACTGTCAGTCTGGAGACATTCTGTTCATTACTGTTTTAGGATGAGCAGTAAATCAGCAACTGTTTTCCATTGGCTTTCTTTCTCACTTTCTTTCTTTCACCATCTATCTACTTCTCCGTCCACAGTTGATAATCTTCATCTGTTTCACAAGTCCTGATTTATGTGCACTTAGTGAAAGCAGCATTTAGCTTGGTTTGTTTAGTCTATTGTTTGTTGTAAATAGATTTCAAGATTTATAGTGGAGGAAAACAGCGGAAATGGGTCAGACTGTCCTGTTTCTTTACGGTAAAATCTTAATCAGTCACACCAGATTTGTTTTTTTGTGGCACGTCAAGCATTGAGCAGCAATCAATATTTATTCAGCTTTGACACATCACATGATCACATACAGTGAGGCATGTGGGTACAAAAACCATTGGGGCTTGGGATAAAAGAAAAAACAGCCTACAAGTGTGGCTTATATTTGCGAACAATAAGAATATAAGACTAAGAGATGGAAAAATAAACATACATCCAAATTATATTGGTACATCCAAATAAAAAGAGGAAACACCTGGGACAAAAGGAAAAGCAAAGAGTCATCTGCAATCAAACAGAGACTCAATACTAATAAGTAATTGGAAACAAGTGAGGAAACAAATCAGAAAAACATATTTTCATAGCTGCCTGAAAGGAAGCTTAACATACAGTTTAGTCCATTGCTTCAAAATAGCCTGTTTTTCTGAACTTTCTGGTGTGTTCATTTAGACCAGACAGTTCTTGATATGTTAGTGCCATGCATTTTTGCAACACACAATTTGAGATTTTAAATGGAATGAAGGGGTTTCAGACAATCAAGTTTTTACATGCTGTTAGTTGCTGAAGTAATTTTAATTTTAAAGTAACAGTTAAATGCGTGTCATTAATGTCACTGTAATGGCTGAAAGTGTGATGGTTTTGCTCAAATCAAGAGAGCCTTTTATTTCAATATGACACATTACGCATTAGGTGAACTGCCTTTGCTATAACATATGCATATAGGAACTTTGTTGAACAGAGAAAGATCTGGAGTTCATAAGAACTAAACTGCCGTATGTATAGTGAGTTCTCTTCTGTCCAAGTAAAGATGCTTATATTGAGCCTTATACAGGTGACCTGGTCATAAGGCATTCAGAGTTTGTTCTACGATGGATTACAGTATGTAAGGGATGGGAGGTCTAGCTGCCTGTACATGAACTCCATAAGCCAGCATAGCTGAGAGGAGCTAAAGATAAAAGAGCAAGGGAGATGGAAATCAATCCTCTCCCTCTCCTGGCATAACATACCTTTCTGTACGTCTCATACTCCTGATTTCGCTCCAGCAGATTTACTTTCATCCTCAGTCAATGTGTTGCATGCATTATCCTCTCCTACTGCGCTATGCTGTGGCTGCAGACCAAGGGTGAATTACACATCTCTATGCATTTCTTTTTGCCCATCCTTTACATTCTAACTCGTTAAGCAAAGTTAGACTTCATCGTCTTTTCTGCAACGTCACATCCTCTTTACCGTGTCTACTTTGATGCACTGAGATGAAATGGTTCGCCCCCACAGCCTCAGTCAAACTCTTAAACTGACACACATGCGTGCACAGTTACACATTCGTGCATCCTACACAAAATCTTAATGGTCATCTCTCATGTGAGCGCCTTTCCGAGCAGCCATGTTTTCACATCATCTCATCCCTGTCCTCACTGGGGCATGAAATTACCCGTGAGTCACTGCTAGCGAGTGTCTGCTTTCCCATCCCTCCGCAACGATGAGGGTCGCCGCCACCCTGAGAGCCAGTTGGCTCATTTAATCCCCCCGTCAGGCAATATCAAACAGATGTCAGCATCAAAGAGGAACCAATCTATAAATCACAGCTAGTGTGTTGGATTGGAGGCTCCCTTTCCAAGGAGGACACAAGAGAAGAGGGTCCGGGCCAAGAACCACCCATCTTACAAGAAGCAGCTTCCCTCAGGGCTTGTCCATCCACCACTCGTCACAAAAGAGCCTTTCTTCCCTCTACCAGTCCTCACCATTGTCCTACCCTGCTCCCATAGCCTCCTCTTCCAGAGTACCTGAGTTCTCGCATGCACAGATCCTCAGACTGCTCAGGGTATTAATGTCTCTATGGGAAGCCGAAGAGAAGGCCTTACATGTTTGTAAAAGAAGAGATGAAGAGACAAGAGGAGAAGGGGATTGAAAAAAAATCAACATTGAATTACCGAAGGTTTCCTGTGTACAACCCGATCCTTGTCATTAGGTGCGAGACGGGTGTGTTTGTGTATTTGTTTGCATGTATGTGTGTGGCTGTGCGTGTAAATGAATGGAAGTGCTGAAATCCCATCGGTGTGGTGCAGATCCCGTGTCGTCTGCCAGGAGTCTGACTGCAGCTCGTCTGCCGCCATCCTTGGCCAAAGAGTATGCAGCATTGTGTGCACAGATATACACTTAATCCCATACTCTTTGTTGACTTTTCCATATACCTGTACAGGCCACAGCTGATTCCTCTCTTCCTGTTAGTAACTGTGTGTTTTCACTTTAGACAGCAAAGATGGATCGTATCAGTGCAGCACTTGTCCGTCACTTATTCTGTGGTATTTGTGCACGTTCCCAGTGTGTCACCTTGAAAAGAGAGTGTTAGGAGAGCAGAAAAAGAAAGCAGACAACAAAGAGTACAGATGTAGTTACAGCGTTCTTTGGCAATTTGTACCTGTACAGAAGATAAGTGTTATTCGCAATAAACAGAAATAAATGGATATGAGGGTGCAATTGGTTTATTTAGTAATAAACAAAGTGATAAACAAAAATACATTATTTTTACACTTTTGACTTCCAATGTGGGCCGCGCAACAAATACAGGGCACCCAAACAATGGAACTTACTGTACACATTCTAGGCAATGTGTACAGTAAGTACTAAAGGAAATGTGCGTCTTTGGAAATTTTTTTGTTTCCTTTCTTACCAAAAGTTGTATGTAAAGATTGGTGGCTCTTTCTGGTGCATATGTAGCTGAAAGAAACAGCTGCTTAGCTGTAGCTACCGGGTGAAGCAACTAGTCTGACTGTGTCCAAAAGGGATAAAGTCTTGTAAAATTATATTATTGTGAAAGTTTTTTGTTTAATCCACACTAAAACCAAAGTATTCTCTGCTAGACTATGTGCCGACTATGTGTAACTTCCTAAAGTCTGCCCTATGAAGCAGGATTTGGGATCCAGGGTTCACTTCTTTCTGGGGTACATTGCCGTAACGACTTATGCTGCCCACCTAACCTGCAGCAGAGCAAGTTATGTTCGAGATAAGAGATCAGTATGAATAAAAACACCACCTACTGACCAGTCAGTTTTCTTGGAAAGTGGCATTACCATTCCTGGAAGATCCCATGGAGCTCAGTGTGAGGACAGTGATGTGGTCTCTGGGGAGGGCAGGATTTTTTACATACCATCTAAACCCACCTTAACTGAGATCTAAGGGATATAGCTCCCTTGCTTTGTTTTTTTACTCTCTCGACTGCAAGCAATTTTAACGGCATGCCGTTGTTCTTTGGGCTTTTTTTGTAGCAATATAATCCCCAAAAACAGAGAATGATAAAATACTAAAGCCTTGTACATGTTGATCTTTTAAGATTTCCAGTAAGCCTATTCACTGGATTAAATGGCGTTTTAATTGTTCTTTTACTTGCTCCCAAGACTGTTCAGCGCTGCCAGGATTGTCAACTGAAGAAATAAAGCTAAAATGAGCTGTGAGAGTAGGCTGCATCTAAGCAACACAGCTTCACAAGTGGCAGTGATATTGATAAGCCTATTAGCTCACACAGTTGGCAGTTTTTTGCCAGCTTTCCTTACTGCTGCAGCAACTGTGTTACTTGTAAACCTGTTTTTTTTTTTAGATATCCCTCATATTTGTTTAGGATTAGTTTGTTCTTATTGTGAGAAACATGCAGCTTTAGACATGTCTATGTACCTGGATTGCTTAAATTAATTGTTAACCAGCTTCACGTGACCGCTCAGTGCGACTGTGGTTGTTCAGCTTAGTGAAGCCAGATAATGGGAATGATATCCTGGAGTCTCCACTCATTTCTGACAGCTAAACAATGACTTGTAAGAGAGTTTCCTGGCCAGAATCAAACCAGGAACAGCACCATCACATGGTACGCAGCTCAACACTCGCCCACTGGGGTGCCTCATTTTCCCATAACTTAAAGAAATTGTTTATCCTTTCATGTGTGCAGAAAAAGAGCTTTTGTTCAAATCCATTTACTGATGCAATAGTGTTTATGTCTTTGTAACCATCTTGCTCAACCACATAAGCTGAACACTTACACATGTTCGCTGTGATGGAACCACTGAGGAGGCATCCTGTCCTGTACATCTTATTATCCGCTACAACAGCATCACTGTCTTGTGCCTGCTGATGTATAACAAAAAGCTGTCAACATTTTGTTACGAGCTCATATCTTGTTCCTCAAGTTGACATAATCTCAGCTGAGTGCCGGCCAGTGATGTGCAGTGTCATCACCAGCACTGTCAACACTGTTGAAGAAGTTCAGAAATGGGATGTAACCAGTCCCTTTGAATGTTGTAATGTACAAGAAGCTGCCATGTTACATTTCCTTTTTCTGGTGATGAGCAAGACCAGAGTAGATCCCCTGGGTGGGAGCAAGTTTGGCTGTTAGCTTGGAAGGCTAGTGCTCCAAGGCTTCCCTGCAACACACATCCCTGCATACTTCAACTCATTGTGGAGGAATGTTGACAGGCTAGCAGGTTAACAGTGACAGCAAACACGGGGCCAGTGTCAGCCAAGCTAAAAATATACTTAAGTTTGGACGAGGAAACCTGAATATAACTATAATCTTTTTATCCTGTGTGTGATAAATTTGAAATGCAATTTGACAGCAAATAAAGCATTCTAACGACTACACCTATATTATATGTTCCTGCAGTGAGTTTCTCTATGGGAGTAGTTTTCATGCACTAGACTTCCCTTGTGCATTTTAGTGTCTTAATTGAACTGAACCATTTTTTTGCGTCGGTGTAGTTGTGTAAGAGCGAAAAGGAGATATGCACACAATATCCTTTGTTTTCCTCAAGGTCTGGTATTAGTCTGTGTTGATGTGTGAAGTATCTGAGGAATGCTCAAGGTTCCGCTTATCAGTTTAATCTCTTTTATCGGTCACTGGGTTCAAATTAACTGTTTCTAGATTGCATCTGATTGCTACAATTTGTGCTGTCTGCACCGCAAATTAAGTTCAAATAAAGCAAACTGGGAGGGTTGAGAAAATCCAAAGAAACACACACAGCAGCTACAATTAGAGGGAGAGCGAGGGAGAAGGCCATTTAGCTAGAAACTGAAACTGCATCCACATTAACTGAACATGTACTTCTGGACTCAGTAAGTGTGTGAAACTTAATTCTTCCTCCAGTATGTTTTCCTATATAAGGTTGGGGAGAACCCCACCTGCTACACACACACACACACACACACACACACACACACTCACATACTGTTCTCGGACTTCACAGGAAGTAGATGTGATTGCAGAAGCATGACCTAACGCCAGCCGGTGTTTGTTTTAGGTCTCCCAGGTGACCAGAGGCTAGAGGAAGGAAACTGAGCCTTCATCACTAGAGACTGTCATCTAGGAACATGTTACTCTTCATATGTGTGTTTGTACGTCAGTGTTGTTCAGTCCAGTGTGTTTTTGTATATGGATAACACACGCATATGGGTGGGTAGCAGTGTGACCATCGAGAGCAGATGTTTTGGACCACCTGCTGTAGCTGCCTGCAGAATGCGCCGCACACACTCCCTCACACATACCATGCATGACACAAACACTTACAAATCACACTGATTCATTTTTTTCCCTGTCCTCGTCTACTTTATCTTTATGTTATTATTTTTTGTGACTATAACTTCCACAGGTGTTGAAAGAGAGCGGCCCTCCACACATGAAAAGCTTCCTGACTCGTGTCTCCGTGGGCGAGTTCTCCGCTGAGGGCGAGGGCAACAGCAAGAAGCTGTCCAAGAAGCGTGCTGCTCTGTCCATCCTGCAGGACCTAAAGAAACTGCCCTTCATACCCACCGTGGAGAAACCCAAGACGCACTACAAGAAACGAACCAAGACCATCCTCAAGGTGCTACAGCTGGGTTAGGGAAAGAGGCCAAGTGAAATGACAGGCTGTGATTTTTATTCTGTGTATTTCAGTGTTTTAAGGTTCCACTCGAGGCAAATATGTTGATTAATTGACTTCAAAATGAGTAAAAGTTAACATGGAAATAACACAACATGCATCACTGACATTGAAAACATGACATATGATACTGTAAGATTTTTTTCCTGCTCATTTCCTGTCTATCTATCCATCACAGTCAATTTTAATTCTATTCACCCATATACCATACAAAACACACACTCACACTTCTGATCAGTTAAGCTTAGTAGACTTCAGATGATTGGAATAATATGATAAATGAATGTTAGCATTGGAACTATCTTCTTTTCCTCCCAGACGGGACCAGACTATGGCCAGGGCATGAACCCCATCAGCCGTCTAGCCCAGATCCAGCAGGCCAAAAAGGAGAAGGAGCCCGAATACCTGCTCCTCTCTGAGAGAGGGATGCCCCGGCGTAGGGAGTTCATCATGCAGGTAAACTGTGGTTTTGCTTCATTTCCTTTCACAGTTTATGAAAAAGAGTTTCCTGACAACCATTTTTTAAAGTTGAAGCTAATGTATTAAAGTGAAGCAGGATTAAGGACGGTGAAAGGATGAGGTTGTGCATGCTCAGGAAGAAAAGTAGCTTAACTATCATCTGCTTAATTTTGGTCTGCTGCATAAATCAAAGGATGCGTGTATGAGTTGGCAGATGATGAACATGACAGCAAAGGTGCTGCATAACCTTGTTGGGACTAAGATCAAGAGGCAGAACTAGAATAAACGCTCTCTGTCTGACCAAAGGCCAGGACAATTACATAACCTGTTTAAAATGGGATTATACTCCCTGATGGACGCATACAGACAGCTGTGGACACCACGGAGGCATAGTTGTCCTAAATTACGCTTGGAGGACACGTTCCATATGTAAGCTGTACATGCACACTCCTGCCGATCATGCGCACTACCACTGTTGTAGTGTAGTGGATGGGTGCTGTAACACTACGCTTTGATTATAATTAGTGAAAGTGGCTATAGCAAGTGTGTGAGCAGTGCGCCGTGGAGAACACAAAATTTACTAGTCGTCTACTTATATTTTCTACACAAGCTGTGTGGCTCTTTTACACAGAAATGGGACATAAAGTGTCTGTACTTTTTAATTTCATCTAACAGCATGCAGGAAATTAGCACTTTGTATCTAGTGGTGGTTCTACTTTGGAGCCTTGATTGCCAGTACCAGCTGATGGTGCTTAGTAGCTTTATTCCTTATGGAGTCTACTGTAGTCTGTAGATGTCAACTTACCCATAATACACAAACTCAGTAAAAAGTTTCACACTGTGCTGGGTCCGAAAACTAAAGACACAACGATCCCAAAATGAAACCTCACTGTTTTGTTTTGCAGCAACCCTACACCTTACATGCACTTCAGGCGTAGCCACTATGAAGATACTTTCCTCAGCACATGCATTTGCGAAAGGCCCACATACATCAATCAGCCATAACATTATGACCACTGACAGGTGAAGTGAATATCATTGATCATGTCGGTACTATGTGGTGTTCTGATGGAAAACCTTGGATTTTAACATTCGTGTTGATGAGACTTGGACACCCAAATAAACGTTGTCCCACAACAAGAACACTCCCTCATGCAAATGGAAATCCCAAATGTCACTGGCCTACCCCCGCATGAAACATGTGCACTTCACCACATGGAAAAAAACATCAAACAATCAGGAACATGTTGAGGAACATGACAATGGCCCAAGATGTTGATTTGACCTCCAAACTTCCTCCACCCCATTGTGAAAAAGCATCAACAGGATGCAGTGGAACAAGTTTGATTGACAGAGGCCCCACTGCCAGAGTACCCAAAGGATCCAGTGCCAACATCCTGGTTCCAGACCCCATAGGACACCCTGAGAGGTCCTCTTGTCCATGCCCAATGGTTCAAAGCATTTTTGAGCACATAAGGGGAACCAACACAATATTAGGCAGGTGGTCATAATGTTATGCCTGATCAGTGTATATATTTGGTACAGGCTGATTATGTCCATAGACAAAGCTCATCCCTTCCTTTCCACAAAATTCATTTTTGATTATATTAAAGGATAAAAAAAAAAGTCCAGGTGTCGTGCAAATGAATTGCTTAATGTTTGTGCTTCTTTTAAGTAACATTAAAAGATGTAATGAATTTCTTGGGAGTTTTTTTTTTTTTGGCATGTAAAGCAACAGAAGCTGGTAATATTACTGCATCCTGGTTCTCGTACATAAAAACTTGACCAGTAAACATTCGCTCTGGCACATTTACATGTCCAGATGGTTTACAATTTATTTAGAAATTCTCTTCCGTACACTGTTTGGATCTTGGATCTCCCTGTATTTCCTCTCACACCTGCTTTCTGTTCTGTCTTTCTGCCTCCTTTCTCACCCTCTCTGTGTCTTGTTCTCCCAACTGCCTTTTGAAAAGTTCTGTTTCATATTTATGATTTTTATAGTTGGCAGTTAAAGCGCAGAATAGATGAACATTCATCTTTACAGCCCTGTTTTCTTCAGTGGAGCAGCCAACTGGTAGTCTATAAAATTTCAGGTTGTCTTTTGTTGCTAGTAAAGACGGCAGCACACGGTCTGTTTTGTGTTCCACAAGAAGATATAAGAACGAGGTTGTTTAGGAACGAGCCAGTGTTCATAACAGAATTAGATTTCATGGTCTTGCAAGAGCAGCAACCTTTACCTTAACTAAGTTATGGATGATTTACTGTTTGTCAGTAAACCAGGAAACAGAGTTGGGTCTTTGTATGGAGAGGGAGTCTCATCTGATATCACAGTTACCTTATTTAGAGTTGTTCAGTTTATTCACCGCATAGTTGCTGAAAACAGGTTGCTTGGGATGCAAGTTAATTCAAATTTGTCAGTTAATTCATTTGGAGGTTTTAGACATATACATTACTCTTAGCTATTATGTATATCTGCCAGGTTTTTGTTTGGAATTGGTATTGTGTATCTCGGTTTTTTCTAACAGTAATGCTGTACAAGGTTATTCCTTCTCCAAATCTGATATTCAAACACATGCAAAGTCAGGTTTCTGCAGAAATTAGCCTACTGTGAATCATGTAAATGCAGAAGTGAAATTATTCTGAATTGTTACTCACAGTTAACATTTATTTACTCACAGTAATTCGAATTATGTGTCAGAGCTTCTTTACGGTGTTTTACGAAATGGCAAAACATGCAGAAGCCAGCACACATGAAAGATGTTTCATCAAACAGCTGTTTGGTTTTCAGTGTGAAACCACAAAAGTCAACCCAGTGAGCAGTTTGTTTCTGGGCTTTATTGCCTGAATGAGACCAACAACAAACAAAGCTGGCATAACCTGGTCCGTTTTAATTTGTGCACAACATTTCAACTGCAGTTTGTCTTTGTCTTTCTCTCTTCCTGTCCGTCTTTCTCCGTCTGTCTCTCTCAGGCAAACTCTCCCTCTTTGTGTCTCTTTCCGTAATCCTCTTCTTTCATATGAACAGAGCTTCTCTTAGCATCAGGCAGTAATTCAGCCTCAAACCTATTCTCCATGCCTCTTTGATACACACATTAGGCCCTGTGAGTGTGTGTGTTCTTTTGTGCAGTCCACTCAGTCTTCTAAAATTTCCACATTGTTTCCCTTGGTGAGCAGCAGGGCTCAAATGAGTCTCTGTTTTCGCATCTTTTGTCTGACCCCATCAATAGTTACAGAAAAGGCTCCACCTTGTGTCAAATTCCTTTGGGAAGGTGGTCATCTTTTAAAATTTAATAAAAGAGTAATTGTGTTTGATTTAATGATTTCAGTAATTTATTGAGGCTTTCCTCCTCATTGTATGTCGCGGCCTACTGGATGCATTCAGACGAGTACTTAGTGAGCATGTCAGACCACTTTGAGTAAGTGCACTGAGGCCTGGCTGTTCACAGGCTCTGGCTCCCAGAATGTTATTTGTACAGTGTAATTGTCTGTTTGGATAACATAACGACGTCGGATATTCTCTTGGAAATTTCTGCTTACATTCTGTGTAGACAGATTTAATGTTTTGGGATTACTGAAAAACAAACACTTCACTCGGATTCTTTTTTGCATGATGTACACGGCATGCTTGACCCGGCTCAGCAAGTGAGTGTTCTCAGCTGAGAGTGAATGAGAGCGGAAAGTCGTGATAAAACTCTATTAAATGTTGTTTTCAGCGGGACACCAAGTGATTCATTACCACTTGAACAGAGCGGATGTGTGCAGACATAATGTTCAGCTGTGAATTTGAAAGTATTGCCAATCATGCTAAATGTCTTTAACTGTGGCGGAAAGTAACTCAGAACATTTACTTGAGTAATTTGCTTCAGTACAATGTTGAGTTACTTGTACTTTACTTGAGTGTTTCCATTTTCTCCTGCTTTATACTGCGACTGCACTACATTTATTTGATAACTCTAGTTACTGCTTATGATGGAAATTTAGTTTTTCAATCCAAATTACAATATAATGTCATATTTTTGGATGAAACTTTATTGATTCCTGAGGGGAAACTCACATGCTGCCTTGCTGCTAAACCATGTCAAGTAGTTACATCATCTTCACCAGCTTCAGCATTTAGGTAATGGACACCTCACCTAAATGATGAGTACGGTATTTAAGTATAATACTTTTGTACAATTTTGAGTTACTTGTGCTTAACTACTTATTTCCATTTTCTGCTGCTTTATACTGCAACTCCACTACATCTATTTGATAACTTTAGTTACTAAGTGCACTGGCAATGCAGTTTATTAATACAAATTATAGTTAACAAATAAGTTACAATGTAATGACAATCAGTTAAAATAAAACTTCATTCATTCCTGAGGGAAAAATCACAAGCTACCCAGCAGATAAACTACAAAAAGTAGTTGAATCATCTTTACCAGCTTCAGTATTTAAGTGATGGACGGACACTTTGATGCATCAAAGCTTCTGATCCAGTAATGTATCGTATTCTGACATATACCATTCTGTGTAATGATGAGTACCTGATACAGTAAGTATACTTTGATACTAATACTTGTGCATTTGCCTTTTACTTGTAACCATTTCTACACTGTAACACAACATCTAAATGCTTCTTCCACCTCTTGGTTGTTATCTCATGAATATTGTACTTGTTTGTGTGCACGTTTTTACATCTGTGCAGGTGAAGGTGAATAACGAGGTTGCCACGGGAACAGGGCCGAACAAGAAGGTGGCCAAGCGGAACGCAGCCGAGGCCATGCTGCTACAGCTGGGATACAAGGCCTCTACAGTCACTCAAAACCCCACCGAGGTATGGATTGCACTTTACCGCCACCGCTTACATCAACTTGTGTATTTCGTGTCCAGTTTATATACACGGCTCCCACTCTGTTATGATGTGTAACTGTTTATTTCAGTGCCTGATTAGTATACGCATCGGTAGTTTCTCACAATTTTTTTGGTGTGTAGAATGCGCTGTCATTGCTCCTACTACTGAGCAAAAGGGGCTTGAATGCAAAAGACTGCAGCTCACAGTTCCTGTTATCACTGATCATGACACATGTACTTGTAGGTGCCAGTCGACTGGAAATCAGCACACTGACGCTGAACAACAAATTTGTTTAAATAGACAAATGAATACTAATCAAGTCAAAATGTCTAAAAATGAATACCAGACTCATGTACAGTATACTGTCCATCCAAACTGCCTAAGATGATAAAATTCAGTTAGAACACAATGAAGCTAATTAGTTAAATATATCCAAAGTAGGTATTAGTTACTTGAAAAGAATCTTTAAAATGCTGTACATGATGATCAATGTAGACCACATCATTAACTATTTTCTGCTGAATTGGTTGTAACTCTAGACATGTGAACATTCCCCATCCTGACATGTGGATATCTATGACTATCTCTTTTGTTGTCATATCATTCATTTGTTTTCTGTTTTATATATTTCACAAATATAATAACCAAAGTACATTTATCTCTGATTTTAGTAGGTTTAATGAATACATGTAAAACTAAATAGGTCACTGTAAGTAATGTAATGTTAACTCTGCATGACATTTTTTTCATGGGTGGAGGAAAAATGACTGTTTCATAAGTGCAGACACACATTCAGATGTATATAGGCCATTTTTCAATTGTTATCAGCAGTAGGTCTTGAGGGACACTGATGCTGGTGGGCTGGTACCTATAGCTGGATGCTGAAGGACTACATAAAGAAGCTGCACCATCCTTATTTTGTCTCACGTCCACAGTCCTGTGCAGGTTTCCTGACACTGAGTCGATTTCTAGATTTATCACATGTCCCTTCGTTGCTGACCTATTATATAATCTGCTCAGCTCCTCTCAACCGAGCGTGTTTTGCAAGCAACCATTGATCACGATCATCTTTATTCACCTCGTTGGTTTTTAAGCTCAAGGGAGCAGAATCAGATAGAGATGATGTTACATAACTAGGCTCACTGTAGAATGTTAATTGTTCCCCAGACAGCTCATTAGTCAGACATGTGATGCTGCATGTATATTATTCAGGCAACCAGGCCATAAAGCTAAAGTATAGCTCAGCATTGTTCTCACCAGAATGACTGGGAGGTTGACTTATATTCCGTAAAGAAACCTCAGCCCAGCTTGTTGTCAGTAATTCCCTTTGCTTTAGTCTTCATTCTGAACAGTCAAGCTCTGACATTGTTCAGTTTGGTAGTTTCATCACATTAGTCTTTCAGTTGATCACCAGCCTGCACACTGAATATGCCGCAGTTGCATGTGTCAGGGAAACATCAGATGTTGCACACATGTTACTGAATTTTACATGGTATCATTTAATGGGATATTTGTAAGTCATCTTGTGTTGTTATGCCCAGTAGGCAATTTCAGGAGCAGTTTTGTTAACAAAATGACCAAAATGCATCCCCTTTGTTAACCTGCACATATTTGTGTGTTGGTTGGTGGTGTGGGCCATCCACCTTTCTAAAGTCCCTCTCTGATCATTGATCAAACACCTATAAAAATCCTTTCTGTTTATTGAAGATATATATATTTAAAAGTAACATTTCTCCCTTTAAATTAATGCCTCTTCACCTTAAAATGGCTTAAATATAGCTCTGCACTGTTTCCACCTCTAGAATGTGCAGATATATTAAATCCCTGCATCTCTCTACACACACCTCAACCCATTTGCTTCAGTTCCTGAAAGCCAGGTCATACACTCATACACTGTAAAACTACTGTACATTGCACAATGGCAAATTGTAGTATTGGAGTAATTCAGCCATATGTTGACCCAAATTCAAATTCTGAAGAAGAATAATGATACAGAAAGTCACCCTCACTGGTTACATGTGAAACCTCAGTGGTCTGAATCTGTGTTTTTGAGACATCACCTGTACTTTGCCATCTACAGTGAAAATGCTCAGGATCAACTTCGTATTTCGTTCATGATGTGTCTTGTAGCATATTATTTTAAAAACCCAGATAAACATATTAACAAGGTGAACTTAGAAAACGTTTTTCAAAAAAACACCACAAATCGTTACTGGCTAAGCATCCATGATGGTGACAGCTGTAACCTGACACATTATGTTTTTTAGTTGCCAAGAATGCTTTCTCATTATGACAGAATTTTGCCCAGATGTCTAATAGAAAAGGTGACATTTCATATACAAAAGGTCAATGGTCAACCTCAGCGTGATGATAATGTTCTGCAAAAAGGCCTTTCCCAGGCAAAATTCAATGTCATGACAGGAACAGAAGGGGAGACCCTGACTATATTTTACATTTGGTTGGATACTGAATCTGTGACCCTTGAGTGACTCTTGAGTGCTCACCCTGAAACTGAAGCAACTGTGTTTGAATTGAAGATGTGTCTGAAGCATCTGCATTTTAAAACTGTAGCTTCTTTGCAGCAAAATCTATATTCTCTATGTGAAGACAGCATTTTTCTCACTGAAAACTATCTACTAGAAACACACATGTCAATATAGTGAGAACTTCCATTTCACCACAAAATACACTCTTCACAGATCCTCACTCCATGTGTTGTATTACAGACATGAGTGTAAACTGCAATTTGACAATTTGGCGGAGGCATAAAACAAGGTGGTAACTCTAGGTGTCTACGGTTTCAGATAAATGAGAGTTTGCTATTTTGGAAATAAGCAGTGCATTTAGTCTCACAGATCTCTGCTGATTTCTGGCAAGAAGGGACCTTTCTGGTTAACCTCAAGGCAGAATATTTAGACAGAACGGAGTTAGTGGTTGATACATGGCTGTGCATTGGCTTGACCACTGTGACAACATCCCCATAAGATCTCTTCAGATCCTCAGAAAACCCAGAGCTCTGTGGCTTTGGTAGGATATGTGGTCTCTCTTATCTCTGTCTCACTCCATCCGTCCCTGCCTCCCTCCTGTCTGTTCTCTGGGAGTTCTTTAGCACCGCATTCCCACTGTGGGATTGTGGCTATCCTGTTTGTGAATGGGGGGTGCATTTGTTTACAGCCATGTCATCTGCTCAGCTGTCACACACATCAGAAATGATTTGTTTCTGTTTCACACACGTGTTTGTGGCTGCGTGTGTTTGTGCAGGCAGACACGCATACCACAGCAGAAGTAACAAACTGAATAGGCGCTTTTTTAGTTACTAAACATTGACAACCCCCTCTAATTAAGTAGCTGGCCCGGAGAGACACTAGGCTCCTTAAGCATCCCCTCCAGTGAGCGCTCGTCTCTTTGTGAACCAAACAGTAGGAAGGAACTTGTCTGACATGCGTGAAGAAGCTGTCTGTTTAAGAATCTACATCTCTCTTACCTCCCCCTTCTCCGCTTCTCTCCGCATCACTACAGATGGACAACAAAGGCTGGAATGGACAAAAGGCGTCTTTTACCGAAGCGACAAGTAACAGTGAGTATCCGCACGTCTCCCTGTGTCTCTTTCCATTTCCTTCTCCTCCTCCTCTCCAGCTCTCCATCATTCCCTCCATCCCGCAGGTGGTTTTAGCCACCGAGATGGCCCGGCGTTTAATCTCTGTGACTGGTCAATGGGCTTCTGACTGTCAGCTTAATTGGCCGTGCGTCCTCGTGGGGAGCCTGCGAATTCAGGCTCATTCACACAGGCTTACAGGGCCGGCACACAGAGGCCCTCCGGGGAGTCCCCCCGCTGCCTTCCTGTGCAAAAAACACAGCCTTTCACTCAGGATTAACACACAAGCACAGCGGACTGCAGATGCACACACGCATACCCTTATTTCTAAACACAGAGAGACACATAGCATTTGATGGATATATCATGATATGAAATGAGAATTCATAAAAAAGAAGCATTTATCCTCATGCTGCATGTGTCTACCACATGCCAGCTATGGGCAAAATAAGATCAAGGCCTCATTAAAAAGTACCAAAACTTTGAAAGAACTTCATCGTGATTACACATAGTGCTGCAAAACAAGCTTGTATAAATCTACTAGCAGTACTGTGTATCATAGTTTACATAGCTCCTTCATTTCTATATTGGTTAGCTTGTGATGGCTGTTTGCAGTTCATATCACAAAGTGGCACACGTTTAGAGGCAGCTCTCTTTCACCTATCAAGGTTTTTTCGATTGTTATTAGCATGGAGCATTTGTTGAGTTTATTAGTCACACTAGCCACATGCTGTCAGCCCGTCCAGATTTGCATATCTTGACAAATGTTACTTGGATTGCAATTAAATTTTGTATATTCATGGTTCCCAGAGGTTGAATTCTGCCGACACTGGTGATCACTTGACTTTGTTTTAGTTCATAACCAAATGTCTGCAAAACTACAGACATTCCCCTCAACTGTGCATTTTGCTTACTGCTAATTAGCAAATATTAGCATGTTACTTATCTAAGCTAAAATAGTAAACATGCTTGACATTTTACCTTCTAAACATCAGCATGTTAGCATTATGAACTAGGATATAGAATATACTAGGAATTATAATTATGGGGCTCTGCGAGTGTCATGTGAGCGCTGTAGAACACTCCATGACTGTCATCAGCTCCATTTATACTCCACTTCCTTGTCTGTTTTTGGATTAACTGGGAGTTAGGCAGAGTCGGGCACTGCCAACTTGCTTCAGAACTGCTCTTCAGGAAATGTACGGGTGATGCGACAGAGGGTTTGTCCCTCTGAATTTAGATTCCATGTTTGTGTAGCTGCATGTAAATATGCAGCTAAGTCTCTGTCAAAGATGGAACCAGATATGAATAAGCAACACAGACATTAAAAAGACATCCTCCCTCGTCATCACCTCTTCTGTAAAAAGTAATTTACTAATTTTCAACTGTGGACAAACAAAATATTTCACATCAAGATTTATATTGGATTTTACATGGGAATGGGATGGCCTTAAGGGAGATTTTATTTATAGACAAGGGGTAGAACTCAAAGGAGTCTGAAAAAGCATAAGCGTGCAATTCTGTTTGAAACAGCTGGTCTCTATCAGCTGTATCTGTTAAGTTGGCTGTCTTGTCTATAATCAAAATAAAAACAATGAAAAAATCACTCTCTCTCTCAAGTCAGCCGCTATTTCAAGTCTCCACGTTCTATTTTCAGTTGTTTTCTTTGCCTCCAGAGTCTGGCAGCACTGTTGTTTTTCTAGTTAGTCCACATGGTGCAGGAGTTGAGTAAGTTATTATTTATTACAGGTGAAATAAGTTAGGCAAAGTATGCATAGTCATGGTGTTGTTCAAGCACATTTACATGCATTGCAATATCTGATGTTGATTTTCTGTGATGTCTATGGTTGATAGAAGGTTGCTGTAAGCAGTTTTGCCTTAGATACTAGCAAGATAAATGGCATCAGCTTGAGCAGTTTGGGGGACAAATGAGCAGGCTCTGAGTTGTTGAGCAGCAGAGTGGAAAACAAACAGATAGCCTTATTAGATTCAAATGTGCTGTCGTCACTTGGGTCTAATGGAGGCTTTTGGCAGAGCTGCAGTGCTCTGACACGGGGTATCCAACTTCACTCTAGAGAGGAGAATGGATGTGATGTTACAGCCCTCTCATGCTGAAACTGAACAAAAATTGGGAAGAGTAATCACTCGAACTTGTTATGTCTGCTCGTTCAGACTTGATATACTGAATCCAGATGAGAACCGAGCCTCCACCACAACTTCTATAGCCCTCATATCTGTGATTTAGTCCAATCTTCTGAAAGATGTATCATCTAGATTTTGTTTTAGATAAATTACTGTACTTGGATAAACTATTTTGGTGGTTGTGGTTTCTATGGTAGCCAGAGTTCTAGGCATTGCCCAGTACCTCCAGAGTAGAGCCCTTTGGGAAACAAAGTCTTCCTTATTTGGTGATTATTCCCATTGTTGGCTTGGAGTGTGCCTTTGGTCCGGTGCCATTCCCACTTAGTTTATCTCACGCTCAGCATGAAGCTTAACTATCTGCTAATTACTTTAGCTCTTTAAAGTTGTCCAAACCGCACAGTACTCACACAACGCTAATGTCTGAATAATGTTTATTGCATAAACACCATTTACAACTCATTCAAACAGATACAGCTGGTCTCAGTTTTCTGTGTGTGTGCCTGTGATTGCTGAATGGGAGATGTTTCTGTTTGTCTTTTGTTTTGATCGACTGTGACGTTTATTGAATAGAAGTGTGAATAACTAGCGGGGGGAACAACACAAATAGCAAAAAAAGTGTTCTCTTGAATAATTTTTATATGATGACTGTTTAAAGCGGAGTATTTCTTTAACAATCAGGTGCTGACAGACCAACGTGTTTAAAATACAGAAGCTGTGTTCGCAGTTAAATTCCAACTGCCTTATGAACAACTGTCTAAATGTTAACAAGGATTTCAAAGTTAAAATCCCTTATTTTTTAGTCTATGCTGATTTAGTAAAACCTTTGCGACTTGCTATAACAACATTTATGTTTTAATAATACATGTAATGGAGTAGGGCTGCCAACTATTTTTCTTTTAATCTGGTGACCATTTTATCAAATAGTCGATTAGTCTGAACAAATAATTTGCCTCCAAAACAGCAAAATAACTATATTGTTTAAATTCATTTTATTTTGACAGACTGTATTTGATTGTATGATGCAGAACAGCATGAAACATAAATGTATGTTTACATCTAAAAGTGTGAAATTGTGGGGTTAAACTTGAAACTCCAACATGATAAAAGTAAATAAAAAAGAGGGCCTATTGTTTTTTTCAGTGGTGCAACTCCAAAAGAAATCCAAGTTCTTAACAAACCTCTTAACAAAGAAAAATGATGGTGGGTATATTGGAGAAAGTGCAACATGGACACAACAGTAATTTCACAAACACAGAACAGCAACTTTTTTCCACCCTATTTTTCTCGGAATTTTTCTCTGCCAACAGCCAAATTCACAGCACAGCACGTCATCTTAATTTCATATCTATAGTGTCGTTGTCAGACAACTTTGCAGTTATGTATTTAGGATTTTAGCAGTCTACAGCAGCCGCTTGGAAGAGACTGCTGGTTCACATGTAGCCTTAATAAGCCACTTTTCAGTCACCATTTCAGACTCATTCAATTGTCTGAAAACAGAAACAGAATATGCAAATGAGGACAGCTTCATGGGAATTCAACTGTGTTAAAATACAGAAACTGTTGCCACAGAGAGCAGGAGAGAAGCAAGCGGATAGAAAGAATAGCTCCTGTGCGTTTTCTATTCAGGTCCATTGTTGTTTTGTTCTGTTATCATATGAAGTACTACCAGACTCTGGAAGCCTTGGTTCTTTGGAAAATTGTATACGGAACCAAGTTACACTCTGCTGCTGCTGACATTGTTTTTAAAACTGAAGTGCTGACTCCAGCGGACCAATGACTGAAGCCAGAAACAATTTAATTCATGACGCAACAATTACACAGTGATACTGACGAAAAACATTTGTTATAATGAACTGACCCAAAAAGCATGCGTTGGTTAACAATGTTAATGTCAGTACATCTTTCTTTGGAAGTCATTGATTGTGCTTACTAATCACGGCAGCTCATTGTGGGGTTCTTTTCCAAAACACACTTGTTTACCCAGCAGACCCACAATATAATAGATTTTTTTAAGCAGCTTGTGTCTGTTTAAATCTCATTCAAACAAACCATTGGTTGGAGGGATTCATTGTCATATTCTGATGAGGAAAACTAACATAGCAGACAATGTTTTGCTTTGCTTTAGTAATGGCTGTTGTTGGGAATGTTTGTGCTGCAAAATCACTAGTTTCTAGCTACATACTGTTCTCTCTGTTCTGATTATCATAAGATACAAACCGTTTTGTACACTTCCACAATGCTATATAAAGAGCATTTCTGTGTTATATAAGGAAAAGCAGGAGAAAGTAGGTAAATATGTCAAGGACTGTCCATTTATTGCTGTCTTTCAGTGCTCTTCTGCTTCAACAGAAAATACACACACCTCAGGCACCCACAACCTTTATTGTACACTGTGTGTGTGTATGTATGTGTGTGTGTGCATATGTGTGTCCTTTGCCCTGTGTAAGCTGTGGAAGGCAAAGCTACAACAAACAGGGTGGCTTAAGAGACAGGAAGGGAGCATAAAAAGAACGCAGAAGAAAAAGAAATAAGAAGAGAGTGATTTTTCTCCCTTCTATTCCCATGGGTTTTGCAGCAGGGCTTTTCACTTGAGTTGCCACATTTCATTTCCTGCTGTTCATATGTGTGTGTGTGCATGTGTGTCTGTGCATTGTGTGCATGTGTGAACTATGTGAAGGTCTTGCTCCACAGTGGTGATTTATAGCGGCGGGCTCCGGCCCTATCTGTTTTCGATCAGTCTCATGCTTGGCTCTGGCTTCCCTCCAGTGCTCCCCTGGCCCACCGGACACCGAGTCTGGGTGGGACCCCTCCGCAACTGCCTGGAACCAGCACCACAAACACACTCTCCCTTGCTCTTTCATTCCCTGCTTTTCAGCCTCACTCTTCTTCTCTCCTGCTCTCCCCTTTCTCTAACTTTATATACACAATTTCACAATCGCCACCCAGCATCACGCACAAACACACTCCGTCATTCTTACTTATTCACTCTCACCATCTCTCCTCCTTTGTCTCAGTCTTGCTCTTCCTTGCTCTCACGCTCTCGCTTACCATCTGACATTGGCTTCAAGTACTCAATCACATGCAAACATGCTCACATGATGCACACTTAGGCAGTCACATAAACTCACATGGATTACATTGACTGCTTCCCCCCTTCAAAACTCTTTGTCCACTGCTGATGTCATGTTGGCTAACACCTTTCAATTTTTATGATGCTGCATTCAGAATGCACAGGCCTGCAAGTTTTACTTGTGTAAATTCAAATTAAAGTTGTCATCATGATTGGGAGGGGGGGGAAAAATCCTAGCAGTTGTGTCATTGCTGGCAAGCGGCAGTTTGTTGTAGTATGAGTAATAAGCCCTGGATTTCATTGCTGTTTCCTTGAGCTTTTCTGCTCCTCTGGAAAGGAACGCAAACTTCTTTGTTCATAATGGGAAATACTGTCAGCAGGTTCCCAGAAACCCTAGACTAGAGTAAGCTACAAGTGTGCAAAACTCTCTGTCTTTGTGTGAGTGCAACTATGTGTGATGGTAAATGTTAACTCAAACAGGAAGTGGCCTGTCAGTCATGTGCTCACTCCAGCACTTTCTCCCAGCTGTTGGTCCATATGCACACACAAACAAGCCCTCAGACATACGCACAGACACACAGACAGCTGGTCTTCCTGTCTCTGGTGACCTTGGCTGGGCTTGGAGGCTCCGCATGAGTTTCACATCCACTCATCCCCACCTCCTCTTCCATCTGAACTGCTTCCAGCTCATCCTTCTCTTTTATTCTTTCTCTCTCTTCATATTTCTGCTTCTTCTTCTTTAATGCCTCGTATTCTTTCCTCTCACTTTCACCACTGCCACGAAGTGACGAAAGTATTGAACCTCAACCCACTGGTGTTTCCTCCTTCCACCTGTTACAATTATTTCAGGTCAGTGATATCAGAGTCCAGGAAGCCAACATAAACGAATGAAATTTATCCAAATGATCTGTAGTGGGACATAGTCTTGGAGCGCTGTTAAGCTCCGCTGGCTGCAACCCCAGCATGTCTGGATTGAGCTGTGTCCTGTTAAAGAAAAGCTGCTCGAACAACAAAGGTGCCACAGCCGCTCAGATCCAAGTCACTCAGGACATTTCCTCCAGCCACCAAAATATTCCTGCACAGACCTTTGATCTGAGGCTGTACTCGCTTCCAGGTTCTGTTGGGTCTGTGTTTGAAAAGACAATAAAAGTGGAGCAGGATGCCGGTTATGTGATGGTGCTGTTTCCCATCAAAGATGAAGTCATAGACGCTCTGTTGATATTGGTAGATGCTCCGTTTGTGTCTCTGTGTTTGTGTTTGAGAGTGAGAAAGAAAGAGGCTGTGTGTGTGTGTGTGTGTTTCCCAGCAGACACTGTGATAGTGCTCAGACCTGCCAAACCACAAGAAACTGTCAACTGCGTTTGGCGATGGAATGCCAGTTTGGAAACACACACTTTTACACACACACAAGTAGACACAGTTAGGCATACGCATGCACAAACACACCGTGGCAGTGTCTTGTAGTGAGTTATTGAGGAATGTTTATACAAAGAATTTCAACAGTTAATAATGAGAGCCACACTAACCCTGTTTCTCTCTTTCCAGTGTCATACATTTGTCCCATTCTGTCTGCAATTTAATGCTATTGCTAAATTTTGTTCTCTTTTAGCTCTCAAACTTCTCTTCTTACCTTTGTCCATTTATCCATTCATCCAACCTGTATTCGTTTACTCTTTTTCTCTTCTGTCCATCATCCTAACCTCCCTCCATTCTCCTTTGACCCCTTCAGCCCAGAAGGGTCTGCTCCACCTCAGCCCTGACGTCTATCAGGAGATGGAGGCCAGTAGAAAGCAGGGTGGCAGTGCTCCGGGCTCTGGTGGCAGCAGCGGTGGCTCCGTCAACTACATGACCTCCAAAGACATGGGGCCCTGCTCTGCCCCGCTCCCCCCAGGACACCCTCCTTATTACAGCGGCTCATCCTCCTCACCCAGCCCAACCGCCACCATGGCCAGGGAGCTGCTGCTTAATGGACAGTCGCCCACAGCCGATGCCTCACTGCCCATGAAGGGGAAAAACCTGGCCTGTGGCGTCTCGGTGCAGCCAGCACAGCAGCTGGACTACCTGGCTCGCATCCAGGGTTTCCAGGTAAGATGCAGTTAGGACGTCTGCAGATCTGAGGAGAAAATGCTAAAATTTGTACATTATATTGAAGTATTAATGACACACAACTTCCTTCTGCCATTTTGCCTATCGTTCCCATGAGTAGGAATAACATTGCACACACCAAGTTAGTTGCTAAGATCAGGAAACACCCCAGCATAGCTGCAACAATGTGCATGTTAACCAGATTTATTTGGAAGAAAAAACCATGTCCAAAGGCTAAAGTGCCCAAGCTTTCTACTGTAAACTCTCACCACAGTTCACTGACTTCAATCCAAAATTTGACCGACCTTACTTAACCGGGTTTTCCCACAGGAAACTGGTTAGCAGACGTGGTTAACTCATGCAAATCAAATGTAAGATGTTATCAGTCAGACACCCACTGAGCTGAATTGGATAGATCCTGATGCATCTCATGTTCACCAGGTGATTGTTTAAATAGTCACCTGTTCTAATAAATATGCGGCCTATGGCAGCGGGTTTATAGCAACATTTTGGGCTTAACATCTGGTTCACAACCAGTCTGCTTGTCTGACTGCTCATGTTTTTTGCCACGCTGGTCACATTCTCAGATCTCAGCAATATATTCACAAAAGTAATATCCAGTTTTGTTGGTGGGCATAGTGCTTACCATAACTGATTGAATTGTTGACAAAAAGTTTCAGCCTGTTTGTGCAAAAGAAAACAGAATTTTCCTTCAAATAGTTGTTTTGCACACTGCACTTTGTTATTGCTTTGTTTTTCTGAGGGAAAAGTCCCATTGCGGAGGATTTCATGCTGATATGCATACAATTGTTTTCAATTTCACATTTATTTCACTTGTGGAATGTAGGCTTGACATTTTAACTGGCATCAATTAGCTCATGAAAGTCATAATCCAAACTAAAAAAAAAAGTTGTACACACCCAGTTGGTACAATCATACAGTTTGCACATATGCTAAAGTGACAGGACAGATGTTAGCGTGACCATGCATAAACATAACTCCCCTCCCCCGCTTACACAAGAACAAATACTCACATCCCTGCCTTGATTCTTCTTCCTCTAGGCCATTGCTGTAAATTCAATTGTGGTCTTGGTCAACCTGTGTGGTTATAAATAAGAAAGTTACACACACACACACACACACACACCACTTGAAACCTCTCCACATAAGAGACAAAGGCTTTCTTTATAAAAACATTTGTGCAAAGCTTGTGCTCTACACACACAAACATGCAGGTGATGTGAAGTGGAAGTTGTGCGCAGTGATACTACTTAGAAAAGACTTTCCGGGGAGAGTAATGAAAGTGGTTTTCCTACGGTACAGGTGGACTCTTGTGAAGAGTCTTGAGTTTAGAGCTGCTTGATAACACCGTTTTCTGTTTCTCACTGTGGACATTATTGGCAGACTGTGGATTTAGCGCTGGAACTAAACCTCACAGGTGTTTCTGTCAGCACCAGACTGAACACACACACATGCACACACTTATACACACTTGCTCTTAGCACTCAGTGTGTGTCTGTGTCCAAGAGGGAGACAACCCGGTGTCTGTTTTAATCTGTGCCGGCCGATCTGCTGCACATACCACGCCACTGATACCAGCGCCTGTTCATTTAAGCTGCAGATGCTTTTTATCAGTTTGAGCGAAAACATTTTATCTTAACCTGCTGAGGGTTCCTTTGAAAGGCCTTTGTTATTGCTCTGAGCCTTCCTGTGTGTGTGTAACCTGAGAGAGCTCTGCTGCCTGGCCAAGCCCAAACACACTTGTACATATGCGCACAGACACACACACACAGCAGGTTCTGTTTAGTGGAGATGGAGGAGTTCGGTGTAGCCCGTACGTGAAGTTTTAGTCATTGTCGTTCCCGGAACTTTCTAACTTTTCACGTCGTTCAAAATATTCTTTTTTCCATGCATCTTCCCGTGCATTTCTGTGAACAATTACACAAATAGGCATCAGTGCGCTCACATATTTTCATGCGCTGGTGTGTGTGTTTCTTAAGTGAAGAATTCAGGCTGTAATTGAGACATGCAGACAATATGTGTTCCATTGAGGGGATGTTTCATATCATGTGGGTTTGTAATGAGAACCTCTGGTTGCTTACACAGCCATGTTAGGCAGACTTTTTAAGGCTTATGTATTCTTATGTGTTTTTGTGGGCCAAATCACCACAGATTTCTGATGTTTTTGCCAAAAACTGCACTTGTCTGCTTTTCCACTGGTCACATCATGTGCTGCTTTGTGTTGAGGCGGCTTTCTCTCAACCACACTCGACAAGAAACAAGCACTCAGATCCACCGTAAGATTTTTTTTTAGTAATTTGACAATAATCTCTTGGTCTGATTAGTAACTTTGTTTTGGTAATGTAATTATGTTATCCAAGTGAGCGGATTACAGTGACCGCCCAACAGTGGATTAAAGCAACTAAGCAAGCACCGAGGACATTCTCATAGTGTCTGTTTCATCCATCCAGCCCCACAGACAAAGGCCCGGGCCTACCTGCTAAGCCCTTCTTTTGATTTGATTGGAAAATAGCCTCTAGTGGAAGCTCTAACTGGATAAGCAACAGTGTGTTGTACTCATGCCAGCTTGGAGCAAGGATGCTGGCACTTATTCCAGCGTGTTTGTATGTGTATGTGTGTGTGTGTGTGTATTTGCTATTAATTTGGCTAGCGTGTTGTTGGCACGGCGGGTATGTGAGCTGGAAGTAGGGCAGAAACAAAAAAGCAGGAGGTAATAGACAACACATGGACCAAGGATGAAGTACAGAGTAACAGCCACGTAACAGATTATTCCTGTTTCTCGTTGTCGCTGTATCTTTTTCTTTGCTCTCTGTTGTTATTTTTTTAGTCTTTTGCATCTCTGGCATTATTATTATTTCCTCCGTTCTTAAGTCTTCCTCAGATTTACTAACTTTTTTTTGACCCCGCCATTGCAGTCACCAGCTGCCCATTTATTCTGCCATCACGTTACTTAATTGAGTCATCACAGACTGCCACCGCTTCGTATTATTAACTGTTGCCCTATTTCAAAATGAGCAGGGAAATGTTATATAGAAAATCAATGATTGATGGAAATCTAATGATATTTTTTCCACGTCTGGGCTAAGACATATCTGCTGCTTCAGACGTGTTTGAAATCTCTGTCAGACCTGATTTACTCTGTCTCGTGCTTCATACCTATTTGCATGTTTTCAAAAACCAAGTAGGCTTTTTTTTAAATAAGTGGGCTGTTTATCAGAGCAGCTCTTTCTGTCTGGCAGAATTTGAGAGACTTAAAAGAAATACATGAAGAAGAAGAGAGTAGTGTGGGTGAATGTCTTAAAACGCTGACATTTAAGTGTGGGCCAATATTGAATGTTTTATTAGACGTTAATAGGGTTAGAAACCTTTTTAAAGGATGAAGATGTTGAAGTCTTCTCATTTCAGTGTGCGTCACATTCTTAGTCAGATTTATGTTGAGACAGGGTATAAAATGCATTTACAATAATGGGATTATAATGAAGGAGTCACTGAGAAACTGACTCAGGAAAGTTCAGTGTTTTCCAAGCTATAGGTCATACCTTCATCTCTATATGTGTCCACTGGAATGCATTCAGACACAGTATTGAGCTGTTGGTCACCCATGTTTTTGAGGCAAGTCATTGTATTTACGTGCACAAAACGTCGGATAATTGCTAGAAGTGCAAACATATGTTTCAAGTCACGTTTCCGGGTATGTAGCATGAGTAAAAGGTGAGCTGGTACGCCGCCTCTGTAGACTGTCGGATTGCTGAAGTATGAACGTATCTGTTCCGTCTAAGCATGTGAGAAGGCTTTTAGGCTACAAAACAAAAACCCCAAAGCATACCGAATCGAGCAACAGTGAGTTTTATTGCTTATAAATCAAACTTGTAAGCGGAAGAATGTGCTACTCTTTAAATCAGGTCCGTTACGATGAATAGGCGGTGTTTGAAAACAGGCCGAAGTTACGTTGATTGGAATTCTATATTACATTCTGGTCCCTTGTCTTTTGCTTGCACTGTGTAATCACATTGACCTAGTTTTAGCCGGAGGCGCACAAAACAAACAACAACGACACTGAACAGTAAGCACACTTCTCATTACTTTTGTTGTGCATACTGTAATACCATAAGCCATATTCCTAAGTAACTGGCAGGTACAGTGAATGAGGCACCTTTTTAAACATGAATTAGAAATTACACCCCTCTTGAGATTGTGTTCTGGTTTTGCAATGGAAAATATGACAGAACCACTTTGTGTATTGTTGCAGAGATTTTAACCAGCTTGTACAGTTTTTGATGACCTACATTAGGCATAACGTGATAGATTACTTGTATTTCTTACGCCTATGTGAGGTGTTCAGAGATGGATTTCTCAAAACATGAGCTCAGGTTTAGTCTAAGAAATACAACATGTTTAGTCATCACTCGCTCCTATGGCTTAGATGCTAAAGTTTAGTGACGCAGGCTATTGCAAAATTTAAGAAGTGGCTTTTAATGTCCTCTTGCGTAAAGTGGACAACGGTCAGCATACTAGACAATCCTTCCATATTGTGTCTATAGGAGTTACATTTTACTGTATCTACTGTATCTATCAGGTCTTTCCAACATTGCAATAACATAGCAGAGATATCAATCAGCCGAGTTATTTTATCTAGTCACGGCAGGCTTAACTCGGGAGATGGATTTATAGAAAAGGGAGGGTTGTGCTCTTTGCTGTGCTGGAATCAGAACTTTTGTGTTGGAAATCCCATGTTAATGAAAACACTATCCTTGGCGGGTGGCTGGTGTTGATATCCATTCAGTGCAGTTCCCAGGATTTCTCACACTTTTGCGTTGTTTGTTCTTCTCTCTCTCCGCTTCCTTCTTTGGCCGTGTAGAAAAACCACTTCAAATGGTGCCGACTACACCTTGTACCCTGCCCGGCAGTTTCTACAACCCTCCCAACCCCCTCCTTTTTTCCACCTTCTTCTCTTTCTCCTGCTTCCCTGATCTCCGTTGCTCACTCTCATCTCTCTGTATCAACATCAAACGCCTGATCTGGTACAAACGTTCAAAGAACTCTAACAGTTTGTTTCCAACCTCCTTGTCATCATCTCATTCCTCTACTCTCTGTTTACTCTGGGATTTGCGTTAGAAAATACATTTTGGGATGGCTAATCCCACCACGTTTGATTTCTGCGGCGGTGTGATGGCTTCCAGCTGCACTCTGCGGCATATTTGTGTGAAGAGCGATCTTCGAAAACAAGTTTTGTCGGTGGTATAAATCAGACCACTAATGCTGTGCTGGCTCGGCGAACCGTCTCTCTACTTACATGGTGGCCCTCTGCATGCGTGTTGGTGCGTGTGCTTGCGTCTGTGTGTGTTTGGCAAAACTGAGTGATGATGTTTTTACACCACAATCAAGCCCATTTGCAAACCTTTAAATCAAATACCCTCAAGTGCCAGCACAGCATATTGCAAATTTGAATATGCAGCATAATCGTTTTTTATTTGCCTTTGTTCTTTTGTATTTTGATAGTATTGATCATATTTCATGTAATTCTCAACACTAGGCAGTGATAGCAGTTGTGCGCCAGCACACTCTCTGCATGGGGGGATGGAGGGTGTGTGGCACTTTGTTTGGAATCCAAAACAATTCGCTTCATTATCTACACACTAGTCACTGTTCTCAGAAGTACTCTGGACTGCATTCTTTCTCCAGTTTGAGCTCCTTCTTTACTAAGTGAGCTCTTTCACAAACTGCAAAGTCCCAAGCGTTTTAATGACAATTTAATGATGGAAAATAACATAATGCAAATGCCATTTTGTGGTATTTCCTGTGCCCAAATCACTGGATATTTTGCTAATGCTAAGACACCAGTGGTCAGAGAACAATGCACTGTTATGAAAGTATTGTCTTGAATGTTTTATTTTATTTCCTACTAAAGAAAATATGTTAGCTGGTAGCTGGGTTTTCTCATGCTGTGAAAACATGGGAAAGCTTTTTACATCCATTTTTCTCCTCGTAAAAAAAAAGAAGGAAAATTTTAAAAATCTGTTCTGAAAAACAATATTTGACAATGAAAATTATATATTTATATATTTTTAAATTTATTCACTGATTCTGAGTGTTTTATTATCCAGCATCGATATCACTGTTATCACTATGACGCTACAACCAGCAGACAAATTCAGCTAAACATAAACACTGGAAATGGGAAACGGCTAGCCTGGCTCTGCCTGGAAAGGAAAAACATTCACCTGTCTCTGCAGCCTCGTGGTAACAATGAGACTCTGAGGATTTATAGCGCCTGGCAAAGAAACACTCCGTCTGCTGGCTGTAACTTTATTTTTGATTATGAGTGTGGTGCCAGTCTCTTGACAAGAAGATAAATAAGGGTTTTTACCAAAATGTGTATTAATTTTCCTAATTTTCAATATTTCATAGTACCAAAAAAAGTTATTATGAAAGAGCACCTCTCTTTAGTAGGCAGAGAAAGGGCTAGTTGGAAGAGCCAAGTAGAAGTGACTTCTTATACATAAAACATGCACTTGTGTTTTTCTAGCTGTTGAAAAAACAAGCGGGTAATTACAGTCATGCTTGAAGTATCTTCATATGATTTGTTGAACTGCTTTATAGTCAGACTAAAATCTCCTGACAAAACTTAATTTGCTTTCTGACAGATATTGATTAGATTATAATTTGTTTTAAGTCAAGTTTCAGTTCAGTATTCACTGTGTAATAGATTTAAAACATGTGATGGAGCGTTACCACATGACGCACCATCTGGAGCGTGACTGTCGCACAAGGAGGACGGCATGAAATGTAGAAACTTTCACACGATGGTTTAAACTCTGTCAGACATGTAGTAAAATGTACGAGATGTGGCTATTAAATAATGAGACTAAACCACAGTGTGCATGCCTGGACCACATAGTATGTGCTGATGAATTCAAGCACAAACCAAACTGAAAGTTTCAGTTTGTTTGAGTTAAATAAAATTGAATAATAACATTTGTGTCATTAAGTAATAGCCACACGGCACATAGCCTAAATTTCAACCTTTGTGATGTGCTAGTTGTGCAGATTTTGATTTTAAAACAAACAACTATTCACCTCAAGTCAGGGCTCCTATTTTTCATTCATAATTTGAACACCAATCCTTGTGTATATGCCTTATTGACAGTTGGCCTAAATAATATATTAGATTCCTTGCCGCTGAAACAACAGTCAATTTTGTCAATTTTGTAAATGCATTACATGACTGACATGTTTGGCTGCATTAGACAAACTGTGGCTTGTGAGTTTCTGGTCACTCAGCACACTTGGGCTATTTTTAACATACTTAAGTTCTGAATAATGGACTGGTTCGCATAGAGCATAGAACACGTTTTGTCTCAACACTTCTCTCTGTGATTCAGGCAAAGTCCACTTGAAGTTTGTAAGAGTCGCAGCTTTGTTTGCCCTCAATCTCCTGCCATTAATAGAAGTGAAAGGTATATTAACAGTGTGCTTCAAACACTCTTGACCTCTCGGGTTCCCAATGAAGTGGCTCAGTATGGACTTCTGATTGTTCCTCACCCACAATGACGGCCTTCTGCAGCTGAAAGGGTGAGGTTGTTGTAGTAAAGTCAAAGTTACTTAACTGCTCTTTGGCTATTTACCGCCTGCACTCACGTGGAATCATGCACTTAGTCCTGCAGTGCTTTTGTTCTGTGGTTTTTATCTGCAGTAACACATCAACACACCTATTTGTGTTTGTAATTACGTTGACAACACTGTGTAACACAGTCGTCGTGATATGGATGATTTGCATTTGCCTCATTCTTCTCTATGCATATTTGTATTTGTTGTAGAGTGGACATGCTTATTTGTTCACATAACATGAATGCTGTGCATGCTTGCATGAATTGTAATTGCGTTTTAGTTTGTGCCTGCTCATGTTTGTTCGAACGAAGAGGAGTGCTGGAAGAGGAGCAGTCCAGCTTTAGAAGCCAGATGTCAGAGGTCGTTCCACATTAGTGCCGCCGATCAATCGCAGGACTTGCGTAACTCTCCTGCTTCTTTGTCTCCGAAGGAAGTGGATTAGACGCTGTTTTCTGTGATGGGACCTGGGATGATTAGTTGGGCCTGTTTAGAATGCATGCACTCACAGATGCATGCAAACACGCACTCAAAACAGACAGGCTGGATGGGAGAATAGACTGTTTGTTTTTAAGATGCTCGTTATTTTAGTTTCCGCCAAATCATCACAAACGAGATGATGCCATAATGTTTCTTTGATGCTGGCAGATCAGGCGACTTTCTTTCCTGCCTGCAGGTCAGACTCGCTGGTAAATCCTCAACGTAATCAGGCACTTTGACTATTTTATCAAAAAGCCACCAAGGGAGAAAAAACCTCCCAGGCGATGTTTGGTGACCTGCCAACTTTGCTGTTTCAACCAGAATTTGGCTGGTGGCTGGAGTACGTCATGTTTACTTATATTGTCCAGTATCACATGTGGTGCGTCAGTGGGCACTCCGGGCTTACAGCGGCAACGTTTCCAGATCCAGCTCAAAATTTCTAACAGGACAAAGAAAAAGAAAGACGAACTTAAGCACATCGGGGAAAGACAAAGAGTGATTCACCAAGACTAAGAGTCTTGAGCCAGGGGATCACTAAACTCATTAGGATACTTTGTCCGGGGCTTTGTACCAAATTTCCTGGCAATTCATCAATTAGTAAAAGGTGTCATCTCCTAACTGAAAAATAGACATTAAACCCTTCAGTTAAAACACAGATTTCTCAATGCGTGATGTGAAAGTTTTAACGATTTAATTAGACTAATTTTATAATACCTTCAAACCACAGAAAAACTTGCTTTTTTATTTGATGACACCCTCTTTACCTTGTGCAGCCTTGTGTTTACCTTCATCGCTTCCATTAACTAAACATACACACATGCCAGGCCCATACTCACACAAAAAGTTAGGAATTATTAGAAATTTGATATATCCAAGTGTATATCTTTTACAGTGAGAGGCCTGAAAAGAACACGTATTTCCTCCAGCACCACTGAAGGGCCTCACCCTCAGCTGGAGCTCTGACAGCTCGCAACAGATGAACCGAGCCGAGTGCCCGCTGATCAGACAGCATGATTACACCATACATCACGGAGTCGAGCCACGGGCTTCATGCTACCTACATGGACCAGCATGCAGGACAGTTAAATATACACAAAGTTTCAGACACTGAAACATACCCACACAGTCCAGACTTTTTCACACCAGTGTTTTGGTACCTGTTAATGATTTTGTTTTTGTCTTTTGATGAAAATATTGACCTAAACATATTTTAGTTTAACTTTTGTCTGACATTTCAGTGTAATTTTTGTGCTTTTAAATTTATATCTTCTAAGCACTGTGGGGCCACAGCTGTCGCCATCTTTGTGTACGGTTGGTTACCGTGGTTACAGTTGCTATTCTTGTCTATGCCGAGGTTAATGGAAAAGACCTCTTCCTGCTTGTTACAATGCTCTACAGTGATGCAACAGTCTCTTTAGTAGATTTCATTATCATATCCACACTCTGAAACGCTCAACAGCAGTTGCGTCAAAGGATTGTTATTGATGTTACGAAAGTAACCTAAATGTAAAAGTGTAAAAGACTGGGTCAAGACTTTAGAGTGCCATTTATGGTGTAATTTTACATGAGTAATTAATATATTAGGGATTCAAATGTTACATGAAAGGCGACTTTACCTGACTATAATTCATATTAAGGCTTAGACCCTGTCGTGTTATCAATTAATTAACTAACTAATAGCTAAGATGCTTCCGTAGTATAAATGACCAAACTCTTGTACATTTGGAGTGCTGTCACTATTCCTGCCACTGACTCATTACTTCTTAAAACAACAACAACTTCTTGGCTACTGACTGCATGTTTGTAGTTTGTCTCAGCTGATTTTTGCTGCTTCTTCTTACTGTAATTTGTAGGTGAGGTTAGTTCATAAATCAGACTTTTTTCTCACAAAACCTCCGATTACATAACTGACAGACACATAATGTTTTTGAATGTAAGGTGTTTTTATTAACAACAGTGAAGCAGGTCAAACAGGTAAATCTGAACACATAAACAACATACATATTTTGGGCGGCGGAAGACATTTGAGCAGGTGCTGCAGTGTGTGTGATTCCACCGATCACTTAATGAGGCTTTGCATTGAAAAAGTGTTTAGTTCATTCATTTATTTATCGAACATTATTGTTTAGTTTTATATATTGATATCATGGATGTCATTTTAAATGTTCTTTTTATTTAGTTTTGCTTTTATTGTGCAAAGTTTATTCATGTATTTCCAAATTTTCTGATATGGGATTCTAGTTACCAAACTGTTCTTACCCCTAAAAAGCACCCCTACTCCTTTTTCTTTCTTTTGCACTCTCCTTAATGTTGAAGTCTGGAGAATTTATTGGAGATTAACTTGTCAGGGAAGGCTTTTTCCATGGCTCGCTTTACTACATTCATCATTCATACACATAACAGATAGCATTCCACAATTTATCACTGTGGGCCCATCTCCTCATCAGCAGGTGTGTGCGCACATGCAAGCCAGTCATGCATGTGTGTGCTGTACACAGCGTCACATGATTGTTCATATCTTCGTAAGCACATATTCACATCTCTGTGTGTTTGTGTATATTATGATGAGTCTGTGTCTTTATAGGCAGACTTCCATGTGTCTGGCTGGCTGAGCATAACTCATTCGGAGAGAGAGACACACACACACCTTCCTCTGGAAGCTTTCAGTCACAGATCGTATACAGCACACTTGGGCGTGCATACATGTGCATACACACACGTTCAACATGTATAGCCACTAAATTATGGGCCAGATAAGATGGAACTTTGATCTAGTGAGAAAAGTTGGTGTGCGCAAAGGAAAATGCACTCGTAGATGCAACACACCGACTTGTGTTTTATGGCACCCGGTTTCTGTTGATTAACACAGGGTAATAATTTAAAACTCCTCAGCCAACAAAAATATAAAGACAGCATACTCATTGTACATAAATTCAGCACATGCTGACATAAAAATGTTTTCAACACACCTTTCTATGATGTTGGCTTTTATGAAAATTGTAAGATAATCTTCAGAAGATAAAATTGTTTGTGGGTCATGATTCTTGTATTGACTGTAGTTGTAACAAATTCCCCTTCTTATGACCCACAATTTTCAAAATAGCCCTTTTTTTGTCTGATTTATCTGAGGAATTTAAAGTGCATTCCATTTACACTGTCGAAGCTTCAGGCTCTGTTATAGCTTTATTCTTCCATACCTGCTAGCTTACTTTTTTCCTTTTGCTCATTGAAGTGTAAATCCAATTTGAATCGGAGACGTCCTCTCTTGTTCCTTCCTTTGTCTCTGTACATCAGTCAGATGTTTGTCTTCTTTCAGGTCTCACAGTTATTTGTGCTATTTATTGAGATGCCTGTCGCTGTCTTGGGCATAAGTAGGCCACGCAAACACATGCACATGTACACAGATAAACACAAGTGAATACGCATGCATGCACAGATTGAGAGCCAGTGAGAAGTAGGGCAGACAAGCAGGCAGTATTACCAAAACCCTTGCATCTCAGGAGCAGACCGTCCCAGAGGAGCATCATGTCATAACAGTACTGATTGCACAGCATTTAGGAATGCCTGCAGAGTTAACCTCTCAATGATGAGGGGTCGCCAGTGATGTAATCACCCTCCTCTACCCTCCTCACCCCCCTGCAGACTGCACATACACACCCTTACATCCATTCCCCTACATTGCCATCTCTGCATGGTGTGGGATAATTGTCCACAAATGCTCTGTGGTGGCAATTAGACATGCAAGATTTACTCTCAAGCCAACCACTTCCAAAAACACAAGACTGTATCCCACTGAAAACGTGGGATGTTTCAGTTCCCTTTAGTTTCGTGCATTTACCTGTTTTGTCTTGTTTTTTTTTTAATACTGACTCTTGAGGTGACTCACTTTGTCTACGCTCCTCTTCCAGGTGCAGTACAGTGATGCGCAGAGTGGTAAGGATTTTGTGACCTATCTGACCCTCTCCCCTGTGCAAATGACTTTCCATGGCACCGGGAGCACCCTCCAAGCCAGCCATGACCAGGTATGTGTATGTATATATATTTAGTAAAGTTGTCACTAAGTTTGAGGTGGGGATGCTCCTAAATATAATGCCATAAATATTTTTTTATTTATCGATAAACTTCAAAATACAGTAAACAAAAAAGGTATCAACATTTGAAATGACCACCAGTTCCAGTTGCTGCTGAAGATTGTTAATTTCATACAGTTATGGCTTAATACACCCATGATGTACACAGGTATCTGCAGTGAGTGACAGTTCAATCCGTGAAATTCAGGCACAAACGGCTCCCAACAAGTTTGATAAATTGTGTTAGGAGTGTTTCAGTTTATTCACATCCTTAAGCTTTTATCCTCAATCTTATCTAAACACTTCAGCGGATAGTAAATTGTATCTAGATTTTGATTTACTGTTTCTGATAAAATGTGATGGCGGTATATTGTCCGGTATCATGTTTTTCTTACATACACACATAAATAAGGAGACATTTGTAATAACCACACGTCTTAAAGTAAAAACATCTTGCAGTGCAGTTTAATCAAAACAATAATGTCACAGATGGCAGTATTAAATTCATAGTAAATTTTAAGCTATAAATATTAACTGTAATTAATTTTAGGTAATAACTCAACAAATAGCATATAAAACTTTTATAGCTGGAATTTGCTTCTCTGCTGTTTCTTTTTGCCAGCATACAGTACACACACTCATTGTAGTCACCCTGCTACAACCCAGTACTGTCCAAAAATATCAGCCACACTCTACCCTGTAGCTTCTGCTTCACCTGGTGCAGTTAAGTGTAGCATATACTGTATATGCTGTAGTGTATAGGGGGGGTTATGGCGAACCCCATCCTCTAATTAAGCCTCGGCTCTGTGGTTTTGTTATTAATCGCCAGGACATCAGAACCACCTGTGATACTAATTGCATTTCTTTCTGACAGCCTTCTGTTCCTCCCACACACGCCCGCCAGATCGCCATGATTTTCAATCCATCAAAGTAATCCTCATCCAGAAATCTGATTGACTATCTCCGCAACTTGGGGCGGACCCCTCAATCTGTCTCCCTCCCTCTCTAGTTTTCTCCCTCACTCTCTCTCGCATACTCCCCGTATTCAGAAGGAGGTTCTTTGTCTTGTGTTGCCCAAGCAGAAAACCAGTTGCTTACATTCTATCATCTAAACATAGGACGCCCCTTTGTTCAGCAGTCTTCAAAGCTTTAATAAAGGGCCGGCCCGGCCCCGAATGGGACAGCTGACAGGGGGCTAGTGTCGCCACCGCTAACTGAGAGCCAAGCCAATATAGGCCAGTCAGGTCTGCGTCCTTTGGACCTGTTGTTGCCAGGAGCACTGGGGCATGACCGACTGTTAGAGAAGGGCTTTCTTTCCCTCTTCTCAGTACAGTGAGGAGTATGACCACAAAGGGAGCACCTAACAATAAGGGGTCACCCTCAGTAGCCCCTCTAGCCCCAACACTTGAACAGTCCTGAAGGCGTCACACATTTGGTCAGCTTTATCATGATGCTGCAAGGACAGTGGCAGAGATGCAGGCTGCTTTGACAATGGATCTGCTGTTGACATACTAATAAGCCCCTAAGAGTTACCTGTAAGTCTGTACAATAGAGTCTCTCGTCTACTGGTGAATCTCAGGCAAGCTGTTGCACAATTCAGATCCATCTGAACTGCCGAATAATAGTTTATTGGCGCTCCATGTGTTTCCGATGCCACATGTTGGCCTTGGCAACCACTCACACAAATACTCACTATGCAATTTAATCTGTGCAATTAGACATTGTAAATCTGATGGGATGGAACAGGGGATCTCTTTACTAAGAACCGATAAAAACCTTTCCTGGAACCTGTCTGTGGTGCTGCACACAATTAACATACTAATGTGTGCTAACTCCGCTCAGATTCATTACACATCTCTCTGGGAATTTCCTGCAGTGTTATCTGCGCTCTCTCATGGAGGTTTATGTCAGGTAGACCAGAGCAGCTGATAAAGATCAACAGCCAAAGGAAATCCTCTCCACACCTCTCTGCCCATGATGTATATGGAAAGATGTGCAAGATATAGGCTACAGTTATGAATGAGTTTGCAAACACAAAATAGAAACAACATTATCATTCATACCCCTCACCCCTACCCTACACACACACACACACACACACACACACACTCACACACACACACACACACACCCCAAATCTAAATAGTGAATAGCCATGAACAAAAGCCACATGTCAGGGCTGCTATAGAAGTGTTAAACAATTGTTTTGTTATTTTTTAAAAAAAAGCAGGTGACAACTTGTGATTATCACACTTTATTATCACACAAATTCGCCTCAGGCTGTAACACAATGATCTGAAAAAACAACATGTGGTCTCAGAGCCACTAACCTTTTTTCTTTTTTTTTAGATTTGCTAAAAAAAAGAAGATGCTATCTGATCATTTAATAAAAAGAAATTCTATCAATAGATGTGAGCGGGCTTCCTGTTTATACTGCAAAAATGGACCACTTTGTTATTAAGGTGTAAAACTCAAAGAGCACTTATTTCTTCCACTAAAATATGCTCCTGTTTCTTTCTTTGCCCCAGGATGGATTGAACTAGCTATTCTTAGTAGTTCTGGGCCTGTGCCACACTAAGGATTTAGCAATTAATATTTAAGACATGTCTTTAGTTATTGAACATATTGGTTGCTAGAAAACACAGTTCTCTGTAATTCAAAGCAATTCAGTAGGTAAAAAAAGTCAGTGTAGCATCACAAGCTATATCCAGCTTGGACAAATATATATCTGTATGTAAGGACAAATGACATTTTAAATCAAACTACCAAACTACGTTTAAGTTCAGCATCGTCTTGTTTTATTTCTATATGCATGCATGGAGAAATGTGTGCCTCTGAGTTTAAAAATGGTGGAATTGTGCAGTTATGCTGATTGCACCAGTTTAATTGGAGATTATAATGTTTCATTGAAACTTAAATTTGCTTTTGTCAATTACTGTGCTGACGCTTGGGCAGTGTTGTTTTACCAAATGGGAGATGATGCTGTCAAATATAGAACTTAATTGTGTGATCAGTCCATTTTAATGTAGGTTTTGTCTAAATTTTCAGAATATATTTTTGACAAGGTTAAGGTTAAATGCACAGTAAACTTTGCAAACACCTCCTGGCGGTCCAGGTCATGCTGTGAGACTTGCACCTTTTTATGTACATTTGGACAGAATTGGAAGAGTGTGGATGGAATGTAATTGGTAAATAGTAATTAATTAAATACTTTTAAAAGGCACTGGCTGACAGTAAAAGCTTTGTGTAGCCTTCTGTTGGACAGCAAATGTTAATGATTGAAAGCAGAAGTGTTGTCTTTGTCATTTTTACATCGTCTGCACTTTATCAACAAGTGCAAACACACGTACACAGAAACACGTACACCACAGTTTTGTGTTGCCATAATGCTTGGCCTTGTACAGACATTCCTGGAGGGCCTGTATGTATGAGAGATATACAGCTGAGTGCTCTTTCTGACCTCATGTGCCATCTACTCGGTGCCATCTGCCGAGCACATGTGAGCCCGTGGGCTGCTACGCTAGCTGAAACCAGCCTGGAGCAAAAGATGCTTGTCAACATGTTTTCTATTCTGAATATAACTGATTTCTATGGATAGTCTTGGCCTTCAGTTGCGGTATATTTATTTAACATCTTAAACTTAGACGAAAATGGAAAACACAGCTCTAACAGCTCTATCAACAACCAGAAGCACGATGAATACAGTATGTCTAACCCTGATCTTTGCTCATGTAAGGCCTGTCTTATGTTCTCAGTTCCCATATTTAGCTGTAGGTTTATTTTTAGGTGACCTTTTTTTTTAAGGGCAGCTGAACTTACAACCACAAGCTACTCCATCACTACAGACTTCCAGGTTTTTACTGTGTGCTCAGCGCTTTCAAGGTCATATCAGTTTTGCTCTGTTAAATCCACACTCACACAATTGATATGTCTGTTACAAGGCCAAATTGCAGGCCAAGGCAGTGGGATATATTTAGAGATTTTTTTGACTGGACTGCATGCTTTTTAGACAGACTGATTTCTGTGTTTGTTCTGCAGAGCTGAAGTAACTCTCTGGCACTCCCTCTGTGGCGGCAGTGGGACACCAGGGGGGCCAAGGCCCACTGAGCTGTGTGTGAGGTGTCGCTGGTCCAACATGAGCGGCCCGCAATCGAAGATGACAGGGTGACTGTTGTCTGCCACCAGACTCTTGTGTGTGTCTGTGTATATGAGGGTGTGTGTGGGGTTGCCTTGCGTGCAGTAATGTCCTCAGCTGAGCCACCCTGGGTCCCAGGGGCCCTGTCTCCCAGATTGTCAGCTGTGGCTGCTTGAGTTTCCTGCAGCAAGAACACTTTTTGGCTGATCTGATGTGACATGTTGACCATAGTGCATCAGGATTAAAATGTGTTGTAGACATGCTTTCAGGTAATGAGGGCCTGTTTTCTGAATTATTTTTCTGGATGAATTTCTTGTAAATCGTACCAGGCTTCCCAGATCTCTGTGCAGTTTTCCATCTACCTGCTGAGCAAAGTTTTTCATAACATGTCTGTGAACAGGCTGTGTTTACTGAGATGGTGCTGATTCGCCTTGTGAAACAGCTCCTCTCAAGGCCAATGTTACCTTACCAAAACACCATTTGGTCACATGTTTGCTCACTCAAACATTTTTATTAGCTTACGCCAGATTCACTCACACATGTAGATAACCATGCCCTCAGGTTACACAAACCTCCCTACAGAAACTAAATATTAGACAGTCCTGCTGAAATTAATTGGGCATCTGACCTTGTCCTGGTATGTGGATTTCTGCTGCCAGTGGAGTTGTGATGCTCAAACAAAGGATAAAGGGACAGGGCTGTAGGGAGTTGATAATGAGGACTGGTGGTGAGGAGTGTATTTATATGTTGTACACATTCCTGCTGTTATTTTTTTCCTGGAAATGTTTTGAAAATACTAGCATAACTGGATTTTGGACTCCCACAAGAGGGTACAGAGTAGGTTACGGCGGTGCCACCACAGACGCCTAAGATGTACAGTTTGATTTATACCGTGAAGTTAAAAACTTTTGAGGTGGGTGACGTAGCGCCACCACAATACTAAGGGGAAGTCTCACTCACATGGGCCCATCTGAGGGTTGCTGGTGACTAGCACATGATTGAACCGTTTTTACTGCATTAGCTGAAGTGACGGAGGAAAGCATGACAGTAGGGAAGCACAGTGGCAGATAGAGGAGGATAACTGATGCTTGGTCTGGTGACTGCTGGCATGGTCTTCAGAGATCCCCCATGGAGCTCAGGAGAACAGCAGGAGAGGGAGCTGCAGAGGGGCGGAGGTTGTACAAGCCTTGTGTTTGAAGTCTTCCTTCCCGACTGGAGCGCAGACGTTACCCAAGGCTGGGCTCCTCTCAGGGGGTCCCGCCAGAGTGTTACCCAACCAGGCAGGCAGCTGTTGAACAGCTTCTTCTCCCTGCTTATCTGTCTTGTCTGTCTCCTCTTTATGTACCATTGTTGTGTAACCAAACACAGCACCTGGACGTATCCTAAATCACAGAATGTGGAGAAAACAAGGAAGTGTGACCTAATCTGCATCTACAAGGCCTAAGGTTTTGAGTGAACGTGGACAATTGTTGGTTGCTAAAAGTCCACTGATTACCTTCTGCCAGTGTTTTTAAACATACTGATGTGTCACTACATCATGGAAGCAACGTAGTGTGAAATAAGCACACTAGTTTTGTGAAGGCAACTTCAGCAGCTTGTGAACTAAGGCTCATATAGATGAAATGTTGATAGCTGTATGTCTATCACTAAAAAAATCTCATGACACACTTTGTCAGGATTTAGTCTTTTCTGCTGAACATCATGCTGACACAAATCTTTGGGCCAAAACAGCCAAATGCCAAGATCTTGAAAAGAACCTGTAAATACTTGGCTGATATCAAGACATACTAGAGTGTCATGTTTCAAAATCTCGGGTTGCAGGAGCATTCATCAGTTCCTTAGCCAGTCCAAGAACTGCACTGCTCGAAATGCAAGTACTGTTTACAGCACATTACTGTCAGTAGTCATTGCAGAATGCCATTTCAAGTTTTGGCTGGATGTACTTGTCTGCATAAAAAACATAACAAAGCCTAAACTTCGTCATCAGTCCATCTACCGTAGAAATTCTTCTGTAGCTCTCTGTTGTTGTGTCCAAACACGAAAAACAAATACAACCTTAACTCATTTGCTATTGCATATTTATAGAAATGCAATGCATCGCTGAGTGATGTAAGCCACACTGAGTAAATTTTTCAACCTTCAGGGCCATTGCATGGTTTCCACAAGCACTGAGTCATGCAGACTTCGAACGTGGACAGCAGATGCACATGCAATTCCATTCATACTATAAATACAGCGTTAGTTGGTCTGCTGCATGTCGCATTGTCCCTCACATCGGACACAGACAATCATACAGGGCTTGTGGGGATGTTGCTGAAAGACTGGCTGTGACTTTGCAATTTTTACAGGATATAGCAGCAAAGAATAGCAGCTAGTTACACATGGGCCCCTTGCACCATGTTAGTGATTATACCAGTAGAGTTCCAAATGCTATAGAATAGTCAACAGACGACGTTTGCTGCCTTTCTGTTCCTAGCACAGGATTTCTGGAGAATTTGTAATTTCCCATGGCGTTTGGGTGTCACTGATGGGAAAGAATGTACTGATCAATGCACCTTGAAAGTCTGGCAGTCAGTACTTCAATCACAGCTCTTTTAATGACGAATTACAAAGGTGTTGATTCTGACAAAGCAGAAGTAATCTGAAGTAGTATCAGTTTTGTTTTAATGGCACATGGGCAGTCCCTGCATTTGCAGAGTGTAAAGTCTACAGGGTAACAAATTATAGACTACATGTGGACACCCACAGAGCTGTCCGTGCGGACCCTCTCTGACTTGGGTAGATGACAATATTTACACCATGCAGACACAGAAAGCATGAATTGGCCTGTAGAAATCATTACCCAACTTAACAGGGAGCTTTTAATGGGGAGAGTAAGTAGTCTCCCTCAAACTTTTCTATTTCCAACAGTGAGGCAGGTAGGTTGACTAAGATTCTGAAAAGGTTCTTAGTCACTAGGGAAAGTTCTTGCAGTGGAAACTTCCCCAGGACCCACTCAACAACACCTTTCCAAGGAGCTTATACGTTGCACTCCTACTGTCAGACCTACCCGACTCCTGCTGGTTCCCTTACCCATTACCACCCTGTTCCCGCCCTGGAGAGAGGACAAAGTGAAGCATCCGCAGAGCGATCCATTACTCCCGTCTGTCTTCCCGCATGCCCTCCTCAGGAAACACCTTTCAGACCAGGAGATTAGAGTGTGACAGGAGAGGAGAGGAGTAGTGAAAGAATGATGGAGGAGGAAGGAGGGAGACGGAGAGGGGAGGTTGAAGAAAAGTGGAGAAGAACTGGAGAGAAATTGATTAAGTGGGGCATGCAAAAGATTGATGAGGACAAGGAATGAGAAAATGGGAGATAGAAGTGACTGTCTTTTTTCTTGGCACACCAGAGGAAGCAGTGACCACTGGGGAGAGAATAAACATGAACTTGCCCATTAGGCGACATGCTGATAGCTTCAAGTGGCCCCTTTGGAACATTAGCATGTCTGTTAAGGGCCAACATGGTGTGAACTGAACACACACACACACTCACACACACATGCAAACAGTAAGGCTTTTTTGTGTCAACATAATATAAAAGATAAGTAACAAGCTACAAGTATCTGACAGCTATTTTGTTTAAGAAGCAAGTAGTAAAACTGTACATTATCAGCAGCTCAGGATTATTTTGTTAATGATTAAGCTGATGATTGTGTGGTGCACTTTGTAACTAAAGTAGTTGATCAACAAAGAATGAAGATAGTTTTACATTTTCTGCCAATCAATGACTAATCTGTCTGGCAAATATTTTTTGCATGATGAAAAGGGTTGAGACATACAAATTACAAAACAAAAAGTATTAGTTGTGTGGTAACTAGCCATGCAGATGATCTTGATTTTATCTGCTCAAGTTATGAGATCTCCACCTCCGAGATTTCAGCCTTCACTTCCAATACAATGGAGGTGCATTCATGTTCCTGAAACTGATTAAAATTACCATTTAAAAATGTTCTCTCTGGAAAGCATCATTTAGGATAATCTGAAGAAAATGTATTTTTTGAAAGAAAGTCTGTGTAGAAAGGGAGAAAATAAGTTTTGTATTTTTTTTGTGTTACTCTGGTGAACTGACCTCGTAACAAAGCAGCAGGCCTCGAGTCATGTTCCATGAGCAGTATGAAGTAATGCTGACATTAACTTCTCGTGCACCTACAACTGTACATATGACTTTTTTATTATTAAGAATCTGTGCAGTAGCTCAGATTTGAATGGAATAAGACGTACAGTATATCAGCCATTTTATTGCTTTAAGTACCATGCAGTGCCGTCTGCACCTTAGCCTTGGCAGATGTGCATTAAGAAATAACACATTTATGAAGGATGATTAAACATCCAACACTCACAAGAAACATAATTTACCCACAAACGCTGGCTAAACCGATGATAACGTCGTTCAGGCCCTTATGAAAACAAAAATGAAACGCCTGCATATGCGTCTCCAAATGTTGGCATGCATTTGTATGTTCTAGAAAGTAACCTGACACTTTTTTTAGTTGTCAGAGACATCCAGAATTGTCAGGCACTTAAATATATACTCAGCACTGGTGCAGTTTCACTCACAGATAGTGTTACGAGACCTGTAAGTTTTGATTAAATTCCAGTACCTGGAGGTACTTTTTACTAGCAGTATTATCACTGTATTTTATCTTATATTATCATTATTTTGTGCAAATACCAAGTTTGGTTTTTCTTCTTTGTCTCGAAGAATTTTAAAGTATAATTTATCTCTGTATTTATGTGTATACAAATGAATTGTTGGTTATGTATCTGCCAGACAGTTGTGATTGCTTTAAGGCAACCAAAGGTGCTAGATTCATTATCACATCCCTGCTAAGAGGAGCAAGATGTTGTGGCAGTGGCCTTGCTGCCTTCAGTGCCTTTAGGCTCTGCGTGCGATTTCCCACTCTCACAAATTTGGTGTGCATAAAGGTGTGGAAACCAATCACGCCTTTCCTCACTCACCACCTCTGTGGGAGACTTGAGCAAGCTGGGCTGCAAAATCATTACCTACTGCACTTTGTAGCATCTTTGCCTCATTAACTTAATGTCATTTGATACTGAGTGATAGTTCGCCGTGCTGAAAAGGTCCCCAAGATAAGAACCGCATATTTAATCCTCTGCTCTGCAATTCCCAGTGACGATGTGAGAGATGTGTCACCTACGGAGAAAACACCTTTTCTAACAACATAACGATTAGCCTTTCATTCTGCAAAGGTTAACGTTGCTCCTTTGTGTCATAATCAGCATTATGCAAACTGTTTTGCTGTCTACTGTTGCATTTCATTGTCCTAATACACAAACCACACTGCGGGCATATTTTCAGAGGTTTGGCCTTTGCTTCAAAGATGTCAAAGTGACAAGTAAATGATATTCTCTCTATTAGAGCCTTTTGGAAATAATCCATTTGACACAGTTGTGATGGTGATGTATATAAATCTGCCCAATCTCTTGATCCGCTGCTCTCTAGGCCAACATATTACGACACAGATAAAACAAATAATTGCAAACCAGCTCCGATGCAGTCAGTCTTGTCCCACTCTTAGGGAGTTGCACAATTTGTCAAGCTTCTATTGTGCAACTTTCAAGGAAAACCTCTGGGTTTTAACAAAGACCTTTAACTTGATATGTGGCACACATCTTGTGGTTAAAGACTTATAAGAATTAATCATCAGAGGAGTGCTCCAAAGGCAAACCACACGCTGACAGTAATTGCCGGCGTACATGTTTACCTCACAGGCATAAAAACAACCACACATATACATAGACAAACACATGCACACACCACACAATGACCTGTATTGTTTTTTGTAATTACACTTTTGTTACTTTCTTAACTTTATGAAATCAGATCTCCCAGATGCTCAGATGCTATTTGTTTCTAAAATTTGTTTTTGATTTCCGTCGGACACAGTATGATTACAGTATGTCTTACTGATATCTCAGGCTATCATTCAGATTTCGATGACAACTCCATCGCCATACAAGATAAGTACAAGTAATTTCTTTAGCCGTATCTACAACTATGATCTACAAAGTTAAGATTCTGTCATGGCAGTCATGAATTGGGCCCTAAATTACCTTAACTGTTTAGTGGGGACTAGCTGCACCTTCAGCAGTGGGAGTGGGGTCATTAATGTCCCATGTTAGGATCAGTGCTTTCTGGCTGTGTACTGAGTTATGGAGATGAGCGTAGCGACTGGGGAATGTTTTTCTGTCTGTCTGAGCCCCCCACCACCACAACTACCTCCCTCTCATCTGGATGTTAACGTATTCTCAGGCCTCAAACAGCAGACATTTTGAAACACTCAAAACAACAGTCACATCGGGGGTTAACACCAGTTACGACCAAGGTGTCACATACCCCTGCAGTTTAACACTTTGTGTGTGTGTGTGTGTGTGTGTCTGCCTGCCTGCCTGCCTCACACTAGTATCAACATGATCTTCTAAATCTCCTCTGTAAATAAAGTCACAAGTGACAGCTTGTGTTCTGTTTTATATGCAAACTCAGCCCAACCCTTTGCATTTAAAGGAGATAAGGTCAGATTAAGCAAACCACACTGTCACTACGTAAATGTGAGAGAAAGAAATTGCAGTGTCAAGTGAAACAGAAGGTGCACTTGGTTTTTTTGTTTTTTTGAAGGGAGATCATCTCTCACTTTGCATGTCTTAGCACCATCAGGCCTGCTCTCTCCTGTTGTATGTAACCGCTATTACAGGCTTTGACGCTTGCAGTGAGTTAGTAAGCATTCATCCTGAATATGATCTAATGACACAGCAAATTATGTTACATTGTAATTTTCGTGAAGTGACACAGACACCCCCTATCCAATGTCAGATAGGCATGGGAGGAGGAGGTTTAAGACAATATGTGATCAGCCATCATGGAGTTCAGACAGGCCGTAAATCCAGCTTTAGACTACAAGCAGCAGCTGGTTAGCTTAACTTGCTGCAAAAATGGGAAACAGACAAAGCATCTACCCTGGCTCTGTCCAAAGTAAGTGTATTACAGCACATTTATTTTTAAATATTCAGCATGACACTTCCTTGGTTTGGTAAGTCATGTGATCCAAACATTACTGTTTAAAGAATTTATTTATGTCTGCATACTTGTGTTTCTTGGAATTGCAAGTTTTAGAGAGTTTAAAAATAGGCAGACACAGTACAAGTTATATTAATTTTTATTAATCTTATGAATGATATTGTGCTGCATCACGCCACAAGTTGTAAACTTGCCCTGCCAGAATCTGCAATTTCTATCACATACTGGTTTGGGAGAAAGGCAGTATTACATGCAGTTCCAAAGCTCAAGTATCACTGCTGGATTTGATGGTTAGTTTAAGTTGATTTTGAATGTTTTCTAATTCTAATTATTTATATAGTGCCAGTTCACAACATAACTCAACTCAAGGCAACACACATGGAAAGGTGAAGACCTTGTAATATTGTATTGTGGATGGAAACCTAACATTCAAAGATTCCCTTTGAGCAAGCTCTGGCAGAACCAGGCTCGGGGAGGGCAGCCATCTGCCTCAACCTGTTGAGGTGAGGGTAAAGGGGAGAGAGAAAAGGATAGCCCATAGAAATCACTCAGCACATAAGAAAACATTAAATGCTGGGAAGGTTGGTTATACAGGTCATAGTCTTAAAAGTGTGAAGCAAAACTCACAACAGAGATAGATAATGATATATTTTGCATACCATTACACCCATAGTCCAAGGTAGCAAAATTCAGCAAAGATCGTTAAAGACTCACTTATTAACACGTAGTAGAGTATTTGTTCTTTTTTTTACTAGTAAAATGATATGTTTTTGTAAGCAGAGTTATCTGCTGTGATGTAGTGTCTAAAGACACAGACCAGTACATTTTCCAGAATCCACTGATTCTTTAAAAACTGCTCCCAGCCACAAGAATAGTTTGTCACATAACCCCCCATAAAACACTCAGCTGTCATTTTTACACTTCTTTTTTTTAACAGCCTAAACAAACAAGATATAATATATAAATTAATGAGCTTCAGAGGTGCTTGTAGGCAGATTCTGTTACTTCTGGAAAGACCCAAACTAGCTATTTCTTTGTGTTTCTACGAAACTAAGCTAACCGCTGCCTCTGGCTACATAGACAGATGTGAGACTGATACGGATTTTCTCATGTAACTCTCAATTAGAAAGATATGTCACTAAGTATCAAACTGCTACTACATCATAGTATTTTTTGGAGCTTAAAGTTCCACTGAGAGGTTCTTGAAATTCTCACTGCACTACATTTGGACTTTTTTCAAGTTTTGTTGATTACATAGAGTTGCTGTTGTGGTCTTTTCACTTTATATGCCTCAAGAGAGATTTATGTGTCGCTGGTTTTGATGAGATGTCCTCAACGTCACGTAGATGATGTGTAGGAAGACTGTATATGTAACAACAAAAGTTGTAGTCAGGAAAACACTCATTTAAAATCCATATGTAACTCATCTGGCTTTGTTTTGAATGCGTCCACTAAAGGAAACCACAGAATGTCATTATCTCAACCATCACTCATTCTTCTATAGAATGCTCACCTCGCTTTACCATGAAGGCAGGGAAAATTATGTTTTGATTGCATTCTGTGAATGCATTTTAAACTGTGCATGTGCGGAAGGGAAGGGCATTTTACCTACGCTACATTTACAAATACCCACATGCACTCACATCGTCTGATGCCGTAATGACTTTCCCAAAATGGTGTGATTTATTGTAGATGCTTTCAAATAAGAAATTTAATGCAGCATAGTTACTAAATAAACATTTGTTTTAGAGGCCCCCTGTCCCCCAGGGACGTCTTCTCTATTCCTAATTTCCCTCTACTTTTTCTCTAAACCCCAACTCATTCTCTTTCTTTCACTCGCTGTTTCTGTCTGTCTTTCCCTCTTTGAGTCCCACACTCACTCCCACATACACTTCTCCCTTGTGCCCAGTGAGTAAACGTGGAACCGTGTGAGCCTTCAGGAGGACTTTGAAATGAGACATGGCTAGGACATCAGAGGACTCTGACACTCTCAATGAAGCCTGCTTGATTTATAAGAGAGCAGGGAGCGGTGGTGGTGGTGGGGCTGTTTCCAGAGGTACACAAGGCCACAAGGTCCTCCATTAGTACCTTGACCCCTGTTTCATGGGACCATCCACTGCATAGTAGCAGAGGGAGTAGAAGAATAGAGGGATGAATGGATGGTGGACATGGGGGAGCTCTGGGGTGAGGGTGTCTTTCTTTTTTTACCTAAGAAAGTCTGTTATTTACATTTTCACCACAGAGAAGGCAGCAGAAATGAGAAACTCTACCTCGATCATTTGTCAGTGGCCTGCTGTTTCCTGACTTAAACGTCTGTTGGTTGTACCTGATCCCTCACTCAGACCTGTCTCTGCTCCCTCTTTTACGATTCTCCTCACTGTTTTACTGTCCGCTATCTAATTAGCTGTGTCTTAATCACATGCTAAAGCGCAGCGCCGTCCTGGTGTTTACTGTCTGTTTGCCGTGCTGTAAAAATGTGTGAGGTTGCTCGTAAAAACTCGCCTGCAGATAATTAAGTGCTCACTCTCCTTTAGTGGATAAAATCACAGCATCACTGACAAATAATGGATCACGGCTTCTGTACTGTGCTACTGTGGGAAAATTGTAACACAGATAGACTTGTTTTTTTTGTCTTTTTGCTTGGTGCGGAAATGGTTGACATGCAGCTTCCTATAAATTATTAAAACTGCTCTCTTAGTCTGAGAAAGTTGGAGCGCAGCAAATCATTTGCAATAAATTTTTTACATTACATTTTATTTTTTCTCTTACATATGTTGTTTTGGAAAATACCCATGTATGTACACACATATATATATATTCTCAAGCTCAAAATTGTGGAATACATGACTTATTTGATTCCCTTTGCTAACCATCCCTTCCCTTTGGATAAAATCATGTCACGCTGCTTTTATTCTGCATGTGAGGCCCACTGTGCCTGTGTCAGTCTCTGTTTGCTCATCACGTCAGCTGCTCCGTGTCTAGCCCGACCTCACGTTGGTGTTTGCAGACAGAATCCATAACATGGCTTTGTTCCTTTAGAGATTGGTTCCTGTTGTTTATGAACACTTTGTGACAGGCCTGCCGGCTTTAAGCTAACTTGGTAATGGCATTATGCTAACATTTTAAGAGACATGTGTTTTCACTGTGCATTACTCGCACTTTATCCCCTTCATGTTTCATCTTTGGCTGGTTAGTGCGGCCCCTCGACTCGTTTATCAGAAAACTAGCCTGGTTGGGGGAGCTTTACCCAACCAGCCTTGCCTTTTGATATAAGCATACTGGAATTTATTGTTTTCAGTAAACATGCCTTATACATAATCTGTCTGTGCAGTACACACTGCCAGTTGCCATAGCAACATAGTAGGGTTTTCATAACACTTCGGGGGGTGAGGCATGGTGGGTCTCAGTTGCTCCTGTCTCACAGTGAGTTGCAGGCTCGCTCAGTATTTCTTGGGATTCGGTGCAAGATGAAATGTCTGTCCACATCTTATAGGCCCACTGAGCATGCTGGGTAATGAGAAACACTCACAGGCTTTGTGGGGATCCATTGCAAATGATAAAACAGCGCAACAGGTTTTACAGGCGTGTCCTTTGTGTGTACTAGGTGATTAAAACGCAAAAAGGAGCTAAGGGAGCTACAAGGTGCAAGAGACAAGAGGAAAAAGGTGTAAAACGCTGTCTGACTGTGTGTCCTCTCTTGTTACCGGATGTCCTTGTCCACCAGATATCCACTCTCGTACACACACTGTCTCTAACACAAAAATGTAAAAGGTTCATGATGGAGGCTTGGGGATTATTGCATGCAGCTGGTGGCTGTCACTGTAAGCCTAGCCCCTCTCCCCTACCCTTTATCTTAACCCTTTCATATACTACATTCCCAGGTTCCTCTTTTCTGCCTTTCCACACCTGGAAGTCTCTCCTGTAAATCTTGTCACCCTTTTTGTTGGTCTAAAGGTGGGGGGTGGGGTGGGGTGGGTGTAGAATGCTCTCAATGAAGTGATTATCAGATTTTTCAAACAGCCCCCTCCCCACTCCTTTTCCAGATCATGCCTGATAATGTTTGTAACTTTCTATAAACTGAAATGATGTGCAAAAGTCTCTCTAGGTCTCGAGCTCCCTTATTTTTTTTTCTTAACTCGTACTAAAATTCTGAGCTCAAAAACAACCAGCAGCTGTTGTCATGATGATGGAATAGGAGGTTTTGTAACTTATGTAAAGTGAAGTTACTGCTCTCATTACTCATCTGACCTATCTCCTCATTTGTTCTATTTTTATTAAAAACAGTATTTTAGCAGCTATCACTGCCTCAGCAATGTAAAAATTAATTGGATTACAATTTAAATGGAAGGGCTGATAATACTAGCCAGAAATGCTCTTTGACATCCAGGCTGATATCCTCATTAGAGATTGATTCGGTGCACTGCAGCATCTTTACAAAGGTTATTATCTATGCAAATAAGGGAAGCGATTAAGACATTGGATCCTAGTTCTGGTGTGAGCTGTTCATGCTTTCATGCTGCACATAGAAAAGGTCTTTTCTTTTGGTTGTGTAGCAACAACCACAGTCTTCACATTTGCATCCCCACCCAACCACTGCTTGTACCACTGCCCACTTTAACTAGGCTGTGCACTTCATCACCAAGCAAACAGTGCAAGTTTGTCATTTGGAATTCAGGAGAATGAAAATTGGCAGGAGAAGAGCAGTTAAAAGGATCGTGTGGTCGATCTTTGACACAAATAGAAAAATGGAAAGGAAAGGGAGATTAGCAAGCAGAAAAGAGAGAAATGGGACGCCCCTTGGGGCCGATCACTATCTCTCTGCTGATAAGAGAGCGAGTGCCTGAAGGCTGGCTTTTCTTCCCACTGCTTTTTGTACCTTCCCCAGAGCAATTTGAGTCCAATTGTTCAGGATTATAGAAGCTTCTCCCTCTGGCATAGAAAGGTGGATCTTTGCAGGTGGAGATAGGGCGATGTAACACTGTCTTGGAGTCACTGGGGAAACTTGATGGAAATGAACATTATCCACAGGGGACAGTCAGATGGTGTTTTCCGAATCTCCCACCATGACTTTACAATTAAACCAAGGAGTGAAACTTGCAGCACTTGATGACCTCCTCAACTTCCCAATATTTGCAAAGCTTCATCAACCCATTGGATGATGTGTTGACAGAGCAATGCTGGTGAAGCAACATTACTTTCGGTTCATCCCAACTATGCACACAATGTGAATGAAATAATTTTAGTGTCTTAGATGAGTCACAAAAGACTAGTCCACCCAGACTGTGTCTCATCACGCAAATGCTGTCTTTGTATGGTGGGAGGTGTTTGTCCGTGAAAATTCAAGGGCCTTACTTTTTGTGGAGCTTAGTCAGTGGTCATGTTGGTGAGTCACTGGCCTTGAGGCTGTTCTTCTCTTCATACCCAATATCTTCACAGGCAGTAGTCTCCGTCACTAATGCATCCCTCATGCTCTATATCTCATCTCAAACCATTTTAGTCAGTTTTAGTCATAAGAAATCTTGGAATATGTCTGCGGTATTAGGAATAGATGAACAGTTTCTCTGTGTAACTTCCTGTGAAAGGAAGATTCCTTTCTCAATGAAAGTGTGTCATTGTCTTGATGGAAAGTGTCATACTTTCTCTTCTTGCTCAAAGAGTGTGTCATCTTTCCAGTGTTCTGTCAACTCCTGGCCTACATTGTTTTATGGTTTGACAGGAAAGTACTGATACGAAACAGTACAACTTACCAGCATCATTAAAAACAAATCTAAAAGAAAAGGTAATACCTTTTCACCCACCTCCAATTTTGTTTTATATTTCTTGAAAGAGTGTTTTTATGAATATGAAAAGACATTTTTATACATTGGCATTTTATCATCTGTTACAGTAAAGCAATAAAGCATTTATTAGCTGTTTATGCACATGTAGTCTACAAATGATTCACAGGCTGTTTGAGAACTGTTTGTAATAAAACTGTTTAAAATTGTGTCATTAGGGTTTCATGAACTATTCCTCAACACCTATACATCCATCTATACATGGAAATGTCATATTCACTGACAAATACACTAATAAATTCTTAAAATATACTTTATCCTGCTCACAGCTTCATTATAGTGCGTTAAAGGTTTTTCTAGAAACCCTTTGTTCATTGCTTTGTGCTGGTTATAAATACTGAACAGTGCTTTCAGTTAATCTTGCTCAGAGTTTTATTTTTGCTTTTCTTAAAATATACTGTGATGTTATCACACAAAATATAACCAAGCCTAGTGATTTGGTTTCATGACAAAGTTATATCATGGCAAAGTAGCACAGTGTTATCATAGAGGCCGTCTGTATCTGCTTATCCTCTGAGATGCTTTGCTGACAAGGCAGAAGTATGGTATGCTGAGGTGCTTCTGCCCCTCGCCCTCTGCCCATATGTTTTGTATTACGCCCTAGGAGGTGCCATGCTCAGCAGCTCGGTGGTGGGAGGGGATAAAGCAGGCCTCTCCGGCCCAAATGACGCATGACATGGCGCTGCGCCCCGGGCCCTTATTTATGGCTTCCCATGTCAGCGAAGGCTTGCTCCCCTGGGGAGCCCCACAGCCGTTACCCGCTAACTTAGCTCAGCCAGCCTTCACCGCTCATATCATGCCTGGGAGACACACATAAGAAAACACTGTCCACTCCAGGAATTCTTATCGCCGTAATGTGGAAGCATGCACGGATGAAAGAGGTGTATGGAGAAATCAAATTGAATTCCTCATAGAGAAGTTTATTTTGCTCTCGCATTCACAGTTGCTACACTGTTGCACAACAAGTGAAGCGGCACACATGAAGTGCTACTTCAGAGGAATTAACGTCATGTCAGGCTACAGCTAGGCCACTGCCAGGCACACACTGCCCCTTTTATCCGTGTCTCTGATGTGGAAGAGGATGTGAAATCTGGAGAGAGAGTGAGGAAGAGATTTGTTGAGAGGATCTGAATGCATTTTCTCTGTAGTTACCCAAGAATCCATGTACATATCACACCGCATTAACAAATCGACGCATACACTGCCAGCACTGATGCACACACAGGTGTTCTCCACGAGCTGTCCGGGAATGTTCCACTGATCCCTGTCCAGGATTTTGATGTGGTTTGAGGGAAGAGAAAAGAATTTAGAGGAAACGAAAGCCAAGTGATGAGAAGAAGCTGAGAAGTACATGGCAGAAGTTAAAAAAGAAAGAAGAGAAAATCTGCAATATGTTTCAAAGAATTTAATGAACAAATATTTGACGTGATGGCACGGCAGTAATAACAGGGTTAACACAGGACAAAAAGATGGCTGGGATTTTCTCTTCCCTGGTATCTCATATTTCTTTGTGCTTTGAGGAGTGAGAGCACTGTCAAGGTTTTATGTGGCCTTTTGAAAACAGAACAAGCCCTCTTCAGGACAATATATCCAGCCTCAGAACTTCTCCGACAACAGGGCACTCATTTTTCCAACTTCCCAGGTCCTGCCTGTAAAACACCCTGTTTGAAATCCACTCTGGTCATTGTTTAGTCTAGTGGATGTCCCTTAGATCATCCTCATCAGCAGCTGTCCTGCATCCCCTTCATGTTCTAAGCGTCCCCGCCTTGCAGCAGCTCAGAACCAGCCACCCGATGTTAATCAGACTCTTTCAAGCATTATTAAGATCTGATAGTATGCATGTTTCTGCAGAACAAGAGAGTGAATGGTTATTGTACAAGCGAACCAACAAAAGCAAGCAGTTTTGGTTACGATCCATCCACCTCAGCATTGTATAAATTTCTTAGAAGAAACTAGAAGTGTTAGTGAAACAATGCTGTGGTTTGGGTATAACAGTGGTGTGGGGGCTCTTAGTAGAAGTGTGGAAGTGTGTCTCACCTAATATTGTTCCTCTAAATGAGGAGTGCTCCAGTGTCTGGCTATAATAAAGAATAATGTTACACAAAAATTGCTATATGGCTGGTCAGAAGAGACTTCAGTTTTGAGCTACAACAAAAGTTGTACCATCCTCATGGCAATCCAACAAGAAAGTGTTTTCCCTCCACAACTATTGTAGGCATAACACCACATGACACCACGCTACTGAGCCTTTTAAATTTCCTATCCACCTTTCTTGTTTTATTTCTTCACATTCTCACTTGTGTCGATTTTACTATACCTGCAAAGCTGCTGAGGAATTCTAGTCCTGCCAAAGACCACAAGCAGAATCCGTATGGGCTAAGCATTCCCCCTCTCTTGCCTCTTGCTCTTCAGATGGTGTGGACGTCCAAACACATGACTTACACAATGACGCAGAATCAAAGCAAGAATGGGAGGCTGCCACTGATGCCCTTGACCAGGATTTAAGATCAGGGAAGGGTTTGATTATCCAAGCTTGACTATACAGAGCCAGAAAAGAGCCTTAGGAATCTAGATCTACTCGGTTAAGAGGGAAATACTGCATTGTACTCTTACGAGTGGGTCAATGGGTTAAACCTTAAGCTGGTGTCTGGACTTTCATCTGGCCTCCAGCAGAGCAGGAGAAGGATCTTTACTGATAAAGCTAAGAGAACAGACTTTCTTGTTCCCATTCTTCTACTATTATGAAGATTCAGAGTATGGGACGAGATACAGTTGCAAGTGTGCAAGGCTGACTGATGTGCTGGTGGTCTTAACCTTATTAGTGGTGTCCTGGTGTCTTTGAAGGCTGCTAAGGGCCGGTGGATAGGAAGTGATGGACATGGAAGGACTGAAGGCTCCCATCCCCACTTCTGTCTGGTTTCTTTCCCGCCAACCTTTTTTCGAGTCCATTTTCAGTTATACATTCTCCTGTCTCTTCTCCTTGACCAAAATTTCTTCATTGCTTCCCTAGAACCTAGTCGTCCTGCAGCGAGAGCTGATACAGGGGTCTGATTTGTCAGGGTCAATGTGATCCAATGATCCATCAGATCTGTCAGGCTGATGCCGCAGACTCCTGGGGGACTAGGCCTTTGTTTGGCTAAGCCGCTGATGGAGGCGAAGCCTCTGTCGGGGAAGCCATTAGGAGCGCAGCAGGCCCAGAAAAATGAGCCGGCCTTGTCACTCCACATCAGGAGCTCGGCCACGGTTGCAGATCTTCCTCAGACCCGTCACATTCAACCACTGTTTGTTCAAGCCTTTGAACTAGGGATAGCAAGATAGATAGATGAATGAGCTCATGTGTGAAGTAGCTGTGGGGTGCTTTGGATTGGCTACCAGTCTTGGATTGATGGTGAGTTCTGGATTGTTATCTAAAGTTGAGGCAAAGGGAGAGGATAGGTGACTAGGGAGTGATTAGACCGATTTCAGTATACATCCTGCCGATTCAGTGGACTGTGCTGCTGTGAGCATGTGTCCACAACTGCCAATGAGAAGATGAAATACAATTCAGTAAGTCAAGTTCGAATTACACATCTACAAGTTTGAAGCGCTGTCAATTGGAAAACCACAATTCAGTGGTTTATAACACCCAAACAGCATAATTGCTGTTTTGTTTGAATTTCTCCACATCTAGTTGCCAAATGTCAATACATTGTGATGCAGCAAACTGTTTAGCCAAACAAGGCTGCATTTTTCTGTTGAAGGCCTCCTGCATCAGCACCCTGGCTTTGCTTAAGCAGTGATCACATTAAGGTGAATTAAGCTATTTTTTGATGTTTGTTTGAACACAGCCTTAAGCTGTCAGTATATTCCATCAGACGTGGTTGTCGGATGATCAGACAGCTTCAGAAACCCCCTCCTTCCCACACGTTTTCGACATTGGTAGCTGGAACTTTCGGAAACTGACAACCTGCATTTACTTAGTGCAGCAGTCCACCAGACATGTAGGAGTGAGATCGTAAGCAAGGTTTGAATTTGTCTCTCAAGCAAATAATCAAAAAATAATCTGTGCACAGCTATTTTTGTGTTTTTTGTGTGTGAAAACAATTGCAACACTATTAATGTTGCCCATTTCTATGATAGCCAGGTTTTCACCTTCAAACACTTTTGCCTTCAGATGTGGTGTCAGGCAACATGCTTAACAAACAAGTTCTTTTCTAGAATAACTCATCCATTAGAGGTTGGCACAGCTATTAGTGGTCAATTTACTATTTGTTTCTGTTTTAAGCTTCAAACTCAAAGCCATTCCATTCTTCTAGCATTTGTTGATGACTTTCCGCACAGCATCCTCTGCGCTCGTTGTCTTCTAACCCTCCTGTTACTCTCGCTTTGTTCCATGACAGAGATGGAACACCTCCACCTTGTGTTTCCCGGCCTCAGACTAAACATACTCTTCTAGTGTTGATGCATCAGTGTAGCGGCTGCCTCCAACGATGGCCAACTTATCACATTAGAAAAATAATGATTTCACTGGCTGCCATTCCCACAGATAGGCCCAGTATTTGTCTTAGGCTCCGTGTCCTTCGCTGAGCTGCTGGGCCCTTATGCCTGCCTGTCGTATATCAGCAGCGCTGCCACTGTCAAGCCTCTGATTTATGGCTGTTTATCTCCAGCCCCTACCCCACCACCACTCCCCTTCCCACTCCAACAGATGGTCTCTGACTATTTACTCAGGGAGAGGAGGGTCCCAAACCGATTGAATAAATACAACAAACAAAAAGTTTATGGGGAAGTTGGTTGTGATTACAATTTATTGGTTACGGAAGAAAGCAGGAGATCTGTCCCTGTTGTTTATCAGGTGTGATTCCGATCACCTACATTAATTTGCCTGCTTTAGGGTCTTTCTTATCTTAATTACTTTTTCCACTTCGGTATGTGGACAACCCTGGCCCTTGTGAGATGATAGTTTTATTTCATACATATAAAACAAAAAATCCATCTGTTACATCATACGTCCCTGAATATGATATATGTTTATTAACAGTGTAATTGTGGAGACATTCCTTCATCTGTCATGTTCTACGGGCTTGTCACCTTAAATCTCTTCAAGTATATTCAACCCCTAAATCTCGCTGGCTGTCAGATCTTCACAGAGAAAAAAACACATTACACCATAAATTGTCTGTTACAGACCAAGAGGGGCTTCGGTTGATTTCTGGGTCTCTGGAGAAAAGCCTTAAGTAATAACCCAACAATATCAATTTTTCAAATCAGCCGTGCTATTATTGTTGTAGTTTTTTTTTTAGAACGTGTAAGCATCGCTGATTTTTTTCTCAATTTGATGGATACAAACCAGATTTTGACCCTTGCACCTGTCAGTCATAAATTACGATTCCTGGTTAATGTTTCTCATAGTCTGAAGTTAAAGGCTTTGAAAATGATTTTGGACGCAAGCACACTGATAATAGTTTTTAACATCCTCCTGTGCATGTTGCATTCCATAGAGACATATTGATATGGTATGCAGTGGGATTCATATTTTCTCAGGATTAAAGCATGATGAATGTTTTCTCTCATGCATATGGCTTACATACAAATCGGTATTCACACGGAGATGTCTCTGTCTGAGTGTCAGAGCATCGGAAAAAACTTCTCCAAGCCTGATATTCTTGTGGGGAAAATGGTTAATTTGTCTGTGTTGATAAAACTAAGAATAAAGTACAGAGTGACGTTGGTGGGCTCCATAATGAGGCAAACTCAGCCAGTCATCACATCTCACTCATCTACTGAGCAGCACCACTTATGCCTTATCTCGACTCTGATTAACCAGTGATGGAGTGTAACGGATCCAGGCTAGTTCTGGCCACTGGTGAACCAGATGTGTGTGGAATAATAAAGTGGAGCTGTTGGAATTTTTCTCCTGTTTTTTCAGCCTTTCTTATGTTGATGTTCACTTATTAAGTATAAACATACTATACATATTTCTGTGTTAGATGGATTATAACATATGCTTAAGAAATACCACTGGAGGAATAAACATTTTCAACACCGGAAACACACGTTTCAACCCATGTTCTAGTCCATGCCAATGAAATAAGACTATTATTACATATTACACAACAGCAATAAGAATGGATTCAGTCCTTTATAGTTAAACATGGCACACAAACTTAAATTTAGGGATATAAAATGTGTACATTTTTACACATTTTTATACCCATGCTAACAGTAGATAATAAAGCAATCAATTTTTAAATTTTAAAGTAACTCAGCTAAACTAAACTAAATTAATATGGGTCAACAAGGTGAAATAGGGGGCGTGGTTTGCCTGAAGAAATAATGTTTCATGCTGCATATTATGAATTGTCCACGGTTTGAGACGACGTCCTCCACAAACGGTTTTTAAAAACAATTAAAACAACTTTAAAGGACAGTTACATTTGTTAGACAGCATGTGACAACCCTCTCTATCTGTATTTCCAATAACTGAACCTTTTAAACGTTGCAAAAAAAGAAAGAGAAAATTCAAATCCATCTTGATTCCATTAACTCCTTTGCAGTGAGTAAACTGCGCTGTGTGGTGTTGTCAGAAGGTGGCGGTGTAGGTAAGATTACTTCAGACTGTAATAAACAAAGTAGAAGAAGCCAGAAACAAACCATTTGTGTGCTAAGTGCTTATGAAACCTCAAAAAAGAAAAAGGAAACAAACAACTTTGGCCACGTTCAAGAAAAAAAAATGGACAGTTGTAATTATTCTTTCATGGGAGCTGGTATTGGCCATGTTTCATGCTGTCTGGAGGCGAAGACAGTGCAAGAATTGGAAACAGCTGATCAGTCATGTGTGATAAATGTTTGTTACAACAGAGCTTTAAAAAAAGGGGGGTGTTTCCATCTCTCATTATATGAATTAACTCTTTTTAAAGAAGTAAAAAGTGCAAAAACTCTTATATTTTTTTGGAAATTTAAAAGCAATGCTCAAGTGTGCATTAAATATGTTTAAGAAACTCAGGTGCTGTACAGGCGTCTCCCTGCAGAGGCCAGGTGGGCAGAACTGGATCATAGTGGATTAAAACTTACCTAAGTCCTTCTCTCTACCGTGACTTCCACCCTGTTTGGTTTTGTTGTTCGTTATGTAAAATTAAATTAGTTGTGGTTGCAGCTCATGTGTGGCCTCCTCTACCTTGACTGCACCATAGCAGATGATGTTCTTATTGTTCAGATAGTGAATAAGAAATGGACTGTCGAAGAACAAATGACTTCCTGAGGCAGATACTATGTGTAGGTTTAGATGCTGTTTGCACATTATTTGAACAGTAGTCACTCGTGCACATAGAGACCACGGTTCCTGCACTGATGGCTGATGTGGAAGGAAAAAGGGAGCACAAAATATGTTAAGTGTGTTCCCCTATGCACAGTTAGAAGCAGTGGTGACGGCTCTAGTGGGAGATATATATACTCTGTCTGCTCCAACTCTGCCCACACTGAGAGAAACAAAAGGGAAAGATGGCAAACACATCTGCAGCCAATCTTTAGAATGGAGGATGGATCCTGTGTTATGATTGAACCTGCTAACTGGTTAGGATCAGATGGAACAAATCATCTTGGAACACTTAAACAGCTCTTTTGTTTTTGCGTTTGATGCCCAACAAGCAGCAGCGTCACTCCAGGAGCAGATCACTGTTTTAAAGTTTTAAAGCCAGGAGAACTTTAGTGAAACATCTCAGTCTGTCAGGTTTTGCTGTCGTTGTCATCGTCTCCCAGGCCCACCTTACATAGCGTGTGTGTCTCCACTACACCTCCTGACTCCCACACATGTTGTATATATTATGATAGCAGGCTGGACCCTTCTCACATAACCAGCAGCCCCTCTAGCTGGCACAGACAGGCAGGCAATGAGCAGGAAGGAAATGACATCATGGGATTTTTGATCCAGGCTTGAAAATATAGATAGCATATAGTTTTTTAATGACATAGCATTGGATTGCAACACATGGCTGGATGTGATTACAAACTAATTGTGGCAAACGGTAACTTCTAAACTTGGTGTTCTTGTGAGGCAGGGAAGTGTAATTTTGCACTCAAAGTTTCCTTTCTCAACCACAAATTGAGCATAATTAAGTCATTACATAATTGCCAATAAAAATGTGACATTCACACTTGTTTATCCACGCTTAGTGTAATTTAGTGCGGGTTTCAAGCTACCCAGATTAAGTGTGTTGTGTTGCTAAACCTTTATGATTTATAGGTATTTCAGACCTGCTGCTATTTGTTTAGCTGTGGTCACCACGAATACAGATGTCACTAGGATTGACTTAGGAAAATGCGGAGCAGCCAAAACATAAAGTGGAAATGTTAACCCACTAACACAAGACAAACAGTCAGAGGAGAGAAGCCAAAGACAACAGAGAGTGAAGGGAAAGTGTCCTGCTGGCATCAGGTTTCCCAGAGTAAGTGTTATTTGAAAAGCAGCTGAAGGGTGACACTCACTCTCTTCCCACCCAATCTCCCACTCTCCCTCCCTCCCACCTCGCTCACTCGACCATCTGTTGTTCCCTCTCTTCTCAGGCTGCTCTAAGTGCCTTGAAACAGCTGTCGGAGCAGGGACTGGACCCGGTGGATGGCCCCATCAAGGTACGGTAAGACGTGGATCGTGGCAAAGTCGCGCCACGCTCACCCAGTGTTTGGTGTTTAACCACAGCCAGGGTGGACAGATGCTGGTCTAGCGAGGGCTAAGATGTGCCAATCAGGCTTACTGCAAATCCTCACCGCTGCAGGCTGGTCCATCATCAACTCCCTCCCCGCCCACACACACACGTCTATCAGTTCCACTCGACATTTTTTCTTCCATAGGAAAGCACCGGTAGGCGTATATATTTACATGCTGCCGGTGCTCGATGCTTTGCATGATGGCTATCACCGTCCAAGGCTCAGTCATGACAGACACGTCGGGCTTTCTCCACGTACCTCCCCTCCCTTCCCCTCCATTCACTATCTCCTCCACGACAAGGAAGGGAGGGAAGGAAGGAGGAAGCCCGACAGTGGAGCATCGAGTAGGAAAGTAGGAACGCCGTGGGGGTTTTTTGGAAACCGGGGAGGAAATCACTGTCAAGCATTTCTGGAGTATTTTCATAGTAGGTGTGCCCTGGGAAAAAAAAAGAGAAAACTTCAGGCTGAGCTGTTTTCTAGCAGCTTTGTGTCTCCTTCAGAGCAAAAGAGGAAGGGAACAAAGAGAGGAAAAACGACCGCAATGTTATAACAGCTTCATTTACGTCACCGACAGAGATGAGGGGCAAATATGGCAGCAATTACACTTTCACCTGAGCAGTTAATCACTCATTTCTCTCTCCGGTCGCTCCCCTGGTGGTTTCTAAAACTCATTAACTCACCCATACTTTGCTATTAATGCAGTCTTGATTGTTTGGTTTGAGATGATTGCAGTTATCAAGACGGGAAACACACTGAAATACGAATACAAACCTGCTATCCATCCTTCCCTGCGCTAACTCTGCCTTCCCTAATAAAACAACACAGAACAGGAGCCACAGCTGATCGGTTAGTGTGAAACAGATTGAGGTCAAGGACTTGTTAAGTGTTTTCAGTCACAGCTGCGGCACTTTCGGTCTCCCCGAAAGTTTTCTTTTACAGGAATCGCTTATCTTAGTTGGTATTTTTTTTTCTTTTTTAAAGGATCACTCATTAAAGACTGTGAGTGAATCCTGGTATTTTCCCAAGGAACACAGGACACAAATTACCTAGAGCAGGAGTGATTATTAGCAGAAAACGGCTTGGACAAAATCCCCTCCTAACGCAGTTTCATTTGTCTTTTTCAGACCAGTGAACCATGTGGGAGAGAGGAAGGACATTAAACAGACTAACTCAGGCACCACCACTCAGGTCTGCAAGGATTCAAAGGCTGTCGTCTAGGAGCTGACAACCCCGATTCCCCCCTTTCTGCATACACAAACCTGACAAACCCTGATCCCCCATATCCCGCAACCCCCACTGCCCCCCCCACTACTTACCCCTACTCTTACCCTCTCCTTCCTCCCCACCCCAGCGCCCAACCCCGACCCCACGATTGCCACTGTATCCTGCAAAACCTGTCAACATGCAATAGGGTGGATGTGCACCGAGAAATGACCGACTAAAACACCATTACCTGAGTCTATGTGAAGACAACGCTATGTTAACACGTTTATTGATGATTTCAGTCAAAAATTTAGAGGACAAAATAAATAAAGTATAAACTAATGAGATAAATTGCATGGTACTGTATGAAAATCAAGGGAAATCCAAAGTGATACACTGCATAGACAATTTTTCCCTTTGGATAAATGTTGGTATGGTTAAAACAAATATGTACATCATGCCATTGAAATACAAAAGAAACATTTTAGGGGAGAAACCAACTTGCGTACAGTAGCTTATTTTTTCGGGGGTATTATGTTTCCTTTTTGTTTTGTTTTTTTTTTGTTTTTTTTGTTTTTGTTTTTTTTTCTTTTGTTATTTTATTAATCTAACAATGCTTGAGTACTGTATTTAAAATTAACCAATGCCAGTGCTGTGAAAGTTGTAGTTGTTGTCTTCATATATAGTCACCCAGCTTACCTTGTATGCTGACATAAAAAAAAGAGTTCATCTATCTATATGGATGTGTATGACTTTGCAAGAGTATCATATACCGAAAAATAACACGGAAAAGTTTTTTTTCATGTGGACAAAAAGGACAAAACTGGTGTTAGCAGTAATCAGTAGACGTGTTGACCACCCAGGAGGGAAGGTTGGAGTAATCTTCGCCTCCTGCCGGGGGGTCTACCTGTACCGTTTTAACATGACCCCACACTGGCATAGCATCACTGGAGCATCACCTGACAACAGGCGGGGGCGAAATAGGCCACCGCCGTTGTTCTTTTTATCTCGGAATAAAAAAAGAGGCCAGTGCTGATCGACAGCGGCTAGGATTTTTTTGCGCACATCCTCTAATGCCAGTAAACTTTTAAAGTAGAGTCCAATCGCCGGAGAGTTTTGTACGGGCTGCATGTCCTCTCCATTCCAGTGATTTTGTGTCAGTGGATCGTCCCCCCTTCTCCCCCCACAGTTTTGTCGATCACATCTACACCCATTGTGTGTGTTGTATTGACCCGCCAAGGCATCAACTGGGTGCTTTTAATGCCTGCATTCTGGAGTGCATCTTTTGAGCGGAGAGAGAGCCTGTGGCCGACCTGCAGGCTCCCTCCCCTAAAGGCCACTTTGGATCACTTTGTCCACTGACATTGAGGACGTGTGTTCTTCTTCACTGTGAGTGCAACGTGTAATAAGGCTGTTTGTGTTACTGAAATGCAGTAAAAACACCTCAGTTCATGTGGAAAAAAAAACCCTCGTTTCTTTGTCTCTTCTTTACTTCTCCTGACAGGTGTAAAAATGCAACATCTCACCTGAATATTAACCACGACTGAAAGCAACACTGTTTTATTTCATCACAAATAAATAATCTACATTTTCACACATTTTCTTTAGGCATAAAGTGGAATGGGAATTCAGCTGTAGCACCTGGGGTTGGAGAGTGAACACTTACAAGGATGTTCCCACCACCATCATCACGCTGAAGTCAGATTGGGAGAATAATCTTTACTCTGAGTCAATTTATGAGCTTCTCAGGGCAGTTTTAACACCATTTAAAGGTTTCCATCTGCTGTTAACTCTAGTGTGATAACATAAACATGTGTTTGAAAGCTTCGTTATTGTACCTTGCTGTAAGATTGTTTTGTCACACTACACACAAAGTTCAATGATGAGCCTTCATTCTCACCTCTTTCTAAGATTAATCTGCCTGTATTTGTGCAGTAAGTGCAGAAAAAAATGAAAAAATTGAGTATTACTTCCAACTGGTTTCGTAACACATCATCTGCTGTGTTAACTAAAGCTGTAGCTTGTCTTACATGCCTTCCGCAACATCTGATGTCTCTCCAACAACAGGATTTATCTGCATGGTGGTTTCTCACATTCAGAGTTCTCAGACTTTCTCAGCAGTTCAGCACCTCTTAAAGACTGTGGAGCTACTGAAGATTTTTCCTAAATTCAAAAAGACCAAAACCAGTCAATCACGCTTTATTTGTATAACACCTTTCAAATGGATCAAATGCAATTTCAATTTCAAGTGCTGCACAAGCAACTGAGAAAACATAGGGCGTTAAAATGCATGTGGAGACCTAAACAACAAAATCAAATGAAGCAACACAAATTAAGATAATTAAAGATGGTAGAAGATTTTTTTTAAATTAAATAGCATGAAAATATGACAGAGTACAAAATATAGTAAAACAGTAATAATCTAATAACATACAACTGAATAAAATAAATAATGAGGATAGCAAATATAATGTGTGTGTGTGTATATATATATACACACAATGTGATTACTAACAGCATAAAATTGTAGCAGTTAAACACTTCATAAAATCCAGATTGAGTTTAGATTTGAAACAAAACTATATTTCCAGCTTCGAACACATCATCTGAGCAGCTGTTCCAGCAGCTTGGACTGTTAATAGCTGAAAACGGCAGCACCAAATGTTTCTGGTCTGTTTTATGGAACAGATAAAACCAGTGAATCTGAGAGGCCTTTCAGGTTCATAAACCGGCATTTCTCAGAGGTTGTCAGGTGCAATTGCATAAACCGAAAACAGAAAATCAATATGAAAACTAACAGGTGACCAGTGTAAAGCCTGAAAAACAGAATTAACTGTTGCTGTGTTTAGGAGACTAGATTGGAAAGTATTGCAATAGTCTAGACTCCTAGTTATAAAAGTGTTTGTCTCTTTACTGCTCAGAAAAGGAAATGGAGACTTTGGAGTTGTTCTTAAAATGATAACATCAAAAATCAGTCTTAGACTTCTTGGCTTGGGTTGAGTCCTCGTGTATTTACTTTGAGAGTCCGTTTCTCCCTGGCATTAATCCGTCTTACAATACTTTCTGCATTTACCAGCCCCAAGCCAACAATTCTCAGGAAAAAGCCTACTCTACAAGTTACTTCTCTTTAAAAGCTGCAGTCATTTGGGAGGGAACTGTGGTCTGTTTTCAGCTGTAGATCCGTAGAAGCACAGTTTATCATGATAGCGAAGAACCAGTGAAGTGCAGCTGAAGTTGTTGCTTTTGGTTTTTCCACTGAATACGATAAGTAAATAAAATAAAAAGCCTGCTCGTTTGAGAGTTTCCCACAGCAAATCGTGTATTGTAGGTTAATTTCATTTCCTGATGTCCTCGACTTGAGCTCTTTCAACATCCAGCATTACAAATAAATCACTACGAAATCTGCAGTGTCATGACGTCCAGTTAATTTCCAGTGAAAACAAACCCCTGGAGCAGTCGTTACTCTTCAGTGAAGGACACAGCTCGGTGTTTTCCAAGTGGAGGCATGTAATGTTTAGCTTTATGACTCAGATGCACCGAGTTAGGCATCTATCACCCACTTCTGTTGCATCTTTCCATCACCTTTACCTGCAACTCCTCCACCTGTGTCGTCCTCCAACAACTGCATCCCCGAGCCCTCTCTGCTCTCCCCCATTAGCGAGATGAATGAGTGAGCGGGACGGTGGCGCTCTAATTCAACCTCACTGACTAATGGACTCAGCTGGCAGCTACATCTGCTAGCCGTGGGGGAGCGCCAAGGCTGTTCACATACATTAGCAACAGATCTCTATTCCAGAAGCTTGTTCAGGTAGTGGCAGACCAGCTTGAGGCCATGTTGGACCCAAGAGGAATTGCCTTTGCTCTGACCAGCAAATATGGGAGGTGAACCTTTACTGCCCAAAATAGAACAAAATCAATGGGGCTGTGGAGCTTGTCTGTGCCATGCAAAAGCAAATGCCAGAGCCATTGATTTTTCCATCTGAATTATGTGCCATCGACCCCCTTGAAGTCCTCTTAATTAGAGCTGTATTAACAGGAGGATAAAAGAGTGAGGGGAATCCTATAGATGCTGATGAATGTCCAAGAAGCGGCTCAAGCCAAAATCCTAATAGTCTCCTTCCTGGATGAGTCAAAAGCATTCTTGTGTGTACTTTACTAAACCACATAAAGGCCTGCTTCACATAACAGCACCTTTTTTGAGTCCCAACAGTAGCTGGAAGTGGCTGCACTCTGTGCTGATAGCTTCTGTACACAGAGGGATTGAAACTGTCAGTAGAACTCTCCCTCATATTAGAACTAATCTGCCACTGAGCAACTTTATCCAGGCCCGATTAGTCACGGAAAAGCAGCGCTGTGTGCTGCCGACTGAAGCCTTGACATGGCAGCGCTTCTCCTGTAATGCACCGAGGAGGCTGGAGAGGAGCTGGCAGCGAGCGGTCAGGAGTGTCTGGAGGACGGGTGTATTCTCTGTCACCGACAATGAAATCGATTTGTTCTGTGGAGAGCTGAGTGTCTGCTATTGCACCGGTAGTTGTGAGGAGAATCACTTAACTCCCGGGACCAGTCAGCTTAACAGCTGTAACATTTTTCGACTTAAAATTGCTGAGTTTTTGTCCAGATAAAGGAAACATTTATGTTGTGTTAAGAAATCCATTTTCTAAGTCGTGGTGGCTTCTTCAGCTCGAACAATGAGCAACTTGAGCTTGGTTCTTTACCCTTGAACAAAAGACAGACATCTGGATTGTTTTGCTTCTTTAACAAAGAAAATTGTGTTTTTATCAGTGTTTGGGCTCAAAGATGAGTCCGATTTCTTGACTCCCCTTGAATTGATGATCTGTTTATCGACTGTGGAGAAGCAGCAGCGATGAAGGAGGACTCAGACAGGAGTCAGAAAGCTTTGAAGGCTGTTTGTCTGACCCAGATTTAGATCAACCAAGTCCAAGCCTTCAGACTTTGGCTCACGACTCTGGTATTCGTAAAATCTTCTGCAGGGACAAAACCAGACGCATAAAACGATGCACATTTATTTGGTTCTCCCAGTAAGCACATCAGTCTCAATCATGATCAGTAAGAAATATCATCTGCTTGAATATGTGTTTCTGGTTTTAGAATTGATTGAAAGGTGGTGCGTTTCCTCACAGCTCACTGATTTATTTTTGCTAAAGAAATAAATCACTTACTCAGCCTATAAATAGATCCACTCAAATGTGTCAGATCCATTTTCATTCAGTTTTTTCCACGATGCACTAAGCTGACACGTGCATCACAGCTATGGAAGCTGTTACTCAAGTCTCCAAAACTCTAAACACATTTTCTGCTTTGTAACCAATTTGCGATTCAGCACGCCACTTTTTGCAACACAGTCCTGAACATAAATTTGTAAGAACCTGACATTAAGTCACTTGTTTGCCATTTATAAAACACTGTTATTTAATCTGCCACACCTATGGACCAATTGACCAATACATGGACCGTCTTTGCAGGAAGTAGCAAAAGAGAGGATTAGAGGTTGGGGTAGACAAGTAAATAAAGGACTTTTTGATTAAATCCGGCCACCGCTTGTTGACTGTGTGATCAGTCCTGGGTGAAAGCATTTGGATAGACAATCCAGCACAGTTTGACTCATTAATTCTACATAATTGAGGATTCAACAATGCCTCTTCATTGATGCCTTCCCTGTTATTCAGTCTGTAACTGTAGATTCGTGCACAGTTGTTTAAAGGTTCAAATGTTCAATGAGACAAAGGAAGCAACAATAATCAGTTTGTTTTTTGCGATTAATAAAATTAGACGAATCCATTTCATAAGGGACAACACAATTTTCAACATCCTTCAGTCCGTCTGTAGAAGTCAATATCCTCCATCCAAACCAAGTGCACATGAAGCAGATTTATTGAAGGGCGACTCGGAGAGAATCTCTGAAAGAATCAAAGATCTGAGACATGAATTGGTGAATGTAAGTGCATAACTCTACACACAGTGCAGCATTTTTTCCCAGCGTACTGGACGGCATCATACTGACTGTTTTTGTTGTTGTTCTCTTCAGAGGGGCCTGGAATGTGATCCCACATGACTTCTTTTCTTTTCAATGAGTCTGACTTCAACCTCACAAAGACCTGGAGAAGGGGAATGGACATCACTGGAGCCATAGTAGATGCACATTTTTGATCAGACTGCACGACATTTTGGTAGATGATGCCGAGCAGCAGCACAGATATTTGTTATTCCACCCTACATTTCTCCATTTCTCAATCCAAATGAAGACATGGCACGTGTATGGCTATGAGCCCTGCTGTATGTGTGGATGCCTCTTCAGCAGGCGATGGAAAAGCCAGGTGATGATATTGAAGTGGGTGCTGGAAATGACTCTCAATGCACTTCTTTCCTCGACAAGGAAGATATTACCTGTGACGTTGATGAGGTGCTGTGGACACATCTGGGCAGCCAGATGCATCTTGTATGTCGATTTTCCCAGTTTTGGAGAACTTTATTTCATTGTCAAAGCTGTAATGTATATGGCATTACTGCGTACTTGGTGCGCTAACGCCTTGTGGAGAAACATAGAGATGATTTGTTTCAACAGTCTTTTTATTTCTGCACACATTTCTGTAGACGTGAACTATCGCTCTCTGCAGAACCACTATAATGACGGATCAGAGTGCTTTTGACTGAGCAGACAGTTGGATCTAGCAAAATCAATGCTGTTTAGGGCAGATGTGGGATTTTGAATGCAGTGCTGTATTGTGTGTTTGAGAAAATAAACGTGTGTGTTTTTAGGGATTGCAAAAACTGCATTCTGTAGGGTTTTTTTTAGAGCACACTAGCCAAGCCTGATTTTCATTGAGAAGAATATAAACCGCACATTGTATCACCAAAATCCCCAAATTTTCTGACAAATGCCAAGGACATGGCCTCGAAGGCAACTCCAGCCCTGCGCAAACAGCACATCAGTTTGAGCATGTGAGTCCAGATCTGGCGCATGACATCTTAATGTGATACTTTGCTGACATCAATTAGGAAATTTGTCTTTATTTTCTTGTTTTCCTCTGGGGAAGTAAAAGGTCAGGATCAGCTGAAAAATGGCTCCAGTTGAAACGGGAGGAATTTTATTGCTGTTTCCAGACAGTCACACGTTTTAACACAGTGGTACCATTGATGATTAGTGTTTTTGCCCACCAACCTGCTCATTGTTCTTATTCTGCATGAAGCTATTAATGGCGACCCTGCGTCAACCTTTCTGTAACTTTTGTATCCTCTTTCCTTTTTACTGGTTGAGTGCCCGACTTTGTGACCTTGTATGACTCTTACAGGCTCTTGAGTAACCGCTTCATTTTTTAAATCACATGCTTGCTTGTTCTGAACATACAGTACATTTACTTACAAAGGCAAAAGGCCCTTGGCCTCTTTAGCCAACACCCATATCTAAAGGCTGCCTGACTCACTGTGTGGCACAATGTGGGAGGACAGTGATACCGATACGAGTCAAAAGAGTAGTCCTAAAGAGAAGAAAAGGGCTGGGTTGGTGTCATCTTAACAATGGAAACTGTGTCCAAGAAGTTCATCGGCATTGCAGAAGATCCTCTTTCCTGTCACTCACTACAGTGATTCACAAATTCATCAGAGTCGTGGTCTGACAAGACGTGTTTTCTGCTGAATCATGGTTTCATTTCAGTTTCGAATTTAGAAATTGCACTGTAATGCCTGTAATGGTGATTGCAGCTGAATCACCAGACTTAAGCTGAATTCAAATGGCAGGTTTTAGTGCTCAATTCAGATTGAGCAGTGAAATCAGATTTCTTTTTGTTTGGCTGCTGAGATTTTTTTTAGATGTGCCCAAAATTAAAATCCAATGTGAACTGGATTCTGAAGTGAGGTCACATTAGCATCCTACCATGAACATGGACATCCCTCAAAACAGCAATTAGTTTAATTTTTAACTTAATGTGCAGGGAATTTGTGAGACGTGTCACCCTAAATTCTTATGAGGTCTGATACCTTACTGTCCCTCCACTGTCTGCCTACTTCTCAGCTGTCTTTCAGCACAGAAATATGACAAATGTTGATCTAGGGTGACACAAATGTCACATGAATTCTATGAGTCATGATCATGAATTTTCACTACATGATTACTGTGGCCAAAAACATTCACAAAAAATGTATTATCTGGAATTCTATTTTAAAAAAGTGGGAGAAAATAATGCTATCAGATAAATTCATCTTTACCTTTGTCAATTTTGTGTTTTTCTTTCTTTTTTGGCAACTGAATTACACTCCAAATGTCAGTGTAGGGAGGTGGAGAATCTGTAACCACAACTGTTCTGTCTGTTGGAAATGTTAACCAAATAGTTACTGGTGTTGGATTCATTACAAAATTACCATTTGTGCATTTTTACATGATACAAATATTTCATTTTTCCCAATACTGCAGATATCATCAGTTCCTGTATAGCTTGACACCCCTAGTTCAGACTGAGGTTGCATTGCAAATGAAAATCAGACCTGTATCTGATTTAGGAAGTGCCCCAACCCTGAACGGAACATTTCCGATTCCATGTGATCTCTGTTCACATTTATGACAGAAAAATAAACATCTGAATCGAGTTAACAAAATAAATTAATCTTTCGCCTGCAAACATGGCCTTAGAGGCAGAAATGTGGGTGTAAAACCACCGTGATAAAGCTCAGGATGAGAGCTTTCCTAACCCTTTATTTACACCTTCCCTTCCCAGACTTTACATGTGGACACGCAGCTAATAACCACACACCATGTAATAATCTAGATCACTTTATTAATTTAAGTTAGGTAGAGACACTAAACATTGGAACCACATTTGCTCGGCTATGGAGCAGTCTTCAGAATATTACAAAAAGAGGCTTATGTCATACTGTCAAAAAAATGGCAAAAATTAAGAGGTAGAGAATTTAGGCTCATCACTGTGACTGAAGGAATGACGCCTATTGGAATGTAGTTGAAATTCAAAAAACTCTTGTCATCCCAAAAAAGGTATATAAAATATTCATACATCAAATATGGTGGAGGCAGTTATTTTTGGGACACTGGGGTATTCACAACATTTAAACATATACATTTCACTTTAACAGGACACGGTGGACACCAGACAAGAGTTAAAGTATTAACTTTGGGGGGGGAATAATGGAAAGATGAATACATTTCCCTCAATCACACATCACTGTTGGGACAAGGAGTTTGCTCGGAGTTACAAACTATGTTGGGTTACTTTCTTTAAACAATATTGGTAACAGATAAATTTACAATATGAACACCACAGATCTTGAAAAAAACAAAAACAAAATGCATGTCCTCTCAATTTCTCCCTAAGCAATACATTCTGAATGTGTCACACATGCTAATTCAACTCAGGACACCGACTCCCTCGTGCACTTTTCATTGGAGGGTTTTAGTCAAAACAGATCTGAAATGACAGGACCGCTGAGAAACACTGCTGAGCTCCGTCACTCTGAAAACTCCTGTGGAGATCAAGTCAGCCACAATCTGGCCATCAAACGTCCCATTTGGAATGCGTCGACCACATTAACACATATGCTACATGTCTCTAACTTAAGTATTTAACAAAAATGGAATATGGTAAACTTTAATCGTGAAATATTTTTCCTCTTTATTTATTCATTTTTTTAAATGGCACAAGCTAGAATCAAAGTTGCAAATTTTGAGAGTGAAAAAGAGCCTCTGCGTGGGGAGACGTTGGGTAGTTTGAAACGCTGTGTTCAGCCTTCTACACAGAGAATGCCGGCAGTGTAGAAAAAAAATAATCTGAATTTATATCAGAAAAAAAAAAATCAATCAGAAATTACAGTGCATGTCTACAAAAATAAAATAAAACAGAAAAAAAGATTATTACTGTTTGTACAGTAACATACTGTATATTTCCACAATGACACTAGATAAGGCTGGTGACTACATTACGTAAATAGTTAATTACTGGATACCTTTTTCTGTATGATTTCAAAACTAGTGACACAGTATATAGATGTTGGTTTCTTTAAACAAACTTTTAAAAAAGACAAAACAAGTCAAATAAATCCATTGTGTAGTACACAGCTTTCTTTGTTCCAGAGGAACAATATGGTAAACCTTTGCATCTGCTCAATGCAAGTGCACCAGTCTAGATTCAGTCTTTTCTTCCTTCCTTCCTTCTTCCCCATTTTCACCCTCAGTGGTTGTTTCCTCATGCTTGCAGGTTCATATGCCCCTGTTTGTGTTGCAAACAGCGCCCCCTAGATCCCATTCTTCGCCTCATTGTTGTTCATGGCTTCCTTCCTCTGAGCTAAGAAGGGGTACATGCACTTGTCGGCGCCTAGGAACCGGTACATGCACACGATGGCCTCGAAGGGCAGGATGCTGCGGAGACAGGACAAAAATTAGATTAAGATAAGACACAAGTTTCTACTGCACAGTTTACTGAGAGCTCGATATTAGATGTACGGAAGAGCTCACCTTTTCATGAAGTTAACCATGTAGACGATGCGAGGTGTGCAGATCATGGGCTGGTCGGTGAGGATGGCCCTCATGGCTTGTTTCACACAGAACTCTGGCTTCAGGGGAGGCAGAAAAGGCTCAATCTCCTTCCTGAATGGAAAAATAATGGCCGTTATTGCCAGGCTTCAAATTCAAGAAAATGAAATTTTGCACAACTGGTTATTTCCCTTTTAGAAAATCCAATTATATTTGATCTGGTGTGGACAGAGCTGTCAGTGGGTTCACAATTTATTTGGACACTTAAAAGTAGCAGCAGTTTTTAGTCAGTCTATGAATAAAGTGATACTATGCACAGTAATGGTGGGACAGTAAAGCCACCTGCTGACTGTAACCGTCAAACAAAGTGAGGACTATTAGAGCGGCCTGGAGGGAGGAGGAGTTTAAGCCCAGGTGCACCTGTTGGTGAGGTTTTCCCTTGGGAAAGGAAAGTAGCCCTCTTTGTTTAAGCGCAGTGTTGACCAATGGAACACATCTCACTTTATAATAACTAACACAACACAAACTGTCCGCAGCTGCTTTGAAGTTCAAATGGTATTTTGGAGGTGGTTTTTATAAAGTGAAGATTACAGGTGACAAACTCATCCCAGGTGCAAGCAAGCTTTTAAATGAAACACAGTGCACACAAACACAATTACAAAGGCCAGTAGGTGTTGAAGCTAACCTTATCCTGCAGCCTTTGAACATTCCCGTGTCGACCAGGTAAGGGCACACCAGAGTCATGTTGATGCCATCCTTCTCCGAGGCCTTCAGCTCATGGCTCAGTGACTCATGGAAGCCAATGGCACCGAACTTACTGGCGCAGTAATCCTGAGGGAAGGAAGAGAGAACAGGTTAGCCCTGTAAAACCCCCCATGCCAGCACCCAGGGACCAGAGAACATTTTCAAACATGCCCCCCGGGCACAGAGGTCTCTCCTTGCCGTTAATGATACAGCCACAAAAACCTGAGTGAGCCCTGTTCTACAGTTTCATTAGCATTCTTCTCCGGTGCATCAGGAGACTGCTCTGCTTGGCGGGAAGGTTTTGATGTGGTTGACCGTGGAAATAATCTTTAAAAAAATAAAAAAGGCTTGGGCAAACACAGATGCATGTCGATAAACACGGGGAGGATAAAGGGATTTGACTGCACCCACATGACAGGCGACGGCCTCGGTTCCCTGAAAATAACGCGCATGTCTGAAATCATGTTTGAGGCACTTCCAGGAACCATAATAGCTCAACGAAAATTGTTGACACTTTAGACCCTTTGAAAGGAGACTTAATTATTATGGATGGATGCTTGAACAAAAGCAAATGAGATGCTTTAAAAACAAAGGCAAATGGAGCAGTCGTCCCTGCTGTCGGAAATTGATACTATTCTCAGCTAAGGGGATAAATGAGAAGTCTGTTCCCTAAAATATCAAAATAAAACCTTCTAGGAGGGCTACTGGTTTACTCCCTCTGTGGTTTTGGAGATAAATGACCCCCCACTAAATTTTTTATTATGCATTAAAATAACAAAAAACTATAGGAAGGAAAACCAAAACCATATCCATTGAAAGCGGCTGTGAGCTGAATACAGAGTGAGCACCAAGTTGTTCACAAAGCAGTGATGAAGATGTCTCTGTCCCTTGGGGAGCTGTCAGCTTATTCTGGCCCCAGGGCCAGAGCCCAATAGGGGCCCCACACCCCCACTGCTGCAGATAGAGGAATCTATAAGAGGCTCCCAATGCTCATCTGTGTTCCTTAATTTAACGGGTGGAGGGACAACTAGAGAAAGGGGGCCTAACCTCCCCTGTCTCAGTGTGCTAGCTGGCACACTGACGGCTCTGGAGAAAAGCACTGGTTTTGGATGGTGGGAACGATGGGATGTGTATGCGTCGCTGTGTATGATACTAACCTCCACTCCAGCTGTGCTGAATAAACCGAGGGAGCTGGCAACCGTCACAATGTGACCATGATTCAGCTCCAGCATCTTGGGGAGAAACGCCTTGGTGGTCTGGGGGAAGGACAGAAGAGACAGAAGGGCAAAGAAAAAAAAGAGGAAGGTTAGTTCACTTGTGCAGTTTGTCTGTGCCAAAGCCCTTTGATCCTCTCTGCCTTCCCTCTCGTTCCCCCTCTCTCCGTTTCTCCCTCTTCTCCATGGTGATTCAGAGAGAGGCGTCTGAATGAGAATTCATAACAGGAAAAAAAAGACAGACTGAGCACTGGAGGTGCAGCATTTGAAAATATAAACACACAAGTTAAGTTTTCTCCTTTGTGAATCAGATGTTGAGGAGGACAGGGGTTTTCACCTCCTTGTGTATTCACTGAACAAGCAAGTGTGCGCTGTGTGTGATGCTGTACAGTCTGTCCTTTTCCCACACAGATCTGGTGCCCGTCGTTGGGCCTTGCACTAAAGAGCTGGTGACAACACCAATCACAGGCCTCCGTTCACTCAACACTTCCAACAATACAATTCAGCCTCTCATCTACCTACACAGCGCTGCGGCCCGCCTGAGCAGCAGTCAGCGGAACGATCTGCGAGATGAGCTCCGAGATGAAAGAGTTTAACCGGGATGCCACGTGAGGGCCCGAGTGGTTCCTACCGGCTACTGGTGAGAAGTGCAACGCGGAGAGTGAGCGGTTACAGTTAATTAACCTAAGGATTCATCCCTCTTTCTGCCTGTCTGCTGACTTTTGCTGCTGCCCTGGACACAGCATGAGCCAATCAGCAGGTGTGACATGTGACGGCAGTGATAGGAACTGACCAATCACTCTCCCACTAGGAGGTCTACAAACAACCAGCAGGCCCTTTGTTGGTAGCAGAGCCAAATCTATTCAAGTCACATGTGCGCTGCCATAGTGAAGTACAACACATGTAGGCTGAAACGCATCAGGTGACGGACAAAACGCCAAGGATGCCTTCAAGCCACAAAAACACGAGACCTTAAAGAGTTCTGCAACACTTTTCAGTTTAAATCAAAGCCAGATATGACAAGGAATATATTTAATGGCTACAGTGTGTAATGTAAAATAAAAAAGCAACTCCTTACTTTGTTTAATCAATATAGGCAATTTTGAGACATCAATTTGGGCATCAGTTTATGTCCTAGTTCCAATAATTTTGTGGTTATATAAATGGAAGTTAACAGTTTCATTGGTTGGTACTGTATGTAAGCTTGGCGAGAGAAATGATTCAGCCTCCTCTGTAAACATTTGCCGGAGGGGAGCAGAGTCAGGGAGAGCATGGTACCAGGTAGTACAGCCATGAAACCACTGGTAGGGGAGGAAAAGCCTCATTAAAACTGCACCCAGAGATTAACTGCAGCCGACCTTCATCAGGTAAATAAAACTGGAAGCAAGAAAGTCAAATCTCCACAAAGAAAAGGCTGGTGTGAGGAAGATGACTTCATCGCTTTTGGAGTCGACTCTGCAGCCAGGTATTACTGATCTGATTCGGCTCCAAACATCTGCACTTTTCCAGGACATAAATTTTCAGGTTGCTGCAATATTCAACTCATCGAGTGATGGGGCCCAAAGAGAGGGAGCGAGAGAACAGAACAAGGCCTGGGCAAAAGCTGAGAAAGGCCTCTGCAAGCCAGAATGGCAGTGGATGAGGGAGGGAGTTGCGTGCAAATGAAGCATTAACTTAAGATATGCCCGTACCTGACTTGAGCCAAAGTTTCCCACTCCCACAGCAACTTTCAGAGAGCAGGGAATGACTTGATCTGGCACAACGCTTCACAACTAAAGCCAGCACTCAGATTCAACAGGACAATTTTGCTGAGTGGTCTGAAAATAACTGGGGCTGATAGAGGAAAAGCCGATTCCCCCGGATCGAGGACGGGGTTTGAACGCGGCCAACCGTCCAATCTCTCTCCCACCCTCCCGTGATGTCCTGCTTCTCATGGCAACTCTGGCATGTGGGTATGACCCCCACTGACCTCTCAGACACAAAATGTGTGAAGGCAACCAGGGGCTCGTGTCTTACATCAGAGCCGCCGTAATTGGGTCTCAACGCTCCCTTGTTCCGCTAAATTACCCGCTGACACAGCCGGGCCTCCTTGGCCTATGTGGGGGTGCCCTGCCCGCTGCACCCCCTAATTGGTGCGTGCCCCCAGGAGCATTTAAGCCACACAAAGCTTCTTGCAGCTGGGGTGTCAGGCTGCATTAGTGCTAACGCCTGACCAACAGGAATATGAACAAAATATTGGCCTTTGCGTAGGACCAGATGGCCATTTAATTGGGCTGACTTCTCCCTGGACGAGAGAACGAGGGAGAGCGAGCGAGAGAAAAACGCCTGAGCTCGAGAGCTCGTCTGATCCTGCAGCAGATCGTGGAATTCGAGTGGGCTGGGTGGATTTGTAGAGGTCGTCCGGGAAGATTGATGCAGATTGTACATGTTGCGGTGACCATGCTAATGAGTTGACCTCTACTACAGTTGACGAGAACTCCCAGCTGGTTGTGCAACTGCAATCTAATTTACCTAGAAAGCAACCACATCAAAAATCCAGGGACGAAGTGATGTCAATATACAAGTAGCAAGTATCCCAGCATTTAATATAACATGTCTCCACAACTCTCAATTAGCTACACTTGATCTTAGCTTCTCTCCATTTGATCACCCAGGGGGTTTTTTACCAAGTACTTGCTCATACCTCAACCATTAAAATTACATTTATGAATATTTTACCTGAAGAGCTTTTTTAAACTGGCAGAGACATACCATTACTTTACGTCACATCTTAATCCTCAATTTTTACCTGAATTTTAAAATATCACAAATTTAACACAATATTCTAGGATTCTTTTAACACAGGTGTTCTATAAATGATCTCTCTTTATCTAATGTATACATTTTATGCATTAATAGTTCCATAGATTGATATATCAGTCACGCATCATAACAGGTGCAAGCCTTTTTTTCCCTAAGCCAGCAGAATTTAGGGTTTTTGATTTTTCACTTTAGCTCAAATAGAATGAAGCTATTAAACAACTTAATTATTCAATCACCTTTTTGATAATTTAATAATTTTCAGTCATATTCCAAGGAAAAAAAGCAAACATTCTTTGCTTCCATCTTGTAATAGCTTTGCATTTTGGACACTTTAAAGCTCTGTGAAATTATAACTTTTGATTATTAATTGTGATCAAAATGATTAATGGACGGGGTTATCGGCAGACTAATGCGTTTTGAAAAAAATGATTGGTTGCAGCCCTGATCTAAGCCTTGAGACATGAACAGGTACGTGCAGAAGGAGCGCATGGGAGTAGTCATGGCTAGCTTCTCCGAGGGGTACAGGTGCACCGGGCCTGAGGAGGGGCCCATATAAAACCAGTCAAGTAGGACCCTTCTGCCTGGCTGCCTCCTTTCTCTGGCTACAGCAGGAATGCGGCCTGCGGAACTTGGCTCCTGTCGCCTGGCATCTTGTCAAGCTGATCCAAAGACAAGAAACCAATTGTCAGATAAAGTGGGTCAGCAGCAGCTTACCATTACCCTCTCGCCTCGCTTGTGGATGGGATGGCACTGCCTTCCTTCCTCCTTTCTTTCCTCCTGCTCTTTTCCCGCCATGTCACTCTGGAGCGCTCATGTCATCGCACAAGTGAGGTAGGATTTCCGCGAGAGACGGGGGAGGAAATAACTGCTTATTGTTCACAAACCACCTGTTGGATAACCAGTTCAAGATGCTGAGGATGATTCCCTTTCATGTCATCCCACCAGACGCACACTAATCCTCTAAAACAAACTCTGGTGTCACTAGTGAAATGACTGCACGTCTCCCCCCCCCCTCCCCGTCACAGCATGACTAAAAACTGAGCCGCAAACATCACAAATCGCCAGCTGGACCAATCAAAGCATCATCAGACTAATTCAATGTGATGACCCCCTACCTCATAAAAACCTAAAGGGAGCAAGGGACTGAATCATAGTTGTTAGTGTGTGAGCGAGTGTGTGTGGCAGAGCCGGATGAACAGAGCTGGCCTCCGTGACTCCCATGCAGCTGCACCCACTGCCTCCAAAAATCAGGTTGGGAGGAGTCAGAGGGGCCTGTGGAAGGAGGATAGAAGAAGTGTGGGGTCTGAGCTGGGCTGATCTGGCAGGCAGGCAGGCACGCACACACACACAACGATTACCATCCGTTTCCTGCTCATGTCTCCATCCCTGCGTTATTCCCAAAACACTGTCCATTAAACAAGAACTTACACAAAATACAAATCTTTCTTTGTCTGGACTCCTTTGCTTATTTTGCTCCCAGTAGTGCGATTTATGTTGTGAACGCTTTGAACTCACGACCATTTGCTCTTGAAAAACTGTGGATTTGGGAAATTTCAATAACAGGCTGGGATTAAGGAGAAGAGGAAGTTTTCTGTGGTTGACATGCTTCTCTCTTAGTGGCCAAAGCCATTACAGTGTTTTGCCACATGGTTACACTGAACAGGCAGAGAGAGATACACAACCTCAAGAAAATGCACCCGGGGCTATTTGTGTCCACTGCTGAAGCATCAAAACAAAGGAAAAAAAAGCAGCAGCATGAATAATGGCATGCATACTTGTAAACCTGCTTCTGTAAATTGAATTGACAAGATCTGAATGGGTCTTTTTTTCAGTTTTCGAATACAAATCCTCCCTTTCATAATATCCCGTTAGTGTTAGAGAATGTTGAAAGCATGTGCCTCAATAAACAGGGTTTAAACCCCGCCTAGAATGTTTCATGACTAGACCCAAACTGAAGTTATTTGTTGAGTCATAAACCACAAGTTAGCCATTTAAAGAACCTGTTGTTCGAAGGGGAAGATACAAATATCAAAGGTTTGTGTAAAGCACCACCTGCATGCAGTGAGTAACTGTAAGAGAGGAAAGTGGACAGGTCCCTGTTAGTCTAAGCTCTATTCATCTAACTTGTGTCGTTAATGAACCACATCCTCCATTCTGGCTGTCGCCATTCATTAAGTCCTTCTTTCATCTGCCCCCCCACCACCCCTAAAGAAACCACGCTCTCCATAGAATATGGGAAAACACAAACACAGACCTCTATTAAGAATCCTAAATCTGCCACCCAACCACTGGATCCTGACTCCAAATCCTGGATGTAAAAGAACATGGAGATAGCCAGAGAGGCGTATGAATGGCTGAATGGAGCATCCATTAAAAGGAGGAAATGTGCAACCTGTCTGACTGACAACACAAGAGATTTTCATGCTCAATTAGGGAGCTTCAAATCACTGTGGTTTCATGGCATCCCTGAGATTATCTGTTAAAAAAAAAAAAAGAGGAGCCTCGGCCAAAGCCTCAAAAAGAACATCTCTTGCCTCGCTTGACACATTGCTTAATATATTGTGACAAATACAATCAAGGAAGAAATGGCCAGCTCAAAGCTGGGCTATCAGGAGAAGGACACACTCCCAATCCTTGCAATTTACTCCACAGTAGGACGATAATTGTCCCACAGTGGCGGCCGTAGCCAAGCAATGTAATCAGTTTTCATTACAGGTGCACTGAAGACAAGAGGAGACGGTCCTAAATAATACACATCCATCTTAAAATCAGTGGAGCGCTTTAAGTAATTTCTAACCGCTGTGTCAGCCTTCTTCCCACAGTCCAAAAAAAAAAAACTCACAAAAAAGCTGTGATAGCACCTAGCCGGTTCGACGCTGCAGCTTATGCTTATCTAAAGTGCAACACATTCACTCCATCAAGTCCACGTAGCGTTTCAGATAAGTAGTCACATACTGAAAGGCGCAAGGAATGGAGCCAGAGCAAAATCTGATACACAACAAATCACCACCTGCCAACAAAATGTGGTGAGCTGATCCAACACAGATCCAACCAGAACCCTGTTTCCATCACGCACATCAGGTTTGTGCACAGTGGAGGAGATGAGAGGAGGCTTGACATACCTTGGGGATCATCACTGACTGAGGCTGCCAAAGCTGAGCAAAAGCAAGATTTGAAAAAAAAACCCTGTGACTTTTCCTCTGGCAGAATGAAACCAAGTGGAGGTGAAATCTGAACAAGCCAGGCGACTATTTATGGTCATACTTTCTCAGTCTTGGAGGCGCACACACACACACACCTTTGATTTCTTGAGTTTTGGCACACAGAAGGATAAGATTATGAATAGGCATGCGAGTCAGAGTGGGAACATTCCTCACTGTAAACACTGGTGATAACACTGTGCTCATGGAAACTGACAAATCAAACCATCAGTTTTTTAAACACTCACATACAGCTACTCTAGTTTCTAGTGACAGCCTTGTTAAAGCTTTGCACAATCAGCTCACCCAGAAGTGTGCGTGACAGTTGACCACCATGGTGCGCTCGATCAGCTCATCGGGACACTCCAGGAGGTGGTGACCGGAGACGACGCCGGCGTTGTTGATCAGTATGTCCACCTCTCCCACCTCCCGACGCACCTTCTCCGCCGTGGAATACACACTCTCGCGTTTCCCCACGTCGCATACGTAGGTGTAGACCTGCGGCTGGAAAGGAGGGACTTCCTCAACACCTCCAACAGGCCCTGCAGGAGATGGAAGTGATCAATGAAAGTTTGTTTGGCAGTTATTGTGTCGAAGAAATCCAAACAATTAGATGGACTTAAAAAAATCTTATTTGATTAAAGTATTCAAAATAGTGTTAAGAGGTCACTTTTTGCGCACTTTTGGAAAATTGTTTCAAATAAAAAAAGAAATTAGATTGTATGCAAATTGACTGAAAAGACTGTGTGAGGCAAACATGCACGCGAATCTTGCCATGTGCAACATTTCATTTGGTTCATTCTACCACTGACCACTGCTGAACAAGCGTCAACAAATTTAAACAATAACCGTGCGTAAAAGCTCATTGCATCCTAATTGCTGCAAGGAAAGCCAGACTCACCGTCTTTGGTTATGGGAGTGTCCAATTCGTGGTAAATCTGCCGCACCATCTCCGCCGTTTCCTCGTTGCTTTGGCTGTTTATGTCCCATAAGACCAGTATCGCTCGTCTCCGGGCGAACTCCTTGGCGAACAGCCGCCCGAGTCCGCTCCCAGCCCCGGTGATCACGCACACCTGTCCCGCCACGCTCTTCTCCTTGGGGCGCACGACCCACTTGGCCCCGGCGGTTAGAAAAGCCCAGAGCACCTTCAGAATGACCACGAAGAACTCCGCGATGATGATCATCATCTTGGCCCAGAGCTTTCTATCAATTCAAATGAGCGGCGGAAGACGCGCAGAGGGAATGTTTCCTTCTTGCAACCTGTTTGCAGCGGAGCGGCGGCGCTGGCAAAAACTTGGATCGCGGTTGCAGGGAGGGGAGAGGGAAAAAAAGTGGCGGAAAAAAAAAGCAAGAGCACGATTTATGAGTGAGAAGAGAGTTCAGATGCCGCTCAGTCAGAGTCCAGTTGCCACTATAACGCACAGTTGCCGTGAGTTATGAGCTGCTACAATGAACTGTGCCTCCCACTTCCTCTGCTGCTCCTCCACTCATCTCATTCCGAGCCGCATCTCAGCGCTATTTATTCAGTCCACCCATCAACGCTGGACCCAATAGGAGCGAGACTTGAGCGCCTGTCAGAGTGAAGTGCCAGGTCCATACACTACACTCAGAGGTGATGTAACCGAAGATTTTAGCACTAATCCGTAGCAATTTTTCTCCCGATGCAATATCCCCAAAGAGAGATCTGAGATTAAGCTTTCCCACCATTTAAGAGGCGCTTCTTTCTGCCTTTGATCATTGAAAAAAAAACGTGTGTAATTTAACCTGATCTGGATTTATCTCATGAGGGAGCCTTACTTTGGATTAGAAATACAGCTTAATTGTTGCCGCTGCCGACTGATTCCAACACGAAAATGCAGATCAGGCCACATCCTGCAGGTCCAGGTCAATGTCCGTCTGGTGCAACTTTATTCGTCATTTTCTCAAGAATAACCCGAATTTATAGAATTCGGACTCTTATATCAAAACAAATGACCTGCTGAATTTAAATCAGTCATTAAACCAATAAGATTTACTAGTGATCCACTGCGGTCAGCTCATGACGGAAAGTGAAAGTAGATCGATTACGCACTAAGACGGACGTATAAAGGGCTGGACAAGTGAAATCCGCAGTCTCTGTTTCCATACGCGCAAATAGATCAGGTCTACATATTGCGTTTCTTCCTAATTAAGGTGTCCAATCAATGATAGGCCTTTAAAGACGCATATATGCTCTTACCACACGGCAAACCTGGGCTGCGTTCAACGTGGAAACGCTTTTCCACCACTTTGCAACCTCTTTTCGTGATTATCGGTGTTGTGCAACATCCAGCAGCAACCTCTCACATGTGTGGGCGTGTCTGGAAGGATTTTCCAGGTGAAATTTGTAGATTTTCAATCATTCAGATTATGGAAATCCTAACAGCTAACCTCTCATCCAGGCTTGTTCAAAGTGTAGCTGACTGATGTGGAGCCACAGATATATGAGTCAGAACTCCAGAAGCCTCTTGGATGAGAGGTGAAACATCCTCAGGAACCGAAAACAGCAGTCCAGCTGCTTTTATTGAAGCTCTTAGAATCTTCAGGATTCTGGTGTAAAAACAAAAAGTGAACACTGCATTCAGTAAAAGTCGAAATTTTGCCTTACAAAAATGTTAAAAAGCAAAAATCAACGTACTTGCTCCTAAAATGATGGATGTCACTGTTGGATTGTTTAATGTAGGGTTGCTTTAAATTATTGCTTTATGTAAACTCAGAACACTGGATTTTGAATGTAACTGTTATTTGCAAAATAAGACGAAAGTAATCTACTGGGTAGCCACGTGGAAAATATGGCAAAACTTCATCTGAGACTCAGATTGGAATCAGATTGGATGTGCATCTCTAAAGGATGCGTTTCGCCTATAAATTGAAAATGGCCCTCAAAGTGAGTCTACACCATGGATCTTATGTATTGTGTGTTTCCAGAACCTTGCAGGACATCACGGTTCCGGTGTTTTTACGCACTGAAGTGGACGGTCAGGCTGTGTGTCTTCTCTCCACTGAGATCCAGGAACAGCACAGGAGACTTCCCTCTGCAGATCGCCACCGGCCACCGGCGCTCTGGGGTCCTCCTCTGCAAAATGAAGCGTTTGCTCCCTCTGCCGGGTCAGACAGTGTATAACCAACATCTGTGGCATAGTGATGGAACAGCGAAGAGTGCATTTTAATTTAATAGCACACGAAAATGGTGCCAAAACTACGTTTATGTAAGCCTGTTACAGAAAACACACATTAAAATGATCTTAACCCTACATTGTTTATTGTTCAACTAAGAGGCCTACCAGTATCCAAATAAAACAAACAAAAAACCAAAATATGACACTGTAAAATTAGGGGCCATTTCACTAACAGCATTACCAAAAGTAGACCACTGCTTTGCTTAGCTTTCTTTTACAATATTTTCTTGGCATTAGTTTGAAATAAAGTTACTAGTCAGGCAGCTGGAAGGACACTCCCGGGAGGTCCTAAATCCTTTAACGCGCACATGCGCAATAGAAAAATTCTCTTTCTCGGTGATCGCAATGGCGGACGCAGAGTGAGTGTTTGCCTCCGTATTGAAATCTAAGCACATCCACTGTTAAAATAGCCATCTTTTGTAGTTTTACGAGATGGATAAGCTGCGTAGTTAGTATATACTAATGTAATAGAAGTATTGTTAGGGATTATGTTTTTTAAGGTTGTTAAGATCACTTTTAACAGACGGTGCATCCTGCCCAGTACAACATGGCTGTCTCTTTAGCCTCTGCTCAGTGAAGAAGTATATGACTTCTCTGCTTAAACAATGAAAGGAAACATAGAAATCGGCTATTTGAATATGTTGTCGACTTATTGCTACTTTTAAGTTCTCTCTAGTAACGTAGGCTGTTGTTCGAAGGAGCACAAACCTGTATAGAAGCCGGCAAAAGACAGGTTAGCTAGCTAGCAGCCAGCAACCAGCGGCAAGGATGAGACGTTTCAGTTTAGTAAATCAGCTATATGTCCACAAGAGACATGGTTAACTTGTCACAAATGTAGTCCTGACTTTTTTTCACAACGACTCCTTACAGAAAAAAGGTGCCGGCGGTCCCTGAGAGCCTTTTGAAAAGGCGAAAGGCCTTCGCCGCCATGAAGGCCATGCGTGTCAAGAAGATGCTGGCAGAGAAAAAGGTAGGTTAAGTTGCGTGTTTGTGTCACTGTATGCAGAACCTGTCAGTAGGTTCTTGAACCACTCTAACGTGTGTTCCTGCTTTATTCAGGCCCGCAAGGTGACCAGGAAACTGATCTACAAGAGGGCTGAGAAGTACCACAAGGAGTACAGGCAGATGTACAGACGTGAAATCCGTCTGGCCCGTACTGCTCGCAAAGTGGGAAACTACTATGTGCCATCTGAGCCCAAACTGGCTTTTGTCATCAGGATCAGAGGGTGAGTATTGCCCATTGTGTGGAGAGAGAACTGTTATATTTACATGGATTGCTGCTCTTCCCAGACGTGGTCATGCTCACTTGCTGTACGTTGTTGCTCCAGTGTTGCTCTAGATTGCCTCTGTGTTTTCAGTCTTCAGTAACACTATGCCTTGCATGATACTTCTCTGAAATCAGTTTCAAGCTGTTCTTCATGTAGTGGCATATTACAGAATGTGAAGCAGTTGACCCTCACTTGTAATTTTGTCATTAAAAGTAAATAATTAGTTAGCATTTGATGGGCTACTGTTGAGAGGTTATTTCGATTTTACTTATGACGAAATTTGTTTACTGAAGCAATCCATGTAAATATACTACATTTGTAAAAGGAGTCTGGTGGTTAATGATGCATGCTCTTTCCCCGACTGATCGACTATGGTGATATAGATTTGTAACATAAGCCAATTATTTTCTGAAACCACAATCAATACTGTAGTTTGAAAGCTGTATCCTCATGGCAATCTGAATACTAATCACAATCATTATTTAATTTCCAGTATCAATGGCGTTAGCCCCAAGGTCCGCAAAGTTCTGCAGCTGCTCCGTCTGCGCCAGATCTTCAACGGTGTGTTTGTCAAGCTGAACAAGGCTTCCATCAACATGCTGAGGATCGCCGAGCCTTACATTGCTTGGGGGTAAGATTATTGTTGTTAGGTTGTGGTCCTGCAGTGCTGAACATTTTGAGATCATAAACAGAGATTTGGCTGATAGTCAAACAATATTGCCAGAGTTACACGACTAAAGATGTTTTGTCTGGAATGTGGTTAATGATGCTGAACTTTTTTCCCCATCTTATCGACCATGGTGAATACTGACTGAAACTAAGCCAGTTTTGTCTGAAACCACATTCGATGATGATAACACCTTGAGTGCCCACGATCTACACGTCTGTATTGTGAAAAAAAATATTAACTACTTTGCTCTGTAGTTTGAGGTTGTGGTGTGAATTTCTTGATAAAGGAGAAATATCTACTAGAAGGACTGTAGCATCAGATATCTAAATGGGTACAATATATATTGTTTTCCATATTCAGTTAGGTTAGCGTCTTAATCAGAAGGTAACCTGGTATTTAATGCACTTTATTCTTAGCTCTTGCGTTAACTTTATAATCCAGGGAATACTTAAGTACTATTTAATAATTAACATAAAAAAATAAATTCAGACTTCGCTGCATGAGGGAAAAGAATGGGTACAGAGACAATGCTGAAATGACTGTAGGATTAAGAGATAAAAATTGTAATGTGTCTGGTTGGGACTGAATCACAACCATGTATCCTATCGCAAAGCTTGAAAGTGCTTTGGATGTGCACGTTGCTTAGTGCAAGTGGTTGGACAAGTTTCTTAATCTCATTTGAATGTTAATTGGGTTTGTCCAGCTATATCTAAGTGGCAGTGCCGATATATGGTATATATCGTAATTTCAGTAAATATCCAGTATAACATTGGATACATGTGCTGTAATTTTGAACATGTGTGCAGTCACAAAAAAACTGCTGCCTTACTTTCTAGGTATTAAAATTCTTAAACATGTTGCACCTCTGGTCCCAATATGATCAGTGATCAGGTGTGTTTTGACTGTTGGTTGAAAACCTGACATTTCTGACTGGGACATGACCCAAAATCAAACATATTTTAAGGCGAAAAGATAAGCTTTACTTGGCCCTCTTGTTAGTTTCTTTTGTGTTTTTTTTGTTTGTTTTAAACAGGCTGTAAAGACCTCTTAAATTGAACTTAGAGGGAAAAGTCACAGTTTATATGGTTAGTCATCCATGCTTATTGTTTTTGATGGATAGTAAATTTAGGGCAAGTCTGTCAGGAAGCCCTTTATCAAAGAAAATGAGAAAATGTAAATTCTTTAACAATCTTTAATTACTTTCCAAAATATGACCCATAAGCATACTTGCTATGTTGTTGTGTACTCCACTTATTGGACTTGATGTGAACTAATTACACAATCTCTGACCTGCGGTTTCCCCAGATACCCCAACCTGAAGTCTGTGCGTGAGCTCATCTACAAACGTGGCCATGGCAGAATGAGGAAACAGCGTATTGCCCTCACAGACAACGCTCTGGTGGAGAAGGCCCTTGGTATGGACATATGATACATTTTTACTTTGAAAAAACACTGTTTATACATAGCAGAGTACATGAGGTAAAGGTTGTTCTAGAAATAACGTCATGTAACCTGTCAACATCAACATGAGTGCTATTCCTCAGGAGGAAGCAATAATTGAAAAGAGGGCATGTTTTCTCTGAGCTTCTGAAAATTTAATTAAGACATGCTCTTGATATTATTTAGCACTATGCTTTGCTGTTATGAAGCTTCATTTTAAAAATTGATTCACAGCCTCCTGTTAGATTAAGGTCTCACGCTTCATGTGGTTAATGATGTACACTTTTTTCCCCGTCTTATCGACTTTGGTGAAAAAAAACTGAAAACTTAGCCAGTTGTGTCTGAAACCACATGCCAGTCTTAACACGACTTTACTATTGGGAGATTTTTTGTTAACAATGTTATTGTTTTACCCTTGTGTTGGTCACACTTGTTCATCCTTATTGGAACATGATGTCAAAAGATAAAATATTGGCTGTTTAGCTTTAAGAATCTGTTATCCTGCCTTAGCAGACATGTAGCAATAGACAGATCCAGCTTTATGAAACTTTGGGGCTTTCTTTCTATTTCAAGAAAGTAAAGGTTGAGAGCATCAGGGCTTCAAATCCAAGTGAACTCATGAACCACTGGTTTCTTGTAAAACCTTCAGGAGCCCATCAAAAAATAATCATATACCAAATTTGTAAAGTCCTGGGGTCCACCATGGGTGCAATGCAGTTTAAACATCAAGACTTAGTTTTAACATTTTTGGAGTCAGTCTAATGTGATTGAAGGATGAAACTTGTTCAGTTAAACATGGTCATTACACTATTGCTTGGTATCAAGTGGAACTGATTCCATACCTTTGATTGAATTTCCAGTGTGTATTGCCATATTTCTTATATCTTTTCTTAACCCACTAATTGGGCTGTCACATGCTTTAGCTGCAAAACCTTAAAAATTGTCAGACTAAATGAAGTTCTTTTTGCAGTACATATGCCAAAGCTTTGGACATCATCAGTTGTGTGGTATTCATTTGACTGAACCTCCTACGCAAAGCATTAATAATGTGTGTCTCACAGGAGAGAAGCAAGCTTTAAAGTGTTGCATTCGTCTTCCCCTCTCTACCAACATCTGAAATCTTAGGGCGCAATAGATTCCACTATTTCTAGGTTTTAAAATGCTCTGAAGTCAGATTTGCTTCAAACCTAGTTTAGTACTCCGATTGTCTCAGTTAATAATGTATGTTGAAACAGTTCTTGTCTCTATTTTGTTAAGTAAAAAGATTTGGTTCTAAAAACTGGACCACAGTTAAATGTATTAAACACATTGCTTTCTCACCTGCAGGCAAATATGGCATCATCTGTGTTGAGGACCTCATCCATGAGATTTACACAGTTGGAAAGAACTTCAAGCCCGCCAACAACTTCCTGTGGCCCTTCAAGCTGTCGTCACCCCGTGGTGGTATGAACAAGAAGACCACACACTTTGTGGAGGGAGGCGACGCCGGCAACAGGGAGGATCAGATCAACAGAATGATCAGGAGGATGAACTGAAGTTAAGGTGAGCTGTAGGAACATTTGGAAGGTCTTGAGAGTAGATGGCGCCTGCTAGATGTGGTTAATGATGCATCTTCTTTTTTCCCCATCTTATCGACTATGGTGAAAACCAGCTGAAAATAAGCCAATTATGTCTGAAACCACATCTTCGCCTTTAAGCTGTGAATCATCCACTAGAGATGCTTCTTTCTATCAAAGGGAAGAAGAAATGTGATAGCAATCAGTTTCAAAAACATGAACACATTGTAAGCATTGTGGTAGTGATTTTATTCCAGATGTGTTGCTGAAACTCAGTATGACCTCAGTATGTATTCATTACAGTATAACTTCTGTATGGAAAAGCTTTACATTAACATTTTACTAAGTTGGCAACTTCTATTTGATGTTTTGTGTCTGGAAACATCTTGTGCAATTTCTCCATTTTAACTATGTCTTTTTTTCATTTTACAGGTTTTTCAAAGGACTCAAAATGTACAATAAAACATGGAAAAAAACAGTCTGGTCTTGTCTTTAATGTGTAAATGCCTTAAACCTTATGCTGTCTCAAGCATATCAGTTGGTGTTTTGCAGATTCAGTTCCGTTTTTATTTATATAGCACCAGTTAACAACACGGGTCATCTCAGGACGCTTCACATAGTAAGGTCAGGACTTTGCAATGTTATTTTATAGAGGGAATCCAAAGAATGCATTTTTAAGCTCAGGTTTTCAGCGGAGCTTCCTTTTCCTTAACGTATTAAAACTTATTGACACCTCAAGTAACATTTATGAATAAATGTCCAGGTATGACGCATTGTTTGGCTTTGCACATGAAAGCACATAAATAGTTGTAACATGCTGTAGAAATAATAGATTATGTAAGGGAATGTCTCCCATATTGAGCCTAATAGTCCTGGGTGTTGAACCTCCATCACTACCTCTATTGAATGTCATTGTGTTTAAAGTATTAACCAGCTAAGTATACTTCATGTTTAATGGCAGAAATGTCTGCAAATGTCATGTGAGGTGAAATTCTTTTATACTGGCTGCACTAAAAGAAAAACCGTTCCTCTGCCTGCCTTGAATAAGACCCTAAATGACATATTGTAGAGCTAAATATGACCACATGATGAAAAACGACTGCAGGCAGCTGATGAAGCCTGTTTCCATGGTGACGCAGCGACTCGGTAGCATTTTTCACTACGGCGAGCTGCAGCCTAGCATTCAGTCTGAACCAGTTTGCCCTCTGAACATGGTCACATACCGCATCTACGTGCACACAGCAGGGTGATGCCAGCAGCGGGTGTTTGTATGGCAGCTCCAACATGATGACCTACCAGGTAAACGCATCGATACCCACCGCCAAGGCTTTGATCTCACAGGGAAGCTCGAGTTGCAGCCAACGCGGCCCTGATGCTTCTGGATACCCAACATACAGGAACTTCGGGATGGGAGCAGGAGGAGGAGGAGGAAGACATGCAGCTCTCAGGCAGAATCAAATAAGGAAATTTCCCATCATACAACCATTGAGCAGTGAGTAAGCGTCCTCCCCCCCTCTATAAACCTGCCTATTATCATTCAGCTAGCTTAACGGTATGCCACAGAGATGCTAAACACCGTGTGTTTCTTATAGATTCCAGGGATGGGAAAACCTTGCTGAGCGGCTACATAGTTGGAGGGTAAGATGTGGGAATATTATTTGCCAACAGCTTGAAAATCAGTATGTAGTAAATGGTTGTATGAGTTAACCTGGTGCACTTGAGGAAGGAGGAGAGTCTGTGCGTAACGTGAACGCACCACGACCAAACCTAGGTTAAACAGCCATCCTTTACCAGAACAGGAGCTTCCCATTTCCATCATAATAACCCAATTTACAGTTTTAGTGATATAGGACGTGACTACACATTAAATAAGAGAACATGCATGTATTTGAGTATCCTCGATGGCACCATAGTTGTCAAAAGATCCAAGAATAAAACACAGATGATCCAATGCATGTGTCATTATCCTGAGTAGTTATATAAACTGATTCAGCATAACATTGTGACCACTTGCCTAATATTGTCTTGATCCCACTTATGAAAAACATTCTCTGAACCATTGGGCATGGACAAGAGGACCTCTCAGGGTGTCCTATGGGGTCTGGCACCAGGACTGTGGTGGATCCTTTGGGTACTGTGGCTTGTGCAGTGGGGCCTCTGTCAATCAAACTTGATCTACTGCATCCTGTTGAGGCTTGATCACAATGGGGTGTAGGAAGTTTGGAGGTCAAATCAACATGTTGGGTCATTGTCATGTTCCTCAGCATGTTTCTGATTGTTTGATGTTTTTTCCATGTGATCGGGTGCATTTTCCTGCAGGGGTAGGCCAGTGACATTTGGGATTTCCATTTACATGAGGGAGTGTTCTTGTTGTGGGACAATGTTTATTTAGATGTCTAAGTCTCATCAACACGGATGTTAAAATCCAAGGTTTTCCATCAGAACACCACATAGTACCAATATGATCAATGTTATTTACTTCACCTGTCAGTGGTTTTAATGTTCTGACTGATCGGTGTATGTTTCTCTTCCATCTCTGCAGGACGTCTAACTTAACCAAAGATGACAAACTGGAATCAGAGAACAGCGACCCGGAGAGGGACATCTCTGGGAGGCACTTTCTGTTTGATAAACAGTGTAAGAATTGCAGAATAGCAGCTTCATATTACAGCTGAGAGGACATGTATAGGATTCCTCCTATTTTCTCACTCAGAAATGTCATACATTTGAGCCTTGTGGCTGAAGTGTAAACTGACTGCCAGTAGGTGGAGTTGTCAACACATATAATGAGCTCAGGTCTCATTCCATTGACTCTGAGTGTTAAAATAGAGCAAGTTATAGATATTACACAGAGGTGTTGTTAGGATCTTGGCACATTGGAGACTTAAGTCAGCCCAGAAATCTGCACAGCTTATCTTAGTAATTGCATCTATGTCAAGTTATTTCAGAGTAGAATGAATGAAAAGTGTGAGATACTGTTCTCAAGGTAAAGTCAGGTCATTCCACAGTCTTTCCATCTTCCACATTAAAACCACTGTGAGTGCCTTGGAAATTAGTCTTATTTATGAATAATTCCATAGCTATAGCCATATGTAAAGTTGATCTTTGGAAATATTTGTTTTTATAGATTTATTTACTAGTAATTGGGTTGACCAAGCCTTTAAATAGGACATTGATGCACGTCCTGCTTATTGAAAAGCATTCATCTATAAAGTCCTTTAACACAACACCCCAAGTAAATAATAATGAGAGAAAATCTGCTGTCTGTTTCTGACGAAAGACCAATGTGATTGTCATGTTCCTCTACATGTTTAGCTTGATGATAACTAATCCTGCTACAGCAACTTATAATAAAATCATAAAATGCATTTTCATTGTAGCTCAATTAGCTTTTGAGGTGTCTTGTTAATTACTTTGATGATGAGAGAGATGATGTTCTATATGTGAAAGCATCTACATGCACAGTAATGTCACTACTACTCTCTGTAATGAAACACTTCACATAACTGAAACTTTCTTTGAATTTAGTGAACAGTTTTTCCAATAATAAAAGTATCCCAGCGTTTATGATCAAGTATATCATGCCATTTTCCATCTGTTGTGTTCAGAATGACAGATGAATAGAACTACAGCTAGTTTATAGCAGTTCATAAAATATCTATTCATTAAACTTTTGGGGCTTTAGTCTGAGGCGCTGACTCCAATTCCACTGACTCCACAGTTGCAATTATCAGTATTTAATAATGCAAGACTGACATGTTCCTTCTGGTTTTAAATGATCCTTTTTTGAGCACTACTCACTTCATAGCAGCTAGCTCTGAAAGGCTAAATGTTGCTGTTTTTAGGTGCAAGGTTGGAGAGGACCAGGACGGTGATTCCTCCACTGCCAAGAGACTACCACGTGCACCGCTCTGGTAACCTGCATCCTTTCGGCCTGTCCAAGGAGCTTTCCCACAGCGACGCAGGGCGGCCCTTCACTCTGGGGTAACCAGTGGATTAACGTCACTCAGTCCAACAGCTCTAGCTGCACTCCTCATAGCGTATATATCTTGAGACAGCTGCACAGATTACAATAATTACACTACATCAGTGTCTCATATATGACAAATTACAGGAATGTGAACAAAGAAAACAGGAGTCAGATGTAATTATTATTTTGACGTGCAAAATTTATCTGAGAAACAGCTTTTTGCTTTTAAGGCTTAATATTCAGGGAATGTTGGGTGATTATAGCTGAAATTAAATCATTATTTCGCACTGTCATACAATATTATTGTAATTAGTTATCCCTCTTAGTCCTCTTTTTTTAGTTTAATGATGTTTAAACACTGTAAAAAAGCCAGTGCGTGCTTTTACTTTCACATATTTTTTCATAACTATTAATAAAGTCTGGGACATCCTACTTATTTTGTCTTACTTGAGTTAGCTTCTTAAATCTAATATAAATACAATTAGATTTGTGCTGACACAGAAAGGCACCAGAGACAAAGGATTTATCCCATGAGCCACTGTTTTTTTTAGATGTTTATAATGTTTTGAATTCCGTCTTCCAGTTACCCTGAAAGATACGAACTGAACACGAGTCCAGCCATCCTCTTTCCCTCCACTTTAGTCCTCAACGGCAGAAACACCTTCTCAGTTAAGAACTGCAACCTCAGCAGGTATTTTTGGCATTATAAACAAAATGCAAGCAAGCCAATCAATAGTCGTCTCAATTATTTCTCAGACCTGTGCCACTTCTGCTGTCCCTCTGTCCCGCAGGCCTAAGGTGAATTATCCAAGCTTCAACCTACTGACTGTTAAAGACAATCAGAAAAGTGAGTTATTGAATGTGTTGACATAAGCAGACTTAAGTACAAGGTTTGACCACTCTGGTATTTGCTGTGGTCTTGACACAACAGGTCAGAACGCACCGTCTGCTCAGAAAGTGAAAGGAAGAGTTAAACCTTCAACCTGCACAGGTGTTTATGAGATTGATTTATAGGAAGCAAGCATGTTGTTTTTTTATGGACTCTCCTCTTGAGAACAGAAAGCATGAATCTTACGCCTCATTACCATCAGTTCAGGGTATGTTTGTTGTGGGAGTGTTCACTCTTTACAAGTGGAATGAGATGTTCTCACAAGATGTCACAAATATTTATTACATTATGTTTTTTAGCTGGTTACTCCACTTTTTTATCACTCTATTTTCTCTCTTGTTTTAATCCCATCACTAGTTTCCTTTCAATTTTATAAGAAAGCACTGTAAGTATCAGTTGTACTTAGATTTGTTTATATACACAGCACAGAACAAGGTGTTGAAAACTTTATCTCGAACTGATTTTTCTTATATACAATGATTAAGAATAACATTATGGCCACCTGCTTAATATTGTGTTGGTCCCCTTATGTGCTCAAAAATGCTCTGAACCATTGGGCATGGACAAGAGGACCTCTCAGGGTGTCCTATGGGGTCTGGAACCAGGACGTTGGTACTGGATCCTTTGGCTTGTGCAGTGGGGCCTCTGTCAATCAAACTTGTTCCACTGTATCTGTTGATGCTTGATCAGAATGGGCTGTAGGAAGTTTGGAGGTCAAATGAACATGTTGGACCATTGTCATGTTCCTCAACATGTTCCTGATTGTTTGATGTTTTTTCCATGTGGTGGGGTGCATTTTCCTGCAGGGGTAGACCAGTGACATTTGGGATTTCCATTTACATGAGGGAGTCTACTTGTTGTGGGACAATGTTTATTTGGGTGTCTAAGTCTCGTCAACACGGATGTTAAAATCCAAGATTTTCCATCAGAACACCACATAGTAGCAATATGATCAATGCTATTCACTTCACCTGTCAGTGGTCAGAATGTTGTGGCTGATTGGTTTATTTGACACTACTGATGATAAAGACAATTACTATAACCCACCATTGTGTTCTATTTTCATTTCACATATCAAACTACTGTATCATAGATCTAACATCTTTTACTCTTTCCCCTCCATGCTTCTCTCCATCTCTTTCCCTCTCTTTGTCTCTGTCTTGCCTCTTACCACACAGGCCAGTCCTATCCAGACCCACTGGTCGGAGCCTCCCGCTCTTTCATCCACAGGATATCTGAGCTGTCCTCTCTGGAGGGCGAGACAGTGAGACAAGAAAAGCTCAAGAAAATGCGGAAACCCAGGAAACCTCCATCCTGACAATCACCTCCTTCCCAGTCACACTGGTCGAGGATAAGAACCTCCGAGTCTGTGCCAACGACCGAACAAAATAAAACACTTAGGGCACCGTGGTCATTTCGGTGGCTCGTTCTAACTGCTTGTTTGTCCTCAGTGACATTAGTTAGCTGCTTAACGTGGCTGGTCTTTACATTTTGGGACTCCTGACCTGAGCTCTTCTCTTTTAGTGACTACATGGAGTATTTACTTTGGTAAACTGCAGTGTTTGCTACAACAATAGATGATGAATATTAAGTAACTTTTTTTCAAATCTGACTCGCAGCTGTCAGTGCTTCTCCACTAAACATCTGCATGAAGAGATATCTATCTTTCTAATGGCTTTTAATGGCTGTTATGTAGTACTGCCATATTCCTCTGTGTATCATCAGTATGTTGCAGGTGCAGTCCAACTTAAAACTGATTACAACAGTATTTCATACATATATTTAGGCTTTGTTAAGTTAGTGAAACACTTCTGTACATATTTAATAGTTTAGCAAAACCATTATTGTGCCTTGTTAAATGTCTTCCTGAAATTAAATAAATTTATTTTTGTTATTTTAAGGACTTACCGCATTTGTGCAAATCATATTTTTATTCTCTGGCTTCTAGTGCAGCGCGGGCTAATGAAAGGAGTTTCACAATGCTTTTGGCACACGCACCACATATCAACCGCCACAATAATCCAAATGTGCAAAAGGTTGCGATGAAACGTGATCTGCATTCCATATCTACAAAACAGATACAAAACTGTGCCTCCAGATCGCAGAATGTGGTACTTTCCCACATAATACATAGTTCTGCTGCTCTATGGAGGGCAGCTTACATCTCTGAATGCTCTTGTTCATTGTATTCGACAAAGACAGCAGTCATTGCAATTGTCTTTCTGTTCGGAGAGAAATGAAAACTTCATTATTATTTGAGGGTGTGCTTTTTTAAAAATATGTGATAATCGACTCAATTAGAATACCAGTGGAGCTAGCTACATATTTCAACTTGAGTAAAGCACTGACAAAGAGTTCAAAAATGTTGCCTAGAGCACAGATGGGAACTGTATCCATGTCACCGTGGTGTGAATTACTAAGACTGCAGATGTGGTTGATTATATTACATAAATCTAACTCTCATTTTGTGGAAGATTGATGATATAAAACCTCAAGAGTGTGTATTGCAGATGATAACTGGCACAAGAAAAGGCACCAGATGCCACAGCTGCAGTAGATTCAACAACAGACATGAGCCAGAACAGTGGAAAGAAAAACTGCAATATTGTACAACAAATGCCATAAGAAGGAAGGGACATAATTGTTAGTCAAAAATTTAACGTCCCTCTCCGGTTATTAATTAAAACTATAGAAACTCATCTCTTTCAATTAAAATTACATATTCAGAAATTCTTTTATGCCCTCAAAATAATTCCTTAATGCCTTAAAATAGCTTAGATGTAACTCCACTCGCACCTCCTCACTCGCTGCAGCTTGAGCTCACCAGTTCACCTACAACTCTATTCAAACACTGTAAAACTACTACACTACATTTACATTTTTCAAGTTTTGACATTGCAGTAGTTTTGACACACGTTTGGACCTGATTCTGAAGTAGAATAATGAAACTTGGAAAGCCCCCCTTGCAAGTTGACAGGATTGTGTAAAAACTTTTTCTTCTATCCCAAGCAAACTCAACAAATTCTAGCGTAGCCAAGAATGAAGCAAAGAGAAAAACACAAAGCCCATACAGCAGCGTTGCTTCCCTTTGCCTATGATACGTCGTCAGCCACAACATTACAATCACTGACAGGTGAAGTGAATAACATTGATCATATTGCTACTATGTGGTGTAAAACCTTGGATTTTAACATCTGTGTTGATGAAACTTAGACATCAAAATAAACATTGTCCTAGAACAAGCACACTCCCTCAAACAAATGGCAATCCCAAATATCAGTGACATACCCCCACAGGAAAATGCACCCCACCACATGGAAAAAACATCAAACAATCAGGAACATGTTGAGGAACATGGCAATTACCCAACATGTTGATTTGACCTCCAAACTTCCTACACTCCATTGTGATCAAGCATCAACAGGATGCAGTGGAACAAGTTTGATTGACAGAGGCCCCACTGCACAAGCCAGAGCACCCAAAGGATCCAGTGCCAACGTCCTGGTTCCAGACACCATAGGACACCCTGAGAGGTTCTCTTGTCCATGTCCAATGGTTCAGAGCATTTCTGACACAAGGGGAACCAAGTATTAGGCAGGTGGTCATAATGTTATGCCTGATTGCTATAAATGGGGTGTGTCCGTAATAACATTTAGCAGGATTTTGGTACCAGTATAAATGTAATTTGAAAATTAGTGACTTAAATGAGATTCATGCCTTTGGATATGTGTGAAACTCTGAAAATCTGAATCTGTGTTTTTGAGATTATCATTGGTACACTGCAGTTTCAAAGTGCTCAGCTGTGGCAATGAATGCTTATTTAGCTCACGATGTGCCTTCCAGCATATATAAAAAACACCATATGGAGTTGTTAACAAGGTAAACTGAATTAACCTGGAGGGGGGTCATTATGCGTGGCATAATTCTCAAACTAAAGTTTATGTGAAAGACAAAGTAGAAGTTCACCCTCCTAACCTTTGACCTTTATGTTGGTTTAAATTCCACTGTTGTTGTCTATAAATTTTAAAGACAGAACAGTAAAATAATTCTATATATGTCCACGATGTAGCTGTTTCGGTTTTCTACTAATCTCTCATGTGTGTTATCTCGCCACCACAGCTCCCCTCAGTCTTACCCAGTACTAATCAGAATGGCACGAGGAAACAGAGCCAAGATGGCCACTCCGCTGTCATGTGAAGGACAATATTGTTCTGCAGATCATTTGTAGAGTGTAGGCTGGTGGGCCTAAAAATGACAGATCAAAGCTTCTGATGATGTGAAAAAAGACTTTCAAGTGTGAGATCAAGGTTTTTGTTTCATTCTTTCTTTGACATTTCTGTTTGATTAGACAAAGCGGGAAAAGGGAGCAGAGGATAGTCAACAAAGAGTGGAAACTGTCATCCGGATTCAAATGAGATCAAGGTTACTGGTCACTGTGGCACTTTAACTGTCATCTGTGTTTAATTTCAGGGAGTGTATCCCCTGAAAGCTCGCCTTTAAATACAAATGAGATGTTGTCAAACGTCAAGCTCTGTTTGTATCCCTCCCTCCCCATGGATGGCGAGGTGTGCATTTCAGGGACACACAGTGACCTAGAAACACAGAGCCATCCCCTTATTCATGGTAAGTGAAGGGGCTGTATTCACGCTCAAACGGAGGCCGGGTCTCCCTCTTCTTGCAGGGTTTTTACTGTCCCTTTCAAGTGTAGTGAAACAAAATGACCTGGAACAAACAGTCAACAATGAGGTCTTTAATAAGAGCTGTTCTGGGGCCTGCCCACAAGTGGTTTATCGTTTCACTGTAGTCGCGCAGAAATCTTTAACAAGTGGGACACCAAAAGTACAGCTCTACCTTTTAATCAACCAGGGTCATATTTGCTGAAACACAAACCTAAAAATGCATGAATGCAAACTTATTTTGTTACGAGTTAAAGGGACATTCAATAAAAAACTTTGCAGGCCATGTTGTTGTTGAAATTTCTCTAACCAGATCTTTACGTCTCATACTGTAAGATCTGTGCAGATCAACCGGCCCTGCAGTGAAGAAAAGCCAGGTTGTGTTACTGTTTCACCTGACTTGATATTGTGCCAGTTGATTCTATCAGCAGGGATCAGAGAATGTAGCCTGTCTGCCAAATTATAACTTTGCCAACGTCTCAAATCAAAAATGCCCTAAGTATGTTTGGGTCAGTTTGAGAGGAAAAGAGCCAGCTTGGGTCTGGGGGACAAAGAGCAGCGCTTTGTTACCTTTAAAATGTGAATGACATGTTTGATACGCCAGTGCACAACTCGAAACTAAGTCATAGTGAACTGCATTTGCTTAGATCTATCAGGTCCATTGTCTGAGCCTAACAACACATTTAAAGCAATTTGGAAAACAGGTTTATTTACTTTCTCGTGGAGGGGATAAATATATAGCTTGCCTGGCTTTGTCAAATCCACCTACCAGCACCTCCAAAGCTCCCTAACTAACACGTTATATCTCTTTTGTCATTGTTAATCTGTACAAAAACCAAAGTGTAAAAACAGCAACTGCTCTCTCTGTGCAGTTGCCAGGATACCAGCAGAAGTTCCTGGGAGCCATGACCAAGAAGTAGTCTGTCTATGAATCAGTGCATTTTTACATTTGGGATTTTGCATGGAATAAACTCTAAATAACGCATTATAGATTGTTTGCTTATTCAGTATAAAACCCCATAGCTGTATGTATGGATTAGCGATAAACAAAAGAGATATATGGCGTAAATTAGTGAGCATTACAGGTGTTGGTAAGTGGATTTTGCTACCATTTGATGGAGCCAGGCTAGCTGTTTCCTGTTATTTCAAATAATAGTGTTCAGCTGTAGCTTTATGTGAAATGGTCAGATGTGAGAATGTTATTAATCTTCTCATCTAACTCTAAAAATTTTTTTCCCAAAAATATGAACTATTTCTTCAACACTGATTGCTGTACTCGCTGCTGTTCAGTGTTCATCGCATTGCTTTATTTCTTAAGAAATTAACATGAAAGACCTCCAGTCAGCCAATAAAAAGTCTCCCTTGATAAAAGCTATAACTCTTTGTCTGATGCGTTCTGTCCCCTCTGTTGTGAAACCTGTTTGGCCTCTAAAACAGCCTGTTCAAAGATCCTACAAGATAGTTACACAGCGATCAGAAAGAAATGATAGAGCAAACAAAGGACATGTGTCAACAGGAGCTCCAGGTCCAATGGTAATCTGTGTGTGTGTGTGTGTGTGTGTGTGTGTGTGTGTGTGTGTGTGTATTCAGTTGGGGCACATGGAGGTCAAGTCTTTTTGTTTGCCATCATATAGACACAGCAGAGCCCCAAACTATTTCAAATGTACGGCAACAAATATTCACTAGTATCTCTGCTCTCTGTCTACAATCTCCAGATAGTAAAACCAAGATAATTTTTATCACTTCAGAATGTTTGCATACAAGTTTTTACAGCTGGCAGGTGAGGAGGTTTTTTTGGATTTTCCTGCCATAAACCCATCCTAACCTCAGAAGTATCACTTATTGCAATGTGTGGGTGAGATTTAACATGTTTGCCAACAATATGCAAGAAGAATTTCAGTGAGATGACTTTCAGTGCCAGTCCGTGATGTATGTCTTTTGCTTTTTGTGATATTTATATAGCTTGCCCTTGGCAGAGCAACACACACATACACACGCACGCCAGTCTCGGGGCTTAACCTTTCCAATGCTCTATGACATTTCACAATATGATTTATGAAATCTACCATGATAGATGCGCCCTGTCTGCTAGTCATTATCATTACGTGAAGTTTCATCTCTCTCAGAGGCAGGGTCAGTCCCAGTCCCCACCCACACATCTTGCCTCATCTACCTGCCGCTACTAATGCCCACATTGATTTACATACATATGGAACTATATGCCAGGAGAGGTGACTGATGAGGGGGCAATTATCAGGGATGATGTCAAGCTTGGGCAAGGGAAAAACTTTCATCAATATCCCTGTCTTTGTTGTCATTACGTTGGCGCCGCTCCAAGGCCATATCCAGTAAGGAGAGCAGTTGTCAGAGTGTCATCAGTCTGCTCTGCTGCTTGAGTCCTGATGTATGATCCATAAACTATCCAGCAATAATGACCTGTAATGAATGGAGCTCCATTACTGGGATGTACTGGATGTTTTGTAATAATAGACGCTATTGTGTGTGTGTGTGTGTGTGTGTGTGTGTGTGTGTGTGTGAAGAGCAAGACTCTTTGAGGGTCATAATGTAAGTTGTAATCTTCAAGTACAAAAACTGCAGTTCCTCAAACGGCCACTTGAAGTTGGCTTTGAAAGTGAGCCCATCCTCATTGACACCAATGTCAAAATACTCAACTTCACAGCAGAAATAAACATGTTTACAGCCTGGCATAAAAACAGTTTAGGTCTCTACAGCTAATTTCCCCATTCATAGAAACTGCAGAGGGGGTGAATTTTAACATAACTCACCATTTGAAATTGTATAAAGCCTTGAAGTTATTTAAAATTAAGGGCATGGCCAGTTTGAGTGACAAGTGATTGCTCTCATAAAACAGAGCATGGCCCACCTCAGCTCCACCTCTTTGCTAATTTTTGCATTAGTTGGGACCAACCACACTGACCTACCATGTATGTCTTCTGTAACTTCAAGGATCCGTCTCTATATAGAGTCAATATTACAGAGCAGGCACTGTGTGATACAAGAGACATACACTTATATATGCAATTCAACAATTTAAAAAAACTCTGAGGAAAATGTCAGTTGTTTTTTTTTTTTTTTTACCTGGATTCACCTTTTCAGCTTTACTTATCTGTACCCCAGATCTACGTCCTGGAAACTGTGCTTTAGTGAGTCAAGCCAAGTCAAACACCAGGCTTCTCAACTCATTAAATAATGACTCATGCATCTCATAGTGTGTGACTCCACCAGGTACATCATTGACAAGAACTAAGATAAAATGACATGTATGGATGACAACAGGTTACACATCCAACAGGACATGTAACCTGTTGGTTACACATCCTTATTAGACAATGTAAAACATTGTCTAATAAGAGCAGACACTGTAAAACACTCCCACATTAGCCAAACCTCCCAAATGCAAAGATACAGGACGGAACTATAAATTCAGAGGATAATGGACAAAGGCTTTTATTCATGAGAGACAAGCTGACTGCGCCCATCAGAAAGAAACAAACACAACCTAATTAGTCTGACTGACTTCTTATTTACATCTTTTATAAGGTTAAACATTGAGATCATGTTATTTTTGCTGTTACGAGGGGGTTTTCCTGGTCAGGGGTGACATCATCTGCATACCTTCAACAAAATGCGATGACATAAAAAAGGTGCATTCTAGCATTTGTCAACAAACGTTTTGAAACTATAGCAACCCAGGTTTCGGCGTTGCCATGGGGACAGCCACAGTTTGCATTCCCCATATAGACGAGATAGAGCTAGGGTTCACCCTCTCGTCTCCTTGACGCCCAGTGCAAGAAGTAAAGGCACGTACACTTTCATTCCTGAGTAAATCCACTCAGTCTCTCTTCGTATCTCTTTCTATCTCTGCTCTTGTATTTATCCAATAAACCTGAGTGGGTTCATGTGATTGGCATGAATTCGGTCTCTGACATGGCATCCTGTAACAGAATTTGAAAACCATAAACACACAGAGTTACTGTTCACCATCTTGAGACACACTAACATTGGCCTAATCTCTTTTCCTCCCCATTCACGTACACTAAGAAGACTTCAAGCAGGGTGTGTTACTGTGGGAAGGCTGATTGCCTTTGACAAATGCACAGTAAGGGCAGGAGGTCCAGGGTTGGAGCCTGTCAGATGTAAAACACACATGCTTTGATGTGCACTTCGAACGTGCTGAAGCCATAGCAAACTATTGCAGCTGTAAGTCTTGCATCAGTGGACAGGTCATATCAGCACTATAACTGCACTGTATGTGTGTGTAGTTTTAACAGCATTTTAGCGGCACCCCCTTCCTATTTTATTATATAAAGTGTCACCAGAGTCACACTTAGAAAATGATTCAACCACTATTTGGAAGCCAGATGCCTTCTCAAAGTGACTAACAACAGATTGTGTTTATTTTTGTGAGGAAAATATCGAGCAAAACACAACTTCACAGCCAGAATCTGAACATTTTATATATAGTAACTGTAGATTATGGATGATGTCCAAAACACTTTACTCCTGAGGTCAGGCTGGGTTCAACCCTCTCAAACTTTAATATACACTGATTCAGACACATGCTTCTCAGTGATGCCTCGGCTGATGATTATGGTGAAGATGAAGGCTATTACTGTCGCTTGACCTACCTGCTCCATAGCAAGAAGAAGAATCAAAGAACTCAAAGAGACCCCCCTCTGCTTTCCCTCGGCGAGCTTGTTTTTCAAGACAGCAAAGTATCCAGATTATTACTAATGTCTGCTGCTTCTATAGCAGGAGGCGTAAAGAGGCCTCATTCCCTGCTAATGTTCCCTGCAGAGGACTCATTTGTTTCCCATGAGATGGACGAGGAACTGCTCAAATAAAAGCTGACCCTGTTTGAAGCCCACAGACATCCAGACTCCTTTAGAACATAACAGTAAAAAATGGGTTTTCGCCTGTGGCCTTGTGTCTAATTTCTGCCTGTAATTCATATGTAGTGTTCATAGAAAGCTTTGTTTTGTACCTTAAGTTTTGCAGTGGTCTGGACAATTTGTTTTTGTGCCAAAAAAGTAGCATGTAATGTAATTAGCTTTAGAAATGAGAAAACTCCCTTCTCCTTTAGGTATGTCTTAATTTCACTCATAGCAGTAAATGTAATAGTCTTGTTAATCAACCACCAGCAGCGAGCCCAATCCTGCTGAGATTTAAACTGTAAGAATGTCACAGACATGCCTCTGTAGAATTACAGTTCCTGAAATAATTTGTCATCTACCAGTCACCGGTGCTGTATGTCGAGGGTTATAAATTAAGGCCTCACTCTGGTCTGCAAATGCTGTCGTGCACACTGGGGCTCCCGCTCAAAGGCCCACTAGTCACATTTAAAAAAAAAAACAAAAATCCTTGTGGTATGCAGGCTATAAATCACTGCAGGGCGACAATGGATCCTTAAAGGACAACGTAAATATTTTGGGAAATAAGATTCTCCACCTTCTTGCTGAGAAGACTGATACCACTTGTATGCTAAATATGAATGTACAGGCAGGAGGAAGTAATCTTAGATTAGCACAAGGACTGCAGTCAAGGGGAGAAGGTAACCTTATAATCAGCCTTCCGGTCTCTGAAGCTGATTAATGGATTATATCTTTGTTTATTCGGTAGAAAAATTGAACCGTAAAAATGTCAAGTTTAGATTTTATGGGACTCTTAGGTGTATCCTGGAGCCATTTTTTACACACATAGCTGTAGAAGGAATAAAACAAATAAGATCAGGGTTTAATTAGTGAGCTTCAGGGGTGCTGTTGGTCTCTAAATGATTCCCCAAAATGTCAAACTAGTTTATTTAACCAAAGAAATGTCAGGTAATTTGGTAATCTAAGGTAAAAAAGCAGACATGCCTGAAGTGTTTGGATTTTTAGCTAGATTACAGTGACCTGAAAGAAAACGAGAAAAAGCAAGAGAGGTGAGAACCAAAGGGTGGCATTAGAGTGCTCCGTGGACCCTGTAGCACAATTGATTGGAAACCTGCCAAATGCTCACATTCCTTTGCTTTCTTTTGGGAATCAGAGACTTGAGGTGGCAGAGAGCAACCAGGGTAAGTCTGGCATCGGGGTCACAGTTTTTCCTGAAGTTAGAGGCTAAGAGAAGAAAAGAAACAGGTAAACAAGAAAAGGGCAGGTGAGAAAGAGGCAAGAGAGAAAGAAGAGAGGCAGGAGGGGAGAAAACACACACCAAAACTCACCAGCTCACCCCTCCCTTGTCCTCATTGTCTCCTCCCGAGTGTGATCGACTGGAGGGAGGTGCTCAGCCGGGAACAGGCAGAGAGACACCAGCTCTGAGGAAAAAGGCACGCACACACAACATGAGAGACATGGGAGTGTGATCAGTGCTGGAATGGGGTGTTTTGCACTGTAGTTTTGCTCGGCGGGACCCGTTTCTGGAGGGAAACTGAAGGGCTGGACACAGGAGACGGACACAGGAATTCCAGGTCACAAGGGCTCCAGTGGCAGAGCTCCGTCTTGGCTGGGTTGGGCTGGGCTGGTATTCCAACCGCTCCCTCTCACCGTCATGAGCATGAACGAAATAGAGTAGGACCAGAGGAGGAATAATCATAATTTAAACAGAAGAGAGCGTTAAATCCCAAATTGGGCCAAGAACAAGGCTAGAGTTTTGCTTCAGGGGTCGACTTGTGGCCTGACCCCTTTAATGATGGGATCATCTGTTGAGGTGGCCTGTTGGTTGCTGGTGGTTTCTACTTTTGGGGAGATCCACTCTGTGACTGGTGGTTGTTTGGGGAAATGCTGCCGGGGCAGAGACCTGAGCTGCTTCACCACTGACTGGAGGATGGACCGGGTGTATGGGACGTGCTACTGCGACGAGGGCTGCGTCAGAACCAAGGACTGCTGCTTTGACTACTTCACAGAGTGTCCAGGTGAGCGATGGATGGAGGGACTGCTCTGAATGTGAATGAATCACTTTTTTTTTGGCACACACCTTAACTTTACGATTCCACTGTGAGATAAGCCTGTTGTCTGAGATAACCTGAACTCCTGCTATAGATAGATTATCTCCTGAATCTATCGGACAGAAGATAAAAGAAGATGGAGAGGAAAGATTATTATCAGTATCTGCTCATGACTGGGCAGCTTATCAAACACTGCACAATTCACATTTTATCCCATGCATGTGAAATTGTGCACATCTACATTTGTTCTGCATTCTTCACCATCTAAACTATGCAGTGCACTTGTGCTAATGCAAAGTCTGCATCCATTTTTCTTCTGTCAAATGTGTCACATCTGCTCCATCACAAAAAAATGCAATAATCAGTACACCGGATAACCCAGGCAGCTCTGCGCCTAACCTCGTTTCAGTGGACTGGCCCACATAATGGAATTAGTACAAATATTTGAAGAATGTGATTCTGTCAATCAGTCGTAGCAATTACAGTTCCAGTCAAACAAGCCGAGCGTACCTAATATGTGTTATAGGCCGGTAGTCGCTAAATCTGCATGCTTAATACATCAAAGCTTGATCATTAAGCACAGAGAGCAAGTGAAAAGAAAAATCACAGGACTTGGTCATTGAATGGGCTGCTCACTTGGCACACTCTCAAACCACTTGTAGCAGAGCAGGAAACACTAATTCTACAAGTCACAATCAATGCTTCATTGATCTAAAGTTATTTCCTGGATATTTAACTCCATTACGCCAGGTTACACAGGAATATTATAACTATGCAAGTCTGCAGCAGCAAGTTTTTACTTTTGCTGGGAATTGTCATTTTTACACACACTGGATCTTCAGCGGTCAGTGTTGGGCCCAACATCTCTGAGTTTCACTGCAGTTTGATTGTTTTCCATACAACAGAGGATATCCTGTAATACTGTTTCTCCCACAATATGGGTGCCAACATGCAGCTCAGGATTGTGTTGTGAGCGACTGGAGCTTTTGGAGCGGCTGTGCCAAGCCCTGCCAGCCTTCGGTGAGAGTCCGAGTTCGTCACATAGAGCAGCAGGCCGGCAACAGCGGCGAGCCCTGTCCCAGGCTGGAGCAGCGAGCCGGCTGCAGGGAGTACAGAGACCACCAGGGCAGGAACTGTGGACTCAAATCAGGTATGCAAACACATGACTGACAAAACTGTAACATTTCTCCCCCTCTGGTTTGTAATTTGGTAATGTTTTTTTCCTATGAGGTCCCGCGTTCATCACCAGCATGGAGTTTGGCAAAGGGAGGCCCAAACATGACGGCTATGGAAACCCCCTGGACCCTGGGTAGGTTTCATATCATGCTCTGAAACTGCACATGACCTCAGGTATCTTTGAAATCAAGAGGTAAAAAGTTCATGAATGCTGTCAGGGGGGGGGTTGAACCTCATTTTAGTATTATGCTGTGTAAGCCGAACCATTTTGAAAACAAGATAACAGCCTAAATTTTTTTCTCCATCTGCATGAGCCACCAGTAGGTGTTTACCCACCTGGCTGTCTGTCTACAGACCATTAAATACAGACATGCTGAGAGACTGCCCACAATCCTTTGAAATCAAACACTCAGGGCTGTCTCATGAAAAGCACATGCACAAAAGGTCTGGATGACAGTAGGTGAGGTATTGTGAGCAGCTCAGTTATCATTATTTACATTTAATAAGAGGTGTGTCCATGCTACATAGGATAAAGAAATGATGGGAAGCAGCTCCTGTGAGAGTCACACACTGGCTGATGATACATTCAGTGTTGGTCCTCTATCTTGATTCATTGGTCTTAATGTCCCATGAGTTGCTGTGTGACCTTCATGACTCTGCCCCCACTCCCCTCAGGTTCTGTGTGGAATTCGCTCTGGAGTCACGGACGCCACACTGTACAGTGGAGAACCGGCCACACACACACTGGATGCGCTACATAACAGAAGGATTTAAAGTGTGTGTGGCATGTGAGCCTCCTGCAATGCGAAACAATAGCGGCAGCTGCCAAGGAGATGGTCAAGAATCAGACAAGTATGAAGTTATGAACCTTTACATGTGTGTTTTATATGTAACAAAATATACATTCAACTGTAAACTAGCTCATAAAATGTCTTAACAGTGGGAAAATCTGAGCAGGAAAGCTCTTTCTAGTGACATTTAATGCGCCCTTGCCTCAAGCAGAGCAGTAAATCAGTAAAAAACAATGCTGACATCTTGTACTGCGTAGAAAAGAATGTAAAACTATAGTGGTGTGACTGTGTTGCAGAGAAGCTGTGTTGCACTGGCAGGCGGTCGGGAACCCTCGGTGCAGCGGGACATGGAAGAAGATCCAGAAAACCCAGCAGTGCACCTGTCCACCACAGCACAGCTTTGTCTTTATCTGATCCACACAAAGCGCCGCAGAACAAAAGCTCTGACCCGGAGTCCACAAAAACAACCAAGATCTACTCCTCAGTGGACCCGTGATGAGTTCAGAATAGGTGCCTTGACACCACCAGCTTTCATCACTAAGAAAAGACTTAAGACTCAATGGTGATACAAAGCGATTATGTCTCTAATATGCTACACACTGATGAAGGCATGTTCCAATCATTGCAATTGTCATTTACATGTCAACTGTTGTAAGACAGTGTACAGTGTTTCACCTTTTTCTACTACACAACAAGCACCCATCAGTTGATTTTTGTATATTTTTACTGTAACACACCACTGCTGTTTTAATATCTTAAACAATTTTATTGGAAAAATATTTAACTTAAAATGTAAAAGTGATAAAACAGTCTTATCATTTAAAATGCTCCTTTTCATAGTAAAACAAATTGCAAAAAATGTTCTGTGTGGAGCGCCCACTGGTGAAGGTTTCTTTGTACAAGCAGAGGCAATACACTAAAAAGATAAAAGAACAAATTTCATTGTTTCACCGGCTAAAAAAGGATAAATGAGTGAACTAGCTAATCCCATGGTATATTAACAGGTGAACTGCTACACTGTACAAGTTTAAGTGTCACAATTACAGATTTTGTATTCAATCAAGTGTATTCTAATATGGAAGGCAATGCAAATAGCTCATTTGATTGTTCTGTGCTGACTGCCCTCTAGTGGCATATTTTTTAGGTGCAAACAGAACAGCAAGAAAGTAAATCTACATCAAATATACAGGAATAGCTTCAGCAATTCAAATTAGTGCACCAGATAAATTTGTACATTTATTTACAAGCTGGTTGGAGGGGGTTCTCTCCCTCTTAGTTGACTTCATGGGCCCTCTTAAGAACTCTCCAACGGTCTTTGAGCATGGTGCCAGTGCGTCCTTCAAAGTCATAATCCATTAAAATGCGAGACCACTTCCCCTGGCCGTGACGTTTAACACCATCCTTGAGGTATTTGTCCAGCTGTGGAGTCCATTTCTAACAAAAAAGTAAAAATAAACTTAGTGTCTCTGCACTATCCACAATTCAAAAAAAGTAGGGCTGCTGCTGCTAATGACTGTTTTACTACCGATTAATCTATCGAGTATTTTACTAGTCAGTTAATCTAAATGATTAAATTTTCCTCCCAAAGTGTAAACTGACCAGTTCATTAAGTTTAAGTTGAACTGGCATCTACAGCACGATAAAAATAAATAAAAAAGTGGGCTTATAATCTAAGTCAGTCCTGCATCTCCAGAAGACATCTAATTTTCTCATAAACCTCTTAAGGAAGTAAAAAAAAAGGTTTGTTCTGTAAATTAAACAAAGTGCAACATGGACATGGGAGATGTTTGCGCCTTTGACTCATGTCCAGGTCCTTGTACTTGTCCTGGTGTTTCGTTTCATAGTGTTGTCTACTGCTGTACTCCTTGGTTATAGCCATGTTGGCTCCACATACTAGATAGGACTGGTCCAAACAGCAATATCTGTGCTCCGGATATTCTGGTCCAATTACTGGTGAACATCTGAATATTTGGTTTGTGTGGCGGCATCGGCAGGGGTGGGGGGGCGAGGTGTTTGTCGGAGTCCGACGGCATTAGCATGGATATGTCCTGCTGGTGGTGGCACAGAGTAGCAGTGTCCTCATGTGCTGCTGGTGTAGATGCTCAGCCAGGCGGCGGCAGAGGGTGAGGGGGGTATGCACACAACTATTCAGATCTCAAAATCATTATCTGGATATTCAGGTCCAGCCCTCACACAAGACAAACAGGTCTGTCTTTTACATACGTAAACAGATATTCTGCCTCCCACTTGTCCAGAAAGCTCCTGTTTTCTGTCTTTCTTTTCGCCATTTTTGGGAGAGGTAGCACAATGCTAATAGTAGCATGAGGTTGCTATGACTACGGTCAACAGAGAAGAGGGTGTTTATGGGTCCTGTCCCAATTGACGCGCCAAAACACCAGCATTCTGGAATTTGTAGTATTAGTGGTGCATTCGCTGTATAATACCAGCGGGCCAGCTCTAGTAGTCATTTGGTATTGTCTCGGAGGCCGAATATAATTACACTGCGGGCCAAATTTGGCCCACGGGCCAGAGTTTGACACCTATGAGCTAAAGCAACTCTTTTTCTCTTTACTGTGTCATCGTTTCCTGACTTTGGTAAGATCTTTAAATCATATGAAATTACAGCCAAATTCACAGAGCAGCAGCTGTTTTTAACTTCTGGTGATGTTGTCAGATGACGTCATGGATATAAGATCAGCAGCTTAGAAGTGACTGCTGGTTACCGCGTCGTCTTAATGAACCATGTTTTAGTCACTATTTCACACTTGTTGTGTTGTCTGACAACAGAACCAAAAAAATATGTCTGAGAGCTTTATTAAGAGTTTGGTTGCAATAAAATACAGCAGATGTGAGCAAACATGTTTTTGTTTGAAAAACTGCCATACCTTTGAAGCCTTGGGTCTTTGGAAACTTTTACATGGAGCTGAGTTGGGTTAGGCTTACTTGTGCCTAAATTGCAGTGCATATCGCAGCTCACAAATAACTGGAGTCAAAAAGGACTTGTGTCACAACGCAACAATTAGACAGTGATACCTAAGAAACACATTTGTTATGATGAATAAAAGCACCAAAAGAAAAGAAAAAAAACCCCAAAACGTGTTTAAAATATTGGCATCAACGGTGACTTTGAAAATACACCGATGTGACTGACTATGCTGACTAATCACGGCAGCGATGTATGTATATAAGTATGCTTCATATATATTCATTTATTTGATTTGACTTGGTTTAAATCAACACATGATTGAATGAGGTGTGTGTGGTTCAACTTACCTGAGGTGGTTTTCTTGTTTTTCGTACCTCAGAGGTGTTCTGTGACCTTTCAGATGTTTTCTGAGATATCTCTGATAGTGGGAGATTTTAAAATCTTCAGCTTTTGTTCATGCTCAGAAATATAATGTACTATTAGAAGTATTGGTAAACCAGATTAAAGCACAGACAGAAGTCAGAGGAAAAATAAAACGTACCGTTGTTGGAGATCCGCCTGACAGAAACACAAAGCTTCTTGCACGTCTCAGGTTTCCATACGTCAGTTATTTTACTGGAGAGCAGCTTCCGTTTTGTTCTGCGGAAGCATAATACAGGGTGACACATGTATTTCTTACCACACATGTGCAAAATACCTAGTGTTAAGCACAGCCTGCTGTATATGCCTTTATTTAAACAGATACTCTCCTTTTTTCTTTTAGGATTTGAATGCGCAGTATATTTTTTAATACAGGGCATAAATTATTGTGTGAATCAGTGGATACAGGGGGTCTTTCAATATTATTTCCTACTTGCTGTTCTTTTTTGTCGATTCTTTGGTTGCTTTTGAGACAGGGCTGTCCTCTGACATCACATCCTCCAAATCTTCAATGTTCTGGGATGACTGGACCATCTTTGTAGCTGCCTAATAGATGGAGAGGTAGACATAAACACATTTTGATATGTTAATAGAAGTATCTAAATTCACATTCAAATTACAGTCTTTTTAAACAACTAACTTTCAGGTGTAAGTACTGTGTAATGAGAAAGCAAAGCTAATGAGGCCTGTCATTATGATACCCTTCCAAGTCTAACCTTCCAGAGGTCATCGGCCATTGTGCAAATCATTCATGGAACTTTCCTGAATAAGCGAGTCCGTTAGACCCTGAGGACGACTCTGCTGAATGTAGCAGTTTGCCCTTCCAACTAATTTGATGACAAATTGTCAATTAACTATGAGTGATAATGTCACATCAGCACCTTCACTTGGCCAGAGCACCATTACTCAGGAGGACGAAGGCATAGACTGCACACAAGATCAAAAAAAAATTACTGACTGGTGAAATTTGTTTGTTAAACTTTGCCTGTTAGCTACAGAGAAACACTAAACAGATCATGCACTTGCCAATTAAGTCTTGAAATCCACATCACACACAGCTGAGCAGCAAAAAACCAAAAATGCTTTTCACACATTTTTTGGAATAAAAGACGAACGTGAGAAGCTAAAATTCATTTATAATATGCTACTCAGCAAATACATTTCCTAGTATCAGGGTAAACATGCTTTAACCTTCTGCACAACAAATTCCTTTCAGCCTGAAGAATCAGAAATATGATTAAAATGAAGTATATCTTGTAGAATATTATTAAAAATAAGTTGCTTAAGGTCATGTCAGAGTGTCCACACAGCAATCATGTCCCATAGTGTTTCAATATCTACAATCCTCGTCTAGTGCTGTATTATCTGCTGTCATGAGATGTAACTGAAAAAGGTGACCTGGTGTCATTATGACACAGAGTGTGACCGACAATACACTCAGCTCACTTAGGTCCTGTACCTTAAGAAGGTAGTCAGAGGGCTTCTTCTCCAAGTAGGCATCCAAATAGGACTGGATGGTGTCGAGTAGGCGGCTGAAGCTGAAACTCATGAGGAATGGGTGGTAGGTCTCTCTCTGTGCCACTATTTTCGAAAGCTTAACTCCCAAGTTCTGTTAAAAAATTGTAAAATGTTAAAATCAAACATCCTACAGCACCACGTTTCCCAGAAGTGATTGTGTTCTGTTGAGAAGAAAAAAGACAATAACTGACATACAGACCTGTGGGAATTCGTGGTTATTCTCAAACCACTTGAGGGCAGAGGAGGCAGAAGATCTTTGGCCTTTCTCCAAGCAGACAGCCACAGACTAGGCATGGGGCAAATGTATACACATAAGACTTGAAGTGAGAAAAAAAACACCTAATGTGAGAAATATAACCATGCTGCTCCTTATACTGGTAACAGACGTCAGTCTTTAGAGCAAGCAGACAGAATGTTTTAATTGTTTAATCTAAGCAGGAACATTAAGAGATGTGTCTGTATATACTCAGACCAAATTTTGTCGGTGTTGAGTTTAGACCGAGGTAAAAAATAAATAAAAAATCAAATATCCTGTGGAGGTACCTGGACAAGCAAAAGGATGCTAATGTTTTTGAACAGACTTTCATCTGCCACAGTGTGTTCCAGGCTTGACCATATACTGGCAGCAGACATCAGAGGCATCACTGAGTTATCCTCTTCAAAAAAGACATCTGGAGAAAAGCAGTAGAGAACATGGTAAAAACAGCATAGAGTATAGGATGTGGTTGAGTACATTAGTGAGGAAAGAAGCCCAGGGTGTATATTTAAACTAATAATTTTTTGCTGTTTTCAGTGTCTCTAGTGATTTTACATGCACTATAATTCATGCTGGGATCAGTTTCAACTCAAGCATGAAATTGTAAACAGACCCCTAGTCAGTATTTTGGGCGGAAAAATAGCACTCGTTGCTCATATAAATAATTTTCTATAATAAATGTGCAGTGGCAGAGTGGCTTCAGACTTGGCTGCATTGCATTTGGGTATTTGTGCGATGGACAAAGTTTGAATAACAAATAGTTTCATAATGACAACTGAAAGGCAGTGGCAGGCCATTACGCTTTCTATGAGAATGCGTGCTGCAAGATATACAGTACTTTCTGACCTCCCCGCAGTCCCAACTTTCACTCAAAAGCAGCCAAACAATATCGCTCCACATGTATAATTTATGCAAATGTAGACGGAGGGAGGCCTAATTCAGCTTCTGCCTGCAACAACTTACCCAACTGCTTTCCATGCATGACTCTTGCGAGAAAGGCAGATATCAGTGTTTTCTCTTTATGGCGCTTTCCATTGAGAGATGGACTCTGAGAAATGGCTGGGGAAAAGCAAAAATAAGCAAAACCACAGAACAGTGTTGGCCGGGAGGTTTTCATAAACTTTTGGAAGAAAATTAAAATAGTGTGTGTAATAACAAAGTAAGTGATTTACATTTTATTCTCCTTATTGACAGTGATTAGGCAAATTTGAATGCAGTTGTCAGGTGTAAAGGGCATGATAATTTGTCCACAACTGCAATTACATATGTCTACAATTACATATTGTAGGAGCTATTTACTATTTATCTTTATTATAGATTAGTGTACTGACTTGTACCAGTTTGACAGGAAAACAGAGGAGCTTCAGAACAGCATACATTTTAAAAACACCACTGTTTACATCTTTTAGGTGTCTTACAACTACTGAATTCATCCCTTTATATTATTAATATTACATTATCACATTAATCACTTCTTGACCGCTCAGCAAGCCAGTTCTCATACAATGTTATTTCTGAACTGGACTGTATCTCAGCAGTCTTCGTTTATTATTAGGTAATAAATCGCAGCTTACAGACAATCTTAAAACATCAAGGCATCACTTGCTGAGTTTTACACTGACTTTATGGCAAAACACTGCAGGCAAAAGCTGTGTTTTTTCATGTACTGGACAATTTTGAGACTGTGAAACAATTTGCATCCAATAACGTCTTTTTGACTACTGGAAAGCAAACATCCAAAATACACCCCTAGGTGTTTCTATTACTAAACTCTGTCTATTAGACGTTTCTGCAAATTAGAACATACATAACAACACCATTCCTCACCTGCATATTTAAACATTCAATTTCTGAAATTTTGTCAGACACAAAAAAGCAACTCCCTCACTGTAAGTGACCAACTTTGGAAGTTTCTTAGTGACACATGTATATTTATCTGTTTACCACTGGTGAACACTTACATAATGTGTTTATTGCTTATAGTTTCACTTTTTTTTTCTTTCTTTCTTTATTTTTTGGACTAATAACTGGAACCCGAGTGCCAACTTCACGCCACCTCATGTGAATATGTGTGCTGGTATGACAATAAAAAACCTTGAATCCTTGATATCCACTAGATCAAGTTTAACCCTTAAAAAGATGATATATGTAGAAATGTTTGGAATGCTGCAGTACATTTATTTAAAAGCCCATTTTTTAATAGTCTCAGGTAGAAATCTCCCCTCAGTAGCACCTACATGCACAAAACCTTCCAGTTTTGTTGTTATCTATATTCTGGAGGTTTTAACTAAGTGGTTTGTTTCTTTATCATTCACAGCCTGATTTATAGAACATTTTATATATCAATAGTGGCAAAAACTGATGTACTTCCTTGGCCGTTGAGAGGATTGTCTGATGTATGGAGTGATGTAAAGAGATATTTAAAAAATCCACAACTTTGGACTCTAATGTCAGCAAAATGAAAAAAGAGTTTGAACCTGTCTTCATCCAGTGTTCAGATATGTGTATATTTAGACAGACAATACCTCAACCTCATAAATAAACACAAAATATCGGAAAACTTGCACTTAGAAAATATGTCTGACTTTAGGTGAACAACTGTGAAAGTTTCATGGTGATGTCTTGTAGTTTAAGAAGCCTCCCCTGTTGTTTTTCTACTTAAAGTTGCCATTATAACTGTTACGTTATACGACGTGTAAAGTTTTAATTTAAACTAAACTTAATGAAATGTAAAACTTTAGAACGCTATCTTGATATATCCACACTCGACAAATGTGTTGCATAAATATTAGTTAACGTCTGGTAACTAACTAGCTAACTATCTGTTAGCTTGTTGACTAACTTACCTTCAAGAGTTGACAGCGTCTCGTTGAAGTCATCAAAGTTCCCCTCCTTAAAACGGCGACACAAACTTACAAACATGAAGTCCAGCATCCATCCTGTGGCCAAAGTGGTTACTTGTGAAAAATCAACATTTTCGTCTGTATCATCTCCATCTGAAGCGGTTGTAATACTGTTTTCAGGCTCCATGATCGTGTCTATATGGCTTGTTCCTGTTTGAAGTTCTCTGACGTCTTTCTTCTTTGTGAATTGCTTAATTTCCGCGCGCTTTAGCCCTGTTTTCTGCTGGTTTGGCTTCACTTGTCAGACTGCAGCGCCCTCGGGTGGCAGGGAGGAGGAACTACACCATACAAAAATACAACTCTTGGAAAGTGCACAGCAACCATTAAAAAACTCTGTAAAACTTAACTTTGGTCTTTTATTTAAAGTTATGCTTTTGATCTGAATTGCACTACCTCACTATGAGTATTAAGGAATAGAGTTTTTAAAGCTGTTTACTCTGCTATAGCCTACAGATTTTACAAAATGTAGCTGAAATAACACATGTTAAAGACCACCTCTGGTAAAAATCTATTTATGTAATACCTTGTTAACATGTCAATATAGCGCTTTTTTAAGTGCGCTAGAACACACAATATGAGCAAAATAATAAATCAGCTTCATGGGATTTCCATATTGAAACACCAGTGTACCAGTGGCAGTCTCCAAAGCCAGGATTTAGGATTCGCAGCAAATGTAAACTCTCTATAACATTATTTCTTTCAGAATCAGTTTCCGATTTGATCAAAAACAACAGAATTACTTCAATACTGCAACTTGCAATTGTGTCATGTAGAGTTAAATCTAAGTCATTTTAAAGAATGACATTATCTTTCATGCAAAAGAACTAAATACATAAGTTATACATACAGTAAAGAATTTCTAGGGTTAGCATCAATGACTGGAAATGGACATCAAAGCATCTGTAGGTAGATGTCTGCACTCATTTGTCCAAACTGAAAATATTTCTGATGTGAATGACTTTGAAACTCTAAGAGACTAAATAAAGGTAAGAAAAGTTGTGTTTCACATAATACAAGTTTCACATCACAGTTCTAAGACACCACACTCTTTCTGGCTGCTGGTTTAGTTTGCAACTACATTTCACACAAGTTTTGGACATTGCAAAGCATTATATATTGACAACTGTTATGCAATAGTTTCTGTCATTATATCCCCATGCAATGCAAGAAATACAGCAATAGCAGCCCGAATACTTCCATATAATCTATTATTAACAACGTTGCTTTCTGGTAGTGCATGTGTTCTCTCAGTTTTTTTTTACTGACTTTTCAAGCCAGCGCCTTTGCTTTTGAGGTTTAAGAGAGTTTATGTTCAGCATCAGTGTTTGGCAATAGTATGCAACTGAAATGTGGTCTTGCATGAATTGTATCGAATGGAATGGAAAAACATTTCCCTCCAGTGATAAATCATTTATCAGCCAGTAATGCCAGATTGCTGAGCTGTCTGCACTTCTGAATATGAAAAACAACTTTACCTTCTTGCTGCAAATGCAAATCTCCGATTTTAACTGGTGCAAGTAGGAAGGATTTACAAACTGATGTCTTTTATGTAATGATCCTTAATATGCAAAACATGCATATACAGAAATGCATATGCGGCCTACTAACAGCAGCTTGTGTGCAGAATAGAGAACACCAGACACATAAACACACGAGTTATATACACATTTATTTGTTATTCTGCATATGCTAATAGACGTAATGGGGAACAATGCTCTACAGAAATGTTGACATACGTGTACCATAACAAAGTGTTCTGTGGTCACATAATTGTTCGGACTACTACATGCATACAAAGATGTCGCTTTGTACAGAAACAGTCTGTAGCTCAGAATGTGTCTAATGATAATGTTCTCTCATAGCTGAACAGTAAAACAATCCAAAGAACAAACGAAAAAAATGTAAGAGGCAGAATATACAGAGACATAAGAACAAACATTGTTGCTTTATGCATTTCAGGGAGCAAGGTTTGGTAAGCACGCATGAGTGACACGGACTATACCCATTCTCTCAGAGAAAATAAAGACACAACATGTCCACTGTGTACAGTATCACAGATGAGTGTGCCATCGTGAGACAGTAAGACAGAGCACGTTCTTTTTGCTGTCAGCTCGCGGAATTAATCTAAGTATCCACACAAACTTCATTCCAAGGGGACATAGCTGATCAATCCAAATCCCTTGTTTCTCTACCCTACCTGTCAAAATGAAGGATTACTCAAGGCTAACACGGAGACATGATTACTACAAACAAGGGATGAGGGAAAAATTTAATGTACAGGTAGAGAAAAAAAAAACAAGTGTTAACAAGAAGGTTGTCATCGAACCTCCTTTCATAAATAGAAAAAAAAAACAAACAAAACAAAGACAAATGAAAATCCCAAACGACAACAACAACAACCACCAGTGACCCCGCATTTTACTTCGGAGAGTACCAAAGAATCTGAGTTTCTGATGAGGGATTTTCACAAAGTTAACTGCATGAGGTCTCACATGAATATCTGAATACTGAGTCAGATTATGCTACTTTGGGCATCCAGTATGTACACAGACAAAAAGAAAATATGGACCACAACGGATGCAATGTTACCATTTAGGAGGCCTCCGTTTGTTTTCTCATGCTAGCCTTCTTTTGACCCGCTGATGACTGTTCCTGAGGGCATGCCATGGGGTTAGAGCCTCTGAAGCTGGAGGGATTGGAGCGCTCAGTGGTGTCAGCATGGGAAATAATCGGATGGATCAGTTCAGGGACAGTAGGGATCTCTTCCTGGTCACTCTCCCTCTTCGTCTGCCTTCTTAACGCTCAAACGTCTGCCGCCTTGCCGTCCTTCCTGCCTCGCTGAAGACTGATGGGGGTGGATACTGAACGTGGTACACAGATTACCCAGGAGGAGGGAGAAATATTGCGGCTCCTTACTCCGGGAAGCCAAGACATCAATGTGAATTTGACAACATCACCTTTCAAAAAGTACAGAAGTAACTAGTTGACGTTAGCTGTTAAAGAAAAAACAGATAATCTATCCAATCAGAACATCAGAGAGTTATAGAAAACCTGAGAACTCAATATCATTACTTGTATCTATTACATAAAGACCTGATTTCTCCTATAAAATTAGAATTTTCTGTACAGTGCTATATGAACAAAGCAAAATGACTTGCTACCTTCTCATAAACAGTGGTGTTATGAAAAGGCACGCATCATTTCAACCACCATATGGCAGGAAAATTGTGGTCGTGCTCCATTTTGGTTTAGAAAAAATAGAATCATTTTCAACGTTAATTCACAAAAAACATAAAATCCTTTGTTGTGGCCATTGAAGTTAGATCATGTTAATATTTTTCACAGACATTTTTTTTTTTTGCTAGATTTTTCTGTAAATCTAACAGCGATATAAAAGGCCCTGGTGGTCAATTTGGATCCCTATTCCCACAGATATAATCAAATTTGAGGTCCATTGATACCTGGCATTAAGGTGCTCGACAGCATTTTTGCCAGCCATATAATATGAAAAAGTAAAAGTCAAATTCTCATTTGCATTGTTTGTGAGATTCTGGTAGTTGTAATACTGTTTTGCCTCATATTAAAGATATAACATTTGAAAAATACAAGTAATTTCTGCCTGTACACTTACAAATTCCCATAGACATAAAATAAAGTGCCACAATTCTTGGCCTGCATAGATTGCAGTATGCGGTATTGCACATTCCACACCTCTCTGTGAAAAACAAACAACCAAAAAAAACAAAACAAAACATGATAATAATATTAATAAGAAAAAAAAAGAAAGAAGACAATAAAACAACAAAGAATTCACCCATGTTTTTCCTGTCATAGTCATTCTAGTTTGTGTGGCTTTCACAAACACCTTAGTAGTACACTCAGCCACGTGACATGCTGAAACAATAAAGAAATATTCCAGCAATAAATTGGAATCAAAGGCAACATAAAACGGATATTTTCAGTCAGTGTAAAACAAAAGCAAGAGAGAAGAAGAGAAAAAAAAATAACTCCTTTGGGTTTAAGTTTGACTGAAAATCGTTTGTTTTTGACAATAAAACACAATAAATTACAGTCCAAGACACCACAGATATACATTTAAAAAAAAAAACTTATCAGCAGGATCGGATAAGGTTGCAGTAGTATGGAACAAATGCCAACAATGACATCAGGGCGCCGAGGAGAGGACAATGAACACAGTGTAGGTAAACAAACCATAAGGAAGAAACAGAACTACTGTCATAATACATCTTATTATCACATATGTTATGATGCAGCTGAGATAGAAGAAAAGCTTGTCAGTGTGCTTGGTTTGGTCCATTGATATCAGAAGGAATATTGTCATTTTTTATGGTAGTCTATCCCTTTTGAAATGCCAAAATAGATAATGAGAGTGTAAAGCATATATCTGTACTAGTGACCAGATCTACTGAGCTGAATCAATAAATAGTCTTAACTCGGTTTTTATGGAATCTCACTTACCTACCGTAGAATTTTTTCTACAACCAATCTAGACCTACTTATTTCATATTTTATTCTTAAAAACTACTTTTTTTTAGATGTATATATCTGATGTCAGAGATTAAATAAGGTTCTTTCCTGTGATTTGAATCAAAAGGCTGAACAAGGAGTTACACATCCTAAACCTTGTCCTAACTTCTGAAACTGCATGATAAATATCTTCAATAGCTATAGGACCTGGTAGTCCCTGTTCATACTGGTTACATAAACATTTGGCAACTACGGGTGTGTGCAATTGAAGAGGAACCAAGGTGTATTTGTCCTTCATGCCCACGTTCATCAATTCAGAGATTGAATATCAGATGCTCAAACTGAAACTGCTGTTATGAACAAACCAAAAAGCAATAATGTCAACGGTACAGTCTCATACACCTTTTTTTTTCCACAAGAAAAAGAAAAAAAAAACATTACAGGGTCGTCATGGGAACACTTTGCATTTCCACAAAAGGTAATGATATGTTTTTTTTATAGGTCGCTACGATGCAACACCCGGTCTGAGGGCTGTTGGTTCAAACCCCTCCCCTTTTTCACATTGCAAATATTTGTACCTTCAGTGACAGTCTTCCTTTGCCATCCTGTGCATTGTCATTGCCTTAGTCCTATTTACAGTGAAGCGCTTTCAGCAAACTAAGCACCGTAAAATATCTGTCTGTTTTTAAATGCATGCTTTTTACACATAAGTCCCTCTGTGCATTTCCTTCTTTTGCTAAAAAAAGGAGACTGTCATTATGTACATTGGGAGGATCTGTGTCTACATGAGTTGATGAATTTCCCGTTTTTTTTTCCCAAGAGCCTCCTCACTGAACCCACCGCTTGCTCCGAAGTCACTCTCAAATCTGCACAAAACACTGCAGTTTCTTTTTCAGCAATACACAACAACACAAGTAAAAGAGACTTGTCATGCCATGCAAAAATATCTTTCACTACAACTGCACCCTTGACTTTTCTTCCTGCTCCCCACTCCCACACACCAGGCTGAGGTTGTAGTAGGTCTATTGTCCCTCAAAGCTTCCCCTACATTCACATGCTGGTTTCACAGGTTGGAGAGAGGCTGCCGTCCCCAGGTATCAGGTGGATGTCGGATGTAAACATGTGGTTCTCTACTTTGTGTCCGCTTTGGTTGCTGTCGGCCTTAACCTCCTCGCCTGCCCCAACCACACCTTGGGTGCAATTTTGTGCTGCTGTCTTGGGCGACAAGGGTGCAACCGCGGCACCCGCCACCTCCATCAGATGCTTCTCCTCATGGTTCTCTGTGGATTGATCTTCATCGCCGGGCGGGGTGTCTACCACCAGCCTCTTCGGGGACAGGGGGCAGCTGCCTCCCACTGTGACTGGGAGCAGCTCATCTGAACTGGGGATGAGCGGTGACGTCTCTCCCTCTGGGGATTCATCTTCCAGGATGCTGGAGCTGATGTCTCCAGGAGAGGTAGTGCTAGGTGGTGTTAGTGGGCCTTCAGCAGAGGTTTTGTTGAGGTTGACCTTCAACCCTTTTATTTTGAGAGGATTACTCCCTCTTATTGAGCTCTGGATATTCTCCACAGCGCTGTTAAAGCTCTCCCCTTCATCTATATGCAGCGCTGGTCCATCACCTGGGTTGACAGATTGATAGAGGCCATCTTTGAGGATGATGCCAGAAGAGCTCTGGTCATCCCTCAGTTGGCTAAGATCCAGAGGGGGTGGGGCTCTGGGGTGTCTTATCTGACATGGCCCAGCATCCTCCTCACCTGAGTTGGAGCTCTGTCTTGCTAAGTCCGCTGAACAGCTGGCAAAGTGATTTCCTGAGGAGGGTTGGACTTCCTTCATCTCCAGCTCCACCTCCTCTTTTAGCGTCAGTTCAGGGCTGTAGGATTTCTTCGGTGAGGCAGGCGCAGTCATAGTTGTGCTCAGAGTGCTCATGGAGCTTGTGGTGTTGAGATTGGTGAAGGACTGCGACTTGGTCATCTGGTTGTACATCTCCTCCAGTTTCTGAACGTTAAGGTGTTGTGGGGTCCGGCTTATCCGCTGCGGACTTCCAGTGGTGGTGATGGTTATACGATGGGGTGAGCTCTGCGACTCTGGGTTTCTTTTATCTGGTGACTTCAGGTTGGTTTCAGAGGTGGCGTGCCTGGTTGAGCTGCCCCAGCGGTTAGGCGACAGGTGGTTGTCAAGGGAGGTTTTGTCCTCTCCTTTCTCTACCACCACATCCATCAGTTCCATACTGCGGGCAAATGCATCTTTCAGGTTCATTGACACAATGCTGCCATTCCTCTTGGCTCTCTCCAGTGCCTCCCTCCTCTTGATGGCTTTCTCCTGCCTCTTCTGCTCCTTATAAAACTCAGAGAAGTTGTTGACAATAATGGGGATTGGTAAAGCAATGACCAGCACGCCAGCAATGCAGCAGAGTCCACCCACAATCTTTCCGAGTAAAGTCTGTGGGTAAATGTCACCATATCCCACTGTAGTCATTGTAATGGTGGCCCACCAGAACGAGGCAGGGATACTGGTGAATTTAGTGGCATCTTCATCTTTCTCAGCAAAGAAGACCAAGCTGGAAAATATCATGATGCCCATGGCGAGAAATAAAATAAGCAGCCCCAGTTCGTTGTAGCTCCTTCTCAAAGTAAATCCTAGAGACTGGAGTCCTGTGGAGTGCCTGGCCAGCTTCAGGATCCTCAATATTCTCATGATTCTGAATATCTGCACCACGCGGCGCACATTTTGGAACTGCAGCACACTCTTGTTGGACTCCGTTAGGAATATGGTAACATAGTAGGGCAGAATGGCCAGCAAGTCAATGACATTCAGCGGGCCTTTGAAGAACTTCCATTTATTAGGAGAGGAGAGGAAGCGTAAGAGGTACTCCATAGTGAACCAGGCAATACACACGGCCTCCACATGGGCCAGCTGGGGGTTGTCGTTGGCCTGACCAAACTCGTCTGTGACCTGGAGCTCAGGTAAGGTGTTCAGAGAGAGGGCGATGGTGGAGAGGACGATAAACAGTATTGATATGATGGCGAGAATCTGAAAGGAGAGCACAGAGAGGAATAAAGCATTAGTTCAACCATCAAGAAATTAACCCATTTTCCATTTTCATTACTGAATACACAAAGTAAGAGGTTTTATATTCATAACTGATATGAACACACATTACCAATGCATGAGCCATTAAAGGTTGAGTCGAGATATACATCTTGCATTGCTCAGTGAATCTATCATTTTGTCTCTCACCGTCAACACTTCATGGCTCAGTTGTTTGTGACAGACAGAGGATACACTGAAGAATCAGAAGTGTGTGATTTCCATTAAGGACAGAAATAGGTGCATAAATAAAGGCTGAATGGTGTTGAGTATACAGTAAACGATATGAATCTAATGGAGTGTCTGTCTTTGCTTAAAAGGCGTGGGTGTGTTCCTGAATATAGATGAGCACTCCATTATGCACATAAAGAATCTAAGACATGTCAGAGTAGTGCCCATATGGACAATGTGGGTTAGCAAAGTAATGTAAAATGACGGAAGGTACCAATGAGTGATTGAACCTTTGAATGAATGCAGCATTGCAGGATAGATTATGAAATATGACGTACATTTCGCTAAAGGAGAATAACTAGGACAGAAATCTATTTTGGAAATAAAGGAGTGTGTGTGTCTGTGTGTGTGTGTGTGTGTGTGTGTGTGTGTGTGTGTGTGTGTGTGTGTGTGCACGTGTGTGTGTTCATAATCTCTCATCTACACAACACAAAAGGATAAAAGGATTTTGGCTCCACCTGTTGGCAACAATCTGAAATTCCCTCTGCTACCAATTCAGAAAAAAAGTAAGAGAACAAAAGTTTAAAAAAAACTTGTTTGCTCCTGTGAAATTAACAGTGGAAATATTGGATCCTGTGCCTTCTGCTCAGTAAGAGGATGGTGAGAACATCCTGCATAATCCCATGAGGTCAGCACAGCATGAGGCTGCCTTTCAACTGCAGCTCTTTACCTTGACCAGGATTTATTGACCTCGATTGATTAGATCTGGCCTTAGATGTTCTGACTGAGGTTTGACATTTATAAAAATGGGTGTGTGAGCAATGTATGGTGAGAGGAAGACTGCGTTTAAATTAGTTTGATATTTACCTCTCCCTATTCCATCTATTCCTCTGCCTTCCACCAATAAAACTCCTCCCAGTGCTGCTGGAATTAGTCGCTTTTCCTTTTTTCACAGCTCACCTCAGTGTCCTATGCAGGTTAAACAACTCTTTTCTACACACAATACAGTGTTGCATCATAACCTAAACTGAAATCCAGCACATGGAAAAATTAGCATTCTTTTGTGCAAAGTCCTCCATGACCTGAGCAATATAAAACCCATTAAAATCTAATGAACTAGGATTGAAGAGTCTCAGTCAAGACAGGAAAACAAGGCTCCCTGAATACTAATCTCAAAACCGCATTAAGTTGCAGAACACACTGATGATTATACATAAATTTACACTGTGCAGTCTGGAGACACTCACTGTATCTCCTCTGAGACTTCATTAATTTAGCAAATATCACATATTAGCAAATATCATGTAGCGATAAAGCTGAAGGATTTTGCAGTGTTTAGGGGTCAGCCATGTAGCTTGCAGACAAACTGAAGGAAAGAGACAGAAGGCTGGTGACAGTTCTTGAAATAGATAAATGTGAATTCACAAAAAAATGACTTATTCAAATAAATGAGAAAGGCAGAAAAAAAAAGTCAGAGAGTACAAGAGAGAAGCTGGTGTCATGGCTCAGCGGAGGAAGTGTTATCACTAAATGAATGTTGGTACTGATTAGGTTAAACCTATTAGCAGCTAAGTGAGGCAACCCGGGCAGGCCTGGCACTTAGACTGAAAGACTGTGGAGTCATAGTAAGGACGCAGATTGCTTCCAAACCCCTGAACTTTTTGGCAAGCTCATCTGAGGTTCACTCCCTGCTGCCAAGCCTCTCCATCAGAGGACCTTTGCTTGTGTTCCTGTTGCTGAACACGAATAAGGTAGAAGAGCAGATAAGAGTCAGTGAATTTGCTCACTTTATACACTTCCGGGGCTGTAAATTGCATAGCTTGCGAAGCAGATTTTAGAGATATAGTGCAACGTAGGGCGCATTAAAAGTATGATTTAATAAAATACAGGCGAAAGGTAACTCATACTTCAGAAGTCAGCTATTCTTTGTTTAGATTCTTGTTAAACCGCCTCAAAGGAGGCAGTTAATCTTCCACAGTCCCACACTTTAAAAGCTGGATGAATGAACGAGTGGGATGCACACAAACACACAGAGACAGAGAGACAAAGTGATTAATGTTTTCACTGACCCACACACCTGCGGTCTCACTTTTGCACACCGAAGCACCCCTTGCTCATTGACGCTGCAGATGGCATTTGAGCAGCGAGGGGGGGGGGACAATCCTGAGGTGGCTTGCATTAACCTACTGTAATTGAGTGGGAGTAGTTAAGAAGATCAATTACTTGGGCTCAGTCTTCTTTTCCTCCTGATTTGCATGTTTGGTGGCATTAGGTTCAGCATCACATGCTGTGGGTGCTGGATTTAAAAAAACGGAAACGAGTGCAGCAAAGCCTGCTGACCTGGAAGTGACCCCGGGGGATGAAGACACAGGAACAGAGACGGGAAGGGAAACCAGATATTTTACTGTACTGGACACTTTCTAATCAGTGGAGCTATTTTCCGACCACGAGTTCAAAGAGTAAAACAACTGAGATGAAATGCCACTGGTAGCCAGATCATTTTACTAAACTCATCAATGCTGTTGTGTGTTCCACAATTTGCATAATTTGAAGATAAACTGTAACCTTAAATGGTATAGCAAAAAACTGAATCGCTTAAATCTATTTTTCACTTTACCTCACATAGACTGTGTGTAAGTCCTCTCTTTCCTTCTTCCTGTGAAGATTTCGAACTTGGGATCAGGATGTCATAGTCAGGTCATGGTCAGGCCAGTCATGCCATGAACTGATTGGCTTGAACGTGTGAGCAGCGTCTTCAGATCATTAGGTAATGTGTCACATTCTTTACCGCAAGCTCTGCTGCAGCAGAAAATCCTCAGCATGACTGTGCTGGACAGCTGCTTTGAGACTTTGAGATTTACAATAAAACGAAAGACAAATGGACAAGAAGAAAGAAACTTTGAACGCCGCCTGATGATTTCCTTTAACACTTTGCTCTTTACTCTTGAGTACATTATAAAACGCGTCAGAAAAAGATAAATCATTGATGTATGAGTGGTGGCTCAGTTCCTCAAGGGGCAGCTTTAAAAAATAACAGTTTAGGCAGCACTTTAGGCAAATATGTCCTTTATATGCAGGAAATGAAAGTGCTTTAGACACCAACTCCCATAACCATCCTCACAATTTCACTTTGCAGCTTCTTTAAAGTAGTATCAGATCCTTTGGGTAACACAAGTAGGAAATGTGAAGTTGATCCAGAGGAGAACTCACACAAGAGTCATGGCGTTAAGAGCCCTCTTGAGTCTCTCCTCTGAGCCTCTCCTGATTTCCATCTTCAGCCACCTGTCATCTCAAGCACTACCCTTGAAATTGTGAGAATCACCTTTCCCCATCCTCTTTTAGTTCCCACAAGAAGCAGTCAATAGGGGCACTAACTTCTCTCTAAATGTCCTCTCATCGGTGACAGCACTGTGATCAGCCGGCTGCATCCGACTTTGTGCGTCACCCACTCTGCCTGCGTTCGCATTGTTTCTTACTTTGAGCGAAGAAGGGATGTTCTGAGGAAGAAAAATAACCTGCGCCACGCTAGCGGCCCATCTGCCAGCTTGGGGGGAGGCTATCGATTGTGTACACATCACATTATGGACACCGAGCCAAGCCCAGCAAGCCCCTATTGATATCCCTGCTCAGAGCTCTTATGGGCCGTGATCCACCTCTGAGGTCCCCACTGACACCCTCCTCCACCCCCCGTGTCATCAATTTGCACTGGACAAATTGAGCCATAGCTCAGGTATGATAATTCTTTGCTGCGGAATCAATCCAGGTGATTATGGCTATGGTAATGTGGATTGATTTCAGGACTTGTGTAGTATTTCATCTTCGGGGACCTCTGTATATCTTCTGCTCTGATGACTCCATCAAGGTACGCAGGGGTGTTAGGTTACTCACAGCAACACAGCTTTGTACATATATTAAAATTACATATAATTGTGCATCTGTGCCGGTGAGGCTAGAGGAATTATGTTTTTGAGTGTGTGAATACCTTTCTACAAATGTTCCCGCTGAATCAAGGATGAACCGATTAAATTTTGGTGGGTAAAGGTCAGAGGTCATATTGACCTCATTAAACATGTTTTTGGTCATAATTTAAGAATTCTGCTAATATTTAACACACATATCTAATAGGATGAAACACTTGACAGTGACATGATTGTGTTATGTATAAAGACCTTTTCAGCCATTACTCACTGCCATAATTATGTTACAGAGGAAGAGACTGCTGCTAAAAAATAATTAGACTGGTTAACAGAGGTGGTAAGTACACAACTCTACTTGGTCCACTGCATCTGTACTTTAAAGTCAGTAGAGAAGATGTAGTGACAGTCTTCTCTAGTATCTGATGCATAGCTGATGTGGCCTGAAATGCTTGCTGGAGAGTTGGTAGTCATTTTTGCATCTTCGTGTGTGTGATTTTGCAAAACAACTGTCATGCAGACATAATTTTTATTTATTTACTTATTTTCTAATGGAGTAGGAAGAGTTTTAAATAAAATATGAAAATATGAGTGTGTACAAGGCCTAGGTTTGCATGTACCACTGCTTCATTATTCAGATCATTGGCTCCATATGCTGAAAATAATGTTAGAGTGATGCAAATGGAAAGGTACGACTCCTAAATGTGCATAAATTTTACTTAAGTGAGCCATTACTAACAATTAATGATAGCACTGAGCAAATATGGCATTAAGAAACTTGGCTCAGATTCTTTAAGCAAGATTTATAGGGCATAGATAGTTAGACTATGACTTCAATACGCACCCCTCAGAGAGACCCAACATTAATCAACAATAAGGCAGGGGAGATCCCCTACACCCACTTCCTGCACCACTCTGTCAAGATTCTGCTGGTTGAGTGCCTTTGCTATGGCCAGTTTCCAAAAGACTTTACAAGATAGAGAGAGAGAGAGAGTGAGGGAGGGAGGGAGGGAGGGAGGAGAAGAGCAAAAGGATTGTGATATTTTGGTGGCAATCAACTGTTTGGTCCCGCAGATCCTCCAAGGTTCATAGAGGTTTGGAGGAATGCCACAGTCATTACGATTTGTGCATCAATTCGAAAGCCATTAGTCTGCAGACGAGATAATTGAGTTCATCAAGCACTGGAGAAAAAAAATGACAAACCTCATCCAAATGGTTTTCCTTGAAACCAGTACAATATGTGCGCTGCGGAAAATATGTCTCAAACCCTTTGTTATAACTTTGCAACTAATTCATATAAAAAAAGAAACCACTCCAGCATCCATCTGTCGAACTATCTCTGGAGACTCCAGAGGGACTCGGGTGCATAATAATGCATACTTATAATTTCAAGAAAAAACTATTGAGCTATTCATGTACCCGTGCCGGCTCTCAGTGCAGTCAATAATTGCAGTGGATATAACCCATCTGTCTTGGCATAATGCAGCATTGCCATACTGTGTCACTTACAATCTAATTTGTCATCAGTCAGCTAGACAATATTGCGTGTCCCCTCCTGTGCTTGGCAACCTTTGTCAGGAGTATCGTCATGAAGTGATTAAATCCCCAATTTCAGGGTCAGCGTCAGTCAGGTACCTCGGCATCAGTGTGGGAGACAAGCTCAGCGTGTGCATAATTTTCTTGTTGATTGTTTTGTAAAGCACCAACCCTGAGGTAACATCAATAAGTGATGCAGGACTCTCTGTCACTTTCATGTAACCCTCACTGGAGGCCACTATCAGCAGAAACGGGGGGGGGGGTCAAGACAGCGTTATATGCTGAGCGTGTCATGTTCACTCAGCAGCACAAAAAAGTGGTTGAGTGGACTGACAGTGTACGAGAGGAACCCTAATCAATAACAAATTCCAATCTGCTTGCAGGCCACACGCACCTTTTGTTACCAAAGTTCATTTTAAGCCCCAACATGACAGACCTATAAATAAGTAATAAAACCCAAATTTTAATGAACCAGCTACATTATTGAGGACAATCCCTCCACCACCCTCTCTTTTTTCCACTGGTGGAGTCTACTCCCTGTGCGGCGTTCTTTGATCTCGTCACTAAACTTCACTGTGTCCCCTTTTCTTCTCATTCTTGTAAAACACATTGTTTCTGCGCTGTTCACGCTCCTCCTCCTCAAAGCCCTTTCACTTCTTTCCAGGCTGTATTTATACTCCAGTGATATTTGTTTGTGTGTTACTTTTTTTTTTTTTTTTGTAGAGCCAAGGAGGAAAGTGGGCTAGTGTGAAATATTTATAGAGTGCGTTCATCCGTCGGGCCAGTAGTCGCACAAACACGCCTGCACAGAACAGGCAACACAGTTACAGTGTGTCAGCATGCGGTGCTCCATTACAGCTCAGGGCAGTCTGGCTTGAGTGACATGCCCACCATTAGCAGATTGACATATCGTACATAGAAAATCACGCATTAGCTGACACAGTGCGCTCACGATTCCTCCTTTTGTGTTTTGCTCAAATGACACATTACCCAAATCCCACTGCGACTGTTTCTAATTCGCTGTAACAGTAACACTACGCGGGCAGCGTGCCAGCATATGAATCCCTGTGAGTCCTGAGAGCTGGCAAACAGAATAGAGGAGTCGGTCTGTGATGCTCCAGTCTGGCGGTATGAGACAGTCAACCTCTGATTTACGGCGAATGCAGCCCACCTGCAACTTTAGGACTAAAAAAAAGAGACTTTTCCACACTGTGGACACATGGGACCTAATTAGAGAATAAAGACTAAACATTTAAATATAATGCTCCATGGGAACAAGCTTGGCTGTAGCTGCAAACAAAATACAAAGCGCTCTGATGTTAAACTCTGCTTTAGTAGCATTTTGCTTCACACAGTGGATGTCTGTAAAATGAATATTTTTTAATGTAACCTTTAATACAGTCTACTAATGATACACTATAAGTGTAAAATATTGCTTGATCACCATTGTAGGCAATAAATTAATTAGCTGGGCATGCCAACACTGGGCCTATACTATAAATTATTGTAGTAAGCCTAAAACGATTATGGCATGGGGAAAAATTCCAGTTGAATAATAGTGATATTAGGATTTATTAAGCGCAATAGGAGCTGTAATTTTTTGATAAAGGCAAAATATGTCACAACAAACCATTATAGATGAAGTATTGTGTTGCTACAGAGAGACCACTGCCTTTAAATGATATTCTCCAGACATAAGAGAATGTGCTTGTCTGTTAAAGACGGCAGCAGAATGCAAACATTTCCACTATCTATCAAGATAATCGCAATAATATGTTTTTTTTTTTTACATACCCTCACATAATATGATGAGTTCTTTCAGTGGCAATTACAGGTGAGTGCCGTCTAGTGATGCTGACCAGTGGAGCTTTTATAGGTCACAATGCAGCCCAGCACAACAGCACTCAGCTAAACTTAAACATTCATGAGCGAGCTGCCGCTAAATAAATTTGCAAAAGCGGCGCTTCAAATGCCAAGCGTCACATCACGAGATAGCCGGTCCGTTTCTGGACTCAACCTTGAGCGAAACTCGGCAGCTCTCCTTTTCAATCAAGTGTATTGATGAATTTATTTAAAGCTCTGATAGGATCCTTGAGCCATCCGCTAGCTGAAATAGATACCTAATGCTTGGTCCATCCTACTGTGCATCCTGTAACATAGCCCTCTGCCCCTGTTATCAGATTTCTACACTCAGTATGTCTTCAGGACAGATATGATTGCAGTTGAACAATACTTCATGAGTCTATTAAAAAAAAAGAAGATATCCAACAGTGTGGCGATGCTATTTCCGTCGGCGACTCAGCAGTTTTGTGAATTAATCGTTGGCTGTAAAAGCAGTTCCCGCTGAGACCAGGCCTCCCAGGAAGGGCACAGAGGAAAGTCATGCGCTGTTAAGAATTTAATGCAAAGAACAAACCCAAATTTTAGGTCATTGTCTTGATTAGTCTCAGTGAGATCAACACTTTAAGCTCTTTCACTCCTGGCAAAACTTTAAATCGCACCAATCTTCGCTGCACTTTTCGTCTTTCCTCCGTCCTTCCGCTGTAATCTGTCCAACACTATTGCCATCTTAGCCACTTTGCAGCCAATCATGGCCCACGACTTTCACAACACAAATGTCAGGAAAAGAAAGGGAAAAAAAACAGACGGAGAGAGAATAGGCAGTCACAGGCAAACGTGGCAATGCAAGAGCAGGCTGTGCTCACTGGGAGACACACACAAAGCTGCATTTCCTTTTGCAAAAAAAAAAAAAAAAGATATAGGAGCAGAATTCATTTATGAAATAATACCAATTCATAACAAGTTTAAAACCTCCAGTAATAAACAACAGATACTACTTCTAGTGGAGGAAAATTCATTACCTTGACTCCATTACTGGTAACATATGTAAGACTTTGCCATCAGCTATGAGAGAGTCTGCTTCTTTCCGAGTCTTTGTCTTCTGTTATCATTACTTTGTTGCTGCGTAACTGCTTTAGCAAAGTCCTGCTGTGGCAATAAATCTCTCTGATGATGATCTAGAAACATATATATTTACATTAGGAACCAATTTAAGCAATGTCCTTTCGCTGCTGGACGGAGATGGAAAAAGCCCGTGTTCATGTGCATGTGTTCGTGTGTGCACGTTACTGCAGTGGTGTGTGCATTTGTGAGCAGAACATGCCTTTGGCCCTTGTGACGTGACAACATTATTAACCTCTGTGGCTCTGACATCCTCCCCTCAGGAGGAGAGAGCAGAAGGCAGAGATACAGCAAGTACCCTCCATAGCGTTCACACACAATGACGCACATGTACATGCACATGAGAGCTTTTCCAGTACACACACACACATATATATACTAGTATACATATATATGCATATGTAAATTCTGCATCTACATATGCTCCTTTTTCTGTGTCTCCATGCACAACAGATTCTTTTTTAAAAGAACCAAACGCAGCATTACCAGAGGAAAACACAATAACTACAATAGATAACTTTCTTAGGTTTTAAGTAATTTTCAGCTGGGTAATTCTGTTCTCCCGCAGGAGTGAGTGTGTCTTCATGTGTGACAGAGAAAGTGCCGGGGAGAGCAGTCAGAAAGGCTAAGTATAATTACCACTAAGTGTGCAAGCCCCTGAGCCTGACTAGTGATCACTGCGTTAATCACACCGGCCAAGGCACCATAATCAACACTTCCTCGAGCCAAAGACCGGAGGAATGAGGGAGAAACAAACACGCAGCGTGGCCCATGTAACAGTTAATATTCATGATGCGCCGAGTGCTGCAAATACCTCGCAGGAAGCTTGGCTGTTCCAGAGCTTTGCCTGCATGTATGCAGATAAACAGCACAGGAAGGATCTTTTACAAGCTCCCTGCTCCCCTCTACCCCTGAGTCTCCCGATAACATCATCCATCTGAGCTCGGGGGGCTGAGGGAGGATGGGAAGGTGGGGTAGTAGTGGTGAAGTGTGTGCATGTGCGCGTGTGTGTGTGTGGTGCTTTCCAGAAATTTACTCAGAATACGAATTCTCTCCTGTCACCTCTTCTGTGCACTTTTTCCTTCTTCCCCCCCCCTTCACAGATAAGACTGGGAAAACCTCACAGGAAAAGCTCACTCTTCTCCACACCTCCCACACACATATGCACCCAGGCAAATGCACACAGAGAAACACACTAATTCATACAGCGCGAATGCTTCGAAAAATGCCCTCCCTACCTCATGCTCTCTAACAATCCGCTTTCTCCCTTTCCAAAACACACACTGCCACATTCAGCTGCACTCAGCGGGCTCCTATTGCTCCCAGCACTACACCCTCACATGAAAAAAAGGAGAATTCCCCCCTTTCTCTCTCCCTCTCTTCCTCTCTCCCCTCTCTGTTATCCTCAATGACTACGCGTCACCTTGCCGTCTGAGTCAAACTGCGTAACCATGGAGATGTCTCCCAGCACTACTAACGCAAATCGAGTAGAAAGCAGCTTTGTGACTTAAACATTGTTTTTTTTCTGTGATGCCGAGCCTTTTTACTATTCTGAGCGATCCACTGAAGCCCTCAGAGCAGCAGCATGACGGAGACAGATTTTAGGTAAAGAGAAGTAACTTGGGCGCACCGGAATTCAAAGCAGAAACTGTCAGCTTCGATGAACACTACCATGAATGCCAACAATATGTGAAGACATCCTGCGCTTTGGGGGGAGCTTTAGTTAAGAGCGGTGGTTAAGGATGTTGCGAGCTGAGGAGACTATTACTCAGGGGTCACTCACTGATCTGTAAATGACCTCAAGTATATGAGTTTAGCCAACTCAAAAGTACCTCTGAACACAAGAGGGAGCTCCTCGTCCCTGTGGAGCTCGTGATTTTTGTGATTTCTTTTTCCCTTTTTGTTGCAAAGGAGGTTGACTGGAGGTGGGTAGAAAGTTTCAAGTTAAGTTTTAATACTCCGAGGAGGAGTTGCGAAGATCCCCTGGATATTTCTTCTCCTTCACACCAAACACTTGCTATGCCTCCTCCTCCTCCTCCTCTTCCTCTCAGCTGGGACTGCGGATAGACTAGTGGTCACCGAGGAGTCAACTAATCCTAATCAAGTATAAAGAAGAAAGCACAACCCTGAGCCCTCCCCTTCATTTATATTCCACAACAACATCCAGCATCCACCTCGACACCATCATTCCGAGATGTGCGCTGTTTGACTATTGGCTTCAGATATGCACATTGTGTCAGTCTCAATTGCACCTCTCACACAGTCTCTTTCAAGTTGTTTGCTGGTGGTGCAGCACTCACTACATTGTTCCTTAGCTGGTTTATTGTTATTCAGCTTCACTTCCAAGGACACACTTGTGCCTCTATACTAATATTCCATACAGACACAAAATCACGGACTCTTTTTTTTCTTTGCATTGCCTCATTTTTTTTTTTTTGAGCATCTTTTTCTGTCCATCCTCCGGGAAAGTGGGGTAAATATGAACCGAGCTCTGTTTACCACGAGCCAACCGACAACACGGTTTCGTTTCTAATGAGATTCACCCTGATGATGTTTGCATGAATATATGCATGAGTGAGACTGACACGGGCGGAGAAACAAGACAGCCACAAGAGCAGCCAAGTAAGTGAATGAGTAAATAAACCCTCAAAACAACAGGCAGCAAGGCCGGCGAACAAAAAGCAAAGTGAAAAAAAACCAATGAAGAAACACATAAAGACTTCTTTTTAATTGTAGATGCTTCTCCGATCCCTGCATCAATTCACAAATACTGTTCTCCACAGCTGTAATTTAGACTATAATTATTTCAGCCCAATTACTGTACAACACCTTGACATTGCTGTCTGCTCTTGGGAAAAAAGAGAAGCTCAGAAAACCACGGTGTCAATAACGTATTGACGCTTGCCTCCGTAACCATAGAAACTTGTGAATGGAATCCCCAGTTCTCATGTCTGAGAGACAGCCGCCATCGCAGGAAAAAATATGAAACATTAGAGGAGATTTTTTTTTGCGATTGATATCTGGCCTCAGCTGCTGAACTTTCGCAACACACACCTGCGTCTGCACTTATACATCCACTAATACACACCTTGGAGTGATTTCAGTAATTATCTTAGCCGGGGCAACCCCCTTTACGCAGAGCAACACATGCTGCTCTCTCCCTCGCAATGTGCCATGATGTTTACTTTAGTAATGACTCATGCTGGATCATACTCAGCGGTTGTCAGCAACAAAGGAACAGCCAACGGACCACAATAGAAATGTGACATTGAAAAAAAGTGGTATGAATGACTGAGCAATTGAGCTCAGTGCTGCTTCACGGCAGAGGCAAGCAGGGAGCGCTGATAAGGGAGCCGCAATAAGAGACAGAGTTTCGCAGCCTTTTGTTCCGCTGCAAATGAGAGTGATGATGACCAGGCTTGGGAGCGGCACTGGGTGACTGTTTCCATGGAGTTGGAATGAGGTATGCCTGTGTGTGCACATCTGAGTGGGTGGCAGTGTGGGCCGGGGTGGAGGCTGGGGCATTATTGATAGGTTGCCTGTCCTTGAGAAGGCCAGATTGGGACGCCCCCACTCTTCACGGGAGATTTCCTTTAATTAATCCAAATGAGGACACACTTGCAGTTCACACAAACACACACATAAACACACACACACACAGATGACTGCGAGCCATCAGCACCACAGCAGTGAGGGTGACAATGAAAGTGTAGGACAGTAAGTGCAAATTTTAAACAGATGTTAGTCTAAAAGTCTCCTGATAAACATAAATTAGCAAATATGGTGAGGATGTAGTTAGGCACAGCGACGCTTTAAGCTAATGTCAGCATGCTAATATGGTCACAGTGACACTGCCAAAATGTTGGTGATTTGCATGTTAATGTCTGCCTGCTCCACCGTCTTAGTTTAATATTTTAGTGCGCTAATAAGCACTCAACACAGAGTACAGCTGGAGCTGAGGAGTTTTGCAGGTTCATCACAAACAGAAGAACTAGACTAACAGATTTTGACCTGATGGCGCCAAAAGAAAAAAATCCAGGGATCACCAGAGATATTAGGACTCAGTAGGACTTTCATGTTTCATTGCTGATAGTAAACACGACATCCATCAAAACAGGTGTTGCAAGAAATGAATATCTTTCACGTTGCGATTCGTCTGCTCTCATTTTGCAATGCCTTTTTACGTTTGCAGATCTGCCTCTGTCACTTGTGCTGGCACACGTTTCAGAGCGATGTGAGTCAGTGTGACCATCCGGCTTACGGTCAAGTCAATCCAGGTAATCGGCACAGCTGTGTTGGAGCAGGTATAGGATTATCAAATCTGTGTGTACAAGACGATAAGCCCCTGCAACATTTCCGCAAACACCAAGAGCGTTTCCATGCAGGTGAAAGCAAGCAGGTGAAGAAAAATCCCGGTGTGTATCAGATTATTTCTCTATTAACCTTCATGTGAGGGAAAGAGTGACTAACTGCTTACAACCTCTTTATATCCTCCTTACTAAAGATAGACTTCAAATCCTATTACAATTACCCTGAATCATCTTCAGATTGAATGTTATGAAAGCCGCAACAACCAAAACTGCAGGCCCCCACAGGAGGGCTGGAAGTGGAAGCTCTGGGGCTGCACCAACACATGCACGGTGCATTCCCAGCACTCGAGATGATTCCTTTGCACTACATGGGTTAAGTATACTGCTGCACAGTTATTACAAGCTCAGTGTGTGGGACGATGGTGGGAGGAGAGAGAATTAGAGGGCTGAAGATATGTGAGCAGACACAGTCAGAGACAAAAATTACAGCCAAACATTTGATGATAATATTATTGCTAACAGCCACGGGGCTGATTTGCTTGCAGATGCACAAATCTGAACACATGAAAAATTCACATGTGGGGATATGAAGCGGTTTAGTCAGTAGAGACGCTGCCTTTCAAGCAGAAGACCCATTTTAAGCTTACATGCAAACATTTGCCCTGCTGAATATGCAAGACATCGACTCTCAACCATCTCTGTGGCTGATGGGGACCTTTGAACTCTCTGTGCAGCCTACTGGCAGCATTAAAACTAATATTATTTCTCATGCAAGTCTCATTAATAATAGCCAATCAGCCATATTGGCTCAACAGTGTAAAATCCTATTAACTGAGCAGATTAGAGCAGCAATGTGTACAAGCCTGCTACCATTATGAAATGGCTGAACTAATAGCGCAGTGAGAAACATGAACTAGAATAGTATTTGTACCAGTGTGACATATTGTTTTTGAAATTTGCTACTTTTCAGAGCTTTTCAATTGTAAAGATATGCTATTTTATACCATTATAAATATATAAGTGGGATTCAGACAATTTATGCAGTCCAATTTCTTAACTTCCTTAAAAATACGTTTGAGATAAATCAGCAATTGACATTCATTAGTTAAAAAACCACTCTGTAACTTTGAGACACTGCACACAGGTCTTATCTGGGTTGAGCGGTATACAGGATAAGAATTTGTGCAAGAAACAGAGTAAATAATGATTAGTGTTCATGATGTTGGGATGACACAGTGGGGAGATAAGTGGCATATTGTGCTCACACCAAAATCCAATGAGGAGCGAACAAGCAATTAAACCTTGACACAGTGACATTCTTGGATACAATCCTATTACTGTGAGAACTACTGCCCTGCATTAGTGTACTGCTAAGTGGATGCACAAGCTGTAAAACCAAGAATATATTAACTTAGGAAACAAACATTTGTTGCGCAGCTCTGTTGGACTCAAAATCACACCCCATAGAAAGGACCGAATTAGACAAAAAGAGAAACAGTAATGCCTGTGGAATGTGCTGAGAAAATAAGAACAGCAAATAAGCTCTGCTCAGGCTACTTTCTAATGCTGCCAGCTTGAGAGCCTAATGCAATCAGGAGTCAGTGTGACCCTGTACTAACCCAACATGGCCTTGAAACATGTCAAGCCAGGGAGTTTGCTACTTTTAAATCCTCAGGGTGACACAGTGCATCTTCTCTGTTGCTGCAAAGACTTCATTTTGCAGTTAACTGAAGTCTGTTTCACTGCAGCCACCAAACAGTTCTGCATAAAGAAATCTGCTCACATTCTTCTAACCATTTTGAAGTAGCCTATGCGATATCATAAAGCAAAAATGTATCAGATTAACAAATTTTGTCGATGCAACAATGTGCTGCCAGGATTTAAGAGTTTATTAATCACTGTTGCTATAAAACGTAATAAAAACCAAACACTGTCACCTTGTAGGGACCTGTTACATTTATAAAAGCCTGCATAGCACAAGGAAAAAACGCAATAAAACCAGCTAATGTGGGCTCAAGCATAAATTATACGTTGATTAAGAAGCAACCAGAGCATCCCTTTGGATGCACAAAGGTTGTAAAAACATGGAGCATCTCTGGTGGCTCAATGTTCCATTTTAATTTGAGAGGCCTTTTTAAAAGTTCATTTTAAACACCCATATTAAGTTACTACCATTAATGAAAAATCCATTCAAAATGAGCTTGATAGGTGAACAAGTGCACATAAGCATCTTGCTTTTACAGATGTTGCTTCTAATGCATGTCATAAACCAACCGCAACGTTTTATGGCTTCCTTGTGTAACTTGGATGAGATGTACTTTCACAAGATAAATAACAACATTGCTGTGAGAGGTGCCAGAGTGCCGTGAAATCAGAGTTAGCCATTCCTTTAAAGACATAAGTCTTTGTGCTCTCATTTAAGTTTAATGGTCAAGTTTAGTGAACTGGTATGTATAATTTATAACTGCGGTTTTAGTTCTTACTGAGCATGTGGAAAAGTTACAGAATTATTAGTAAGAGTTTTCCGACTTTCCGGCTTTCAGTAATTGGCCTGCTTTTTGAACTTTTATTTCTCTCTTATTTACCCCAGCTCTGCAAATCTGAGTAAGGAAACAGCCGAACAACATTTCACACTGTGATGCTGCTTTAGCTGCCTTGGCTGGAAGAACTCAAGGTCAAAATAATTGGCTGTGTCTCTTATGGTGTCACTGATCCTTTTCTTTTTTCCGCTATGTTGCTTCAGCGGCGTAGCAGCAGGTAAACAATTTATTACAGTTATCCCCCTAACAGCATGGGAGCTCTTCCTCTTCATAATTTAAGCCAGGATACAAGAACATGAGTCCCCTCTGTCTCGCCCTGCTAGTGATGCACATCGAGCTAACACCTCACAAAGTGATTCTTCGCTGAGCAAACAAACATAACCGCTCTCCACAACACAGCTTAACACAATTGATATGCTTGGGGCAAGACTAAGGAAACACCAGGCTCTCTCGCTACAAGACGCACACAAAAAAGATGGAATTCGGTGCAGTATAATGAGTGTAAACCTCTGCCCCTGGCTTATAAGGTTGAATAATTTCACATACTATCATGTGAAATAGAATAGCAAGAGAATGCTTATTATGGTAGTCATCAAAATGGAACATATACTGTCACAGGATGTTTGTTGCAGAATCTGATCTGACATTATTGGACAATGTTTACAGGATGTCACATGTATAAACAATCACTGAGAAAAGAAAGGTTTCTATATTGTGTTAGGGTATGCATGTGAATGACAGTGAGAAACGTGCAGTAAATCATGCAGCTCTTAGTCCCGGCCCATTAGCAACCACTACTAATGAAGAGCATTAGAAGCCTCTTGCTTCCTGTGTTGACCTCTCCTCACTGTTCGGGCTCATGCTGCAGAATTTATGGTAGTGAAACGGACCACTGAGGCACACCATACTCTCAGAAAAATCCCACAATCAATGCCAAATATTGATTCTTTTTCATTAAGTCCAGTCACAAAGCTTCTGGCTTCCACTCTGAAAATCCCGTTTGAAATTTTCATCGGAATTAATGGGGATTCGTTTGTAAGGAAATGTGGTCACATAAACTGGGAGATGTGTTTCTAGTAATGGATTTAGCACAGAGGCATGAAAGCTCGGGTGGACCACAGGGGTTACTGGAACAGGGAGTCTTATGTTTTTTCAACAAATCAAGTTTAATCCCGCTTTACAATGAGTTTCTTATGTTCCTCGGTTTCCAGTTCCTGTTATCTACGACGTCTTTCGCTCCAGTGATGAAGAAACATTGGCAGGACAGTGACATGACACCAGTGTAACACAAATAACATCGACTGCACTTGTAGCGTGTAAAGATGATATTCCTGTAGGGATCCTGAGCCCGTGTGCTGGTGTTTAGTGTGTGTGTGTGAATGTCTTTGGTTTAAAAGCTTTCCTGTGCATCTGAATGATGATGTCATTGCTGGCATCAGTGGTTCCTGCTTGACAAACAGGAACAGTGGATCCTGTGGCTGCCAGCATTTGTGGCTAAATTAGGCCCGGGGACAGCAGACCACACTCTGATGTCAAGAACAGTTGCCACATGAACAACAGTGGCTTTAACCTTGGCACACAGATTACATTGCATTCCATCACTTCATTCCCCTCCAACTATCCACTTGCTTTCTCGATCTCATTGAATATTATGAGAAACCTCACTTGCACTTGTGTTTTTTTCTCCCTGATTCACCCACTGTAAGTCTTCTCTTCTTCTTTCCTTTCATACTACAGTGGTGGAAACATAGAACTAAAACCCACAGAAATACATAACATAAACATATTTTTCAGTCAGTCAGACATGAATAAATATCAGGTGGCTATGTAAATACATGATAACATAAAAATGTTTTCCACGGCAGGAAGCCCTTTTAAGGCAATTTGAACGTTTGTGCATACTTCAGACCAAAAGAACTGCCCTTTTAGAACTGCTTTCAGGAATGATACCTCTGAGGCATTTTTCTGTCCTCTCAATGTCCTGATCAAATATCAGTTTTCTTCTTTCTAACATTGCCAGCAACCATGTAAAGTTCACCACACTGACCAACATAACAAACCCCTTATTGTTCTATTTCTACATAGAACTCAGAACTTGCTCATCAAGCTGAAGCAGAATCTAGCAGCTACTGTTTATCATGGATTTGGCACACTCAGAGTTGATGTCATGGTCATAGCTGTCAGATCCTGCACTACAGTGGCTGAAAGCGGGGAAAAAAGGAACTGTAACAACAAAAATGACACTAAATTTGGATAACATGGTGGACAGAATGAATCACTGAACCATGACAACTAACAGTGACATTTAAAACTAAAGTTTTTTTATGCCCAAAGCCAATGTTTCTTTCTAATTCTTGCTTTCTACAGTATGGGTGCATGGCAACTACAAGGTCATGCTTTTAGCTAATTAACTACAGTTATGGTAAAGTTAGGGTGAGGCAGCTAAAACATGTAGTTAAGATTGGGGAAATATTGTGGTTACTGTTAACAAAAAGCTGAACATTAATTGTACTTCTGTGACACAACTTTCACATACAGCTCTTTCACAATACATCGCCATCCCTGACTTCCACACAGTCACTTTCACCTTGCAACAAAAGGAGCAAACTTCAATACTGGCACCGAATGTGGGCATTTAAATTCTGAATTTCACATAGATAGATGGAAATGTTGCACATTGCCTCAGTAATAAGGTGAACTTAGGTTAGCTGTAGCTGTGCAGTAAAGCCTGGATAAACTGTACCAAACAGTGAGGTAATTGAAACTCATGGCACAGCATATCATCTTACTTCTGCTCTCTTTTTTTGGAAATGCTTATATACTTATATGCTTCTCCTGCTTTTGAGATGCTTACAGGCCTCGTTACGGCTGATAAATGATCTTAAATCATCCTCAGGAAAGCGTACGGCATCAGAAAGCAAACAATGCAAGTCATTTAATGCCACACACTGTGATTTACTGCCCTGACTGTCAACACCAACTGGCGTCGTCTGGGACAGACTTGATCCAACTTGGTCGGATCATTTGTAATGCCCAAAGCATAACTATAATAAGCTTATTACGGTTACGCTCTGGGTGTCACGTAATGTGTGACCCCCGCCTTTTGATCCTGATTGTTCGCCTTCTTCTCCTCTGGCTGTTCTCCACTCGTTTTGCCTCCCAATTCATCTCCTCGTTTCGCCCTAAATCCTCAGAGCGGTGTCTTGCATGCAGCCAACACATCATCACTTGTGACTGACTGACTGGATGAGGAATCAACACAGCGAGACACAGGCTTTGTTTTCTCTGACGTCTGTTCGGGGAGAGAAAAGAGACAAGTTGCTGAAGCCGTCTGTAGGAGGATTAAGAGTAATCATGTCCGACAAGCAAATTCCCTAATGATTCTGTTGCGCCACAGACAAGTTTAGAACCGCGAACGAGGCAGATATTGATGATAGTAACCGGCACCACTCTTATGCTGCATTGTGCTGGAGCATGTGGACTTACTGTGGGCTGCTGGGTGAACAAGCAACATTTTTTTTCTCTTCTGTCTGAGTGATGATGTGTGAGGCTGTGCTGGGAAATGAGGCAGGCCAGAGAACATAGAACATGTGGATGCCTCTGGGGCCGAAGGGGGTCGTAGCATCTTAGGCACTCAAATGCAAACACACAAATATGCACACTAACATGTGCACAACGCTGTAAACATGCTGAAACATACAATTTCTCCCTGCTCTGTTATTTCTAATTAGGCAAACTGTTCATTTCCCTCTTTCATATAATGATCCTTGAGTTAACCCCTGTGGACCTGCAGAGGACCAGACTATTGGAGACAAATGACCAATTAAAATAGAATAGATGACACAGATTGGCACAGCGTTCCTTACTCAATAATCAATCTCTCTCAATAATTAATTTAAAAAGAAACAGACGCAACTCTCTCCCTTTGTTTCCCAAGTGTACCATTACTTTGATCTTAATGGCCACGCGGACATATAATGCTGATCCCTCTGTAAAGAAACGCTACAAATGCCCTCCACTTACTTTATCTTTATTTGGAGCTGCCTGTTCTGGGTCAGCACTTTTGGCAGGTGGGCTATTTACAGGAGTGTAAATGTTCAAAGACTCTTCGTGTGTCCCAAAGGGAGGCTGTGGAGGGCGGATGGTGTATCAAGTGTGTGTCTGAGAAAAGACCCACCATTGGTCGCTCACTGAAAAATCGCCAAAAAAAAGGAAAACGCGAAGGTCTGCATTTCATTTATGAATTCGAGTGTCAATGCACCGATTTATGAATGAAGTATGTAAATAATCCGCAGAGAGAGAGAGAGAGGGAGAGAGAGAGAGAGAGAGTGTGTGTGAGAGAGTAAACAATTTGTGATCTCTGAATGCTTCTGTGAACTGCATAAAAAGACGGATTAAAAGAGTGGAATTTCAAAAAGTAGAGTATCAAAAGAGCGAATCAGAGAATCGTGTGAGGAAAGAGAAGGGGAGAACAGAGGAGGAGAGGTCACGTGCAGACTTTCTGAGGAAATGAGTAAAAATATCCTTCACCACTCCCTCTTTCATGACTAATGAGCGTCACACACACACACACACAGACACACACACTGTCAACGCCAGGCGCTACTTTACACATTTTATTCTCTCATTTTAGATTAATTTCTTTTGCAAATTCCAGGGAAGCCAGCTACATGACCAAATGTCTGATAATAAGAGATCTGTAGCAGGCGCGAAAGATTGTACACTCACTTTCACAAGCATGTGTGTGTGTTGGTTGGGAGGAGTGGGGAGCCACACATTGCCGCAAAATACTGCAGATGGAAGTACATGTGGGAGGACCACGGAATCTCCCCAAGAGACTGTGCCGCATCCACGCCATATTTGGTGCTTCTGAGTCCCGCTGTCACTCAAGCCAAGTTCAAGTACAGTGTGTACATCCAGTGGACCTTGGATAAAAAGTCTTTCCAAATAATTTCTACTGTTTGTTTTACCCTGCTTGGACTAGCCAGAAGTTGGCATTTACAGTATCAGCACTATTCGCCAGCTGTGCCAGATGTTGTTGTTCACAAAATTGAGTCACAGGATACTTTCCGGGGAGTGCCTGAAGTTTGTGCAACTCAGGTTTGTGCCTTAGTGAGAACTCCAGCCTATTTGGCACCTAAAATATAACAAAGTCAGCTCAAACACGCCATAACAACCCTTGTGTGACACGTAGCCACCCTCTGCTGTAAATAAGAGGCCAATCCAAGCATGAAAACCCTCCTGAAAGAGCCACTGTCCTCCCAGCTACTCAAATGCTCCAGGCATCCTATAGTCTAACTTATGATCCCTGACCATAAACACAGACAATCCTCAGTATCTTCTTTATAATATACACTCCCCAAGACACACACACACACACATCCACATGCACTCATTTCTCTGTCCCTCACTGCTTTTTCTCTTCAGAGCAATAGCTGAGTGTAGGAGCACAAGTTAGTATCTGTATTTGTGCCAGTGTGTGTGTATATACTGCAGCTCCTCCTGCCTGCTGCTCTCTCCACTGATCTGCAGCAGCGTTGGTGGGGCCGCCTACACACCTTCCTCATCATCAGTTGCATCCTGACTCCTCTAAAGTAGTAAGTCCTGTGAGTGAGTCCATTACCGATGCCAACATTTTGCCACCGTAAGCCTTCACAGTGGATGTTTGGAGGGTTGAGAGTAACTTGACATCAGGGGAACTGTTCCATATTTAGATACTTGCATAGTCACAGGCCACTGCTGCCTCTCCGGATGTATCATTTCACATGGGGATACACCTATACTGGCTGGAACTGAAGCCTATAACAGGAAATGCAGACTGCTCTCATACGACAGCAATGAAAAACATCCAGAGATGGCGGAGCTGCTGTTGCTGTGGCTTATAACAGTCTGTTGGATGGAAAACACAAAATGAAAGGGGAACCAGCGGCACGGGAGGACAGATCCCGACATAGACATATCGCCTCTCCAGTGATGCATGGACCATTGAGGCCCCGGGAACCTCCTCTTGACTTCCCTCAGCCTTCAATGAAGACAAAAAGAAATCCCCTGTGGATAATATTGCCTCTGTTCCCTCTCATCCTCCATAATCCTTCTCCTTTTTGTTTTCGATGAAGCCACCTTTAACCCAACTGCAAAAAGAGGATCCATCATTTCCCTCCCTCTTCCGCCACACCTGTCACTGTTCGTGCGTACAAAAGGGCCTCGGTGATGGGGAGATTGCTGCCTTTCATTTGTCTAGCCCACTGCACTGCTTACTGTGAAGCTGTAATTAGTGTCAAGAACAAATTTGTTGGTGCTAATAAGGCTGCAAGCTGTGGTGCTAGCAAGTACAACATGGCAACACACAGAGCAGAGGGACCAGATGTAGCTACTGCTGGCTGATAAATAGGTAGGCTGCAGAGCTAGAATTTCGGAGAAGTACTCTGCAGTTCCTATTTTACCAGTGTGTCTATAAGGATGGAAGTTTTGTTCAGCTGCACCACTGCACAAAATATCTCAACAAGTATAGGATGGACAGCCATGTCACTTTGTGGTCCCCAGAGGTTCACTGATGGTGTTCCTGAGTTTTCCTCTAGCACCACCAGCAGATCTAAGTTTTCACTTATCTAATGAAACATCTCGATATCTACAGGATGGACTGGACTGACATTTGCTCTGGTATTAACTGAATTCAGAAGATACACCGATCAGGCACTACATTATGATCACCTGCCTAATATTGTGTTGGTCCCCCTTGTGTGGTCAAAAATGCTCTGAACCATTGGGCATGGACAAGAGGACCTCTCAGGGTGTCCTATGGGGTCTGGAACCAGGACGTTGGCACTGGATTCTTTGGGTACTCTGGCTTGTGCAGTGGAGCTTCTGTCCATCAAACTTGTTCCACTGCATCCTGTTGATGCTTGATTGCAATGGGGTGTAGGAAGTTGGGAGGTCAAATCCACATGTTGGGCCATCGTCATGTTCCTCAATATGTTCCTGATTGTTTGATGATTTTCCCATGTGGTGGGGTGCATTTTCCTGCAGGGGTAGGCCAGTGACATTTGGGATTTCCATTTGCATGAGGGAGTGTGTTTGTTCTGGGACAATGTTTATTTGGGTGTCTAAGTCTCATCAACATGGATGTCAAAATCCAAGGTTTTCCATCAGAACAGCACATAGTACCAATATGATCCATGTTATTTACTTCACCTGTCAGTGGTCATAATGTTGTGGCTGATTGGTGTAAATCTTTAGTATTTTGGAAATCAGCTGATTTTCCCCTGTTCCCATGATCATTCCCAAAAAACTAGGTTTGTATTACATTTTGGGGAAACATATTTTCTCTCTTGCTTTTTTGTGACACAAATATGTTTCTAATTAAAATATCTGCCATTTATTTTATTGCTTTTTAGCTGTTTCCAATCATTTCTAAACTCCACAACTCTGTTCTACTATGATCAGGCTATCGACCAATACTTTAGTTTTTGTGGTGCAAATTGTCACACCTACTCAGTCGGTTATGAATATTTGTTCAAGGACAATACCTCCCTTTATTGGTTTGACCAAATATTTTGTATTAATATTATACGACACGATACAACACAATATAATAAGCTTTTATTAATCCCAGAGTGGGCAAATGTGCATTGTTACAGCAGCAAAGGGGAAAGTGCAAACATTTAATGAATCAGTAGAAAAATACAATTGATTGTTTTGTGGTATTGTGGCATCAACAACTACAGAGTTTGAAAAATGTTATTAGTTGACTTCTACATTATTGATTTTTTATTAATGTGTGCTCTAAGATTAGAATTTTTATGACAGTTAAATTTATTTTCATCATTCATCTCCCCCATAACCAGAGACTATTTGATTTATGTGTTAAATATGGCAGGCTGAATCAATGGCATGGTGAGAAATGCCAGTGCAAATTTCAATGAGCCAAAAAATGTGCTAAAAGTGAGTTGATTGGCAGAAAGTACTTGAATAACAAGCTAAAATTACACAAATGGCTTTAAACATATCTATCTTTTATGCTATAAAAAAAATCAGGCAAACCTGAGATGATGGAGCAGAAATTGTTCTAAAAATTTGATGATTTGAGATGGAATGAGCCGATGAAGGTCCCATCAGCCTTGGCTGTACTTTTTATTTAGTGCTAAATAGTGACTGCTGGCTTGCAAACATGTCAAACTCTGGCAAAGGACAGGTTTAACATTACATCTTCTTAACATCTGCCTGATGCTCTTGACATTGCAAGCATGTTAACATCTTGACATCACTGCACTCAAGTTCAGCCTCACCAAGCCGCTGACATGGACTCTTTGTCTTTGTCTGCTTTCTCTTATGACAAGGCATTTAATCTGCAGCAGCCTCCACCAGTTAAAGTGGGTTTGCAAAGGTCTTACAGCAGACATGTGTTGCTTATGTACCCAGAACTGAATCAGTGGTAAAAGACGAGTCTTTCATTTGGATGTGACAAAAACTGCACAATGCAACAAAACTATCTAGCGTGATATATATTGAACACCCAAGAGAGAAACAAAAGCAACGATGATGCAGTGAGATAAAGCAAAAACAATGGCCGCTTTCCCTGCTTTGAGATTACATTGTGACGCAGCAAAGAAAGCCTTGATGAAAAGATTTATATACATGGAGATTTCCTCTAATCCATGCAATGATATCCAATGAGAACGCAACACATAGGCTCGCTGAAACCAGACAATGTTAATGGAAATCTTAAAAAGGGGAATTTTCCATAGTCTGGGGAAGAAAACCCAATTTTATTTTCTCTAGATTATAATAGCCAAAATCAATCATCTAAATTTGCGATGAGGAGAAAAACGCAACATTAATCCATCTCTCTTTAGTGCTATAAGCTCTTTCTACTCAAGACACTCTTCACGCCCTCAATATAGTTTGCTGGCTATGAAAATAGATCTACGAATATTTCCAGCAGAAGCGATACCAATGTCACACCTCGGCCGTCTCACAGAGGGACGTTATCAAAGGGGGTATTACTCCAGCGTATTCAGACAGAGATAATCCATATACGGTAAGCTCTCAGCAGATATATGCCTTGGGAAACGCCATTTCAAACACCTATCACAATTTTATTGCTTATGAAAGGAGAACTAAAATCCTCCACTGTCGACTGAGGTATTAAGCTCTTGTGTGCTCAGCTGAGAAACAGCAACAGTGCTGGTGCAGCTCAATCCACCTTGCTGTTTGGGAGAGGAACATAATTCACAAAAGAGAATATCAAGTTCAATGTGTGGAGCGATTCTTCAAAACAAAACTCAGCTTACTAGTTGAAACAGCTCGATTACTGTAATTCACAAGCTCCATTAAAGCAAACAACAGAGCATTCATGCAATTCCTCAATGGTCTCAGAGTCTGTGCGCTCACTGAATACTAGATTGGATTGCCCATTTTTTGTGCCTCCCTTCTGTCCTCACTCCCTCCATATCTGATTGTCCCTGTCAGCCCCGTCCACCTGAAATAAAGTTTGCCTGTTTATCAGATAGCGGACGGCATGCCAGTGTTGATTAAAGCTCTGCTGAGCAATCTCTATTTCTCAGGATTGAGCCGTAGATTAAAGCAAACACCCCAAGCCAGAGAGGAAGGGGTCCCTAAAATATAAAGAGACCACTGCTGTTTGTTCAATTACACATTGCACTGAAGTACAACGAGGATACGAGTTCCCCACTTCGACATGCAGTGTGGCTCATCGTCTGGTAGCGCATGGACAATTTTAGTTTCCTCTCACTAATTAAAGTCTGTGATGATCTCAGCAAGGTGAGGAAATGAACTTTCTGTGCTTTGTGGTTAATTGGAAGGCTGAGTGTGTCTCAGTATCTGTAGACAGAATGGAAGCAGCAAAACACCCTTTTTCTTTTTATTGCTCTTAGATACAGTAAAATTGAACAGCTCAACTTACCCTGCAGGCGGCACGCTCTGTCTTTACCTGCTGTTTGTCATGGATGCTTAAAAATGTGTTCTATTTTACTGCAAAACAACATTTACACCATAATGTCTCATTAAAAAAGAATGAAGTAAATACTTCTCCTCTATAAACCAAATTCTAATGCTATATATGCAAAATTACATAGAAAAAAAGGAGAAAAAAACATTGTCACTGTCACTGGATTATATCTAGCATTTTTAACTGGGGAAACCATTTTTGATTTCCTTATTAAAACAAGTAGAAGTGAATTTGTACAGGTCGACCCTGGAAGAAACTGAAAACATTTGCTCTGTCTTTTAGAAAGTCTCCAACTAATTCTCACTAGTAAAGTACATTTTCAAACGAATGCCCTTTTTAATGAATATATCAGCAAAATTGCAAACTGTTCACACGAAACAAATCTGCACAACGCTGACTCACTTCTTGCAACATTTGTGTGTAGGAAAACAAAAGCACTTCGCTAAAACATTATTGTCGCGGTTATGAAAGTCAACAGCAACACAAGACAGGATGAGTTGCAAAAAAGATCGTCCCCCTAATCTTATGCGACTTGTTCTCTTTGAATAAGCATAACCTCATGCAGGACGCAAGTCTGTTGTGTCAAAGTCTGGCCAGGTTGCATCCTTACAAGCTCCTCACTATAAGTTGTATATATTTACACACATGTAACACTTTGTGGCCAAAAACAGCCAATAAATATAGTGCAAGTGTAAGTCATCAATCACTTAGTGGTACATAAATGTAATTTTTGGGAGACAGAATTGCAGCTTTATTACATTTCAAAACAAATAATTTGATATTAGTTCATAACAATACAATGTAGGGTCCAAAACTCATAATATAAATATAACAAACAAGCAGAATGATTCAGTGTTCATTTTATTGCGCTAGAAGCCTCAAAAAATAACAGAAAATTATTTATCTTAACTGAAATGCAGACACCACTTAAGATCTATGTCTGTATGGCTTATGGGCAATAATATATCTATCAACATACTGATGTTATATTGACTCACTGTTCAGCTCTATTGCACAGTTTATTTGATTACACAGCTATTTGGTAAGTCTCATGATCCAGGTTGCCTTGTGAAGGATGAGTAATTTTCTAGGGCACAAAGACTGGCGTCACCGCTGAGTTATTTGTAACCCTGAGAAACCAGATGGTTGGTGTAGATAGAAAAAAAAAAGAAACGGAAGACAAGATTTAGACAAGGTGGCTGGAAGGGCAGAAAAGATTACGTAGAGGTCTGTTAGTGGTATGTAACACTCAGGCAGCGGTGAAGTTCTGATTTTTTTTCTTTTTTTATTCCCCCTTGTCTATTTATTCCCCTGACCTGTGCCCTGCTGCAGTCTCTCCAACATCTGCCCACAGGGGAGCTAAGCAGATTAATTGAAAGATTTGGATTTTTCTTCATTTAGCTTGCCTGACTCCAAGATTTCCTCCTCCTTCCTCCACTCCTGCTCAAAAATCACACAACCTTTTCTCACACAGTCCCCCTTTCCACCTCTGTCGGCTACGCGTTTCACTGACTGGGACGAAGAAACCCAAAAATACTGTCACAGGATTGTTTATAGCAACATATTCCGCTGCAGATTTGGAGGTCCTCGTCTGCCTTGCGCCGGGCCTGGAGAATTATGTTTATCGCTTATAGAGGAGATAAAAACAAGCTGGCAGGAGAAATTACAGGGCTGTGTGTCTGGGTGTGTGAGATGAGGACACAATGAGCTAAACAGAAACATCAGTCAACGGGGACACGAAGTTATGATCAATTCTGCAGCACAATGAAAATTGCACTGTAGTTTCCACGTTGCTGATGTGCTAATGAGATTTTTTGTACTGATCCTGTTGCAGTGAAGCGATATTGGGGTTACAAAACAGTGACTTCATTCATATATAAATGCTTCTCCAGATTGGCATTTCACACACACACACACACACGCTGTCCAATGAAACTGAAGGACGCATTTTCTTAGGGTGCCATTCCTGCTTTCAATTCTGTGATATTCCCAGACAGCGAGGTGATGGGTTTCGAGGACATGCATGAATTACAGCAGAGGTAGATGGAAAAACTGGGGAACAGGGGAATAAAGGGAGCGGAGGAAATAATAGGGGGAGAAAGAGGGAGGTGCAACTTGTAATCTGGAGTTTTGAAGGTGAACCTTCAAGGTAGCTATTACTGGCTCTGGGCACTTGAACTCCATTCTTCCAGCTCACACGTGATCCTGCGTGCACCTAGGCCCACACGCATGCATGCACGCGTTGGCCGCATACACATCAGCAAAAGCTCCACCTACACACAAACTTTCCACTTACCGTGAAAAGGTCAAGTTTGCTTTGCCACCGTTTCCGAGTCAATTGATTGTCACTCATTCAACATTAGGGCGCTCGGATTCAGATTTGCTGATGAACTGAAGACCAGTTTTCAAAGAATGTCAACTGTTATGGCTTATAAAAATGACATTTTGTCTGAAAATCCCAATTTCATAGCATATTAACGGCACCGAATGTCCTGAAATGTCAACTGAGACAAATCTAGCTCAGCTACCTTAAATTGCTTTAATTTGAGTTGACTTATTTCCTGTTCGAGCTCATGACTGTGCAAACATTTGCATTACGAGATGTGCTGTATGTAAAATCATAAATAAACTACATCTTGCACAAAATTATATCCTGCATGTACAGACTCACACACTAGCACACATGTTCCCGAGGGTGCCATAATGAGACTGTCTGATTTAGTGTATTGATCAGGCGTTGTAAGCTGCAGAGGGTCCTTGGAGAGCGTGGCATCACATAAAAGACAACATTACAGCTTATCAGCTGGGGCCAAACACAAGGTGACCTTCCCTTTACTGCCTCATGGTCCTGCTTGTTACAATTAGTCGCACCGGTGGGGAGATAATTGTGTGTTCCTCTGTGTGTTCGTCTGAACATGTGAGTGTGTGTTAAAGGCATTTTTAAAAGTACAAAACTGATGACACCTGATTCATATCACTAAAATGTCGTCAGTTTAATGCAATTTTAGTTGTTTTTAACCAATCCCAAGAAGAAGAAGGAAGTTAATTAGAACAGAAAGCTTGACAAAACTGCAATGAAAGGTAGATACTTGGGAACACACTTCAAATCTCTCACTGGTGTGATCTTTTGTTTTTTCTGTCGTATTTTATTCAGATTTGGATGCTCCTCAGTAGCAGTTATGCTTTTGTGCAGTCATGCTGCAAGCAACAAGCAGTAGTTACTCACAAAGAATGACTGTACACACACAGTTTGAACATCCAGCATCATCCCAGCACAGCACCGCGCCTGCCCTGCAATCTCGCACAGACTGGGAGGAACAGCTTGTCCATACAACATCTTTGCACAACAAACAGCATAAAATAGCATCATCTGCTTCCAACTGCAGGAGGGCTGAACACTTTCGCTTTGCGCCCTCCACTCTTGTACTTCTAAATGACCATATGGCTTATGCATAATTATGTATACATTTTTAATTTATCACTCCTGCAAAGCAATCATGTTCGTCTCCCACACCGTGGAACAAGATGTTTCTACCTCTTCAGCCCATAACTTTTCGTTCAGATTGTTGTTGTATGTGTCACTCCAAATAAATTCAACATCGGGCTGCAGAGAAGCCAGAAAAACAGAGTCACAGATAGAAATATAATCCTCTGTGTGCCATTCATCCCTGAATATCTAGTGACTGACACAGCCCATTTTGCAGATGAAAGGAAATATGGGGAGGAGAGGTATATCTCTCTCCTTGACCTATGCTCTGACAGGGGTTTAGATGTGCGCCACTTTATAATCCCTCCCGAGGAAATGACAGATCTGAGGGGGTCATCAGGAAACAACATTTTATCAGGGGACCACAGAGATAAAATACCTGTGCTGCCAAAGGGAGGTTCGAGTGATTTTATAGATTGTGCTGTATCTTGTGCTGTGATTGTGCTGTAACGACTGTATCTTCTTTGGTTGGAAGGAGCTGTTGTTTCCTCAACAGTTTCACAGCTTTTGTGTTTGCTTAATCCTTTTGTGTAACTGTTATTCTTCTGTTTTAACCTCGGCTTTGAAGCATTTCTATCAGGTTTGAAAAGGATTGAAGGAACATTTGGGAAATTTTGAAGACAGATAGATGAAAAGATCAAAAATCAACCAGGAGCCACTTCATTTATCTTAGCATAAAACATAGCGTAGCCTAGTCCCAGTGTAACAGGCTTCTGGAAGTCATTGCTCTTTGAACGTCAGATGAACTGACAGAGCCACATTAGCTGTTCTCCCCTGGTTCCAGTCTCCGTGCTAAGCTAAGCTAATCGGCTGCTGGCTCCAGTGTTATATTTAACTTATGGATATGAGAGTAGCATCAATGTTTTCATCTAACTCTCAGCAACGGAACACTAATGAGCATTATTTCCAGTTCTGCTTAAGAGGTTTGCTATAAAAGACTTCTCTCCAAATTAAAAGCATGAAAATCTGATCTGAATTCTATTAAACCTTAAGCTGCCTGTTTTTACTGGGCACTGGAACACACACTACCTCCAGGAATAGCATTTACACTGATTACTGTGTGCTATAGGTAATAAAGACCTTGTAGGAAACGATACAGCTCCTATACAGCTATTGATTATGGTTAGAATATATTGGTACACATTATGTGAATGTCTCTACCACTTAGTTTCTTAATCATTACGACATTTTTGGCTTTTTCCTCTTTTTTGGTGAAAAGTTACAAGTTTTCCATTTCCTAATTTCCCCAGGGGGGTTGATTAAAGTTTAATCTAATCTAACGGTGATGGGAAATATAGACATTCCTTCAACTTTCATCCATCTTCATTTTCCGAGCCCATTAAATTATTTATTGGTTGTAGAGTAACTGTGGAGCAACAGTGAGGCAGGCTAATGCAATGTTGCGTTCCAAAAAGGAGCCACAGGTTTACATCCGCATACTGTTCAGACCCGTAATGGGCAGGTCTGCACAATAGTCCAACTGCAGCTTTGAAGTGATTGAAATAAGAGCATACATGTCTATTTTTTCATATTAAAACCCAAAGTGGAATGCTTTAACTTCTTCTTTTAGTCGATCCAGGTGAAAGGGGGAAGGCTGAAGGATGGTGTATTGGGTGCAACACTTTTTGAGTGCTCCGTCCTCCAAAATGAGACCAACACTCCTTGCCAAAAACCAAAGAATAGCATAATCGATACTGCCACAGCTATTCCAGGAACAATGACAAAGTGGTTGTATTGAATTTTCCACATTTTGATCCAAGAGAGATGATACTATTGGAGAAAAGTGTTTCCCAGGAATGTTTCCACAAGCTGTTCTTTTCTGGTTTTGAAATAGCCACACCACGGTGGGACATGATTGCCTGAGCAAGCTCATTTCTAATGACATCCCATAAAACATATATTATTTTTGCTCAACGACATTCGATTACCAACAGAGGCATCCCTGACCTAAAGCCTCGGCAATGTGGTGACATCACCGCTTTCAATATTTGCGACTGCTTACTTCAAATAACTCACATTTAACACTGTGGCAGTCATTTTATGAACTCTCGCAGAGCTTGTGAGTGTGTTGGTGTGTGTATGAGCAAGTGTGTATGGTGTTTGTAGCGTTATAAGACTGTCTCCTCTGCTATGATTCTTCTTTCTCCTCCTCTGCTTCTTTAATGAGGTGACCATGGTTACGGTTTTCTGCAGCCCCCAGTGCAAGAGGATGGATAAGGTGTCCAAAGCAGAGCAGTATAATCTATCCTACCTTATGAACTGGGAGCTATGGTTGGACATTACAGCCTGTGAGGATGACCAAGTATCTGCAATATAGGCTATGACAGTCATATTTCTTTATATAGTCAAGTTTCTATTGCCTTTTCCTATGTCAAGCTGCTGGCAGGGTATGCGTGAGTATGAGGTAATCTATGTTATTGGGTTGTAAGGTTAGGAGCTCTCTCTCCTTACACTCTTACCTCTTTTCACTTCAACAGAGTTAAGGTAAATTATGTCAACTCTAGTCTGAGGTGTCTTGCTGGCTGAGTGGGGTGATCTACTGTATTTGTTGGGCTCAGGGTGTAGTAGCCCTCCATGTCGCTTGGCCCATTTGACCCTATCTCCCACATATATCACATTTTGTTTTAATCTTCAAAAAGATCCTTCGTCCTACTGTCTAATGTTGATTGGAAATAGTAGGCAACATAAAGTGAAATAAGCAACATGTGTCCAAGAAACAAATCAACAAAACTAGATTATGTCACAGTTTGGCCATGCTCACATTTGCGCATAATATACTGTTTCCCCCCTACTAAAATCCCACTATAAAACATAATAAGATTGCAGAGACAGGTTCTGTAGTTATGCTGGGTGATGTGGTTTAAATCAAAACACAAAATGCAGAATTACATCCAACATAATCTGGTTTGAGGGTGAAATCACTGGTGGATTTTTTTTCATCGCAAGTCCAAATAATGTTAAGTTATGAAATCTCTTTACACAAACAACAAAAACTTTTAATTGTGTTACTTTTAAATTGGCATGCCACTGTTTCTAAAATATACGCCTGCACAGTTTACTCATCTTGCTCAAACCGTGAAAAATATTGTATAATGTGTTCCGTGGCTCTGAAGGGAGCTTTCCAAAGTCAATAATCTTGAGGGCTATCTGCCATTTGGCTTGAGGCATTACAAACTGAAGGAATGGAGTTATTTTACAGTCAGCGATGGTCGAACAAAAGATGCCACTGAGTTGAATTATAACAACATCCAGCATTCCTGGAGGTTGACCCGTACTGGTGGCTGGAAGTCAAGACCTGTCAACCTTAGTTGTTAAAAATCTGTTTCTTGTGGATCCTCCAACTTCACTGAAGTGCACAACAACATTGCTGCAATGTCCATTTATTTGCAGTTTCCTTAGTGCCATTAAACTGGACAACCAAATCTGATACAATGGAAACATCATCACAAAGCAATAACACTGAAATATGATAAATGCTCAAATTCAATTAAGATCTTAGAGTGCAACACTCTGTCTGTTTTAGTGAGAGTTAGATTGAAGTAGAAGCAAATCTCATCAAAGTCAAATCTGTGTATTTTTTTTAACTTAATTAGCCTGTCAAGCATGATGTTTAAAAGCTATCAAGCAATTTCTTAATAAATATGGTCATAATGACAGTGACATAAACTCCCGGGAATAACCTTTACACACTCCATCAGCTTAATGTTCAATCAGTGTGTGCGACTTTCTGCCCTGGGAGTGGCTGCTGTGAGCTTTATAGGAACTGGCATTGACTTGCTTTGTTGATTTTTACAAGGAGTCATTTGACTCAGTCTTGATTCAGAAATATAGCTTAACGCAGCCTTAAAAATCAGGAAACCCTGCCAAGACACATCATCCTTCAAGGTTCTGTCAACATCGGAGCAGATGGACAGACGGCTCAACCCACAACTGCAGTACCACACCGTCGTAACATTGCACTGTAGGGATAACAGCCATAAATACAGGTTTGTAGCATCACTGTTACGTACTCCCCAGATAGTACTTTTATCACCTGTGTATATCTCAAATCTGTATTTAACTCATGAGGCACCATAAGGCAAAACAAAGCACTCCAACTTATCTCCTTGTTTATACTGAGAGGATTTTGCACTTTACATAACACTGCATCTCCCCATGTGGCACTGCCTGTTTCGGATTAAATCAAAAGTGATAGGTTATAAATATTACACTCCCAACCAGCTACTATAAATAGCATAAATAGAAAGAGCAGACACAGCTATGACTCTTCATGCCAGCTCGATTTGCATAAATGCGGCATAAAACAGTCTTGTTTAATGGCAATGTGCTTGTCAGAAGAAGGTTGAAACATGAAAAGAAGATTAACATTAGCTCCGACAGAGGAAAACACAATGCCAGCTCAAAACACAACTTTGAAGTTGGGCGGATAAAAGGAGCAGAGGCATGTCTGTTTTTTCAGGTTGTGGGTGTTCAATACAAAGAAAAGGACTGCTGGTGGCTTGCCTGTCAAAGGGAACACATTGCAGGTTGCAGGTTGTGTGATCCTTTACGGAGTGTGTGATCTATTTGCTGTTTACTCCAAAAAACGTAATTTCAAAGATGTCACCATTGCTTGTGGAAACCCAGCCAGTGACAGATAAAGATAAGGAGACGGCAGGAAGATAGATAGTGGTAGAGTTAGTAGTAAAGAATCTCAGAGGTGAAATCAACCCTCGGGCCAAATAGTAACAAGTTAGGAGGTTGAGGCGGGTCAGACTGACAGGGGCATGACTGCAAGGCAGTGATTAAGAAGAGACAGTCAGCAATATGGAAATGGGACTGGGATTAGAATGAAAGGCACTGCGCTGGTTGAGTGTCTTTAGGTAAGGTTACAACAGTGGAGAGGTGAAGAGGAAGTGAGAGTATGTGGGCACAGAGGAATCAGGATGGTGCACATGATGAATTGCCAGGAGGAAATGAAGGGTTGAGTCATTTGGCCTTTTTCTTCTCATAAAGTCACTTTCTGATTAAAGGTCTGATCACACCAGGGATTTTTGCAAAGTATTTGGTTCTTGAGGCATGGATGGAAAGAGAAAAACTATTTCTGAACACCTGTTTTTTATTCACATTTTCAATTTTCTCATTGAAAAAAACCTACATTGAAATTCCAGAAATCTGAAGAATAAAATGCAATTCCTGGGGTTTTTCATACTTGGCTGTAGTGTTCATTTGAAGTCTCTATTGAGACAAAATGCAAACAGACTTGAGACATACAAAGAATGCAACCCAAATGTTACCCTGAAGAGATGAAAAATTACCACAGACAAGAACATCAGATCTATGTGGAGCAGTGAGAAGAATGTATTTATATTAACATGAAAATGGCATTGTTGCATCACATTTTCACTCATTTTTTTAATGTTTCAGGGCCACCAGCACTTCGTTAATTATAAGAATGTGGACAATTTGATAAATAGCAAATGTAGATGTGCCTAATAGAACTGATAGTAGGAAATGCACAAGTTTACCAATACTGACTACATACATTAGCGTGGCTGCTAACAGGACATACAGTTTATCGACATAAACACTCTGCGCCATTTTCGCCCGTCTCATTACTGTCTACAAACTGAACTCCACCGTTGAGCAGTTTCTCTGACAGAGAGAAGATTAAGTAAAAGTGAATGGTGCAACGCAACTAACCCAAAATAGTTTGCTTCATTTGGCTCCCTGTTCCTTCAAAGGTCAGTTCTGTTACGACTACTGCTATTAATGTGATTCAACTGGAGCGAGCTTGCCATGAAATTTTCCAGCTGAACTCCCCTCTGACAAATGTTTATTTTAGGTTATCATCTCTCGCGTTCTTACTTGAGAAACTTCATAAGCTGCAAAATGAGCGACCAAGAAAGCACCTGATGCAAACAGACCGTAGTCTGTCGAGACGCTTCCCTCCGACGTACCCCAACTTTTACGCGGTTGCATTACAGCCTCTTATGTATGTGATCAAATTAAGAGCCGAATGCAGCTAATGTCACTCCAGCTTTGTGCTTTCCACGAGGCAACACAGCCAGAGGGTGGCTGAGTGCGTTTGTCTTTGTGGGGAAGGAGTAATGGTTCTCTCAGAAGTCCCTACACAAATTAAGTAAAAACAAACATTTTCCTTTGGCTCAGAGCAACAGCAGGAGTGTGATGACTGTGACATTTTATTTCTCTAACTTTTTCGAGATCTGATTGTAATTTCACAACACCGCTTTTTAGCATTGCAGGGTGTAAACAGAAAGACATCCACTTGGAAAGGCACCTCCTCGCCCTCCTCCTAACATCCTAATGTAGGCAGCATTCTGCCTCCTCTTGGCTTACAGTCCATACAATTGAAAGATAAATAATTAGGATCAGGATCCAGTCAATGAGTTTAAAAGCTGGCGCATACAAGTTCCCCCTGCCTTCCCAGTATGCCGCCTCCCGCCACACACTACTTTGACGTGCACAAGCAATCGGGACGTCCTGTTGTCAGCAAGCACTGCGAACTCGCACGAGCACATTCGCGCACACAGGCACACACATGCAGACCAGAATTAATGAGGTAAGAATGCCAGCTTAAGGCTCACTTGGGATAAATCCATGTATAGATGAAGCAAAGCTGAGGAAATTCAATCTGTTGTCCTAACCTTTGCTGCCAAGGCTAACGCAGGCTTTAGTCTCCTGCCCATTTCATTTGTGATCATTGGCCATCGGACACTGGAGAGTTTAGCCAATACAGCTTCCATCCATCAAATTCCCTCTAGTTGCGAAGTAGAGTGAGAGCAACCAACCAAAAAAAAAAGAGCCTAAAGCCAAATCAGAATGTCTTCAGACTGGCTTAATAAGGCTGACACCGGAAACACCCGTCTGTATCATGTCTCCAACAGCAATAATAGTATTATAGTTTTGAGAGGGTTAGCTGCCATTGAAACTAAGCGAAAGAAAAGAGAGAGTAAAAAGAGGAAGAGAAGAAAAAAAGAGAAATAACATGCCTGTCTTCTCTTTTCAAGACTGCAGTTCAAGCACACTTCAGGTCAGTTGGATAGCGAGGTCTTATGTAAGTGCCACACTGTCAGAAGTCAACAAGTCCTCCATCGATTTGCTCTTGCGAGAGTATAAGCAGTCAGCCGAGGAGTTTCAGGATGCTGAAGTGAATCATATAGGCCTGCCCTGGTGGTAATACTGAAATATTAACTATAAAAATTGTGCATAATATAAAAACAGAATCCGTTCCTGAAATATGATGACAAGAAACGGTGTGAAACAGAAAAAGCAACGGTGTGAGATTCATGATATTTTCTGTCAAGTGTTCGATTTCAGAGTTCAATTTCAGATGGAAAAGGATGCAAACGAAGTATTCTAACCGCAATCTACTAAAGGAAACGTACAGATGAGCTTTTGACACACCACATCTCATACATCCTCTGCATCACAAGTGTCACCCTGACATTAAAGTTGCTCTAGCCGCCTTTCTCAATTATGAAACTGTGAATGAAGAAAATGCATAAAGCAATATGAATAAAAGCAAATTAAAGCCATGCAGATCAGACACAGCCATGACATATAAGTCGATAAGAAGCTTAAGGTATTGTTGAAATGTTTACATGAGAAAGCTTTCTTTTTCTGGGAAGCTTTCCACAAACATCTGCCCACACCAGGCCAGGAGGAACAACTAAGCCACTGCTTGACACATGTGCAGCGGGTGCACACGCATGACGGCAGGAAGCGCAGGTAAACGCTTGTGCACGAACACATTCACATCCACAAACCACTCACATAAATTTCCGCCACGTTTTTATTTCATGCTATTTCACACCACCAGGGACCCTCTCCATCGACCCTCAAACAGTGCGAGTGTTACCGTTAAACAATGGACATTTCATGGTTCCATACTCTACTCTGGGAACAAACTGCTATATCTTTCACTCTTCGGAAATCAATGGTCCCTTGGGTTCATTTCACCAATCACCTTTTTTCGCCCTCTCTACCACCGCCCCTCCCCACTGCTGGGGAAAAAAAAAAAGAAGGCCTGAGCCACCAAGCGTATCTATGGATATGTATGCATGGCAACAGTTGCCTGGAGCTACCAAAGCTAAGAATAACTCGATTTTGGAGCAAGGGCTAGAGAAAAATCATTCACAAGAAACCTTTGCGGTTCCAGTTAATGAGTCTCTGCTCTCATGCTCACGGTTAATTTTAATGTGATGCAGTCCTTTCAATTTACATAATGACCCCTTCACAACAAAATTAATAACAATGATGCAGAGAATCAATCACTCCTAATTACGATATCAGACAGCAAATTTGACCCTTTATTTTTATGTTAGTATTCCTATTTATGCAGGAGATGGGCACAGTTAAGGGCATGGAGTCTAAAGGTCAGAGGAGAGCTTTATTTATGGATGAGCATTTTGAACTCACGAAATCGCAAATCTTGAACTTGCACATCTGAAGTTGTTTGTGAGCAGTTCAGTATTCAACACAAGGTATACAAAAGCGCACACAAGCCCAGCCCTGGACTTAAATGCACACACGCCGCACACGCGCGCACACACACACACACACACACACACACACAGCTGTCAAGAAGTCACTGTGGCCTGCAGTCTGTAAATATGGTACACGACCATGGCAACAGCTAAATGCCACAGCACAAGTGGAGCACATTTTACCCACTGGGACCTCGCACCACAAATCCAACAAAATGTCAAAAGGATATTCAAATAACACATCTCATGTCTCTGAGGAAATCAAAGAAACACCTTTTTAGCCACCTTTTAACAAATCTGGATTGTGGGGGAGCCCCAGCAGTTCACCTAGAACGTGTACACCGTGTACTGAGGCTGAGTCCTTTACACAGCAGCCTGGGCTTGGATCCAGCCTGGGTCATTTGGTGCATGTCATCCTTTTTCCACCCTCCCCTTTTGGTCTCTCTTCAGCTGGGCCTGTTTTTTAAAGGCAAAAAAGTCTGAAAAACTCGAATCTGGGTTGTGAAAAACTAAATCAGGAGATCCTACTACTGAGTTGTACTCTGAGTCATAACTATATTATGATTGTTGTATAAAACACCATTGTACTAAGTTAAAACAACATTTATGACATACTGTAGTGCAGTAATATAAGTAGAAATGTCCCAGGGAACCCTGATAGCCTCATGGTTATGTCGCGTGACACAAGTGCCGGGGCACAGCGGCTGTCCTGGGTTTGATGCCGACCTCGGGCATTTACCGCATGTCCTTCCCCACTCTTTCCCGTTTCCAACTCTATCAACTGTCCTATCCAAAAAAGCCAAAAACAAATCTTTTTTTTTTTTTTTTTTTTAAAAAGAAATGTTCCAAATATTTCTGGACAGGGAGCTGTCAACAAAAATCTGGATTGTGGAGGTTTACTCTTTGCTTGAATGAAAAAAGCTACAAAATGTGCAATAAACACATCAAATAAACTACAGCTATAGGCAAAAAAAATGAGTTTGCACATACACCGGTCCCCCTTATGTGCTCAAAAATGCTCTGAGCCATTGGGCATGGACAAGAGGACCTCTCAGGGTGTCCTACACAATCTACAAACTCATTGTAGATTTGTCCCATGCCAATCTCATTTTGCATACCTGACACTTGACTTTTTAGAGATCATCTTCGCACATCACTGAAAGTGATGTGGCTTTACTCATGCTATATTAGGTACCCATTGATCACATTTACCTCTCATAACGAAGACACAAAAACATATAGTTATATAGCAACTGGTTAAAGATTATGCTGGGACACCGTGTTGATGTGATTGTTCCTGAGGTGTGCCAAGTGCAGTGGGCAAACTCCAGGATAACTGGAGAAACGACAATCTCCCACCATGTTTGGACCTCACATAAAGAATGTATAAATCAAAGCACCTCCAAAGTTTTGCAGCAGCTACTTCAATTACAACTCTGTTAATGATGAATTATAAAGAGATGGATGATGGAGAATCACCTTGCATAGTCTCTTCTCATTTAAAACATTTCTTCAAAGCACAACATGTTTTTTCCTGGCACATACCTTAACACTTATGCAGTGGAAACCACCTAAACAGCATGTAGACATCCGCATAGGACCTCACAGACTCTTGTGGTTTTGGGTAGAAGATGAAATTTACGTCACCTGTACCACTGTCGAAAGCATAAGCCTGTCTTGAGGTGGTCACCTTTGACGAGCACTCTGACACAGTCACTATTACTTCAATTGCCACAGCAACACTAGAAGCTTCGAAGTTTCAAGGCAATTGGGTCAACCCTAGACACAACAGCTATACTTACTGTAAACTGATATGCTCGGAAAAACATAAATCCCTGTAAGCGTTTATCCTGTTGACCTTTCGCCATCTGTCCCTTTGTCTGCCCTTCTTTCCCTTCCATCCACTCTCTTCCTACATCTTTCCTGCTCATGCATGTTGATCCAGTGTTGTATTGTCTCCCCATATGGCGTGACTGTTGTCTACACAGTGGGATGCTCACCGAAGGTCAGTGTGACCGTGGCTTGTGTCTTTGGACAATGTTTGTCCCTCATCCACCACTTTGAACAGAGTAGGTGGGCACGCAGCCGTTTACCTGGCTCTCCTTGTGCGTCCGTGCTGCTATCATTAGCCCATGCCTTTGTCAGAGAACTCACCCTCGTACCTCCCCTTCTTGCCTCTCTTCCCTCTCTCTTTCCTATCATTCAGTCCCCCACCTGGGAGCGACAATTAGGGAGGCATTAGACTGGTGAGCCAAACCTCCTCCCTCCATGACCTCCCCCATGGGGAAGAACGGAGAGAGGAGAGCTGAAAAGCTGCCAGCACACAGCTGCACCTCTTCCTTAAAGGCTGCAACCTCTAAAAACACACACACACACACCCAGATGAACGGAACGAGAAGCTGGCTGGAAAAAGAGTAAGAAAAATTCACAACACCGTCCAAGTGTCCAAGCGTACCCACAGTGGAAGGTGAGTCGGGAAGTCAAGGGGTGAAATAATTTACAGCAGCCTCTGTCTGGCTGACCTCGCTTGTCTGTGAGTAGAGCGGCTGCAGCAAACCTGAGCGCAGCCTCACCTGTCAAAACAGCTCGTGCTTTTTCCTTAGTTTATGCCGTTTGTGTCTTTCATCTTGAATCACAATGGCTGCATCTGTTCCATAAAAACCTGATTGCTTAGTTACAAAAAACAATTACTAATTTAAGTGGAATTTTCACACTACCATAAAGGCATTTCCTCTTTTAGATGTAACCATAAGAGAGGGCAGTGTCAGATTTTCACAATAAACCTTCCATGCAGGCTCTGACCTGCTCATCAAAAGCAGCATGTCAAAGAAAAAGCTTGTTTTTTTTTTTTTTACCAGCACCTAGTCTTCAGACTGACTCACTTCCACCGTATGTGCTCACTGAAAGGAACACCCCACTAAGCTGCACACGAAAACTGCATTCATTCTTAAAGTAATAACAGCAATGTGGAAACAGTCAAAAGACTATGGAGCACAATGAAAAAACACAATTGCAATAACAATGCTGGAGCACACAAAAAGAGACTCATGAGTCAGGTGCCCAGGTGCAAGCTGGGAGGTTTCCTTACACCATATGGATGCAACAATATCCACTCATACATATGCAGTATAGGGATTAGACAAAGGTACACAATTCAAAGTCAGCAGCATTCATTAAAAAACACATCCCAGCACGGTATAAGCAGAAGGCCACAAAAACACAAGCTTGTTGCTGCACCATCAGAAATTTCAGAGACAAAAAAGTGATTTAAAAGACCCGAGAGCTGTCAGTTAACACGCTGTTTGACTTATCTGTTTGTTTGATCCTGAGGAAAGCTCAGTACTGAATATGGAATGTATGTGATAGAATACATTATATTATCTGAGAGATTGAGGCTTGTTCTGTGGATGACTGCACATTGTTTACTATTATTTTGCGTTTGTGGCTCTATTAAATACTGTTTGGTTTTTGTTCCTTGGGAAAACTCTTTCCATCAAAACACAGACATATTTCTCAAATGCAAAAAATGAAACTGAAGCTGAATCAAAACAACTTTGAATCACTTTTCTTTTTCACTCAACTTTTGGTCAATAATGTGGTTTTTGTGTGACACTATAGGCCATGTATTGAGATTGCACCAAGCAGGAGTGAAACACAACTTACCTACTTAATATTTTCAGCAATAAGTGTTTCGCTTTTAGCTTGAATTGTGGGGTATCCCAAAGTGCAAGGTATCTGTCAGGAGCAGGTGAGAGACTACTTACTATTCTACAGCTGACTGCGGCCCTGAGGCTCAGTTTCCTTCCCTGCATGGCTAATACCGGCATTATTTGGGCAGGATTTGAATCAAAAGATGATTACAGAAGAGAACTTTTTTGTCACCCCTTTGCTGTTTGTTTTTTTCCAGAGGAGGCTATGACCTACAGGGACATGCCCCTCCGCTAGTTTTAAATCATCCATATTAGTTAGTATTGACGATATACACTGGTCAGGCATTACATTATGATCACCTGCCTAATATTGTGTTGGTCCCCTTATGTGGTCAAAGATGCTCTGAACCATTGGGCATGGACAAGCGGACCTCTCAAGGTGTCCTATGGGGTCTGGAACCAGGATGTTGGCACTGGATCCTTTGTGTACTCTGGCTTGTGCAGTGGGGCCTCTGTCAATCAAACTTGTTCCACTGCATCCTGTTGATGCTTGATCAGAATGGGGTGTAGGATGTCTGGAGGTCACATCAATATACTGGGCCACTGTCATGTTCCTCAACATGTTCCTGATTGTTTGATGTTTTTTCCATATGGTAGGGTGCATTTTACCTCTGGCGGTAGGCCAGTGACATGTGGGACTGCCATTTGCATGAGAGAGTGTGTTTGTTGTGGGACAATGTTTATTTGGGTGTCTAAGTCTCATCAACATGGATGCCAAAATCCAAGGTTTTCCAGCAGAACACCACATAGTACCAATATGATCAATTTTATTCACTTCACCTATCAATGGTTTTAATGTTGTGGCTGATTAGTGTATATGTCATCAGCTGTACAGGTGGTTATGCTATATATGTTTACACAACTCATCACATTTGCATATTATAATCAACTCACCGACAACCTTAAATGACATGCGTAAACCCTCAGCAGTCATACATGTGACTCAACACCCCCATGTCTTTCCCGAGCTGTGAGGCACATGGAGTCACATACATAAACATGAGCACTTGCCCAGCCATGTGCACACATCCCACCATGCAGATTTTGAAAACCTTCCCAGGCAAGGAACCCTTAATTTTTTTTATTGTGTTTTGGAAAACACTCAAATGCCCCCTGACTCTGTGTTGACTGCACTCGAGCTGTGAGAGTCGGTATCAGAGACGCAAATCAGCAATGAAGAGGAATGTAAAGGCAGAGAGGAGGGAAAACTGACAGCCAAAGTGGAAAAGGAAGATGATGGGCCAAGAAATGAAGGAGAGCAGAGGAGAGAAGTGGAGGGGAGAGAGGAAGAGAGGAGTGTGAAAGAACATTGGAGAGTAGATAGGAGAGTGGAAGAGTGGGTACAGTAAAAGCTCTCCTCTGGTTGGCACGCTGCCAGCCCCTGGACAGAGATGCAGCTCGCTGCTCTCCGCCTACTGACCGCCTCCTCATCTGAATGCTCACTCTGCATTAAGGGCCCCAATCAAATATTCATTCTCCAAAACCAGCACTTATATAACCAATACAACGAGTTTGTCTCTGTGCTGACCTGACTGAACAGAACAATGTGTTACACCAAGCGAGGAGCAAACAATCATCTGTGCAGCAAGCAAAGGGGTCAGTAGCGCTGGCCCACTCACAGGAGATGATATTCCGGCACAGCGGCTAACAAGCTTCGCCCGTAGAGCGCTCTCTTGCAGCTAATTAACGTACAGATGATTTCAGAGGAAAAGTAGGAGGCTATGAAACCGAGAAATGGGCAAACACGGACAGGCGGTTGCTTTTATTTGCTTTGATAATGAGAGCAAAACAGCTCTGAATAAATGATAAGGAGACAAAGAGGAGAGAGTTATTTGCTCTTGCTGTGGTGTTCTCTGCTAAAAAACAATTCTCACGCAAATAGTATATAATACTGTTACTCACCAGAATGCAATATATTTGAGGTCTAAACATGCTGAATGCACTTTTTTATTCAATAAAACATCTGCAAAGCCACATTTTGAAGCACTTTGAGTCTCACATTGTTTACATTCATGTCTAACCCTTTATTCTTTATTACTTTTGGAAAAGTTCAGTATTTTTGCATCAGATTGTTTTTCTTTTTTAAGAAATGTTGCTGGAACATGGAACACCTCAGGAGTCCGCTTAAAGGGGTGACAATATTTTTTACAGTACAACCCAGTCAAAATGACTTAGTGCTTTATTCTGTCCTGTCACATTTTAAAAGAGGAATGAGGAAGTCTTGTGCACATGCTCTGTGAGCCTCCCAACAGAAGCATTAGGAAAACTCACACAGGCTTTTTCAGCCTGCCTCTTTAACAGTATAACACTGGACTGATCCTATCAGCACCCCATTACAACAAGGGCAGGACTCATCAAGGATTCAAGCGCTTTACAACTCAGGGGTCATTACATTTTGTCACCATGGTAACTGGCCTTATCAGCAGACACCACTGAATGTCTTTGTTTTTTTTGTCAATTGACCTCAATTCTTCTCAAGGGTTTGACCTGCGCGGCGATGTCATCTCAGCAGAAAAGAACTAATCCCGGACAAGAAGCCCGGCTGAACAAGACAGCGAGTTATCTGCCAAATTGTTTTAATGACACTTTTCTCAGCAGATGACTCCCGCTGATGAAAAATCACTGGCGCACTGAAAAGAGGTATTGAGTGTTGTCTGTCATGGCGTGCAATTCGTCATCCGGCTGCTGCTCTTGATGATTTGATGGTGTGAGTTATAACAAGGACGTGAAGGTTGAATTGACTGACAGGAACCAACCTAAATGCCAAGTAATAAAACCTACCCTTAAAAATGTCATGAGAGCTGATAATTCGGTACTAAGTCGATGCAACAACTCTGATCAAATGTGACAGTTTTGTCTATGATACTGAAAGTATCAAAGGCACCATATTCGCTGCAGTAGGTACTGAAGATATTCAACATATATATGACAACAACAAGAGCTTGTGAAATGGTGTTGGCAAGCACAGGTGCATCAACAGGTCTGCTGCAAAGCGGGGAAAAAACAAGAACACTGCTTAAGTCATGTATAGTGATATTTTGCATTTAAATCTGATGATCGGAGACATATTAGAGATGACCCAAAGCCAGTGGGCAAACAATGTCACAGAGCATTTTGAGCATAGGAAGTAAAAACCGCAGACTTATCCAAGCACCTCAAACACAGGCATCCTGATTGCAGACTTCAAAGTGAATGAGTTTCATTCATTTCTTTCAGCCTTTATTTAAACCCGGCGTACACTGAGCTACAAAGGCCTCAAGCGGAGTACGGAAATAAAAGATGTAGGCGCACAAATAGGACGCTTAGATATCAATAAAATATTAAAAGGCAAAGTTAGTGCAATAATAAAAAAACATTTAGAGCATTTAAGTTTTAAAAAACAAATGAATAGACTAAAACAAAAGCAGCCGGAAGCAAAATGAGATGAAATTATAAACCAGAATTGCTCAAAGGATAAAAACAAGTCCAGCTTTAGACCTACAGGTTATTCCAGGTTGCAGGAGCACATTGAGCTCAGTAAAAAAAAAAAAACTGGCACCTGCAGCAAAATGCAGCCATTTGCTTCAGCTGTTAACTTTATATTGACAGCATGTTGTCATTATGTTCATATCCTGAAATGTTACCGTTCTTGCTTGTAAATTGCAAATAACAGATGCATCTGATGAAGCACATACAATGGTAAAGATCCCTCAGGTGAAAATTAGGTTCTTTTATCTTGTTTACATGTCCATATGGTGATTTCATTAAATGCTAGAAGACATATGATAAGTGAAATAAGTGGTAAACAACGTGACTGGACATTTCCTTTTCAGACTTTTGGGGTTTCATATGTAACAAACCTGAAGAACCAATCTCGTCACTGTGTGGGGTAAAATAGTTTTGCAGTGTTTGAGCAGAGATGTAGGTGAACTGTGTGTTCAGGCTCCAGCGAGTGGAGAGGGGTGCATGGAGAGAGAGGCCAGGATGTCATAGAGCCACACTTTCTAAAGGAAGCAAGCATATTGCATCTCAGCCATTTTAAGGCATGAAGTGATTATTCTCTTGGGGAAAAAAGCTAAAAACTTATACATACATTAGACAATAACAATAGCTCATAATATGAGTTGGTTGATTCTCATTACAGTAGGATAAAGTCGTTACCTTTCTTTCTGCAGCTGTTTTGTTTTTTTTAAATAAAAGTCTCATTTGATCAATATTCTTTTCTGGCGTCGAATTCAGTATTGAGAGCCATAGTAATTCAATGTTATTAGCATTGACTGCCAAAGTTCGGCTATCATAACATCCTTACCTACTTCCACAGGGCAACGCTCTGATGCTTCATCAGGACCTTCTTCAAGGGCAATTATGTTAGAATATGAATCAATCTTCAATACCCTCCTATGAAATGTTTACTGCAGCTCTGACTTTTATGTCACATTAGAGAGTTTCAAATCCCAACAGTAGTCTTAGCGGCTTGATGTGTATTTCTCAGTTTTCTGTTTCAGACTTCTGTCTCCGGGAAGTGGATGAAATAGAGTGCCTACCATCAAGACTTTCATAGCTCAGATGCTACTGTATGTATGAGTGTGGGGGGGTGAAGCCAAAGTCTCCACTGTTAAGTGGTCGGTAATGGCAAAGTAATTTAATCCGAGAGGGTTTTTCTCTTTCCACTCAAAACTTCCGGTACAATCCCTTCTTGCTGTGCGGGTGGGCAGCTTTCCGGAAAACACACCAAGACATCTTAGTGACTCTGCCAACAAGCCATTGATGCAATGGCAATTAGAACACAATTATGGCTCCAATTGTTCTTTAATTGAATTTGGTTACTCACTTAGAGTGTTGTGAGAATAAAGCATGTGGACCACATGGTAATCTTAAGATGTAATGTGTGTTGTATCGTTTGCAGGGGCAGGACGGTGATGCCCGGGTTGAAGTCTGAATTTTGGCCCCACTGGAGCACGAGATTAGGGGTCTATAGAATGACCTCGAAGGCAAGGGAAGAGAATGAAGGAGGCAGACATTGAGGGAAAGCTCTCGTTCTTGAATTCATGAAAGGTCATAAGGATTATTCCTTACTCAGGCTGTTTCTTCACAATGCCTGTTTCTCCATGATGGACCACGTACAGCTATGTTTGTAAAGCAGAGGCAGAAGCAGTACCCAGATACTTGATTTAAATAAATATAAAGTATTCCATTCACAATCCTAAATAAAGATACAGCGGTATAATGAGCCAAATGTATTTTAAACAAAAGTAAAAGCACTCAGCAATTTACTATTGTAGCTGCTGAAGATGAGCTACTTTTGACTGCATTATTTATAGTTGGGTAAATCATAAAGTAGGGTTGGGTGCCTTCCAAAGGGTCGTAAGATAAATCTACAAAGTACTGAGATGAATAATAAGACGGGAAAACAAGAAGCAATAGGTTTTGCCACACAATTTGTATTTATTTTTATTTAATTTCTAATGTTTGCTCTTTCAGAAGCAATTTTTAAAGCATATTTGTCATCAGAGCTGATTGCAGGAGACCTCATTTGTAATGGGTTAACTGGGAATGTAACCCACCTTCAGCTCCCACAAGATAGGTAACTTAAACACACTTGGGAATTCTAATAAATACAAATGAATGAGCTTTTCATTTGGGTGTTTTCAACAGAGAACTGAGATGTGACTAAGTCAGAAGAGCCAAGTGTGAAACAGAAGTGGTGCTGCAGCGGTCGTTTGCTTGTTTTAGATCATAGTTCACAGGTCGTACTTGGTTGTCACAAGAGAAGGTTTATTGGGTGGCACAATGTGACAGCAGCACTGACACTTCCAGCTCACTGAGCCGAAGCATTGGGCAAATCTAGAAGAAGTGGTAGGGTATCAAAGTCAGTGCCAAAACAGAGCACTACTGCGTAACAACAAAGCATAGCTTCCACTGGTGAGGTTAGGGGACAACTGAGCTCAGCTAACATCCCCTTTGGCTTCTATTACTGGAGACTGTCTCATCTTTGGAGACGCAGGCATTAGGTACAGACCTTTTTAATGAGTGAAGCTGCTGCTAGTAAACCAGAGAGTTTTCTTTATTGTGTGTTAAAAAGCAAAAGAGCTCATAATTACACGCTTCACAGGTAACTTGTCATTCATAAAGGGTTTCTGAAACAAACACTTTAAGCCTGAGTATTCCTAATGACAATGACTCAGCTTTGCCTTTTCCCACCCAAGTTTATTTTCTGACATTACAAGTTTTGCGTCATAAGCATTTTGAGCGCCTCTCTGTGCATATTCAACTTTGAACATTAGCACTTTCTCACTGTCTCCTAATTCCTTTCGGATCTTTTCAACCAAACAGTGATACGACAAACCCACACACACCCACATACTGTTCACACACACACACAGACACAGTGCCATCCCATTTAGCTAGATTAGCCTCAGTCAAACATTTGGTGAACATGCAACACTGACTCAGACGGTTGAACAACAACTCTGACCTACTGCTTGTTAAACATGATCCCGGTGGCCTACTCTCTGCCAAACACAAAGACTCACGTGCGAACACACACACACCAGTGCTGAGAGAAATCACAGCAAGTGTCCCTCTGTACAAATGTAATGATGGTATGAATTATGGATGCCCTGCACCATTACCTAAAGGTGGAACAGGCTATGCGGGCCAGCTAATGTGGTCATATCAATAAAAGATATCTATCTATCTATCTATCTATCTATCTATCTATCTATCTATCTATCTATCTATCTATCTATCTATCTATCTATCTATCTATCTATCTATCTATCTATCTATCTATCTATCTATCTATCTATCTATCTATCTTTCCATCCATCCATCCATCCATCCATCCATCCGGGCCAAATGCTACACAGTATACTGCTGGGTGACTTTGTTAAGCTGTGTGCATATGTTCGGTGTCTCTTTACGTCAAGGCTCAGTAAAGTGACAGGCAGGCCCGACGCCAACAGCCATCCATCCACTTATTAACTGTCATTGTTGTCTTTTTCCAGTAGGACACTCTGACAGTGCACATAAAAGACATGCTGAACTTCAAAAACGGCACGCTCCACTGCCCCTGTCTCAACTGATGTGTCCAGGGGTCTTGTGCTCGCGCAAAAGGGACGTCACGACGTTTTTTCTCTATGAACTGTTGAAAGCATCACTGAAAATAAAACAGTGTGGGCTCTTATGTGTTGCTGAATTAACAGGTGCGTTAAGGACCCAAACGTTAGGCTGTACTTTGCATTGCTGCACAGTCATACACAGGAAATCAGGTAATATCTGGTTAATATTAGGCTTTCACTTCTATAATAGAATAACAGTGAGGAGCTTGAGGTAATGTGGTTATATAACAAAAAACTTATGAATGATGCTTAGTTTTCAGTCATTCACCATGAAAAAGAATAGGAAACAGGATTATTACAATTAAACTTCAAGTGTCAAGTGTTTTCACATTAGAAACGACATTTTAGCAGCATATTGACAAAATCTTCTTGCAACTTGTGTCAAACTACTGTTATCATTATCAGCCTTAGTTCTTAAGTTTGTTCTGTCATATGTGTAAACTAGTGACCTGCCCAGGGTGCGCCCCCAATTCTCTCCAAGTGTCAGCTGGGATAGGCTCCAGTGCCCATACAACCCTCTAAAAGATAAAGTGGTTATAGCTGTCATATATGCAATTATAGTTTCTCCTCTTCCAACAAGTGTATTTAGCTTTTTGACTGTGGAACACAATGTAGAGCCATACTGGCGAGTGAGGAGGGCCACGTGTGGTGAGAAAGCTTTCCTGGGTAATGGTTGTGATCTCTAAGAGCTTTTACCATCTACATTTCCCAGAACAGACTTCAGGGATGCTTCAATATCTAACAATTAGCAGCTTCCTCCCAGAGTTTATCATTATTGTCTGCAAAAACATTTGGGCCAGCCACTGCATATAATGTGATGCTAATGCCTTTTTTTTAATGTGGTGCACATCCTGAAGGGGGAAACTGCCTCTACATTTCCAATCATTTTCTAATTCTTCACATTTACATTAAAAAAGTGCATAAATAACCCAAATAAAATGCACTGGGATGTGACATGCTGCAACAAAATCTGTATATATATGGTGTGTTGCACCAGGGGAGGACACTACACTTAGCTGTGAAGTGTACAAACAATGTGAAGTTCCACCATAAAACCAAATCAATACATATTCAGAACATGATTTATGAATGTAGGCAGTTACAGGGAGTGTGCCAGACTCCATGCACGCTGCATGGGTTTGGATAAAGTAGAGCCATGAATCATTTTTACATGGCAAAAGCCATGGATAAATCACAATTGGCCTGCACTGAGTCGCATGCTGGGGCTGGCTACTGGACTGGATCTGCGAAATTGCCGCGGAGATGGACAACGGTACTGCGTTATTATGATGGCTTGCTTCTCTAACTTACTGAAATGGGTCTCATCATAGGACACAGACAAACTCTCTGTCTCAGTTAACACGTCATTTCACACAGTGTCACACCTGCTGCGCTGTGTGTTCAATGGGCTGGTGCATTCTATATGTCAGGCCATGACAAGACAACACACACACACACACACACATATACACACGTTAGACACCTTAAATCTGGATAAAAGGAAAGTCGTCAAGTCCTTGACACTTGCAAAAATAATTTTCCCCGTAGACCTTCACGTACACATCCATGCTCAGTGTCCGTCCCATCCTGATAAGCATCATCTGTGATAATGGCCTCGTTAATGAAGTGAGACGTGCTTGAGACCAGCGGCTGATGCAGCTGATAGTTATCAGTGGGTGGAGCCGTCAGTGGTGCAGTAATAAAGTCAATATTTCCTGAGACACACTAGCGGGACAGGGATGAGCCTCACTATGTACTCACGCACTATCTCCGCAATCGGTGTCTTTGCATGTGTGGTTTTGATTATATGCCTGTCTGTGAAACGTGATAATCCTGTATGATAATGACCTAATGAACATATGGTGCCTGTGCTGTATGTGAATCTATAAAAAGCCTTCAAACTGCGATGCGATACAACAGATCCTGCATTGTTTCCTCCAAAGCGTCATTCAGCTGCTCACGGTAATGATGGCTTTTATGTCGAGTACAGAAAATTACAACATTCAATTGTAATAGAAGATCACAGCAGGGCCTCTTGACCATTAGTATGCCTGCCAAACACACATCATACATATTTAACTCCCATCACTGACAAAAGACCATATACAGGATGTAACCTCTTTTAGCAGCCAGCAATTTGACGGTATGTGAGTGTGGGGAACCTATAATGTGTTGGTTATTTCAAGCTCCATATTGAACCTCATTACATCTCTTCACCTCTTGCCTAACAGAATTGCTAATGGCACTGGACCTCAGACTGTTTATGGGCAGTTGTCATAAAAGAGTCAACCAGTGCTTCCATGAGAAGCAGGCTATGGGCAGATCCCAAAAATTCCACTCACGTCCTTTTAACCAGCGATGAAACCCTTCAGATGTGTCAAGAGTGTCATATAATCAGCTCGCGTTAAATTAGACCGAGGCTAATGTCACCCCAATCTCAACAAGGTGGCTAATTACTGTCATCCTTTCATCCCCCGGAGATGGGAGGTCACGGAGAGGGTCAAGGGAGGCAGTCACTTACTTCTCCAGAGAAGGTTCTTCTACAAAGTAGTAGAGCAAAGAATAATGGACGGAGTTGACAAAAACTGATGACAGATGTAGTTCTTGATTAACTGATCAAGTCATTGGGTGTTCCTGTGCTGACTACAAATGCTCTGAAGGCATTAAAGCTTACTGGAGTGAAGTCACTACCCGGTGTGAGTTGCTGCCCAGTCTGATTATGTAAAAGCATGGGCCACCTTCTCACAGTGTGGGGACATGCAGACCAAGTTCACTGCTGATCTCAGAACAGGAGAACTAAAGGAGCACAAAGACAACCAGAGTTTTGAATGGTGCATTGAAAACCCTAAGTTGATCACCCACTTGGCCTTAAGCATTTGGGGAAGATGTTTTTGAAACTGATATAATGGTTGGAAAGCTCACCAGTGAAATAAAACATTCCACCAAGTCAACGGGGGTTGATGGAGCGCAGCCAGCAAACACTTCGTCCTCAGTTATCACAGAAACTACCTGAGTCAGTCTGTCACTGGCCTGCCATCAAAAAAGACATTTAGCCACAGTGGTGTACTGGCAATCAGAACGTTAGTACATCTCTAAAGTTTCTACTGTCCACCTAAACGTGCCAGTCATTTGGGGTGCACATTAGAGCATCCTGCATGTGGTCCTAGTCTGCAAACTTTACATCTTTTTAACATAATAAAGCTGAGTATTTGAAATTGCAGTACAGTAGCAGAAATTAACATAAATGACAAAAACAAATACAAGTTATATTACAAAAAATACACAACAAGCATCTTAGTTGTCTTTATTGTTAAGCTAAGACCTTAAGCTAAGCAGATAGCCTTATAAGAGCCATTTGGTAATGGTGCAATTCATAATCCGAATAGTCAGTTAATTTTTATTTCAATGGCTAGTTGCCATCCTATGACAAAACAACAAGTCCAAGGCTAACGTTTCTGAGGAAAATAAAGGCTGCTTTATTTCATCATTCTGCAAAATGATATTGGGTAAGCCCTGGTCTGTCTGACAATTTTAATATATTGCGTATAGATTTTGCCAAACCTTGGGCTTTACAGCGCTCCCAAAATGTCAAATCACACTGATTAATTGTACCGATAAGTCCCAAAAGGGGCTATTGCACGTAATTCATCTACACATCATGCACAATACATCAGACAGCTTTGAACTGCGGATATATATCTATGCTTTTCAAGGTGACTGACAGCTGTCTGCTCACACCCACTCCTAATTCCTATCAATTGCAAATGCTTCAAGCATTATGCCCATTATGTGTCATCCAAAAAAGAGGGAGCGACACATCATTCACCAAATGCTCTGCTGTTTCTGTCCGATAGAACAAGCAGAGGGAACTGAGTGAGGAGATATGGAAAAGGGGGGGAGAGGAGGAGGAGGAGGAAATAAAGACAGGGATGGAAGGAAAAAAGAGGGAGATATGCACACCCACATAAAGCCCCCATTAATCAAAGGACTGTCCTGCACGCCTCATGTGACAAATGAAACAGAATAATGGTCTCTGTGAGGAGGAAAATATGGGATAGAACAGCTCTCATACTGTAATGATTCCCCCACCCTTCCTCCATAGCCGGATATCAAATTAATACCAGCTATAGGAGCCTACTTAGAGTCTGCACGACCCTTTGCCATACCAGCCTTTCTCAATGGATTAGGCTACTGCATCAAATGCATGACAGAATTTATATGAACTCATTTACCAATTTTCCTCTCCAATTTTCAGCCTTCACTGATGACTGCATTTGCTCCCCAAACACAAGTAAATTGTTGAGCATAATGATGATAACAAATCACTCATCAAATCCACGTAACTCTTCCAGAGAGGACTGCGACGTGAAACTATTACGGTGCGGAGGAAGATTGTACTTCATTTCGGTGCAATTCACTGAGTTGTGAGAGGTCTCCGGAGACACAGAGTGGATCTCAGCATTAATGATGTTATGCCCTTAGGCATGAAACAAACAAAAAAAAAAATCCACACCAAAGGAAAATTGGTTTGCAAGTCTAAAAGTGAGGAAGACATAACAACACGCAAAGACCAGCCAGGTGATAACTTGCATAACCTTTAACTTTACCTAAGGATAAAAGTAAAAATTGTGTTTTCTAACCTTTAAGTTACTTTTTACATTCTTAATCTTAACACTTAAATCACAAGTCACATCTGAAGTCGAGCTACATGTGGCCACATTAGCATACACTATAAACTAGTAAAACTATATAAAAGGTGAATGGAGCCGCTGCGACGTCACATTTGGTTTATGGACTGTTGCTTTGTAGTCTTGGTCGTTAAAAACCAAATGTAACAAGCAAAAGTTGGGTCATGGAGAACCTACAGACACTACATATGCTCATATGGTTGCAACCTGTCAGTCACAACCCTAAAGCATACACTGCTTTATAGTCTGTTTTACTCTGAATGAGACCATAACTCAGAAATACACATCATGTTGTATTGAAGGAGACTTGGGGAAACTAGGGTTAAGCCACTAAACTAATTAGGAAAATAAAGGAAAATGCATCCTGAGTTGGGTCATCTTCTCATAGGTTCCCGTAAAATTGGACTTGCAACCACAGGAGTCGCCCCCTGCAGACCATTTGAAAGAATGAAGGTTTAAAGGGGCCACATTATTTGAATTTTCTGGGTTATAATTCTATTTTTTGAGTCTACTGGAATGTGCTTTACTGTTCAAAATACACATTTATCAACCACTTATCTGAAGCACTCCATTTCAGCTGCTGTTTTTATGAAGCCGAAACCCTGAAAAAGCCCTGTTCTCATTGTTCAGCTGGCCCAGTGACAGCAGGGTAATGTTAATAACATATGACAACCTGAAACCTATGAGTACAGGGATGTACTCCTAGTAAAAGGGGCCCTAGTGAGGATATAACGGCGAACTGTGAGGAAGCTGTTCATTCAAACGAGCTGCTAGGCAGGCGTAATGCAAATGTGTTACATGGTGACACAGATTAGTAATGAAAGAAAAACCTTAACTTCAAACGAGGTGTTTAAGGCAAGTAAAGAGCAGTTTTCTGTGGACGAATAACTCCTTTTGTTGCGGACTTTGGGCTTTGTAAGTTTGCACACGTATTGCAAACAAAAAAGAGCAATGTAACATATTAAAAGAAAGAAAAAAAAATCCAAAAAAGCATAGTATGGGCTCTTTAACTGATCAGCTTTCTTTTTTAGACCTGGAGACTACATCCATCTATTATTTGCAGTCTATGTAAGCAACACATTACATTACAACATGTTGCTGTTTGATTTCTCAATTTAAAGTTAAATAACTGCATTGCATTTATTAATCCCAGTAATGCTCACTTACTTTAATAGTTTTGGGGTTGCCACTCGTAAGCCCACCCCAGATGCAGGGTGTGTGAAACCTGCTGTTTCACTATGAGAATGTGACCTGTGTGAAGCGTGAGCTAACAGAATAGTTGTTTAGCAAGCTGTTACTATATACCTAAAAAAAACTGTAGGCCAGCTGCTTGCAAAAGTATGATTTTTTGAAAGCAGCTAGCCAACAAAAAGCCTTGTTTTTATGTTTCTGCATGTGCTAAAAACACTGGTAAGTAATTAGTTATCAATGTGTAAAGGGTACATTTAGGGTGGCTTGCATTTTTACAGACAATTTCTAATATTTGGAATGTTCCCCTACTATCTGCATGTGGTAAAGAAATATATTCAAAGGTGAATGAGGAAAAAATGATTGATTCATACTACACAAAGAATTACAGATTTGCACTCTTCCTCTCCATGTATCACATCCAACTGCTCAGCACCACATCAAACCCCTGCATTTGTTCATAATTGATGGTCTGCAGCACTGTGGGACCTGAAGTAGAAGCTACAATAGTATCTGATTGCTTCCTTAAAAAATAAGGATGATGCACTCGGAGTGTTTGGAGTCGTACATTAGTAGGGCTAACACCACAGAGAGGTGGCGAGAGAGCGGCAGTTTACAGATTGGACTTTGAATTGGATGAGAAAGTGGGAGATATTACTGGAGCCTCACCGCTCCTGGTTCTGCTATTCTTGTGGAGGCCTCTTTATGAAATGTCAGGATGTTATGAAAGTTGATGAGGTGAGAGGGCATGTGTGTCTGTTGGATTGGTGCATGAACATGAAAGACCCAATGTGCACATGCATGAAGTATGATTATATGATCTGCTTATATATATCACAAATATTCTCTGTGGAGCATATTGTAGGAGCTTTCATGTGCTTCTGCACGGAGGTGTGGGTGTACACATATCGCCGCACATCTCTGAGTGTGTTTGGTCTGGCTGTGTAATATAGAGTTATTGTTCTCTGCGAAGTAAATACAAGAGAAGGGAATAATCTAAGAGAGATTGCTTTTCAAACCGCCTGCACCATCTCACTGAAAACAGGTTAATACTCCCAGTCAGGTGTAAAAGAAAAGCAAACCTCCCTTTTCTTTTTCCTCTCCTGATGCTCTTCTGTTATTTCAACAGGCTCACAAAAAAGAAAAGCAAAAGAAAAAACAACCCAATAATGAGCCACGATGATGTTGCAAATGTCACCAAGCAAACAGTGTGCACACCGACATAGCTTCCCTCTGAGTGCTTCCTTGCACTCCCACAGAAGTCCATTAGCTTGTCATTCGCTTTCTTTACAGTCATTCAGCTTTTGCACATGGCCCATGGCAGTGTGGAGCAGCTTGCTCCACATGAATAACAATATCTGATTATTCAGACAGAAGCCAAGTGACTCAGCTGTCTCTACTGTATTCTATCATCTCATCTCTTCCGTTCTTTTCTTTCTCTTTCTTTCTTCCTTCCGCATCTCTTTTCATCCACTTAGGTTCTTTCTTTTCTCTTCCATCTTCCTTCCTTTTATCTTTCTCCTTTATTAATCTTGCAGGTTACGGTTCACGCCGTTCATTTCTCAACATCATATCGCTCTCTTTTCTCTCGCAGCCTCATCTTTGTGTGTGTGTGTGTGTGTGTGTGTGTGTGTGCGTGCAATCTCTCATGATGCAGAAAGGCTAAGTTTGCCAACGGCCATGTCGGTTTGCTGTTGTGTGGGCGGGATCACAGAAGGATGAGGGGGAGTCTGCCACATTCATAGGACAGGTAGAGCACAGTCAAGTCAGTCCTGCTGTCGAGACTTAAAAATAAAGCCTGGGACAGTGCACCCACAGGGAGAGCCTTGTCTGTTTTCACCTTAGAATAAACTTAACCTCCAACTGGATATATTTAGACCAAACAGGCTTGTCGGTTTTTCTCCTGATACATCTGCTTTAAGGTATAAATGGCTGACCAAACAAAAAGATGCAAAACATAAAGTGCAAAAACATGCAAACCTGTAGGAAGTTAAATCAGTTTTAAGATATGACAGACCTCAAACAAATATCTTAAATTTGTAATATTCAAGGGACACTTGTTTAGAATTTAGTGGCATCTAGCAGCAGGGTTGCAGTTTGCTTCGTCTTACCCTCCTCTTCCAAGTGTGTAGCTGAACCTACAGTGGCTGCTAAAAATGCAAAAATCATTAAATATTTAAAAGACTCTTTCTATAACCAGTGTTTAGTTTGTCCACTCCAGGCTACTGTAGAAACCTGGCAAATTCCCTGTGTAGATATAAAAGACTCAATCTGAGATAGCAAAAACACCACTCTCTTTTTCAGGAGATTATCCACAAATAATTCTGAATATTATATTGCATTTCCAACCCAAGGCTGATACATCTCTTCAGGTCACATGGGGATCAGAGACATTGTCTGTAAAGTTGCACTATCACAGTGATGGTTCCCATTTTTTGAAAAAGGGATGATGAAAGAGGATGTATTCCAATTATCAGGATATCACACTCCTCCGCCTCCCCCCCGGAAAGTTTGCTCCAGGGCGCGGAAACAGAGGCTTTGACGAACCCTGGGGTACCAAGACTGTTGCTACGAGCCATCCAGTGTTTGTACAACCAAAGTAAGAGCCGTATTTGTATTCTGGGCACAAGGTCAAACTCTTTTCCTATGGGTGTTGGACTCGGCCAGGGTTGCTCCTTACCTCTCACCCTGTTTGTGGTATTAATGGACAGGATCTCAAGGTTTGGGGGGGGGTTGCTGGTTTGGGAACCTCTGAGTAGTGTCTTTGTAATGTTGACTTCATCATTTTGTGACCTTCAGTGCACACTGGGGTGGCTTGCAGCCAAGTGTGAAGCTGCCAGGACGAGAATCAGCACCTCCAAGTCTGAGGCCATGATTCTTTCCCAGAAACCAGGGGATTACTCCCTCTGGGCAGGGGGTGAGCTTCTGCTCGAAGTCGATGAGTGTGAGCATCTCAGGATCTTGTTCAAGAGTGATGGGGAAGTACAGCGTTAGATGGACAGATGGATTGGTGCAGTGTCCACCATGGTAGAGTTGATGTATCAGACTGTTGTGGTGAGGAAGGAGTTGATATGAAAGGCAAAGCTCTCATTTCACCAATTCATTTATGATCCAACCCTCATCTATGGTCGCGAGTGCTGGTTAGTGACCAAAAGAATGAGATTACAGGACATAAGTGCCCAAATGAGTTTTGGGTAGCTGGACCGGAGAGATAGGATGAGGAGTTCGGACATCTAAAAGGAGATCCTTTAAATCACAGTGAGCAAGCTGATGTGCTTTGAGCATCTGATTAAGTTGCCTCCTGGGTGCCTTCATTAGAAGAGGAGACCCCATGGTATAGACTTAGAACTCGCTGGAGGTATTAGATATCTCATCTGGCCTGGGAAAGCCTTGGGATCTCACAGGATGAACTGGAGAGAAGTGTTACTGCGCAGAAGGACGTGTGGAATGCCCTGTTTAGCCTGCTGCCACCTGATCCTGACCCCAGATAAGAGGAAGAAAATGGATGGATGGATTTTCCATTTCTGTCAGTAGATCCCTCTAAATCCCACACAGTCGACCTTTAGGATTTCTGTCCTGATGAGAAGTTGGGGATGTGCTGTCTGTACTGTAATGTCTTTGTCTGAAAACTCACTGCAATTTCTCTTTACTGTTCCATTACCCTGCTGTCATATTTAAAACATGCTGCTTTTAAAACTGATTAAAAATGCAGAAAATTACTGTTTTTAATTGTTCTATTGCAGTCAGTGCAGGCTGGGATGAGAAATCCACTTTGGTTTGCAGTGTTTTGCCAATTGTACGCTAATGTGAATTAGTAGCAATGGGAAATGTTCCAAGTTTACATTATCAGAAACTTAATAGAGCCCTGATGGTTAGAAAGTAGTAACAGTAAACAGGTAAAATTACACTAACGCTAGATTTCAACTACACCCTGCTGCCACTTCCACAGCATAAAATGAAAACTACTACACAGAGAAATAATTGCTGAATGAAAATATGACAGAAAATGATGACCAACCGCATCAAAAGATGTATTTGTCGAGTGAATATCTGAATGCAAACAAAGAAAAAAAAGATTTGCTGCCAGGCATGTCAATAAATCAGCTAGAACAGAGTCAGGTGGTCTTCGATTGCTCAGACAGAAATGGAAATGTATGAAACGCCTTTTCCCCTAACCAGCAGGCACAAAAGCTGGATCCATTTAAATAAACTGACAGGACAGACAGTCAGCAGCCCTGCACTCATGGTTCTAAGAGGTAGTGCTCTTTGATAAGGAAATAGGTGTCACAGAACTCCATAGAGCCGTCCGAGTCAGCCCATTTCAGATCTAGGCAAAGTGCACCTGAACAATAAAGGTGGGCCTCTCACCAGAGCCAAACCAGCTCCACATCAAAAGACCTCCGTCCTTTCTTTTGCCTTTCATTGCAACTCTTTTCTCATTTCTTCCTTCCCTCTGTATTGCCTGAGGACCAACTTCTCTCTCTCTTTTTTCCCTTCATCAGCCAGTTTTTTTTTTTTTGCACTGATGAAATATAACCCCCTCCCCTCTGTCGAATACTGCGACGTAGAAAACTTTGTCATTAGCATAAATGCAAGGACAGATAATCCCCCTACCCTTTCAATGCAAACCCCATTTCTCCCTCAATGCTTGCTTTCCCATGAGCCCCTTTTAACATGCAGTGTCTTTCATTTCACCTCCTCCGGAGCAGGAGACCTGTCGACCTGAAACATAAAGCTTTAATTGTGGTGATGGAGCACTGCCCTGTGATGATGGGGGCCACTGGAATCACTGTTGCAGCAGGGTCACTGTGTTATTAGCAAATGAGGAGATGCAGGGGCACCGATAGCAGGAGGAGGCAGGTGTGAGGAGTCTCCTGGAGGAGGCTCACTTAGAGAACATTAGAGCAGTTAGCAAATGCTGAGTCAGAATGTGTCTAATTAATATAGGTGTGATAACAGAGCTATCCTGCTTTACCAAATGTTGTGCTCCAGATCCGTGTCTCGAGGCTCTGCCTGATAATTACCCTGCTAATGAGAGTAAGGGGAGGTACCAGATCAAATCAGTGCAGATAACAGGGGTTAAGTGAATTGTAAAGACCAAAAATGTCCCTCTATATTCGTCTGATGCACTAATTACTGCTCACCATACCCATATTGTGATCTCTACTGTTGTTGCTCCCTTCAACACTAAAGAGGGCAGTGAGAGGAACATGAGAATTAGGACTTATCTCTGGGTATCAAATGTCTCGCATGTGCTCGATAATATTTGAAATACGATATACGAGACGTGCACTTCTTTCGTTGTTAAGGACAGCTGTGCCAAAATCTTCTTCAGAAGGAGTTCTGTGATCTACGGCTGTCATTCATGAATCAAAACCAGTTGGCTGAATTCAGTAGCCGTGCAACTCCTCTGGAAAATGCCATCAATAATGGAAAGGACCAGAGAGATGAAACGAGTAGACAATGTAGCCCTGCTGCATTAACCATGAGAGGGTCTCATTCTTTTGTCTTCTTCTATCTGACTTTTCATATGAAATTCAGAGAAGAACAGATGGAAATCAATCGGGGGAAAAAACAGAGAGCAGGTGCTCTGGCTTCGGAAATTGATCGGAGGAGTGGAGGAGAGGCCATGGGCACAAACCAAGGCCCGGGCCAGTGGCCAGAATGTACGCAGCTGCACAACTGCCACTGTCCTGGCCAGAGCTGTGGCGAGGCGCCTCCATCTTGTGCTCTGTGTGTCGAACATGCTTGGTCTGCCAAGTGCTCCTTTTAATTAACTACTCCATACAGCTGCATAATTACTCCTCTAACCTCCCGTAATCAGTTGCTCGTTGGTGCATACCATATTTTTCTTCCCTTGTTCATTGCTCATTACCTGACTGTTGCTCATCCCAAAGGCAAAGCCAACATACACATCAGGCTTGACTGTTTTGGACAATGAGAAGTGAGGGCTGACGAAACGCCTGCACTACTTTAGATAAGTTTGGCACAAACTTCATATACAAGAGATACTGGGATGGAAACAAAGCCTGTTTTTTTTACGAAATGTAATGTCTGAATAGTGGCAACAAGCTGCATACTGTGTTCCAGAGTCGCTTCTGTTTGGATGAATCCACCAGCTTGTGCATGTTTTGTCTCTATAATCACGCAGCTGTATCACAGTAAGGGACTTAATTGTATGCTTTCTTTTACATTCAGCCCAATCCAGTGAGAAGTGTGAAAGTATCCACTGTTGTCTTGGTTACATCTTCCTGCTTGTCTTTTCTGCCTCTATAAATAACGCTGAGAGGTCTGAACTCAGAGGAAGCCCCCAGTGGTATGAGTCAACAGTTGGAACACAGTGAGTAGCATCGAGTAGCAAAAATGAATGGGAACATGTTAAAAATGACATTGGAAACCAGGTGAGTGAGGTGGAACACAAGAGACTAAATCAAAATGCACAAATCTGTCACCGTATCAATAATGAGGCCTATTTAATGATCATTACACACATGTGTTTGTGAGAAAACAAATACACAAAGCAACAAGACACAACGGCATGTGATCCTCCAGCTTGCGGTAGCATGACCTTCTCTTAAGCCTGTGCATGGGCAATCTGACACTGGAACAGAGCCGATATGGATTCCAGTGTGTCGCTGTTGATCCAAGCTGGCAGGTAGGATTTAGGAGAGAATCTTAACTGCATTTTGTATTTGGTTGCTCTGCTTTTAGTGTACGTGTCGATGGTTAAGTGTGTTGCACAGAAACTGCACCTGTTTTCTGTGAAACACCGGCGATGCTACGCACACACCAGTTATTTACAGTACATAACTGTAAGGCGACAAGGTGACACAAAAATGTGATTGCACACAAACGAGTTTACAGAGACAGTTGAAGTCGATATCAGAATAATGATAGGAGTATTTTTGACAAGGTGTATTATACTTTGAGAGCAGATTTATACTAAACCACCTGAGGTATGTTCCGTTCTTATGCAGCACTGCAGCAGATAAAAATTGTGTGAAAAACAAACAACACCTCATGGTAAGTTTGTAGTTCCTTATTTGAATAAGAGAAATCTGTACAACACAACACCTCATTAAACATAATCAGCTTCATTAAACATAAATGCTAAACTGATGTTAAGCAAAATGCCTGATTTGTAAATTAGGGCTGCTTCTTCTTGAAAGCGCCAAAGCATTAGTTGAAGTTCCCTGATTTGACACAGATTCCTCCGATTTGAGCATCTTTTTATTGCAGTCATGGTAAACTGATTAATGAAGCTGAGGTGGAGTGTACTCTTTGAACATGGCCTTTAAAGCCCATTGTTTGGGAAGATCTCTAGCATGTAAAAGAGGCACTATTACCCGTACAGTGAAGTACTTGTCAGCAGGGGTGATAAATGTAATGAGCCACAAAGTGTCTAGATAAACCTAAGCTTCAGTTTAAGAGCTGTCCAAATGTTACGTACTGTTTTTACTGCTTTGAAAAGAAGTAAATACAGAGCTACGATGGTGTCTCTCTCCGCCTCCACCCCATCACTTTGGAGCTATGAATCTGGGAGGGGAACGCTCTAAGGGAAGACATCTAAAGTCTGGCAGCATTGTGAGCTTTGAAGAACCTTAAAAGAGTAAAATGCAAACTGTGAGCAAAAAATCTCACAATTCAACAACAACAAATATGACAACTACTTGCAGTGGTAACAGATGTCAGGTATTATATAGCAGGCAGTGCCATGAATGTATTTTAAACCATCTGATTTTTTTTATTATAATTCATTTACACGTTGTTTAAAGTGAACATTTATAAAAAGCCGAAGGGTAAAGAACTTGATTTAGACAGAAAGACATGTACACTGCCTCACTCATTATCCCATAAAATCCATATGGTAACCCGACATTATATGTTGACTAAAAAAGGAACAAATATTTATTATATTATTTATTAGATTTTTTTATTAGAACTGTTAGTCAGAAAAAAATCAACTATGGGAATGTGTCACTTTGGCTTTTTTTTTTTTTTTTTTGGTCATTTAGAGATTTAAAAACAAACGCTAATTCCGCCATGTTACTCTGTTAAAAGTTAATAAATTGCGCATAAATAATAAATATTAAATGACTTACAGGCATAACAGCAACAGACACATGAATAAACGAATCTTTAAGATCTAAAAATAGCTGTATCACATTAGTTTGTTTCTTCTGTTCACGTTTTTTTTACAGTGTTGCATGAAGGCTAACATGCACACATAGTACAGTACACACAAACCATATATACCCACATGTACCTGCATGTTTCACCGCAGCAGTATGTAAATGAGGGAAAATGCATTAGTAGGGGCTCTCCTCAAGAGGCACTTGTTTATTATGGTGCTTATTACTATGTTTGTTGGCTCAAAAGAATGTATTAAATCATCTTACATGTTTCTCCCTCAGTGCCACATGTAAAACATGCAAAGCAGCAGCAAACACACCTAAACCACATCGGCTGCTGCATCCTGCAGATCGGCTGCTCCCATCATTCCCTCTGAGAGTTGTAAATGTCTCTGGGATGGGTGGGTGATGTCACTGATGCTTTCCGGTGCACTGCTCTTGTAATGGAGTCAATTTAGCTCCACGCTGAGCCATTTCTGTCCAGCCTCACCCCATGAAGGACACATTAGTCCCCCCACCCTTCATCCCACCATCTCTTGTTTCTTTCTCTCATCTCTCTTTTTCACTTCCTGCTGCTCCCTCTGATATTTCTCTCTACGTCTCTCCCTTCTCTGTATCATACATCCCCACATTTACATTTTGTTTTTCCGCGCTACAGTTCATCAGCTTATCCCACACCCCACCTCTGCAGCACCCCACCTCTTCTGTACTCCAATAAATGCGCTCCACCCATCAATGATATGGCCCTGCATGAGGATATAAACGTAATTACATTAAAGTCAAATGAAAACTGCAGCAAAAAGTCCTGATTGAATGCTAATCAGTGGCACTGTGAACAGTGATAGGGCTCAGAGAAATGTGTACACCACGCTCACACAGAGGCTGAACCTCATACACATATCCCCCCGTAGTCTGAACGCGTATTTTGGAATAAAGTAAACATCACTCTTGCTGGGTTGTTTGGTTCCTTGGAAGCAGTTGTGTGGGAGTGCGTTGCGTTTAAACACCCCACTATCTGAGTCGAGCACTCCCGCTGCCTTCTTTGAAGCTGCCTCAACTTTAACCCCAGACAAGTTTCACATTCTTTCTGAACACTTTTTTTCTTTTTAACTATTCAGTAAAGAGACTTGGATAATCTCTGTTCTAACCAGAAGCATAAACACAAGCTGCTATCCGTCACATTCAAATCCAATCGCAGTCATTCCCTCTCCATCACCTTCCTGTATCTCCAGAACTATGCAGTATTTTCCTCTTGCTCGGCTCCAGTCTGAGTTCCATGAGCTTATTACATACTTACACCCATCCAACCTCAAACTTCATCCCTTCAATCTCTGTCCCCTGCATGGCTACACAAAGAAGGGATTAAGTTATCAGGATGATAAAGTGATATTCATACACTTCTGTAGCAGCGCTAAATTTGACTTGTCTCGGTGGAAGCCGAACTTTAAATATCCCACTCTATGTTGATGCCAGATTAGTACAAGTGCGCGCATGGCTCACTTGCTAATTTGCCTGAGTTGTCGAGGTGGCACCAGATTAGGAGGTGTGATGACCAGAAGTGTTACTGCTGTGGGTTTGTCTTTCAGGGTTAACTCAGGGGATGAGCATGCTCACACACAACATTTTCAAGACATTTTTCGGTTGCATACAACTGCATTAAGTCAGAGCATCAACATAACAAACAACTTGGGATGATGGAGGTTACGTGCCATGTCCTTCGCAAGTAAAATGCAGGGCAGATTTCTTTGCTGGGTAAAGGAGCAAAGGGATAGTGGGTGGGCAGGTGGGTGGAAGGAAATAGATGCCAGAGAAAAGGAATTGGCATCATAGGTAAAAAGAAAATGAGAAAGACAGATGACGTAGGCTGGAAAGAAAAGATCAAAATCAAAGGCAAATGCAATCTGAGGGTAAGGATTGATGCTTTACTTTGGGACATTAATAATTTTCAAACTGAGCGAAGGTAAAATGGGCTTCTGCCCCACATTTCACATTAAGCACTTCCTGATATGTATGTAGCTCCCAAACAGAACCTGACACAGACTTCACTGTGCCTCTGTTTGTTTTTGTAGCTACTGTACTTATAAGCCTGTCATACTTTCTGCCTGGTCAGCTAAATGCAAATATGTCTCATATCAACACAAACAGAGATATGAGGTGCAACCTAAGCCCTGAACTTCAAAATAAGAGCAGCCACAGGGCCATGAGACGCGGTCAGGTGAAAGAAAGAAAAAAAATTTCGCAGTCAGTGAAGAAGGAGAGTCCTGGTACATAAGGGATTCATGTACAGACATTCATGGCTGATGCTTTCTATTAAAGGGCAGAACATGTGCTTTGCAAAGAGTGGTACACTTGAAGGCACAGGCCGAACACACATGGCCATTAAACATTTACCTCAATTTGCAGCAGCCAAGAGAGGCACAAATCATCAGCGACGTTGCCAAATGCAACACTATATCATCTGACAGCAATATTGATGAAAGTCAAACATCAAATAAATTGAGTTAGGAAATTATTTAGCAGCTATTGATTGTGCTTCGGTGTAGTGTTTTTCTTCCATGTTCAGTCTTCTATGTGGCCTAGCAACGCTCTCTGTCAGGCTGTCTGGCTGCAGCTGCAAGCAGGCGAGGAGGTTGTGAAGTTATCGGTAAAATCTTGTGAATAGAAGATATCTCTCTGTTATGGCCACAACCTTAACCACAGTGCCATTCCTGTGAAGCTGTGTCTGCTGCACTTCTTCATAATAGGCTTTCATCCCTCCAACCGCTGCAGTCTTTTACTCTGACACAGTGTAGCTCACCTCTCTCACCGGCTATGGTATTTCCCTGTTATTGCTCCATCTTTCATTTTTTCTGTAGCCAAAACTCCCTGTTTCTGTCTCCTAGCACTTTGTTACAACGTCCTGTCTATCAATATTTCATATCAAAGTACATCCTCTTTACGAACTCTTCCTTTAGAATAGGGCTTCCCTCGTGCCACCAGATACAAATGAGTGCTTTGTCAGAGCACAGAGCCGATATCCATGATTGATAAGATTGGAGATTTCATTATCATACTTTTCAGGTTCTGAGCAAAAAAAATGTCTCAGCAAAATGTTAACTCACCCAGAGCTCATGTTTAATCTAGAACTAAAAAACCAAAGGGAAATTTGTTTTGACGCTTACTACTGAGATGGTATTTAATATATTCTCGTGAAAGGGGCTTCACACTTTCTGCAGAGCATTTGAATTGCGACGTGCCTTGCATGATGCTGTCCATGCAATGTTCTACATGGCTGGCTGCAGTGTGCTGCATTTGCAGTCTTACACAGTCACGCACACACACACACACACACACTGTGTAGACATACATGCAGTGTGCACAAATGTAATCTGCAGGCTGTGTACACTGCATCTTTCAGTACAGGGCCCTGTGGGGACCAATAGGAAGGCTCTTATGTACCGTCTGTTACTGCAGGCTTTCAGGCTCCACCACCTGAGAAGAGGCAGGAATGTGGGCACACATGCATGTAAACAAAGAGTCTCACATACGCATTAATACAAGTGGGAATGTATGTATGTATGTGTGTGTGTGTGCATCTTCAAATCTGTTTGTATGCTTGTTCTCAGAGGAGCCATTATGCAAAGAGATGTTTGAAATGAATTTGTAGCATTTACATATAACAACTACTATGGATACAGTAGGGGGACAGACTGTGCACAAGGCAAATGAGGTAATGTTAAAGTCTCTTTAGCATATTTAAGTTTGGCAGAGGACAGGCAGATTCAACTTTAGCTTAAAGTTGATGTGCAGTAGTTACAGCATTTTTTCATCGTGTGTAAAATTGCTATTGCATGTGTGCTAGCAAACTTTTTAAACATCTGTTACATTAGCAAGAATTTAGACTGGTGTTATGGGCGGCTAAACAAATTTAAGTCCAGTGTTCACCTTCCTTTGTGTAAAGCCAAACCAGTCACCTTAAAGCTTCCATAAAGTGCTACAAAGTATGTTGGAATAAACTCAGTTGGTTGTTGGTATGTTGGTTGATAACTGTCTGTAGATTTGTCTCTACAAGCTGGGCTTTCCACACTCATCTGACCCACTGTTAATACAATAATAAGCAAAATCATTATTTAAATCTTTTCCTCGTGTCCCACCCCCCTCTTCTCTTGATTCTTGTTTAGTCTACAGATGGAGAAGCCAATCGCTCCAGATTAGGCCGTGAACCTCGGCAATCCACAGTGTCCCTCAGCCACTCCAACCCCCCACCAATAAGCCTCTGCTTCACCCTCTATTACAGGAGCCAAACAGACAACCGTTTTAATGAGCCTGGCTTCGGCCTGTTCAGCCTTAATCTGATATATGCCAGCAATGCTAATTGATTCGCCATCATCATGACTGTGTTTGTTTGCGATGGCAGGACGCTGCTGAGACTCTGTAGTTAATTTCTGTCCGTAGACTTTGTGATGGCGTCAGAGGGGATTAGAGCAGCAGCACATCAGGTTGGGGGGTGTGTCTGCATGTCAGTCCGACAGACAGGGTTTGGATTTATACCTCTCTACACCAGAGTTAATCCTTGCAAGACGACAGACTTGGGTTTTCAATTAAGGAAGAGTAATTTGTGGAATTTTTTCGTGTTCAGTAAGACAAATTACACCGCCGTGATTAAATTGGTGCGCCTCTTAAACACAGCCAAATGGTAAACATTTTAAAATGAATATTTATTAAAGTTTTAAACTATTAAACATAAACAGCATTCCTCTGACATCATGTTCCACTGCCAAAGTGTGCGCTGCTTCTCCAGACACATTCCTTTAACTCTGAGGAGATCTGCTGGCTGTGTAAACCTGTAAATCTCTGAGCAAATTCACAGATATGACAACAAATGGAAGACGTAAATCTTGAGTGGGCAAATTGGACAAAGACACAAACAAAATGTATTAAATGTTTTAATGGACATAATCTGACGTCAAATTAAACAGCTTGTGTTTTGGATGTATTTCTGTAACTTGTTGAGAGTGGAAATAATCTTTTTAGATGAATCTCTAAAATGAGAATGGAAATTAAACTGACATCATGCTACTTTTTTCCCTTCATTTGTATGGACTGAGTATTCCTCGATCAATGGTGTCTGTGTAAACGCATTTACAGTATGTGCTTGTGTGTCTTTTAATCTACTTCAAATTTGAAAAATTTAATGGAATTTAAAGTGCACATTTGCCATACCTAAAAAGCCAAGAGAATCAAACAATATGCCCATTTTTCCTGCAATTAAATTCTGAACAATTATGCATATTCATTTAGTTCACAATGTAATGATCTTCAATCTGTGCCGGCTATAATGTGTACGTGAAAAATGACAATACTGCAGAAAAGACAAAAGAGATTAAAAACTGAGGCATGGTGGGGAGCATGGTGGAAATACAGAATGCTTCCTAGCAAATCAGCAACACCTATAGCTGATCTGTTACTTAAAGACCTATATTATACCCATTTTGAACAAGGCAAAGTAAATCTATCACATTTAAGGTGAATATATTGCACAGATCCTTAATTCTACCATGCACATAATACCTCTGCTTTTAGTTACATTCCAAAATATGCTGTGCAGCTTTGCCCAGAGGGGCAGGAGGAGCCAAGAGGGGGGCGCTGCTTAACCTGTTGTGACATCACAACAGGCTGCAAACATGATTGGCTTGTACAAAGACACGTTTCCTGGTTTATGGGGGAAGAAAGAAATGAGGGAGTGGCCTTTTCTCACATTTTGTGGATCTCTAGGGACATGTAATTATGATTTTAAAAAATGGACAAAAGGATTTTGTATAATATGGCCCCTAAATGCAACGATGAACTTATCCAAACAAGGAAGCACCACTTGGGGGTTGGAGAAGCAAACAATGAAGCTAAATATGGATCTTATAGTATGTCTTCTAATATACATATACAGTCAAAAGGTCACCCTGGAAGTGCATCATTATTAATTCCACATTGTCCCAGCTGAATTTAGGATTACAGGCTGGGGTTTCATCAGCCGTGACATGTGAAGAAAGGGAATAAATACATATTGAAGTAATAACATCCGCGGATGGATGAATCACTGCCTTACCCGATTTAAAGCTCCACATTATAATCCGCATTATGCTTTACCCATTCATATGCAGCTATACGTTTAAATAAGACCTCCTAATCTCTCCTTGTATTCTGGAAACTAACTAGTGAGGGGAAAATAGAGATTTTCAGGTTTTATTCTCTGCATGATTACGGATTGTTGTTTACTCTCGCTCCATGTGTTGTAATGTGGTTGGGACTGGCAGCTTTGTTGGTATTTTTAGAGGTGAGCTTTTCTTTACATCTAAGTACTGCAAGTGTTAAGCATTTTAATACTAAGCTTTATGATGTCTATTTGCGGCATAAAATTACTTTCATGGCAACATTAATGCCGTTTCCAGGAGGTATTAGCGAGATTCAAATAGAAAATACAGGCAAGAATACAAGACCAGAAACGTGACAAAGGCTGGCGCTCCTTTGCCTTGTATCAACAGTCATCCATCAACATTAGTACCGTTATTCGCTTTTAGACACCTTATTCATTACCTCGGAACCGGTGGCAAAAGCTAAAGATGCTTCATAGTCTAAGGTGGCCTTTAGATACTGTCATGCTACTTAAGAGGGATTTATTGCAAAACAAGTATACTTTAAAAAAATCTTTATTTGGTCCGGTGCCAGAAACAGTAGCCAACACCAGGAGGTCTGGGTGCAAGACAGAACTCTGACTTGCAGCGAGTTTGGCTTTTCGCTGTAGCAGCATGTGAGACAAATTAAATGAAAATAGCTGGAACAGTCCCAAAAATGTAATTTAGTATGAAAGAGTGTCAAGAAAGAACTGAAAGAGGAGAGGACTTGGTCTATTTCATACATATCCATAACATTTTATTCATCAAACTTGTATCTAAATCCATCTGCCCTTACAGCTGAGGTTCCCCTCTGTTCTCAGCAGGCCATTTTGGAGTCCATTTACATAGAATTTGCATTATTCAAGACCACCTACAGACCAAATGTAATATATATATATATATATGAATTATGTAAATTTCCTTATGCTGCATCTTTACCTCTCGTAATGGCTGCAGTTGGAGATCTAAGACTGTATATAGAAGTCTATAAACCATCTGATCCTGAATGGGAAGGAGAAGCTGAAACTTAGTCAAAGGTTTATAGCTTAGCTTTGGCACCACTTGTCCACAATAGAGGGAGGATAGTCTCCAAAGTTGAACTTCAGCCATTCTTGCTGTAAATTTTCTCACTGTGGAGGACTTTGTAAGGACTTTTTAGCTGCTGAACAACCAGCAGCAACCAATCACACAATTCCAACCTCTTGCTTCGCTCATCATCTTGACCGTCTCCGGTGCTAATGCTGATTACATGTATGCACTCAGCACAGTGCTGGGTGGGGGTGGACACATGTTAAAGCTTCCATGCATATTGATTTGACATTCTGGCATAATTTAGCAACGGATACCACCTCAAAGATGCTCACTCTCTTGGCAGGAATTTTAAAATTTTATATTACTTAGAAAATTAGAAACTTAGAATGATGAAGGAGATAGAATTACAGCACATGAGGGGTTCTGCCATCACCCTAATCCATCCCAAAGCTCATTTTTCTTGTTTTGTTCACAACACTTTGAGGGGAAACAAGTGGTCTGGGAGCAGGTGAGAATGACTGCAGGACACAAAGGTAAGATGAAGGGCAGAGAAAGAGAGAACTGGTATATTTCACATAGGAGACGTGGGTAATCAAAGCAGGGTGTAAAGAGAATCAACTTAACAGTGAGTCACTGAGGGTGAATCACAAACAGACATAAAGAAAAACAACCAAGACGCTGTGAAAGTAGCACTAAGTTTGGAAAAAATAAATCTAGACATAAATATGTGCTGCAGCTCGGGCAGTGGAACAGCAAATATCAGAGACACATGAGAGTGTAAAAGCAGCAGAACATGGGAGTGGCCGCTGATGTTTCTTGGTTGAAATGAAATGAGACAGGTGGGCCTTTCAGCGCAGCGGTCAATACCTGAGAGTCACCCCATCGATTGGCAAGGCTTCAACCAAATGTCAACACCTGAAAGACCAAAATCTTCCCTGATCCTGCAGTGATGGAGGACAGATCCATCCTGAGCTGGCAGCACCACATAATCGCAAATAAAGCAAACGTTCCAACGCTTCACACGGTCCAGACTTCTTGTCCCCTTTTAACTTCTAAGACACACAACTTATTTAAAGGTTTTACTGCAGTGGACAGGACACCGCTGCACCTACGCACCAGAGTAAACCAAAAAAGCTGAGTGACCTTTCAGGTGCGTCACACACTGATCCTTTGGCCCAGTGACAAGAGTCACGTGGCTTGAGTTTGTATCTCCGCCGCTGTGTGTCCTCCGGCCAGCCGGGTCCTTTTCTCCATTGACAGTAAGCTGATTACAGTCATGCTAGAGAGCTAAAGGCCTGTATCAATGCCACTTGTCACCTTGCCTGACTAGACACACTGATGGACAATTCCAGTTGAGGCCTGATCTAGTGATTGTTTGACTGATTTATTGATTTAATGAATGGCTTTGGGAAATGTGGAACTAACGGATCATATAAAACTATTTGCCTCACATACTGCCTGTTGGAGGGATTAAAGAACAGAATATCACACACTGAAAAAACACTTAACAAACCATCTGCAGAAACAGTTAAATATTAGACTTGTGTGTCCGGATATGAGAATAAACTATTTAAGATTCATTTGAAGCGAAGCAAAGTTACTGTGGTCAGCACCAAGGCACTGCTGCGGATCAGCAGAAGATGCGGGAGGCCCCCCACACACAACCGAGAGCAAGAGATATAATAATTTCACTTGTCACTTCCTGGGGTGCAGGGAGAAAGCAAACAGCTGGCAGCGCTGCCCACAGTGACGCCAACAGCATGATGACACTAGAAAATAAAAAAAGTGTGAAAGAGGGAAAGACGGTATATGACAATGGAGGTGGTCCAACAGAGGAGCTATAATAGGATAAAGACAGGAAAAGTTTAAAAAAGACCAGAGAAAGGAGGAGGCGGTGGTGACGAGAGGGAAATGTGACGTTCGTCCAATCACAGCAGCCTCGGCTTCGTCACCCAGTATCCATGAGGCAACGGCTAACAAGTGGCTTCAACTGTTCTTAACCTCCCACTGATCTGCTGTGTCTGTTTCATTCCCACTACATGTCCTCAGAGATTCCTCCGTGGAGCAGAGGTTTTTTAATTAATCGTTCTATCCTGCAAAAGCAAAACCCCTACTCTGCTGCTGATGCTCTGGAGACCCTGCAACTGGCCGGGAGAGCCGGACCACAAGAAAGGCAGAGGCACCATTCTTTTCTTTCTTTCTTTCTTTCTTGCTTTCTTTCACACAAGCCAATTTAACTACCTCTCCCTTCTCCACCAGACAGTTTCAAACAGAGGAGAACTAATTATTACTTTTTGGTGCAATTAAACTGGAAGGTATTTTTATGCTCATCATATTGCAGCAGCTCGTGCGCTGAACAGGACCGTGTGAACTCATTTAAACACTACACTGCACAATAGGAAATCATTTCAGTGTCAGTGAGAACTGTTAAGGAATTTGTTACAAATTACACAATCAGAAAATTACCATAGGCACTTCACCGGCAAAAAAGAAAATCATTCTGGTGAAACAAAAAACATGCAATTTGAAGGGCAAGCGAGACCTGAGCCATGCTGATAATACAGAGCGAAAGCATTTCCCTTAGATTTGCATTAGGGGTTGGTTGTGGGGGCTGAGGTACCAGCTGCTCTGCCTCTCACACAGCCTGTATAGAGATGAATTGCTCTCTGGGTGTTGATAAGTCACCATGGCACACCATGGTCACCATGGAAACTATGCAAACACAGCATTTCCGAGGAAACAAGTAAAATGAAGTTGATTACACGATGCTTTTTTTATTTCAAGAGCCTTTGAGGGCTTCCTTGGTTGGAGAGGACTCAAAGGACTCATGTCTTCTAAGGAAATCCCTTTTTGTTTGTGAGGATTCTCAGTATGCATTACTTGCTTCAGATTCAACCAGCGATTCTCCAAGGTGCCTGGATTATTTGAGCATTTATTACACGCAAAGCCACTTAGGTTTTTGATCAGAAAGCTACAGGTCACCTCTGTGCTGCAGCGAGCGGTCGGGGGAGCACCTCTCCATCCACTGGTTCTCAATCATAAACATGATTGATAAAGGGCCAAATATAAAAACACCACAATGAATACCAATGCACTCTCGTGTCACTGCTCCCAAGATGGAACAGCAGAGCGGGATCACAACTCAGCTTTCGACCCGTGAGCAAATAAAGACAGAAATGCGGAGAGAAGGGATAATCAGAGCAGAGAGATGAAAGGGGCGCAGGAGTTATAAGCGGAGTGTCGGGCGATGGTGATAAAAAAAATGTAAAGGCAGGCTATGAGGTGGGGAGTGGGTGGTGGCGCCGGAGAGGAGGGGTGGAATTTTGAAAAAGAGATGAGAGAGAGTGAAGGAGACAACATCGTGGCACTCGTCGTGCTGTGGAGCCCGGAGAAAGCTGGCTCAGCAGTATTTGAAGGTTTTCAGATAAAGAGGTGTGTGTGTGTGCAAGTCGCTTATGCGCCTGCTTGTGTGCTGTATTTACTCAGGCCATAATATTATTGTACGTATGTGCAGGGACGTGGAAGACTGGCTGTGAGCTGAGAGTACACAGTGCGTGTTTGTGTGTGAAGGGGGGTTACTGAAGCACGTAATAGAGACCTGGTGCTCATAGCGTTTAGAATGATGACTCTCTTCCAGCCGCTGTCCTCTCTCCATCTCCCCCCTTTATTCCTGATGCCTCCGGGGAGGAGAAAAACAGCAACAGACAGGTTAAGCAAACTTCCCGAGAGGCGGCGGTGGAGGCAATGAGCGGGGGGGACAGGGAAGAGATGAGGGAGGCAGGAGGAGGAAGGAACACATTAGCCTCTTACCCGGGGTGTCACTCAAGCTGGCAGTGCTGCCGCTCACTGCTGGTCCACATGCAGCCACTCCCAGCCGTCAGCAGGATTTATATCTCATTCTGATGGTCGTCAAATCTGAGGCTTTTGGCCGGTTTACATCTCCTGGACTTTTGGCTGACTGAACAACTAATGTAATGCGTGTAAAAAGAAAGGGTAGACCATGGGAAATTGATAATCCCTGCTGAAAGTGGCTGCTATTTTGCTTTCACAATGGACCACACTACTAGTCATGCGTTAAAACATTCACTTGTCAAAACAAACCCACAAAAAATTACCAACTGACAACTTTTCCCCATACTCTGCAGAGATTATAGTGTTGGTTCGCTCATTTTTTGGGTCTCGTCACAACTCGAACAGCAAGAGACAGCTGTTTTTTTTTAACCTAAAAGCTGCCAAATCCTACGGTGCCACTACCTGCCCTGTGCAAAACCGCAAGGAGGAAATGTTAATGACAAGGAGCGTTTAGCAGCTAAAGAGCCAGATATTTGGTAGAGTTGTTCTTTCCCTTCTCTATTACTTAAATTGTGTGGATAACATATGGCGGATTAGTCTTGCCTCATGATTTTCACTTAATGATGTCTTCATTCATGAATCACTGTGTGCATGGTCAAGTGCAATAAGCCCTAAGACGGGCCCGGTGGGCTCTTTTGGGACACCATGGCCACTGAACTGCAACCACACTAATTCCTCTGCATGCAAGATCCCGCTGGTAATCATGAGAGAAATAAGGAGCAGTAATTTCTGTAAAGCAAAGGAAATGAAAACAAAGGGGATGGATGTGTGTTATGCATTTCTGCACACTGATCAATGAGATTTTGAGAAAGGATTACAAATATACAACATGAATTCAGTGGAACAGTTGCAGAGGTCAGAAGCATTTATAGCTTCCTCCTGCTTTGCTTTCAACAATCTCCTTTGTCTCACTTCAAATGTTTCTTTTCAACCCTATGGGTGAAACTCATACTGATACAAAGCCTTAGTTTAATCAATAAAGAACTGCAGTGTCCTAAACTCCCCCCTCATTTTAAATATGACCCTGGGATACCTCTGCTGAGAACTAGTCAGCCTCCTAACAATGGGAGATATCCGAGCTGAGCGCAATCTTGAGGGCATTTAACATTTAAAAATTGCTTTTGTGTGATGAACTGTTGATTTAATGTTCCCCTTGTGTATAATTGGCCATATACATTTCCATTTTTGTGCATACAGAGGGCCATCAGCAGAAATCAAACACATCTACAGCATGAGTGTAAACTCACTGAATATAGTATAAACAGATTCATTGTTTAATCTTTAGCCGCAACACGTTATTTAGTTTTTTTTTTCAGTCACATAACCTGACCCCATCAACAGATGTGTGTGCTAATGCTGGTAAAGCATGCATTACTTGATATGTGCTGCTTAGTAACTTGACTATAAATTCAAACAGCACCAAAAAACTGTGGCGAGTGGAAAGCATTCTATCCACTGCTAGTGCACATCGTTATCCATACGAGGACATTCTTGTTTAGAGTGAGTAAATAGCAGAACAAAACAGGCAAGTATTCACTCTGGATATATAACAAATCAGACATTTTTCATGAAAACAATAGAAAACACAATTACAAGTGCTTTAAACAGAGGAAAAAGCATTACATAGCATGCTACTGTCTGTAGATGAAACTGAAGCCAGAGTGCATTTTGAAGGAATGAAATTAGATCAGGACAAATAGTGCTTGTTTTCATTATGCTGTCCAGACCAACATTTTATAATAAACCTTTTGTGATCTGAACCAAATCATTACAGAGCCGATCTCGGCTGCAGATAATCCTGACGTTGCAGGTGACGTATAGAGTAAAGAAAGACAGCGGTGGGTGGGTTCAAGTGTGTCCGGGAACATCCAGATGATAAATGCTGCTGCCTCTTCCCATGCAGGGACTATAAGAACTCATGCCACCTATAATCTAGGAGGTCCTCTCTTATCTGATTATGATTGCAGGGTAAAGAGGATTTAGGTGCTGGTGCCTAAATGCTTGACTGTTCTGATTAGAGGCCTGATGGAAGGCTTATGTAACTAGGAGACTACAGGAGGAGAGAAGGTGCGCCGCGCTACCTAGTATGTGGCAAACTCTACACTTGTAATACATTGTGGTACATCACAACATCACAAAGGGCCAAATATGATAGTGTAGTGCAGTAGTAACTCCTACAGGTTTGACTTACTACCTGGTTTTGAAAATGAGAGAATTAACTTGTCTGGAGTCACAGAAAGTCCAAAAGCTGACTTCAAGAGTCAAGGTCAGTATCCTACCCAGCAGGCTTTTTTTTTTTTACAAAACAAGCAAAGGTAACTTAAATCCATTAGCCCAACAAGCTGAGAGTATTTCCCTGATAAAATGCCAGTGCCTATTGATTTCACCTTCTAAAGACTGACCACAGTTCATACAGAGATCAAAGGATGATAATGAAAGACAGTGCAGCAGGTAGTGGACCAGCTGCTTGATTTGAAACCCAGGGGGCACAAACTGTCGCAAACATTTGACTTAATGCTGACTAAAGGCACCCACCTTCCATCATCTTTGGCCCAGCTACAATCACAAAACTACATCAGTGTACAGACAGGGCCAAATGCTTTGCTTCTGTGCTGCAAGAGCCCGGAAGGAAACAGATGAATGTGGAGTAAGAGGCTGTCTGCAGTCGTCTGAAACAACGGGCAGCTCCTAGTGCGATAGAGTTACAGCGCAACGGCATGCTAAATTGAATTTGCTCATGTCACAATTAAAGCCGTGCATTAATATTGTCATTTCTGCTGTATCATTCTATATATGAGGCACTAAAACACACTCAGCAGTGTGTATTGCACTATATTAACACAAATGACTACACTGACATTCACAAAGAGTGGCATTTGAAATGTGTGTTACAGTACCTTGCTTTGCTACAGCTTCCTCATATTGTGTCATCATCATCATCATCATCATCATCAGCACCAGCAGTGTCTGTGGTGGACTAACTGTGTGCTGCTTCCAAGCGTGGGAGGACCAAACAGCACAAGGCTGCGCCCATGTAGCCCATTCCTTACCATTTCCACTAGCTTGACTAGCTTATTAGATAAACGGGAGAGTAATGGCGCACATCCACATTAAGCGCAAGCATAGGGCTGGACGTGGCTGGTGTGTGAGTGAGTGTGTGTGTGTGGGTGGCTGGCTGGCTGGGAAGGGAGGCTGGGGGAGTAGAAAACCCAACCCAATGTCTGGCAAGAAGAAACATTGATCTCTTTAAAGTCCTCTGCCATTATTTTCCGGGGCTGCCCATACTGAATGGACTAAAGAAACCCCTAAAAGGCAGGAGTGTTTCTCTCTCAGAGCCGCCGGTGTGTTAAGGCTGAAATATTTTGTAATAATATTCTAAAAAGGTTTGTCTAAAAGCACCGCACGACACAAATCAAGATGAGAAAAGATGCTGCTCTTGCATACTGCACTATTAACACAGAGCACTGTAGGAATCTATGTCATAGCTAATAGCGTTAATTTATGATACCAGGAACACAGCCTGACTCATACGTTAATGCTGAAACTCTTACTAAATCACGGGCAAACGTTCGGTAGGGCCCTGATATTTATTACACACTTTCTGCATGCTGTAGTGTTTATCCGAACACAAAAAACAAATGCGTCTGAGGCATCTAATCTTATTTCCCGTCTCACTGACAAAAGACGCTTCAAGTGGAAAAACAGAGGCAGGTTACAAACCACATTAACAAGCTACGTACACCGAGATCTGTCTTTGCACGACGACTGGTAAAGAAGGGGGATATATTCAAGTAGAAGTCACTGAAGTTCAGGCCTCTTACCGCAATCCCAGCAATTTGGATGTGGCTTCGTTATATGAGCTTGTGCTAAGTGTATTTGCTGTGCAACACCCGTGACTCATTGTAAATAAAAAAAAAGGTCAGGGCAGCACAAATCCTTCTGGCTCAATATCAAGGATGACACGTTCTGCTGAATTAATAGGAATTACAGCCGACAGTACGTGGAAACAATGGAAGCAGCAGCTGATATATTTTCCAGAGCACCATTTCCCATTCTAATCTTGTATAATTTACCAGGGGTGACTCAAACTGAAGTGAAATGCATTAGTTAAGGTAAAGGGTTTATATCTGCATTTTTGTTAATTGTATTTTCCGAACATGCATCATGGAAAGTCAACATCTGCAGGCGCAAACTGATGCATATATGGTGCACAAGATTCAAAGGTCTTGCTGGCTTACATTTTCCCCTGAACTCTCACCTGTACTAGGCCGAGCACCTGAAAGCACTAAGCAACAAAACAAACTTCCTGCTCCACCCTCTTCCTCACGCGATAGAGCCACTGAGCCAAACATCACGCAGTCACACAGATAAACCGCTGCATTAGCCCATGTCCTCTTTGTTCTGACCCTTCCATTCATAATTCATCGGGAAAGGTTTGCAAAGATCCAGCTCAGCATCCTGAGGTGTAACTTACATGACTGCATCTCTTACATCACTCTCTCTCTCTCTCTCTTTCCTCCCAGGGCTTTCCTCTGCCACTGTCTTTTCCACCACCTCTGTTTCTTCACTTGTGGCTCTCTCTACTCCGATTTCTCCAACTGGTTTCGGTGCAATGCCTGCTTGGTTTCCATCATTTCCGTTGTGCAAATACTCGCCCGCGCACCCCCAATAGCTTCCTGCCATTGCTAATGCTGATGAATGAAAACCTAGCTTGATTGACCCTGCTGGAAAGGTCAGTCCTATCAAGCTTAGCCTTTATTTAAGAGCAGCGAGGCCTCTGTTGGCACAGAGCAGTACATCGGGCTCTAAAATGTAACAAAGCCCGCCTAGCAGAAAAAGAGAATGAAGGGAAGAAACGATAGAGAGGAAAGGCGGATGTGCCCATGCTAGACGACTCTGTGATTGCATTTGACAAAGGGCTCAGGTTGCTTTGTATAAAAGCACATGCCTAGTAATGGCACATCCTTGACCAAGAGGCTTTAAAGGGATCTCACGACATGATGTTTGCCCCATAAAAGGTTTCCCCGACCTCAGGAGAGCCACTATCAGGCAGCCCCGGCAGCTATTTCCAAACATACTTTCAGCCGTGGATAACCTTAGCGAGATCACGCAGCTGATCCATTAGAGCCACGTTCAAGTTCTCCTCCTAGAGCAGTCAGCAGAACGTCAATGCAATTTGAATTAGGATGGAATTTCCCCTTTAAGGTTCCACAGGCTTCCCCCACCTGATAGTGTGCAGGTCAGCAATACGGGGGATGTGTCTGGAGAATAAGAGACCGTACTGAGGAGTAAATCACTTTAAATATCACACGGCGCATCAAATTACTCCACTGCTGCCACCTGAGTTTGGCTTAAATTAGATATTGGCAGCCACCTTATAATTAATTCATGTGATATACGGCTTCCCTATGAAGGATGAATGCAGTTATCAAGCCGAGGCAGGATCTCCGACAATCGCAAATCACAGGTTGATTCAGAGATAACAACTCATACAGGAATGTTACAGGAAGAAAGAAAAACAAGTATAATAGCCTATAAAATGAGCTAAACCCCAGAGTCATCACCATATTTTTTCCATTTTAAAGATGGATACAACACTGTAATTTCAGCACCAGGGATCAGAAATTAAATCAAGCATTGTTTCCAAACTGTAACAGGCAAACTTCTTTCACTTTAAATCTAAAGGGCTCAGAACAATGCAGCAGCCCGCACGCACAGCACAGGAGCTGCATTTGTCACATAGCGGGGATGATGTTGCCGTGTTCCCACACACACAGGTCCTTGTGTTTATGATCCTCTGACATGGAATATAATCCCAGCTTGCCCTGCCCTCCGCTGCTCCATGATGAGATCAGGATACTGGAGACCTAACGTAAATTACCAGTGATTGGATTTCATCAAGGTTGACCTACCTAATTGAGAGCCGAGTCAGAGTGGGGATGGAATGAGGAGGAGGAGGTGAAAGAGATGTCAGTCTTGACATTGCCACATAATCACAGAAATCCCAACAGGATTTATCGTGTTGATTTAGTGTATGAATGCAAACTGTACTGTACTTGACTGATATAGCTGTCTTCTATAGGTAGGAGAAGCACTGATGACTGCCTCATCCTTCAATTAAATTAAGTAGGGGTGCTAAAAGTAAATGTAGTAATTGGATTAGGAAACTGTTTGTATCAATACACCTGCAGCATACTTTTGACATCAACTTGTCATTTCCCTGACTCACAGTCAGAACCGTGAAAAAAATAGCACATCCAATCAGTGAGTAAGACTGACACATAATAGAGCTGTACGAGAAAAGAGGCTTGTACCGTTCCCTCTAAGAGACGTGCTGTGTCACAAGTCATTGGCAGATCTGGTCGATGCTGACATACTTTATCCTGGCAAAGAAAGCAACACCAGAAGCTGACACACCTACCAATTATTTTGTCAAATCCGATGAAGTCAAAATCTATCTCCTGCAGTGATTTCACTATGAATATGTATCCGCATTGGAGCCGTAGATTCTACTTTACCATGATTTTTCGCTGCCTTTGTATCCATAAAAACCACAGACTGCAGCTTTCATGACATTTAAATTAAGGTTAACAACTGCTGCCGCTTTCAAGATGCAAACAGATGAACTCATGAGTATTTTTTACATGTGGGAGTAGGCCTTTAATAAGCATGCCTGCAATGTGTTGTGATCAAGGCAGAGTGTTCTGCCTTGAATGTGAACGGGAAATGTGAGATGGAGGCAGTGTGATCACACTTCCACTTTCGGATCCCTACCTTGGCAGCCACCGAGGAGCTGGGCTTCTCCAGGAGATCCCACAGTTTCTTTCTCTTGTCTGGGCAGCAGGTGTTATCAAACTCTCCCTCTCCCTCCCTCTCCCTCATTGTCTCTGCCTCCCTCCGCAGCTCCTCATTCATCTGCTCTTTTTTCTGGTGGTAACGGGCCTGGCAGCAGGACTCAAGGTAGATCTCATCAATCCCCCAGTAGTCTAACTCCTGGCCAAATGAAAGGGCACACATCTCCTCCATCATGTGCAACTTGCCCGTGCGGTAAAAGTTCAGAATGGAGGTGAAGGCCCCCGGGTGCCGATCGAAGAAGTACTCATTTTCATTCAGGCTGTAGTCGTCACACACTTCCATCAGAGACTCGTGGGTGTTGCACTCTCGAAGCTTGCCGAGCCGCGTCCGGGGTAGCCGGTCCAGGGTCCGCCACAGCACCTCATGGTTCAGGCCCCCGACGTTAAGGCGGACTCTGCGGGAGCGGGCTTTGGTGCGGATGATGTCGATGGGCTCAGGGGGCAGCGGGGGAGCAGTTCGGGCGTTGGTGGGCTTGAGCCCCGCTGGTCCAAGCTTCTCAGCCATGGCGACGGAAAAGGAGACTTCTGGGAAGATGTTGCAACAACACACACAAAAAAAAGGAAACCAGCAAAAAAAAGTCTGAAACTTTTCAGTTATGTCGGATCCTCTTTAGGCAAGTCCCTCCATGGCTGAGAAAACAAACAAGACAGTTTGTGAGATGACTAAATGACTGATGACACATTCATTAAATCAATTTCAGTACACTGTGCATCTCCAGGAGTGGAAATTACATCGAGCCTCTTCAAGTGGCACAGACCAGTCACCTGTTACTTCATTTTGTCTGTCAAAAATAGTAACAGCTGCACGGCATTATTGATCCCTTTCATCACATTTCTGAGAAGGTGTTAGGCAGAATCAATGATTTTGTTTTAACAGTCAATATGGCTGCTATGCTTTGCCTTGCACTCCACTCCAGCACTAGGGAGGCAATGAACTCCTCCTGGAGCACTACTTCGGGTGCAGCCCCGTCGGTCAAAATGGGTCAGAGAAGCCTTGAATTTCATTCAAGTATTATTAGTATTTGGATCGAGGCGGCGTGTGTTGCTATACACTCTGAAGCCTTATTTATTCTGTCACTACCAGACATGATTATACTCATATTTTCTGTCACACTAAAACAGCTACAAATATTGTTTCATTGAATTAAAATGCACTTAAAATTCAAATTAGTTCACAAAGTTGTAAATATGTAAGTTTTAATAATTTATTGCAGTAGATAACATTTTAATCAAGAACAGAACTATTTTATCTATGATTTAGGCTCCTTAATGCAACAGTTCTTAGTCACATTTGGCACAGCCTGAGTATTTGGATCTCGAATTTGTCACAGGGCAGCAAATTTTACTCTTCAAATGGAATAATGTGAGTAGATTTATCCTCAAAAAGCGATGTGAGGCAGCATCATATAATATAGTATAGAATCTGATTTTAAAAAACTGCAGTATACCTGTTACACTACAACGTATTTGTGTCCAACAAGGTTTTTGATGCCTTCACAATCCACCATCTACCTTCAGTGCAAAAGAGAGTCTACACAATCTGTACTGGCAAGGCGCACTAATGCGCTTCAAAGTAGTGTCAGAATAACAAAATGTGACATAAAAATGAGCCAGTCTCACCTTGCCGCGATAAACCACCTTTTGCATGCAAACTCCTCTTGTTCCTAAGGGAGTAGAGGATGAAAAAAAAGGGAGCCGGGATCCCCCCCACCTTTAGTCAAGCGGCTAAGACACAGGGAAGCTCTCCGCGGACGCAGCGCAGAGAACGCGCGTCCCACATTTTTGTTGGAAAACGCAGGAGGGAAGAAAAAAAAAAGAAACCTCAAAAAGAATGTCTTCCTCTTAAATGTGACCACCGGAACAGAAGCTGCTGTGCTGTTTCGCCATCGAGAACACCGGGAGGTGTTGCTGGTGGCGGTGAAACGAGAAGGAGAAATAAGAGTCCTGCGCCTGCTTCACCCAAAAGCTTGAAGACAGGCTCACTGAATCACTGTGGGCTGCAGACGTCGAGCGCGTAAAAGGCAACGGGAAGGAACGGGATAAGCGAACTGCGGAGTGTCCCGCTGTATACTACACAAGGAGGAGCGGATGGGGCGCGCACGGGCTGCACCACTATCACCACAAGCTCAAATCGGAACTGGGCAACAGGACAGAACAGTGTGTTGGCTTGTTCCATTCTGAGGTGTTTGATTTGGGAATTTAGTAGGGGGGGAAAAGTGTGGAGAGCTGCGTCAAGGTCTTTGTTTTATATTTTACGCATGCTCACACACAGAAACAAACACACTAACGTGCCTCATATCTTAGAAAAGATTAGTTTTATAGTAAATTTTTAATACAGGATAAATCTTGGGTGTTCACTTTGCACTGCTGTGAAAGAATCTCCACTGAAACATGCAATCTGCACACAGCAAATTGCTCTCTCTGTGTGTGTTTTGCCACATTTTACCAGCTAAAACCTCAACGATAACAACCCATTTAAGATTCTTCAATCTGACCCACAGCAAGTAACCTGATCTACAGGAGACAGCCAGACCCCCTTTTTTCCCCCTTTTCTTGACCACTTCAGAGAGCAGTAAGCCAGGGATAAAACCCAGCCAGATCCACCTCGTGCCTCCAAATCAAATCCCCATTAGCTATCAATATGTAATGATCCCCTCCACTCCCTGGTCTGAAATGAATAAATACAGATATTAAATTATGTACGCTATTCTTTATTATCCCTCCAGTCGTTACTGCTGGCTGGCTCTCTTCTCTTCTCCTCTCCTCTCTCGGCTCATATGAGTAGCTGGTATTTGGTATGCAATGATATTTCCCCTGCAGAGCGTACATATGTGTCAATTGAGCAGTTCCCCTTAGCTAAGCACTTTTTTCCCAGAAATTTGATTATACACTGCATATGTGTAATTGATTCCTCCGGCCATGTTTCTTCCTTCCAGTGACAAGTGATCAATAGTGCTGCATTGACTAAACAGAGCCTCTTTGTGCACTGATACTATGTCTTAACTGTGGGAGCACTGGTGTTTGAAGGTCAATGGCTTTGGTCATCTTCAGATCTGTAAATACGCGGATTGCGTGTGGTCCAAACTGCACCTTCAATCACTGGCACTCACATATGAAATATAGGAAGCTGTCTTTTTTTGAATATGGCAAGAGGATTCCACAATGTTTACCACTTAGATAGAGACATGGTTTGAGGAATGAATTTTTCCCTTTAAACCTTGACATCACATGTGACAGCACACAGGTCCAATGCAGTGAAGCCTTTGATCCCTAATTGACAGGTGTGAAATATTCCGCTGTTCACAACAAAACTGCTGATGACACCGTTGTTAATTACTTAGGGTACAGATAAATGATTAAGGGTAATTGACTGTGCCACCTTTCATTAATTATTATTATCAGCCTGGCAGCCGTTCAGCCATCCCATGAGTCATGATGTGTGAGGTAGCACTGAGGTTGATCTGAAATAATCAGCAAGCCACAGCTTCCACAGTAGGAAAAATGCGACCTGTGAAGTAATGTAATTCTTGCAGTGGATGCTTCTAGCGCTATGCTAACACCACCTGCATGCATGAGTACTCCAGGGAGTTGAAGGCAGCTTGGCGTCCCACTATGTGGGCGGAATAACTCTAGTTACCAGCTTGATATCTATAATTACAAACTTTTCAGCAGGTTATAAAGACTACAAAAAAAATTTTTTTCTACAAAAGGGTGTTCATGAGGTTTCTTTTTTAATTCCTGTGCACTACGTGGGCATGTGTGCTTGTGTGGGCTGTTGCCATAGCAACCCAAATTGTAGCATCATGCCGAAGGAACACTTTGGACCATGGAGCCAGAAAGAGTTGGATATTTAGATAGCCAGGGTGGCTGCTCTGTGCGACTGAAGGATTGAATCAGCTGTTTAGTCAATTAACCTTCGGTGTCTGTATTTATCAGAATAAATTAGACAGCCAGGCAGTGATGGTGTGCATGTATTCAAATTCTGTGAAAGAAATAAAGCAAAAGGAAGTTGTGAAGACAAAAGTGAGGAGCTCACCACTGTTTGGTATCATAGCCACCTTCAGTTTCTGTCTTTGGAAGTGTATTCTCATCAATCCCGGACCAAAAAGAGATGACTGACTACACCGGCTGCCTCATCCCTGAGCTGTCACTGCCTGCTGTATTTTCCCTTTTCAATTTGTCATAAAATGTGTCCATTCCATCATCCAAACAACACCGCGGACACACTCGCACCCCACAGCTCCTGCCTCTGACGCTGTCAGCACATAAGAGAGACACATCATCATCCGTTCATCACACACTCATTAGGGAGATACACTGAGGAGCAATGCATAAATCATGTTGAGCTTCGCTATGGGAATATTTTGCTGTACTGGACTATGAAAGCATTAGGTGCTGTATTACAGGAAAATGGTAAAATGTTTTTCTTTAAAAGAGGTTCAGCAGATCTACCCTAGTAAGAAAATTATGCCTTACATGTAGAATGAGAGTGTGTGGTGGAAGAGAGAAAGAAAGAAATGCGAATGCTGTAATTTACTGTGAGCTTCTGCAGGAGGGTTAGAGCAAAAGTCACATTCACTTAAATTACTATAATAAGCATCCAATCAGTGTTGAACACCTTTCTATTATTAGAAAGCTGCCTCAGATTTGAATACTTGAAAAGTAAAAAAAACAATACAAAGGTGGACAAGGTGAAAAGACATATTTGCTTTCTCTCCCACACCCTGCTCCCGTGATATTTTGACGGCTGGAATAAAATGTATAAAATGTAATTTTCTAGGATGTTATTTATTATTCTGTGAAATTCAAAGTCATGGAAGGTCCATGAGTGGCTGAGTGTAAGGCCACAAAATGTGAGCTTGAAGACTTTGTAAGTACTCCATGGAAGGTTGCAGTGTGTTCAAATGTGTGTGTGGCTGCATCTGTGAGCGCTTCAATGTGTGTGTGTGTGTGTGTGTGTGTGTGTGTGTGTGTGTGTGTGTGTGTTTGTCAATAAGAGGGAGGAAACACGGCATAGCAGCAGCCTGTTTATTCTCTTCGTCTATTTTTAGCTCCTGGCCATGTCAAGGTCCACACAACCACCCACCCACAGTGGGCAGCAGTGGCCTTCAATATAATGGTCTGCTGCAGACTCCAGTCATTAATCTATGTCATGTCTTCATTCATCCTGCCAAACACACCTGTTCCCCTCTGATGCTGCCAACAACACCTAATGTGTCAAAAATACACACGACCAGATGAACACGCATTGGCATATGGTTGTGCAAAATACAACTACGGTATGTGAGGTGTCCTGGGGTTTAACGGTCTAAGTCTGTACCATGTAACCATGCAACTACTAAATCCTGGTTCAAATCCATCCAAAGACCTTTGCAATATGTCATGTCCCTCCCTATCTCCAAATGTGTATAGTCACTACCTCCTGCCATCAATCACAATAAGAGAACAATGCCCTAAAAACAATCTTTTATAAAAAAAAAGTCACACATTTTTTAGTCCGTGCTCTGACCACAGCATTCTGCCGTTAGCTGCGGACAAACAAACATGATTGATTACCACTCCCTACTGTTGGTTATGTTTACATAATACATCCAGAGCCACGGATCGCTAATTGAATGGGTTGTTGTTTTGTTTTTCATATTATTATTGGGATCTCTGCAGCAACTGCTGGTCAATTGCTGTCACAATCATGCTGTTGAGCACAGCAGAGCACGCACAGGAAAACAAGTAAACACACGTAGAAGCTCTGCTTTGACCCATACACCTCAGTAACATTGTTTACCAAATACAGAATGCCACAACCTTCGTAGCACAGCTTCGGTGCAAATTTCAGGGGTTTGCAGAACACTCATCAGCATTCATCAGTGTGAATAATGCTGCCTTGCAGGGTAGACAAGATGCTCAGTGCTGCACCTTAACCCAAAGTGCTTGTGGCAGCATGATAATGTGAATATAATGCACTTTGTCTAATTGCTGCAAAAACACCCAGGCTGGCAATTTGACCTGCTACTACTGTCAAGAGTCGTCTTATGAGAGTAAGCATTTTTGCAATCAGGGATGGTGTGGCACCTCTAGCGTGTTCCTGTGATCACTATGTTGTACACTGAAGTGAAAGACAGGGAGGAGAGGCCATGGTATGAATAGCAATGAAGTCACTTGTGGTGTAGCTGGCAGATTAGTTGGACTCAGAGTGGACCATTTAGTGTGTTCAGTCTGCACCTGACTTGTATTAATCTTTGGACGCTAAAGGTGTAATTTTTACTTTAAAATTCTCCGAGACGTAGCGCTCTGCGTCAGCCTCTATAACGTGGCATAAAAGGAATCTCAGGAAAGACAGAGGACATCATTTCACTTTGTACTCTGCCGCAGCATATGTCTGAAGCAAACCTGCTTGGTGAGTGACTTTTATGTCACCACTACCTGAACATTTTTTATCATCATCAGCAGCTTGCATTCATGTTGGGCTGCTAATCTGTACAGATCATTCCTGTATTATCTCAATAATATGGATGCAAGGCCAAGGTAGTCGTATATACGCTACCATAAGTCAGAGAGTTGCATTGATACTGTTGTCAGTTGTGTAATTGGGTCCACAGGTAGTGTTATGGTGTTATGAGTCCCTCCGCGAAATAATGTGAAAGATTAATCATTTGGACAGGAAGCCAAAACTTGCCCACTCCTGGGAGGGATAATATGATGGGGAAAATCTTTCCTGCTCTCACAAATGAACACAGAAGAAAGAGGAGGGAGGTTCCTTTTAACAGGTATGCAATGCTGGCTGTGTTTATATCTTTTCACATATTATCTGACAGTTAAAATTGGATTTCTAGTCATAAAATTTAAAGAGACAAAATACAATCCAGAAGGCCCATAGTAACACTGGTGAGCCATATACCACAATGTCATTAAAATCAGGCATTTTGAGCATAAAGGAAGCAATGAAAGGAGGAAAAACAGTGTGCTAAAGTAAGATGCCAGTCCCATATTAGGCTGAGGTGTTGAAGCCCCGTGTAATATTGATACTGTACTTAACAGCTAATGTGTTGCAACTCCAATTAGGGCTGCCTTTTGAAGGAGCATCCTGTCTTAAAACGCAGTATTTTAATGGCTAGAGTAAAGTTAAAAGACTCCAGTATGCACGTAAACGACTACCAAGTCAAGCAGCAAGTGCCCCAGCACTGAAATATTACAGGATCTCTTATGGAATCTCCTGTTAATGTGTTTTTTTCTTCCTTTATTAATTTTTCATTTAGCTCATGCTGGAGCCATGCATTCGTGTCTGCACTCCCTGTCCTGCTGTGGACAGACCAATGTGTGGCAAATATTCACAATTAGAGGTAACTATTCGGACATACATAGTCTGTGTGTCGAGGTCAGACTGGGGCAGGTGATGTGATCCTATCTTGTTCCCTGTTGTTTACCTGCTGGCGTGCGTCTGCGGTCACGTTGAGCAGATTGGCCGACAGTGAGGTTGTTTCTGGGTTTAAGTATAGAAGATGGCATTGCTTTGACATCCAATCCCTCGTCACCTCAGCCAGCAGGACTGTGTGTGCGTGTGTGTGTGAGTGAGTGATAACCTTGAACATTTGCATTAAACAATTCATCAAGTCTCCAGACGTGCTGCAATCCTGTTCACAATTGATATGTTCCATCACTATCAGCATCCAGTGGTGATATGATATCATTTCATCATGCTCATGTCCTTCAAGGTTGCACATATTGAACTTTAAAGATAATGCTAACTGCTGGACATGACAGGGCTTTTGATGGACTCTGGTACATGCTCTACGGATGTGCCCTCTAATTTAAACCAGTCTATTGAAGAGGTCATTGCTGCCGATCTTGTTTTCCGTCCTTGAAGGTCGGTGATCCCCTTCACGTGTAACACAGTCCCTGACCCAGAGCGGTAACATATACAGGAAGATGGACTATGTGGAGCAGCGGACTAAGCCTGGATTACCAAGCATCAGCTGAACTGTGTGTTAACTAGTTTGGGAAAATGCACCACATTTTCATAATAACGGCATTAATAATAGATGTGTCTAATCAAATTATCACACTGGAAATTAAAGGCAAGGCAGTTTTGCAGTATATAATAATATATAATATTGTAAAGCAATACTATATATTGCGCAAAATTTGTAGAGGGAACAGGAGGATTGATGGTTCACAAGCAGGTCTTTGTTGCTCTGGCACTATGCTTGGAATAAGCAAGCAAAAAAAATGCCTGAGGAAGAAAACCTTGACTTAAGGCATTATCTCAAAATCCATGAGATAGATTCTGCCATTTTCAGGGTTCTTTTCTTTGCTTTTGCACAACTTGTACTCATTTTACTCCCTTACGCCAAATGGTACAGTTTATGAAATCACTTTGCTTTTTCCATGAAACAGATAAATCGTGCATTTCCTCTATGCGCACATTTCTCTGCTACCACTTTCTGTTTCTGGATCTTACACCCAAATACTGTACACACGCTGATCAGCCACAACATTTAAACCACCTACCTATTCCCTAATAATGTGTAGGTTGCCCCTGGGAGCAAGGAGACGGAATATATGGGGGTGTCCTGGGGTGGTACATTTCCGAAGAATCCTTTGGGTCCTAGGTTTCAGGTTGGGACCTCTATAGATCAGACTTTTTCATGCGCGTCATTATGAGCGGCTGACTAATATTGTGTTGCTCCCCCTTGTGTGCTCAAAAATGCTCTGAACCATTGGGCATGGACAAGAGGACCTCTCAGGGTGTCCTATGAGGGTTTGGCACCAGGACGTTGACACTGGATCCTTTGGGTACTCTGGCTTGTGCAGTGGGGCCTCTGTCAATCAAACTTGTTCCACTGCATCCTGTTGATGCTTGACCAAAATGGGGTCTAGGAAGTTTGGAAGTCAAATCAACATGTTGGGTGACTGTCATGTTTTGAAGGTGTTCCTGACTGTTTGATGTTTTTCAAAATTCAAAGATTCAAAGTTTTTATTGTCATGTGCACAGTAAAGAAAAGCATTTCCCTGTATAATAAAATTCTTACTTTGCTATCCACTCAGAATATCAGCAACAAGTATATTTTTGCCATGTGGTGGGGTGCATTTTCCTGCGGGGGTAGGCCAGTGGCATTTGGGATTTCCATTTGCATGAGGGAGTGTGTTTGTTGTGGGACAATGTTTATTTGGGTGTCTAAGTCTCATCAACACGGATGTTAAAATCCAAGGTTTTCCAGCAGAACAGCACATAGTACCAATATGATCAATGTTATTCACTTCACCCGTCAGTGGTCATAATGTTTTGGCTGGTTGGTGTAGATGCTTAACAGAACATTGGGATCTGGGAAGTCTGGAGGTCTTCTAACTTGGTCATGTTCCTCGGAGTATTTGCATTTTTCTGCTGGGTGAGGCTACTGTCGGTGGGTTTTACATGCCAAAGTAACATCCACATGAAAGTCAGTATACCCAGAGCTTCCTTTCACCTGCCAGTGCTTTTAATCTTGTGGTTCGACAGCGTCTGCATGAACACAATGAAATTTTCCAATTTAATTCACCAGAACACTATGTGTCTGTATGCATTTTCACTCTCCATTAGTTTTGGAGGCCGCTGTTGTCATTCAGACTAGGGAGGGCAGTTGTACTAGTCAAGTCAGCAGACATCACCAAAGAACTAACACTAGCAAGACTTTGCACTTACTATTTACAGTGCAGTTTCTTAGGAAATGTGAGGTGTCAGTATCATCTCTGGCAGTTGCCCCCGCAAAGGGTAGTTCATTCGGATCTAATGAAGACACTGTTTACGAGTGTCTGAATAATCATTTAAAAATACATCTGATGGCTGGTCTCATGTCTGACTACAGAATGCCTTTGCACATGCCTTTAAAGTGCAGCATGTAATCTCTGTATGTTTGTTATAAGGCTGACACGAGCATTTGTTTTTTAGAATGGTTAGAATGGTTTATTACTCAGTGCACTCGTGTGGTGAATGTCATGAGTTTTACACACAGTTCTTTATTGCCCACTACTTCAATATACTTAGCCATCAGAAAAAGTCAATAACGTTTTTCTGCCTCTGTAAATCTAAGGTAGGATACAGTAAGTGTTTTCTTTCTTGCCCACACATTTTCACATACACTATCCCATCTGTACCTGTTACTGTAGGAACTACCTAAGCCTCACACTGAGCCAGGGGAAGACCCTGGTGTATAGATCCCTCTATAGGAAGGAGTGTGAATCTTTATCACTCCAGTGAAGTGACTGCAGCCAAATACAAGGCGTACAAGAGTAAATAGCCGGGCCCCATTTCTCAAAACTATCTCCAAGTAAAGATTATCGACTCATACCTATCCGAAGTGTATGATCATTTTAGCCTCAAGACGATTTTGGGAAACAGCCTCACTGATGAAGCAAGCGCTGTTCCCCTCATCCATCATGCAGTGTGCCTGGCAGTCCTGCACAGCTCAACATGCCCTCTGCCCGGCACACAAGTCCAAGCCCTTGTCCAAAAAAGGGAGTCATGATGAGAAGTATCAAAATGAGCGATTGCTGTCACCATAAAGGAGAACCCCTGAGGACAGATGGCGGTCCTTGGATCATTGCACCCACATTAACCTTTCTGTGAAGGGATCAGACGCAAGCTTACTTTCACAAGGGAGTTTGGTCATTGTTCTAAGAATACGTTTCGTTTTCTTTTTCTTTTTTTTTTTTTTTGGAGGGCACTGATAGAGACCTATGTCCAGGAGGCCCTGTGGCAAAAAACCTCCTGGGCCTGGCAGGCAGATAGTAAATGAATAAAACCCTCAAAAGAAACAACAGACAGGCCTTTGGCAGAGATGGTAATGTTATCCCTCGGGTGCTCTGTAACTCATACCTGAGGGACAGGTTAGTGCACTGCTGAACTCTATCCATTTGATTACCATGACAGAGTCAGGTGTAATTAACTTAATACAGTTTAATTATGTTGAGTAGGACTCAATGAATGTTTCATTGTTATCTCTGGTTGCTGCCAGTGTAATGCAGTGAGATAGCTGTACCACCCAAAGGTATCACCAGATGGTGGTTTGGAACTGATTCCTGAAATGAACGCGCCTCACAGCCAACACACTCAGATATTTAGCATGTACAGTCAAAAGTCACTCGAGTGGAGCAGTGATCTGTTGGATGATTCCTTCAGAAAACATATTGTTTTTCTACATTAATTAAAATGCTCATTAACGTAGCATTGTTGTTAATGCTCATCGTCTCTGCTTTCCATGATTAATCCTAAAAAACTGCAGCTGCTTGATTCGAACAAAGCAATTTAAAAGCCATCATCTCTCATGCCGTGACAATAGATGGGTCCCATTACTGTACTAGATTTGAGTGTTTATACAGTACCGTGACTCTGTTGTCAAAAATACCGCTGACACATTTTTCACTCGTGCATTATGCACTAATTGAGAGCTTTCGACATGTCACAAGATGATTAATTTAGATGAAAAGTAAACATGACCACTTTTCTCTTGGTGTTAAGTGAATCACACTTTACAACAGCTTAATCTTGGTGTGTACATTTGAATAGTGGTTTCCGAAGCTACCTCTGTTTGTGCTGCTGCAAGGTTGGCTTTCTGTTTACTGTCCACTGAAATGGTATTGAGTGCTGTCTTTTTTAATGAGTGCATTCATCAGTATAAGCTTTCAGTCATTTGAAATACAGCTGGACTGCGTTCTATGCAAGGTGTTTAATTGTCTGCTCTCTAAGTGCCCTCTTGGTATTTTATTGTACTAATTTATTCTGAATGGAAACCCTAGAGGGTATAAAGCCATCTGTTTGACATTGCCAGCTGGACCATGTCCGATAAGAGACATTTTTACAGCGAGGTTAAGCTTTAGGGTTTAAAAATACACAATGCAGTGAGGTTGGTAAGTACGGTCCTCTAAAACTGGAAGAGGCATAAAACTGATTCCCAACTATGAATGAGAAGATACTGAAAGAACACTGATAAGACCATAAATTATGATCTCAATCTTGGTGTCCTAAACTAAAGATTGAGTGTTTGGAGAAATCAATAAAATGCAGGGTGCGGGAAAAGACAGTTTAAAACAGCTGAGATAAAAGCTGAACACCAAATAGAAGATAGAGAGAAATTTGTACAATGGCAATGAATAAATTATTGTCTTTTTTTTTTTACTGCAAGGTCAGCTGTGTTGTTCTGCTTCTCCAGGGAAACCTCCGCCAACTCACATGAGCTCACACACACACACACACAAATGTAGTCCCACACACTGGTCAATCACAGGCACCCCACCAACACATGCATCACTGCAAATGTCTTCCCACACAGAAATGCATCTTACGAGAGCACGCACATGCACCTTGCTGCACTGCTGCACACATGTACCTATAAAAGGAGATGCGCATTTGTGCAAAAACACACACATGCATTCTTCGCTCTCTGAGCCCAATCCGATATAATGAGCATTGAGTTATACAAAGGGCACCTTTACAGTGAGTCTCTTGACCCGTGCATGTGGGAAGCTGTTTGCTGTGGGAGAGGAGGAGGTTCAAGGGTGAACACGGCTCTCAGCGAATACACTGAAATTACTGCACAGAGGAGGGAGCCAATAGAATTTTAGATGCCGTAACAAAAAGATTCTCCAGTGTTGATTTCCCACAATATTGCTGGCACAGAATTCTTACTTTAATCTACAACTTCAAGTAAAATCTCAGAGATTTGAAGGTGACATGTAGGGTAAGATGGAAAGATACTGTGTGTATTTTATATATGGGCTCATATAAATATCCCCAAAATAAATCGGAAGCATAGAGAATGATTAAACTTTTTAGGATTATTTATTGTGTGCTGAGCAGACATGCTGCAAGTAATTTATTTGTGAACCATCAGAAACATTTATGAGCCTGTTTCAGCAGTATGCTCTAAACAAGAAGCCATAAATCTACCAGTGTATCCTCACTCCTCTCCTCTCCCTCACTATGTAGCACTGTCTCCACCTCGCTGTCTCTCTCTCTCTGCACCTCTCCTTCCCCTCGTTTCTCATTTTTCAGTTGCCCACATGGCACGAGCAAGTGCCTGGGCTTAAAGATTTGCCATCAGTTTCAAATTCATCAGTCGTGATTGGATTCCGGGGGGGGAGAAAAAGGAGGTGGCTGTGTTTGATTTGGTGTTGCCTCCTCAACAGCGAAGTGGAACACATTTCAAAACTAATGTTCCCGATACAGCAGTTTTAGAAGAAAAAATAGGATAGACTATGTCCACAAGGTAAAAAAAAAAGAGAAAAAAGATTAGTAAGAGGTGCCACAGTGTTAAGGATGGCACTGTTCTCCACAAGCACATTCACACTTTTGTCAAATAAGCTTTTCTTCTCCAATTAAAAATATAGCACCTGCCTGTAAGCACAGTACAATGTTTGTGAATGGTGTGTTTGAAATACAGAACGAGTCCTCTGTCAGTACATGTGTTTCAAACAGAAATCTGTGTTGTCTCCACAAGGTGGTGTCATGCTCATTAGCTGACTGTTGCAGCTCATTTCCAGACCTAGTTTGACTCCTAAACTTAGTCATGTGGGTCATAATACTGCTCCCATTCACACAACGTCAATAACAGAAAGAAATAATAGAGAATAGAGTAAAATAAGCCTGCATCTATTGACAAAAGTCTAAAAAGATTCCCATATATACGCATGTGCTTTTGTATTGTATTGTTTATCACAGTCAGCTAAAACTGCCAGTGCACCCCTGTTATCCAGCAGTGTGAAGTGCCAAGCCTGACTGTAAACCCATTTCATTGTAGAGGGCAGTTCAGTAAAGCCAACCACTCATTACTACGATTCGGAGGGTATCGCTGCCTTGACCCGTCCATTGACCTTCAAAATAATAGTTGCAGTGGTGTGGAGACAGTTCATTACCAAGGATGCCTGTCAGTCGACAAGCTCACACATCCTCAATCACTAAAATAAGGGCAAGAAAACAGGGCATCCTGAAGTGGAGAGCGGAGTCCCATCTCTATCTCCTAGCTGTCCTTTTCTCTTAGGCTTCCAACCTAATCTCTTCCTCTGTCTCCTCCTGCATTTCACTCCTGCTCATTACCATCAGCCAAACTCCTATTTGCACTCTTGCAACACACAGCTTTTTTAAAAAAAATCAGAAATCAATCGCTTATTGATTTTTCTAAACCTGTAATTCCCTGCTGCGTGCGAATCAAGTGATGAGTGATTACGCAATACAATTATAGTGAACCGTTCTCGTCCCTGGTGACAGATTGCCCTGGTGGTCAGTCCCAGTTGTGGCTAAGCTCATCCAAGCATAACCCCCTTGGTGTTAGAGTTAACAAGCTCTGTCTGGGTCAAGCAAGTGAAAATAACCATGACTCCTGACTAGGGGTGGGAATCACAGGGTACCTCACGACACGATACGTGATACATGGCTCTTGATACCAATACTATCACGATACAGCGATACTGTGATAATCAACATATTGCAAGACAGTCACGTAACGATACACCACTATATCTATAACTAAAAAATACAAAATGTCTGCAAAAAGGTTAAGTTCAGTATTTATTTATTTTCTGCAATTTGGTGTCACTTTCACTGGATTTAACACAAATTTGGATGAACCACTTAACAAAAACTGCCTATTGTCTTGCCATAGGCCTCTTTTACAAACACAAGTCTCAAGTCACTGACTGTGACTTGTCAGTGTCCACATGTGCTATCACATTTCTTTATAAAAGGCAAATTTTGAAAAAGGTGCGGTAGTGCAAATAAACTCAGCAATGGACTTTGTAATGCTGGCGACCCTCGGGGACGAGAAAGGAAGCTTTGCTTTAAACATTGTATTAGTGGCTGTAGGCTGACTTGCGGAAACGTTAGCTGCATCAGCTGCTGTCTCTTTCTCGGCGAGGAATTCAGGATGGTGGCATTTCAGGTTGGTTTTGCATGTTCGTGGTGCTGCTTGTGTACTTTACTTTTGCGAGGCAGTTTTTACATATGGCATAGTCTTTGTCAAGCTTGCTTGCGAAAGCCGAAATGGGTCCACACTTTGGACTTAAACGTGGATGAGGCGTCTCTTACGGTAGCGTCGCTGTCCACCACTTCCCCCCGCAGGAAAATGCACCCCAGCACATGGAAAAAACATCAAACAATCAGGAACATGTTGAGGAACATGACAATGGCCCAACATGTTGATTTGACCTCCAAACTTCCAAGACTCCATTGTGATCAAGCATCAACAGGATGCAGTGGAACAAGTTTGATTGACAGAGGCCCCACTGCACAAGCCAGAGTACCCAAAGGATCCAGTGCCAGTGTCCTGGTTCCAGACCCCATAGGACACCCTTGGAAGTCCTCTTTACCCATGCCCAATGGTTCAGAGCATTTTTAAGCACATAAGGGGGACCAACACAATATTAGACAGGTGTTCATAATGTTATGCCTGATCAGTGTATTTTTTACTCAATATTTTTCCATCATATACTCAGTATAAGTAAGTACCTGTCATGCAAATTATCTGCACACAGTGTTTCTAGATCCGTAGAAACAATGGATAGAAAATGATATCTTGTGATCTGTCTTAGATACAGTGGTGCCGTGGTTAGCATTCACAGCAAGAAGATTCTGGGTTTGAACCTGCAAATCAGTTGGGGTTTTTACATGTGAAGTTTGCATGTTAATTTTGTGCCTGTGTGGGTTTTCTTTGGGTGCTCTGGCTTCACTCCCACAGTCCAAAGACCTGCGTGGGACGTGGTCTGTGCAGGGTACACCCCTCCACTCACTTTTTATCAGCTGGGATATGCTCCAGTCTCACAAAGTGGGTATGGCTAATTAAAGGAATAATGGATGGATTTGTCTCAAATAAGTTGGGGCTGTGATGTATGGAGAGTGGACACAGCAGTACCGCCTATGCTGTAGATTTAACTTACCCTAGCATGAATGTCCATGGAAGTTTATACTATGTAGAGACTTAAACATTGCTAAATTAAAAGAGAAGGCCCCATGCAAAACAGTTCTTACATAAAAAATGAGCTACCACTTAATATTCAGCCATGGTGTCAATTAGATATGTGACAATTGGCTTATAATCTAATAAAACAATATTAACTTACTGCATGACTCATTTAGATTCATGAGTAAGAAAAGCAATATGAAATACTGTCACTATATAACTGACACTCAAAATGCTGTTGAACATTATGTTAAAATAACACAAGATGCCTAAAATGTCAAATTCATTCTGAACTGCATCTTACTTATACTTATTTTACACAAAAACTTGCAATGAGTCTAAGCAAAGCTGGCGCACTCCAGTCCTGGTCACCATGTTTTTGTCAGTTTGATTTTAACGCTGGGTATCTCTGTATTGCACTTTACTGTTCTGTTGCTGACACTGTACACCTCTGCGGATGAGTGGATCCTCCAGGTCGGTCACTGAAGTGTGAATGCTGTGTTAACGATCTGCACAGGGCACAGCACTGACAGATGGGAGAATACTGTTAAAGCAGATTATAGGCAGACTCAGGAGAGGTGGTCCTCCAGGTGCAGTCAGGGGATGGAGCAAAGAAACAGCTGCAACAAACATCCTTCTGTTCTTCAGCCCCGCTCTGCTTTTTACTGTGGATCTCAATGATTTGAGGTGTAGGTGGCATATGGTAATTATGGTGTATATAAGTGTAATCTACTGCATATATTTAGATCATAAACGTATAATATAATGAGGACTAAAATGCCTGCAACCCAAACAACTGTGAAAAAAAATCTAACAAAAAAAGGAATACTGACAAACACAGCGGTGCATTCCTGAGTGTGTGAGGCCACGGCCTTACAAACTGAGCAGATGGTGTAGCTGGGACGGAATAGAAATGATACTGTCTCTGTGGCTCATGATTGTTTTTCCAATTTGACCGGTGCAAATCCACACAGATAATCACAGGCACCAGGATCAAGGCTTCAGACCTCAGGGGGTTCCAGCAGTCATAATGCTCACAGTAGTCTGAAGAAAATGCACTTGAGCTCACCTCAGCTTAGCTCAGACCAGCTGGGGTTTGGAGGGACGAAAAAGAAAGGATGGAGGGGAGGAGGAGAGATGGAGGGAGAGAAAGTGAACAGAAACTAAAGCACTTTTATGTCGCCTGTAGTAAGAAACTCCGTCTTAGTGTTCGCTCTGACTACTCAGACTGTCACTCAAAAATCATTTTAACATTGTTTTGATGTGCTGTCAAAACAAATTTTCGCCTCAAAAGCGAAAAATCCACTTCATGCATAAATTATTATTTGAAATAGGATTACTTGGTGCATAGAGAGCAAGAACCAAAGGTGAAGAGCAAATGACAAAATTTGAAGCAAACAAGATAGTGTCCAATTAAAAGCACTAAACTGCCAAACATAGTTGAATCTATAGTGACTGTTTTTTCTGTTAAACCAATTCTTTCCATTCCAATTCCAACAAGAGAAAAAGAAGAAGGCCCATGGATTTGACTATTTCATTGATTAAGTTTTTCTTTTGCAGACAAGCACTTTTATCTTACATGTGTGAAATATGTCATATTTATTCTTCAGTTCCTTCATATTATACCTTTGCACCTCCAGGCCCCCACCATGTGCAAGTCTGTCTGAAAAGGGGTCTTATAAACTTTTCATAACTTTGCAGTAAGCAAAAATACTGACAGGTACAGTGCCTGTAAAAAGTATTCGCCCCCTTGGAAGTGTTGCCCTTTCACTGCTTTTTAGCATTCACACATGGTCAATTTAATTTAGCTTTTTTTGACAAGAATTTACAAAAGCATCAAAAAGCATAAGTCAGAGGATGGATATGAGAAAATTTCCAAATCACTGAGTATCTCCTGGAGTTCAGTTAAGTCCATCGTAAAGAAATAGACACACATGCATAAATCTGGGTGACCATGCAAATGAGAGACGTGTGGGGGACTCCACCAAGGCGCCCATGACTCCTCTGAAGGAGTTACAAGCTTTAGTGGTTGAGATGAGGGAGCATAGGACAACCTTTGCCAAAGCTTTATAGTAAATACTCAAAAAGAAAACAAAGAGCTCATATTAAATCTCAACCAGAGTTCACCATGTGTGATTCTGACGTCAGCTTGAAGAAGTTTTTTTTTGTTCTGATAAAACTAAAACTGAAAACACTGCACATGAACACACGTCCTCCCTGTGAAGCATGGTGGTGGCACCATCATAACGCCAGGAGGCATCACCTTGATGCTTTCTGCAAGAGAACTGCATCTTGACAGAATACGTGTTTTCCATTAAAAAAACAAGGACCTGAAGCATACAGTCATAATTGCACAGAAATGGAGTCTGGCGTTAGTTCAGACAGGCAATGAGTCAGTTAGTCATAAGGCTCTATTCTGTCCAATCGTTCCCTACTTCAGTCCAGCCCACCCGCTTAGCGCGCTTTATAACTGAGCCCGTTCATTCATTCTGTCAGCACCACATTGCTGCTACACCAGCCTGTACAAGTCAGCACAACGCCGCTGCTGTTCATCTGCTCTTTAGAAGTCTTTGATCCATGTTATAAAACTCAGTGTTTGGAGAAATCGTCTTACCTTCTGACTGTAATTATGTCCGGGCCGATCCGTGATTGCAGCGTTGACACCAAAGCAGGACAGCCTTGCAGATAGGTGTCGGTAGGAATGCCGTTTCACAGAGAACCTCTTCCATCATCTGGACGATTTTAAAATCCAGTAAGAGCTTCTCATCAGTCAAATCCAGTCTGTAAAAACTTTTGATTCGTTTTGACTACTTCAGCTTAATCCATTCAAAATGCACATCCGAAAACGTAGGCCGCTCCAGCTCCGTCCATCTCGTCGGCTACTGGTTGGTTCACCCCTATGGGTTCACCGGCACGAACCGCACCTCATCAGCTAAATCCTGCTTCTGCTCCGGATGTCCTTACCCCCAGCCTGCCCTCGTAATGTCTCCACCAGACGTCTCATCTAAACACCATAAACTCTCAATTTAAGCCCTAAAATCCAAGTTTACTCAGATCCTGTTACCTGTCGTACATCTTCCGGGTTTAATTCCGATGTCTCCGCCCACCATGCTAACGTCACAGCCGAGCCACCGTAGCACCGTGACTCCCGCAGCTTGTTGCTGGTATTACTGTAGCATGGTAAGAGTGATCATTGACTTATTGGCCCCTCATGACCAAGAGGCTCAAAGCAGCAACAGTCCATTACCCTGTGCCCTCCTTCTGTCACCTACAGAACCACAGATCATGCCTTTGTAGTAATTAAAATAGGAGGACTCTACAGATGCTTCCTAATAACTTTTCCACATCCTCCCAGTGGCATCGGTTCAGAGTTTATTGAAAAGAGAAACCACATTTTGTTTGCAGTCAGACTGACTTTGATTGTGTAGCACCAAAAAAAAAAGTCAGTTCAATCTTTACAATCGTCGACGAGTTGCACATAATCGTCAGTGGTTCTTAGCCCTCTATTTAAAGTAGTTAGGCTAGTCTCCGAAATCAATAATTAGTTATGTTAGTATATAAAGATTGTATATAATGTTACACGTAATTAGGGTAATTTTCATATTCAATAATGAAGGTTAAATTCCATATTTATATAGAGGTTGATTTCCATATAATACCTTGGTGTCTTAGCTGTTATATTAAATTAGGTTGGGTAATGTCCATGCAGTGGTTATTCAAAGGATATGCATCCTGCTTGATGTCATAAACAGTTTCACATCTCACAAAGTATATTTTCTTTGCATCAAGTCACTATAATGGTGTCTTGCCAGATGTTCATCTGCTTACATTCAGCATTTTCCTAATCCCCAGCATCCGGACGGGGAAAGTCATGCTCACTTCCATGAATTCAAAGTAAATGCGTCATGCTTGATGCAACACACAGTCTTGAATCTTCCATAGTATATTTTCTTAGTATCAAGTCAGTATAATAGTATTTTGCCAGATGTTCATTGGTGTGCATTCAGCATGCTGCTGACTCCCTGCGTTCAAATGAGAAGGTCATGCATACTTGCATGAAAATCAAAGAAAATGGGACACGCTTGTCGGTACACACACGCTAACTTCATTAAATTCCATTTCATTTTAAGGTGATTCTGCTCATCTGTTCCCTTCAGGAGTGCAGGTTTGGGTGTTTGTGATCTCATGGACTGTCTGTGTCATGCTTGCTCAGATTGTTCCAGGGCATTACTCAAGCAGAGTCACTGCCAAACACTAAATGCATGTCAGCCTGAAAGAAATGGTTAAACCTTACAAAGTGTCTTATCGGTAAATGGAGCCTTGCATTAACTCAGACAGGCACGGAGTCAACTATTCACAATGTCCTATTCTGTTCAATTGTTCACTACCTCAGTCCAGCCCTCCCACTTTATAACGAAGTCAGCGTTCATTTATTCTGCCCGCTTCATGCCCACTACATCGCTGCTACACCAGCCTCTACAGATCTGCAAATCTACCCCTCCTCCCCAAAGTCTGAAATGGACAACAAGGGGAAAGTTCCGGAGTAGCCGAGTCAGAGCCGAGACCTATATCCAATCAAGAATTTGTTGCTGGACTTGAGAAGGGCTCTTTACTCACAATTTAATAATGATTTGACAGTACACTGACATATTGCAAAGAAGAATGGGGTAACATTGCAGTGTCCAAATGTGCAGGGCTGATTGAGACCTATCCACACAGACTCAATGCTGTAGGTGCATCTACTAAATACTGACTTTAAAGTGGTGAATGCTTATGCAATCACTTATTTTACATTTTTAATTCTTAATTAATTGACATTACTTTGTAGAATTCTGTCTTCACTTTGATGTGAAAGAGTCTTTTTTGTAAATTGTACTTAAACAAAGCCAAATTGTTTTGACCATGTTTCAATGCTGCAAAATCTCCAAGGGGGGTAAATACTTGTTATAGGCCCCATATCTTCAAACTTGCTGCTTTACACTGAATCAAACACTAATTCAGAATTAAAATCCTACACTGAAAACCTTTCAGTAATAATAAAACATTCAACACGGCAAATTAAATAAAGACCGCTTCCACTGAAAATAGAGTGATTTACCTTGATAACATGTCAACATGTTATTTTTATATGCTTTAAGACAAAATTAGTGAAATACGCAGTCAGCATAATGACTGAGTATTTCTACCTTGAAGCTGCATAGTACCAATGGCTGTTTCAAAAACACTGATTCAGACTTCAAGGCTTTCATTTGTAACAAACCTCAGGAACCAATCCCATCAAGTTGTGGGTGGGGCTTCATGTGTCATTATTGTTCTTCAGAATTTGTTACCAACTTAATCAAATGTGCCTGAATTAATCTAGTGTTGAAAACATACCTCTAAATATGTGATTGTGGAAAAAAAGAGATGAGTTTTTAGAGCTAAATAAAGAACCAGAAAGAGACTTTACCTGAACAACTCCTAATGTGTTTTCTCCAACTAGTTCTGTAATATGTTGAAATCACAGACATTTAGAATCCATTCAGTGGGTTGTGGAACAAATCGAGTTAATTAGTTCATGAGGTACACCAAACTCAAACTAATGCAGCCACAACATTAACTTTATGACCATTATGAAGAATTCAGTTTGTGGTGCTGTTGAACCGCTTTGCATTATACATAGAGGTGCTTCTGTAATTTAGCCAACACTCACTGATATAAAAAAGGGTGGACAGAATAATACACTGGACACTTGTCAGGGTAATACAGTACAATTCAACAGCACTCCAAACTACATCCTTCAAATTGACCAACACCGCTTTAAAAACTAACTCTATTGTTCAGTTTTTTCAACAAAAACTGAACAATAGAGACTTCATGAGGTTTTATCGGAGAGTTTTGTCTGGAACTGCTTTGCTTTCAAAGTGTACCTATATAAGCTGACAACTGGGTGTACTAGCATCTTATATTTTAAATGTCTCTTCCTAGCAAAAGAGGGAAGTATATGTCTCTCCGGCATTCAGTAAAACCAGAAAAGCATGCCTTTGTGCTCTTAATTATATGCTTAGAACGAATCTAATCCCCAGTATGACTAAAGAGATTCCCTGTGCAAACATATTTATATTGAAATTTGCATCCTCATTTAAGAATGATTTACAGTGTCTGACAAGCTTGTCACCGTCAGGCAACAAAATCACTAGAATGAGCGTAACCATTATAAAGCGCTTTGTTTGTCTACGTTGATTTAGAGGATGGGAAATTACTTTTTGTTTTTACAGCAGTTCAGTGGTGGCACATATGAAAAGTCAAACATGCTGAGTAGCTTTTAAGCAGGGGACAGATAAAGTGTCAAAAAGCAGTCTGGCAGCCGGGCCGTGCTGCATGGTCCCCAAGGACGCCGCCACTCTTAAGAGGTAACCTCATTTATAAGTGATGGCACACCAACGCAATGGCACATGTTACCAGGACCACACACACACACAGACACGCACTAACAACACTTAGTCCGTTGTGAACTCCTGACTGACAGCTCTGCAGTTAATGCACTCTGCATATCGCTGTTCTCAGCCACTTTTGTGTAGCGCAACACGTTAACCTGTCCTTTTTACACTTTGAAAGCCAATAGGAAGTTTTTCTTCTGCAACCACGGCACTTTAAACAGCTCTTGTCCAGGCATCACACGTTTTCCAAGCACAGTTTGCTGGAGGATGTGATGTTTCTGACAGCACATCCAGTATGCAAATCAGGGCAAATGTGTAAAACTGGTTATAAAATTTTATGTGCATTAGTAATGGTGGCATCAAATACATGGGTGAGCATGTGGGGAAGCATGTTAGAAATGACATTTTTTACGCAGTGGTGATTTTTGCAGTGCATTAAGCTATATGTAGTGGGCCCCCTGCATAATAGCATGAATGTATAATTTAGTCCCCAGCTGCCCTCCCATCAATAGAGCACAGTATTCGATTTGTCAGCAGTCGTGGAATGGTTCGATCGGTGCAGTCCATACATAGGTCTAACACAGGCGTCACTGCACTGCTAAATGCACATGCCCTCCATCTGAGCGACAAAATATTCAAATCAAACTATCATTACTTGGCCATCATACCTACAGCAACGCTCATGAAGTCAGTCTCTGAAACAAATTTAGTCAAAACACGCAGTCCTGACTTGACCCTCCTCGCTCTCTCTTCCATCTCCTTTTGTGCATCAAATTAGAACACACCACCGCAAATTTCCCAGTGACAAAAACACATCCATAGTGTTCTGCATACAACCCGATCCTGGCAATTCATCAAGCTCAGAGATAATGCCCGCTTTGTGACACCGGCTCCATGTCTGCTGCATGTGTGGCTTTCCCACAAATATCGCTTAGGCAACAATGGTCAATGATAACCTCTAAGAACAATAACCGGGCAAATATTAGTTTAGTGCAATAAGATGCGGTCTGGTAGCTCTGTGCTGTGGATGTGAGTAAAATATCCCTGTTGACATTGTGTTGGTTTGTACTTTGTTGTTTGGCAGCAAAATTAATCTTGAAGATCTTTAATAAAATTACAAAAACAGTTTGCTAATCATTTGTTGGTTCATTAGTTATGATTTAGCCGTTGTAAACCAAACCTGTGTTAGTGATTCATTTTTTAGCATTTTTAACTCCAAGGTTGGGTCAGATGTGTTGTCAGGCAAAAATATGCAATAAATATTCTTCTGTTTTGTAAAATTTGCTAAATTTGAAACACTTACAAATTCTAAATATCTACCAACCAGAACCAAACATGAAAACACGAAGAGTTCCGGCTATGCCAGAGCCTCTGTAATAGGTAACAGCTACACTTTATGCTACAGTAAATGCAAATGTCAGAATGCTAACATGCTAAAGACAAGCCTAAGATGTTGATATTTAGTGATGTCTGTTTTCACTGTGACAGTTCACTGCTCACATTTGTTGAATTGCACAAGCTTCTAATTTTGCTAATTAGCTTAGCATTAAACCAAAAAAGCGATCTAGCTTCTATGTTTGCTTCTGTATTGTGCAGCTCTCTGTACATGTACATTCTCCTACTGACTCTGTCCTCTTGTTTCCACTTTGCCCAAAGACTTGGTTTGGCTTCCATGGAATGAACTCTTTAGAGAATCAGTAATGGCTCACCTTATTTGCAGCTGGTCGTGTCCCGTCGACAGTTTTACAAACATTACTTTTATAATGGTGGCACATGGGACTGCAGCAACACAAGTGGTGACTGGGACAAATTGGCAGCAAGGCTGGGTGGTGACACTATATCAAACTCTATTAATACAGCCATGCACTAAAACAAAAAGGTACAGCAGTGAATGATGGGGAAGTCATTAGTTTTACATGTAGGTTATGAACCAAAGTATTGGACAAATTGAAATTTTGATCGAATGGTGCTCGATGAAGGGCGATCACAATTCATCCTAATGGGTACATAAATATCGGTACCAAATTTCATAGTAATCCATCCGTTAGTGATTGACACATTTCACAAAAAAGTGCCACAAGATGACATTGGAGGAAAAGTCAGGGAACCACCAAAGTCAGTAGTACACAATGTCTGGAAGTAGTTGTGCAAAGTCATCCAGTTGATGTTTACAGGCGTCACTGAACATCTGATATGTTTTAGCTTCTGGTGGTGCTTGATAGAAAGCAAGAGGATCATCTGAGTCATTATGAGTCATCTTCTGGGTGACTGTAAATCTGTGTTTTTTTTCTTTGCAATCTTGACCACATTTCTAATCAAAGCAGCCAATAGGCAAATATTACCTTACTTGAAGCTTTAAAATGGCCAGAATTAGTGTATGCTTATTTTAAGTGGTTGTCAGTTAGAATGGCTCATCCAGTATTAAATGGTTTTTAATACAGTTCCAATTCAGCCCAACTAGCATGGCAGCTATAGTACACATTTTATATTGTCCCAGAAAAATCTACAATCTGACATGATACTTATTCCCTTGATGATAATGCTGCTAGAAATGCTAGTATAATCCTTAGTTAATGATACCTCATCTGATAATCCTTCTTGATAGAGATCCCCTGCTGAATATTCCTTAATCCTCACTATCAACAAGGAGGTCTTAGAGGTCGTCTTCATTCTGTCTTGTCAGGAGTCACTTGCTTTAAGAGTGAAAGCAGCACAACAGGCCCTAGCACAGACGTGGATCTTAAAGGAAACTGGTTTCTGAGAAAGTAATGGTTTGATAAATTGTATATGTGCAGCTGGTTGGTTAAGTTTCTTCTCTGGTTTGTTGAAAATGTCAGGGTGGCCTGTGGAACACTAACAATAGGAACAGCCCTGCAACCTTGAATTTATGGCAAAGCCTGTTTTAGCCATGAACCCATGCTCTGGTTTCTTTAGTTGAAGTCTGTTAGTACCCAGATAATGAAAAACAAGACCATTACATCATTTTCTCTAAAAGAGGCGGAAAAAATCACAAGACATGTAAATATATCCAGTATCCAGACACATTAGGTAAAACTTATTGTGAGGAAGGCAGCAGTATCACGTTTGCTGCTTAATGTATTACTGCCAGGCAAATTTCCTATCACATTACAACATGGGCTTGTCTCCTCCGCTGTGAAAACATCATGAGAGTCATTTGGTCATAGGGGGCAGCGTCTTGCCAGCATTAGGAAGCAGACTGGAAAATAGCTGGCCACACTATTTAAAGCCCTTTTGCAGTGGTGAGGAGAACAATACAGACTGCTCAGCCCAATAACAGCTTCACCTAAATACAGTAAGTACACCATGTCTTCAACTTTGTCTTTAATGTTTGAAATTCATAGCGTATGCATGTAATTTCTTAAGACACCGAGGAGAAATGAAAGATTTAATGATATTTCGGATGTTTGTCAAATGTTTTACACTGTTAAAAGTTGTTTCAGCTGTTGTATTATTTAAAATACCATCTGACTAAATATATTTGATTTGCGGTTTGATTAGTTACTGTGCTGATTGTGAGTCATATCCAACAAGTGTGCTCACTGAGCACAGCAACAAGCTCCTCATTAAATATGTTCTTTATTCATTAGAGCTGATCATTTATTCAACAATTCATGCCCCAAGTTTTTGAATTATTTTGGATTTTATGCTCCATGACACTATGAAAACTTTGTGTACTTTGTGTTAATTTGATTTTTTTTTCTTTTTAAATAACATTATATTCCTAATTAGGAATTTATTTATTGTTAAACTGACTGGTTACAGTTGGCATTATACAGTGAAAACACATTATATTAAATTCTGCAAGCAAATATTTATCCCATCTGTGTAATAGTAAGTAAATAGTGCTACTATGTACTGTTGAACTGTGCAATGTGAGATTAAACTATGCAGGCAATTTCCTTGCACACAAGGATGTCATTGTTAAATGCAGTTAAATCGCCCACTTCTGTTTGTATGGCTTGGGAAATGTGTTTACCATTGCCCATTAGTGCACTTCCTGGACACTTGGCGTCTGCAAACACATGAGTGACAGGCTCAATTACAAGTACCAATGACACTTATTTAACCGCAGCTGCTCGGAAATGATGGGGAGGAGGACATAGTGTGGGTTCGTTATCAAATTCACAACATTAGAGGAAAATAAAGCTACACTGACCGGGTTGTACTGTAGTATGAAGTTCTATGTGGGCTCCAGAGGATGTGAAATAAGGCGTGGATGACTGGGACATTGATCCTACGTCAATAATTATCATTTACATTGAGGCTGAAGCTTAAGTGCGAGGTTAACCCAGCTATAGAGTACTAATAAAGTACAGCTGAAGTATTGATGGATCATAATGGATTTTTTTTCAGGTGGAAATGCTTTGTATTAATGCAAACATGGGTGAACCACATTACATTACTTTTATGGATGTTCTTCAGCAGAAATGCTGCATCAGTAAATCCTGTAACAACAGTCTATTTTTCTATATACGTTCTTGCTGTGTGTTATAATTAAATCCTTCAAGGTTCTCTGGAGCAGAGACCACATGTTCCCATTAAAGCTACACTTTTACCATGATTCCTCTTCTTTATTCACTTGTTCGAACAATCCATTGCTAATATGCAGAGAAACCTAAAGAGAAGTGAATTAAACTGATTGCTTTGGTGACCACAGCTCACTGAGCCTAGAGTTAATTATTAAACTTTCATCTGGAGAGAGTCCTCCTGCTCGTCTTAAAGGAGCTTGCAGTGGAGAAGAGCTTGTTAGATTCTGTTGTCAGAGGTACTGATCCATGTGCTATTGCTAAAATATTTGCAGGAAGTTGGTACCGCAGAGAAATGCGCTGTAAATGAAGTGAGTAACAGAAGTGAATATAATTTCCACAACATAGTTTCCATGCACACAGGGTAAAACTCGGCTGCTGTTCTTCAGTATACACATCAAATGAGTGCTACTGCAATAGGTCAAGGGGAATTCCAGTGAAAATTCTCCATAGTAATTTCCTCGCCAAAAATGTCATTTGTTGTTTGGCCTTTCGATGTTGCTGAGGGCCTCGTGCAATACAATTACAAGGTCTTTCTCAATCTCACACACCCAGGATCACGCAAGGACACCTGGGACAGACTCAAACAAGCTGCCCCCCAGCTGTGAAGAACATAATTGCTTTCTTCAACTGAAGGGCTTCAACCTCCAAACACTCAGCGGATCTGAATGCCCTTCCGGGTAAAGACAAAGTCATCTGTGCCCATGTGCCCTCATGGCAATAGAAGCCTATGGCTTAAGGCGTTATCTGCCCTCTCAGTCATATAACACTCTATGTCCCTCCAGCTTGTTAAGTAGGCTTTATACTGTATACGCAGTTATATAGCTTGATTGGAACTACGGTAGATTTGTTTTCTATTTTGGTATTTTACTGTTGCCAGCATACTGATATGTGCATGGATGTGTGAATGCAGTTATATCTAAATGCGTGTCGTAGCCATCATCGTTAAAATGAGCTTTTCTCCACAGAGTGTTGAGTGATGAACTTCAGCAGGGATGTGGCCCGGCAAACCAGTTGTTATACCTATGTGATAGAGGATGAGGATCCAGCCCTGGCCAAAGTCAATGTATTTGAGGTGAGTTAAAAAAAATGTATAGAGAAAATGTAAATTTACAAGTGCATGGACAAACCACACATGTAATTATTCTACCAGTATTTACAATATGAAGAGTGTTTATGCAACAACCAAGCGTTCATCCTAACCCTGTGTAAACTTAGGGAAAATCACTATGAAGAGGTGAATAGAGACCTGGAGAATTCTGTAGTAATATTACATGGGTTATAGTATCTAAAGACCCCCTCTAATGACAATTAAGTGTTTTTTTTACATCACCAGATACCTAGTCAACACCAATACTGAGCATTTAAACCTTAAATAGGTGGTGCACCAATGACTCATGTCTTAAACACACAGATTCACACTTACAGGGATTGACATGCAGCTAACGTAAGGAATAAATTCTGGCTGGGCCTTTTCATATCACTAATCTTCTTCAGAAGTGGTTTCTGGTTCAGACATTTATGGTTGAATTAGGTGAGCTGGTGTGCCACAGCCGAATTAAGCGAGAAAGGGTTTGGAAAGCTCCAGTTCCTTAGTACCTCAGTCCGTCTGTGCTTTTGAGTCCTTCATTTATATCATGATGTTGGAGTGGGGGGAATTGATCTTTATTCATTTCATCTGCACTTTGCAATCCGTTTTATTTGTATAAACAGTGCTATATTAATAAAGTCTGGTTAATTGATCGATTGACTGACTGAAGAGAGGTGGAGTTTTTATAGAGGAAGCTGTGGTGTAGAGTTACATTTTATTAATTTAAGTTTAGAAGAGATTGTTTTCATTGAAAAAACGTCTAAATATGCAACTTTTAAACACTGAGATGAGCCTCCAGGGGTTACATCAAGACTGAAGAGGGACTTTACATTCAAACAGAAATTTAAATTGTTATGTCCAGTGGTCTGCAAACCTGAGAAATAGCTGTTATATCACATTTCAGTGATTACATCAGAAACCTTGCGAGAGTAGTGAGCAATATTTTCACTATCTTGTGGTCTTTGGTGAAATCAAATAAATTGGAAAGTCTACATGGACGGACATTTTCTCTTCTCCTCTCTCCTTTTCTATTACATTATGTTCATTATTACCATCTAGTTGGCCGAAAGGGGTGACCTGGCTCTCCTGGACAACCTCGTGAGGAGGAGCCCAGAGGTCCTGAGTGAGAAAGATGAATGTGGAGCCAGTCCCCTTCATCATGCCGCCGCAGGGGGCCACGTCACCCTCATCCAATTCATCATCGCTGTCATTGACTCACAGGGTAAGCATGCCTCAGTCATTGATCATGAGATGCACTGCAGCACGTGACTCACCATAAAATTCATCTTTAAGTTACTGTATGGAACAGTGTGATCCGTTTTTACATAGTGCACCTGGTATATATGTGTATATATATATATATATATACACGGAATGTTCTGCGTCATTATGTATTTGCATTTGTGTGAGCGTATTTTCATGTTTTCTCATCTCTCAGAGCTGAACAGCTGTGATGAGGACGGCAGCATGGCCCTGCACTGGGCAGTGGAGAAGAACAAGGCAGAGAGCTGCAGGGCCCTGATGGACCTGGGGGCTGACCCCAACATCCTCAACAAGGCCCTCATGTCCCCTCTGCATCTGGCTGTCAGCTGCGGACACAGCAACCTGGTGGGGGTGAGGAGGCTCGATGCGCCCAGCTGAAGTAACAATTTATAGGGAGTGTGTTTGCTCAGTCAAGCAGAAGCACAGACTTTTGACACTGACTGCTGTATTTTTTTTTACAACTAATACTTTTAAAAAATGGGATTGGGATATTCAGTTCATCAAAAATTATTAGGTATTGTGTATTTTGTGTTGTGCTTGTGTCTCTATCCTTTTTCATATCTTAACTTTAAGGTTAATTATCAAAAATATATCAAATACTAAAAATAAAAACACTAAAAAAAGATCTTTCATGTGGGAGGAGTATTTTTCCACATACCAATAATAGGACAGTGCTGGGATTTGTTCCTGCGTCACAGATTTGCCAACTTTTATTCAATAGAAATGGAGCAGTTATCACCACATCTTCTTTAGAACATAAACTTCAAGCAGCCACTGCATGCTAATGTCAGTTGACAACTGTTTACATATCTGATGAAACCTGATTCAACAGTCTGCTCTGAAAGACCTTGTCATGCCATTGCCATGGTGTTTGGTTCTTGTCCACAAACTGACAAAGGATGCAGGCATATAGGCAGAAGGGTAAAGGACGGTATGGACTGGATGGAGCTCACTGCTTTTGTCTTTGTTCCCTCCAGCTGCTGTTGTCCTACAACACTACAGACTGCAATCTACAGGGAGACCTTGAGAACACCCCACTGATACTTGCCTGTTCCATCAATAACTGTGAGGCTCTCAAGATTTTGGTATGTACACGGCTTTCAGTCATACTGTGTACCTGTATCCCACTGTAAAAGATAACTGTCCATCTACACAGAGCACATTATGTAGCTTCAACTGTAGCTCTGTCTCTGACACAGCATTGTTTATCTTTCTCTCCATCCATTCTCCTGTCCATCAAAGATAAAGCATGGAGCGAAGCTCTGCAAACGGAACAAGCTTGGCCATTACCCCATACACGCTGCTGCCTTCGCAGGCGCAAAGAAAGCCATGGAAGTGATTCTGAAGGAGGGTATGACAAAGGGAATGATCCATCATCAAAAATTGAAAGTGCTGACAATATTGAAAATGTTTTCAAGGCCAAGCAGCACATTAAGCTGATAGACAGTTCACCTCAGCCCCGAGAGATATTTTTCTGGAAAATGTCCGTGCTGCTATGTACATAGGCCAGATGCTGCAGTCTTACAGTGTGTTTATCCACAGTGGGAGGTCTGCTTGGTAAAGCTCATGTTGCTGGAGAGGGTTGAGTCCGAGCACAAAATATTTATGTTTTTTTTCTGTGATTGCTAAGCCAGAGAATTAATAGGCATTCACATACTTGTGCTGTTTGGGTTTTTCACAAACAGCCCACCTTGATTGGACAAAATTACTTATTACTTCCTTCCACTAAAAACAAAACACAACAAAACGAAAAACATTTGAAGACAAAGAACCATACAGGAGACTGCTATTATGAGCCTTATGACAAGTCAGTATATTATTCATATTTAGAAACTTTTTATTTCTTTCTTTACTTGCAGGAGAGGAGTTTGGCCACAATTGTGTGTCCCACATCAACTATCTAGACAAGTCCAATAGCAGCCCCCTCCATCTGGCTGTACGAGGTGGGAATATTGAGACAATCCGTCTCTGCATTGCAAGTGGGGCCAAAGTTGACCAGCAGCAGGTATTTACATCCCAAAACAACAACAACAACAACAAAAGACACCATGTAAATTTCTGCACTGTCTAAACACCTGCATAAATCTAGACTTTTTATAAACCTCTGTCAAGAAGGGCAAATGTAGATTTGGTTGTCACCACTGTTTTCCCTACCTCACAGCATGACATAAACATATGTCATGGGAGCCACAGGTTACAAATACTACTATTCATCTTCCATCTGTCCACTGCATGCATTGTAAGATTTGCATTGTTTTTTGGAATCCAAATCTCATTTGCCTACACCTGTAAAGCATTTCCCTGGCAAAGGGTCCCGGTCTTTGTACTGTTAGAGCATGTCAGTCTTATCACCCCCATCTGGGAGTGATCGTTATATCTAGCCTTGGGCCAGTGGCCAGGGCTACAGCAGGAATAGTGAGTACAGTAATAGCTTCGGTTGCCTAAATTGATACAAATTACCTCCACTTACACTGTGGTGCTGAGTGGAGCGATCACTGGCCTCCTCCTGCCAGTCCTGGTTATCTCATTAAAGGCTTGTGTTACAGCCCCCGGTGTTCAGCCAACAAGTCTGGGAGATACTTTGCTAATGTTTCACTGGGGAAGCGTACAATATGTATATGTGCAAGTGAGTACACTTGGTAGCTTGTGTGCATATTAATTCCTGCATGTGTCCTTATTGTTCTGTGTTTGTATAACTCCCAGTTTTCTATCACTCCCCACAGAGTGTCTGTATGGTGCAGATATAACCATGTTTGACAAGCTTGTGAATATGCATTGTAGTTATTCATTATTCATCATTCATAATGCATCCATGTTTGTTGCGGTCCAGAATGACAAGTCTACACCGCTTCATTTGGCCTGCACCCAGGGTGCTATTGAGGTAGTCAAATTGATGCTCTCCTCTGTTGACCAAGTAGAAGACATCATCAACCTAACTGATGGGGCGTTTCAGACACCTCTGCACAGGTGGGTTTCCCCTTTCCTTCTACCCCGACGCTGAGAGTAGTTCACTGAAAATGTTCATTACATCACTTCCATTACTGTGTGTTAATGGTGCCATTGCAGGGGGTGCATTGGTTTCAAAAAATGGGAATATGACAGTATAGCTCCATAATGGTCTCTTGTTTTCAGTCCACCCGCTACATTTCATATTATATGTACAGTTTAATGATATTTGGAATAGTTTGACATATTAGGAAATGTTTTGTTGTTGAGAATTAGATCACTACTATGTTATATGGGGAAGTATTTCCAAGTTGTACACAGTGACTAAATTTTAATTAAACAAGAATAAACAAGCCTGTATATCATGTTATTATGTGGAATTTAGAGGGGCTAATAGGTTTTTCCAATCTTTATGCTAAGCTGAGCTAAACAGGTGCTTGCTATTCACATTTGTTGTTGGTACAAACATGATTAACTATCAAGAATCAAATAAGAGTATCTCCCTAAAAATATGAAACCACTGGCTAGTTTCACAGCATCGAGGACAAATGCTAAATCCACTGAAGCCGGCCGCTGATTTTGCTGCAGGAAATGCAAGTCATGCTGATACTGAGAATTTTCTAGACATGTACAGTCACCTTCCTTGTCTGAGCAGCATCTTTGCTGTTTAGAGGCATTCTGTTGTTGTTGAATAGACTGATACCTTTAAAGCAGGTTGTTGTTTAACCTAATGTAATCCACAGGAGGTCCAAGGTCACTATGGATACAGGTCTGACACATGCTATTAATATTTATTGATTTGCATTTTGTGAATCTCTACAAACTAGCTGGTTTTCACACTACTCTACACTAGAGTAGCTATGGAAAGATATTTCACCGTGCAGAATGTATCTTCTAGTACCATACTGATAAGCTGCTCCTCTGTATACTGATTTTGAACGATGCAATATTTAATTTATTGATCAAGTGTGTTTTATCCTAATCTCAGTCTCTCTAATTAGTTTCCATACTTGCCTCCTCGCTGCTCTGTGTAAATACAGCCTGCAGTTCAGCTGAATAGCCAGTAAACCTTTGTTGCGTGACTGTTAGTCACAGCTGAGTCACGCATGACTTTTCAATTGCATCAAAGAGCGCAGATGTTTTTTTTTTGTTTGTTTTTTTTTTTACAAGATCTGGTTGCTGTAATCTGTTTATTTTGGCAGATTTTTAAAGAAGATTAAAGCCATTTTGATGAAATGTTGCAGTTTTAAGCTTAGATTTGTGTAGTTTTCCAGATGGAACCTCACATCACACATGATTCATTCAAGGGAGTTTGCGGTGTTGAAATTCTGATGATTTTTCCTGCTTTGACAGTTTCTGGCTACAATAAAGGGTGTAATTTTGTAGTTTTTTAGAGACAACATGAATGTCAAGCCCATCAGCAGGTTTTAGTGTTCAGAGGGTTAAACTGATTGCATTCAGGCCTCCATATTGGTATGGAATTACTTTTTCGGGTTGGTTGCACCAACATTCGTAACACCAGAACTTAGAAAATGAGTCAGTTCTTTTCAGTGGCAGTGCTGTTATATCGAGTTCTGAGATGGTGACTTTTGGAAAGCAGATTTCATAGTTGACAAAACACAAACCAAACCATCTCGACAGTGCTGACCTTTGAGAGAACAGAGCGAGACCTTCAGAGTCCAAATGGAGCAAGTTATCAAATTAACTGTATCATATCATTCAATTTTATATCGCTCTCCACTAAGGACAAACTACTGATAAGAGTGTATTATACCAATATGCTCCTGTGAGTGAACTTACCGGCCAATTAGTGACTGAGAGCACAAAAACTCATGTCACCCAGTTTCCCAAGAAATATCTTGCAAAGTTAAGACTTAAATCTTGATTATTTTATTGATAGACATTGTTTCAGCTAAACCTGTCATAGATATAACAGCTTGAAACATGCCCCACTGCAATTATATAGATGTTTAAAATTTGCAGTTACTATCTCAACTGCTTGCTCACGTAGGGTAAAGATCAATTTATTCTACCAACACTATAACACCGTGGCAAACAAGAGGAATAGATATAAAAACAGATATACAGCACAACAGTGGTCCTTAATTGGATGCAATAATGATGATATAATTACATAATAAAGATATGCATCCTACATGGATTTTATCTGCAAGCTATTTGTGTTGGCACAGACAGCATCGGAGTAAAGAACAAAGGTCCAGACTCTACATTTTCTTTCTTATTGAGACAGCAATGCCATAATGTGCTGTAAAAGACCCATATTCATTTGACTGTCAGCTGAGATACCATCAAACCTGTGACCTTTTAAACAGCTATGCTTCCTTTTTTTCTCCAGACATGGGGTTTGCACATTTCTAAACAGTCAAGTATCTTTTGACTATTATTGAGTTGTAGGAAAACATCCACTTTAGTCTCTCTTAATACAGAATACCAGGAATTAGTCATTAAAAGTATGTCATGAAAGGGAAGCCTTACAATCAGATGAAGGTAAAACAGAAAATCTGGTCACGTTGTGCTCTGACAAAGCAGAATTACTATGAAGTTGTCCTTACTGGACGCTACACGGTGTGAGTAAGACCTTGATTCACAGAGTCATGTGAGGTACGATTGGTTTACAACAACTGTGTTTACTTTTCCAGGGCTACAATATTTGACCACACAGAGCTGGCGGAGTACCTAATTTCTTTGGTAAATATGACACACACAAATACACACGCGCCGCACAGCTGTTAAACACAGAACATATCAGACTTCAATATCAGAGAGCGGGTTATTAAGGTCTCGCTTTAAGTGCAAGAAATGACTCTCAGACAGAGAACCTGCATCTGTTTTCTGTAATAAATACACTGTGAAAATGAATGGGCAAATCAACAATGCTTGCATGTCTTTAGCAAAAATCTGCCGCTTTATTCCAAATGTTCCCATTGCCACCATTTAACAGTATTTGCACTTTTTAAATACATTACTCGGCTTAATAAATGTTAAAGGCGCTGCCCGTGGCCTGTAGACCATCTGCCACCATCTGTTGCTCTTAGACTGTTCTAACAAAACCATGTTGCTAGGAAGGAGGTGGAGTCGAGTTTGTTTTGTATCAGCTCATTCTGTTAGCAAACAGCAGAACAGGAAATATACTTGAGTGCCTCCGTCTCTGAAAATATAAAATTGGTGGTATATTGGGAGTGACATCACCTAGCAGCCTACCAGCAGAGTCTCCGGCTCGACTCCCAGCTTTTCTGCATGTCCTTTCCCTCCACTGTCACCATTAATTAAAATACTATAAAAATAGTGCTGCAATAAATATATTCACTGTCAACTGTTTACTTAATCTAAGAGGGCATATATTGTTTTAATGAGCATTTTTAAACATAGTTAATTGACCTTTTGTCAAGCCCCCTTTGCTTGGTTGCTCTTCCTATGCCTGTCAGATCTTTATGCTCTTGCATGGCACTAGTGCACAGATTTATATTTATACAATTTCTGAGGGAGGTATACAGTTTCTCATTTCAAGTCTGTTTTATCAGCAGAACTGACAGTAAATGCTTCCAGGTTTGATTTGGTCTAGTTATACTAAAGTCCATCTTCAACCACTGATTGAGCCTCTAAATCTCATGTCATGTGTATCAAAGCTTTCTATGACAATAATCTCTTCCTGCCTTAAAATCGCTTCGAGGTAGTTCTACATTGTTGCCTGCTTTAGAAAATGCAGATCTACAAAGACCCTATCTCATTCTCCACCCACCACTCCTTACTCTCTGCAGCCCGAGCACACCAGTTCACCCACGACTCTGCTCAAACACTGTAAAACTACACTACACTAACTGTATAATGGCAATATTATTATTGGAGTAATTCCATCATACATGTTCCAACCAGAAAGCAATTCTGAAGAGGCTTAATGATATGGAAATTCCAACCCTTTAAGTTTGACAGGATTGGTTTCCTAGGTTTGTTATGTGTGAAACTCCAGAAGTCTGAATCCGTACTTTTGAGGTGACAGGTACAGGTATGCTCTGGTGTTGACTGCTTAAGTATCCCTTGGCATACAAAACACATCTTAGGACATGTTAACAAAACCCTTTCTCCCAAAAATTATGTTTCTTGTAACAAATATTTTTTCAATGAAAGGTAAAACAGTGATGTAGTAGGAAAGGCTTCCAGTTTGAACCAGTCACAAAGTCCATGTAAGGGGTCAGGAAAAAGGCAGGAGTCAGCAACAGGACTCTCACCCACTGGATGGGGACTCGCTGTTCACCTTCAGCTTTCACTTGCTGTTTGGTTCGCTTTATTTATACAAAGTACATGGTTAGGTTTTGGAAAATACCTCGCTGTGGTCGGCACTTTCACAAAAACTACTACATGTCCAAAGCTTAGTTAAGTTTAGGCACCAACACTAAGTTCAAGTTTAAGAAACTCACACGGTTTGGATTAAAATACAACACTTTCACAACATCTTTGAAGCTTCTACTCTATTTTCTGGGTTACCAGGGTGACAGGTTCTGCCTCATCTAGTATATTATTGGTTGACAACAGCGAACATACAACAAATAGCAAAGATATGTTGATTAGAAACATATTTGTGATACATGAGAAACAAACACAATCCTGCAGAAAATATGTTTCCCTTGTAACATACTTGGAAATGCAGTTTAGCTGTATAGTAATACAATTTTGGGGGGACATGGCTGGTTAACAAGGTAAAAAAAAACTCACTTTTCACTAGAGGAGGTCTTTATGCTTTATATGTTGGATAAATCAGTTCATGGCTGATTTTTTAAAAATATAACCAGCTGACCCTTTTAAAAATAAGGATTCTGTGAAAGGGGGAGTAATAAAGAGAAGCAATAAATGTGCTTTTAATGGCCAAATACATAATGTAGAAAAAAACTGGAACCAAACCTGTATGTTCCAAGTTGATAAATTAGATTTCTCCCAGCTTATGATACATGTTGAAGAAATATACAACCAGATAATAAGTCCCATAGACTTACTATACTCTCTATGGTATTGAAGTTATCATGAAGAAAGATGTAAGACAAGTGCGTCTATAACTTACCTAAAAATTTTACATGTTTGTATCTTCTATCTGCTACTCATAGTCTAAGGTGTGATAGCATCTGATCAGCTCCCACATTCCTACAGTTATGAAATACTTCAGAGTATGTGCCTGTTGTGAAAGGTTTTTAATGCAGTCTGCACCCACACAAACTAATGTAGGTAATGATATGCTCCTTTGCCTTGGGAGTCCACTCACTTACTACTGTCGGTATTACCCACGGCAGCTTACATAAGAGCATCCTTTAATCAATCCCACTTTTGCTCTAAGACATAATCTAAGGGTGCATTGCTCAAGAGTATTTTTCCCTTTCTAGTTTTCATCCTGTGCATACTGCTTCAGCATGTGAAAAAGTCCATGGCTTGATAGACCTACATGTAGGTTATAAAGCTAGAATTGGACAGTTACTGATTGGGGCAGAGGTTTACATGACGAAATCTGACATACTACCAAATTCTGGTACTTAATCATTGCCAGATTCCCCATAAAAGATTCATTTGTTTGCCCAAATTCCAGCAATGTGTTAAAATTTATGAGGTAACTTTAAATCTTTAGTGCATTCTCTTCTCAGGGCGCTGACCTGAACAGCATTGATTGCAAAGGAACCTCTCCCTTGCTGCTGGCTACGAGCTGCGGCGCATGGAGAACTGTGGCTCTGCTGCTGTCGAAAGGTGAGCCACAGCGCTGTGCTCCACCAGCAGCAATGCTCGTCTCATTTGTAATTAGATGGCTTGTAAATGCGGGTTCTGAACACGTGTGAATATGCTAATGTCTTTTTAGGGGCAAATGTAAATGTGAAAGACAAATGCGGCTGCAACTTCCTCCACCTGGCGATTCTGCAGCCCAAGGGCCTGAAAAATCTTCCGGAAGAAGTGCTGCAGGTACCTTCGATCAGCTTATCAAAAAATGTGCTGCTTAGACAAACATGTCATGCAGCATTGGGAATCTAATTACTATGATGTCCTTGATCACTTTGCCTTGAGCCTGCATGCATTCAAGGCCAGCAGATGAAACTCATTACACTCTCATTAAGGCAGATAGTCTCTTAAACATTGTGCGATGGACCTAAAGCTGCAGCAGTGTCACAGATTTGAAAAAGATCCATTAAAGATATATAAGTATTACAATGCATTTGTTATTTATGTATTACTGTGTGTTGGTATATAGTGGAGAGTGTATAATTATTATGATACATGACATTTACTTCATTTGTTCAAACACATTTTCCTATATGATGTAGGTTATGTATGATCACAGCATGCATAATGTGTCTGCTTTTAGCATAACAGTGTAAAGGCATTGCTGAGCTGTGAGGATAACGAGGGCTGCACCCCGCTCCACTACGCTTGCAGACTGGGCATCCATGACTCAGTGAAGAACATGCTGGGCCTTTCGGGGCAGGTCGGCCTCGCGTGCAAGTCCAAGGACAAGAAGTCTGCCCTGCATTTCGCTGCTCAGTGAGTTTGATTGGTCCCCGAGGGCAGGACTTTCCATACCATTGATTTAAACAATAGTGATTTGACCCAGTTTTCATGCAAAGTTGCTCAAAGTTTGCAAAGTTGTTTAAAGAAATGCACTCGCCAGTGTGGGGTGGACATTGTGTATCTACTTTAGCTGTTACATCCACACACAATTTGAGAATTTGTGATTGAAGAGAGCTTTATTATTAAGAAAAAGAATTAGTTACGAACTTTTCCTGTCTTTAAAATATATTTTCAGCAACAGGCAAAGATCACAACTTGAACATCATTCTTCTACTACTGAATAATGCTGTTAATACACAGAATATAAAATAATACTGATCAATGACACACAAGGCTACAAAAGATTAATGTCAAAATGGCTTCTCCAAAAGACTTAGACTTATGATCCACCGATGTAAAGCCAAGGTTTTTTTTGCTATACCTCTTTAGCTGCACAAGAGGTGAAGAATGAACAATGTAACTGCATTTTAAAATGTTGCCTCCCTCTCTAGTTACTTAAATCCTCTAATAAATTTCTGCACTCAAAAGCTTTTTGAAGATTAATTGCAGTGACATACCGATTATGCAGTGACCCAAAGGTATTGTCACAAAAATAGAATTCAATTAGCGAGACACATGTGAAGAAGTGTTGCTAGTAGTGTGAGATGACTGACCTTTCAACATTATTTTTATTGATTTTTCTATCATGTACACCCATTTCATTAGAACTGGAGGGCAAATGAAGGCCACGCTATGATATCATACTTTAACACTTGTAGAAGCCTCATTTCCTTTCCCTAACTGGACCACTGTACAGACATAAAGAGCTGCTGACCTCCTGCTCATGTCCTCTTACAGCTTCCAGCACCATGAGCCATTATTGCAACCAAACGTTTAACTTATACTATTTTACCTACAGGTTCAAGCCCTGCAACAGCGGACTTCCATTCCAGAGATCAGCAGATGATAACATTGAAAAAAGTCCCTCTGCAATCTAATGTTTCTCTTCATCCTTTTCTCCTTTGAGGTATGGGCGCGTCAATACCTGTCAGCGATTACTGGAGACCATCACAGACTCTCGCCTGCTAAATGAAGGTGATGAGCGGGGTCTGACACCACTCCATTTGGCCTCAAAAGAAGGCCACACCAAGGTGGTACAGCTGTTGCTACGCAAAGGAGCTCTCTTTCACAGGTAAGCTGTTGCATATACAGAAAACATGTACACAAGCATAGATACATAAACACCGATCAGGCACAACATTATGGCCACCTGACTAATACTGTGTTGGTCCCCCTTATGTGGTCAAAAATGCTCTGAACCATTGGGCATGGACAAGAAGAGCTCTCAGGGTGTCCTGTGGTCTGGCTCTAGGATGTTGGCAGTGGATCCTTGCTCTGAGCAGTGGGATCTCTGTCAATCAAATGATTGGCTGATGTTTTTTCCATGTGGTGGGGTGCATTTTCCTGCAGGGGTAGGCCAGTGACATTTGGAATTTCCATTTGCATGAGGGAGTATGCTTGTTCTGGGACAGTGTTGATTTGGATGTCTAAGTCTCATCAACATGGATGTTAAAATCCAAGGTTTTCCAGCAGAACACCACATAGAACCAATATGATCAATGTTATTTACTTCTTCTGTCAGTGGTCAGAATGTTGTGGCTGGTTGGTGTACATGCAAAAGCACAGCATACTACACTACTCTCTGTGTACTGTTTAACTATATTTTAAATCTTGCTGGAATTGCAGTTTACTGTATACAAACCTGTATAATGTTTACGTGTCACCAGTTCCTGTTTGTTGAGGATGTGTTGTTTACAGTGATTACAAGGGCTGGACTTGCCTTCACCATGCTGCATCTGAGGGATACACACGGACTATGGACATCCTACTGTCAGCCAATCTCAAATTACTGGATAAAACCGATGAGGATGGGGTATAAATTACTAGTCTTTCAAACAGTTTAATGTTATCAAAACCAATTAATAATATGTGCACTTAAAGCAACATTATGTAACTTTTGTGACCTACATGTGGAAAATACAGGGTCCTGGTGCATTAAAGATCCCTTCTGGTGAAAATCAAGTTTATCATCTTTGAACTGCAGCGTAACAATGTCAGTCTCCAAAATACAAATTTAAATTTCCAGGGTTTCGTACTGGACAAACCCATAGGGCCAATCTTGTCAACTTGAGGGGATTATTATACAATTTTGGAAATGGCAAAAACAAATCATCATCTCAATACAAACCAGCGATTTTTCTATCCACAGCAATAGGCATGTTAGCGTTGGTTTTCATGTGCTTTAGCTGAATAAACCGGGCTATTTTACCCACGCTAGTGGAGTCGGCCATGGGTAGGGTGGTCATGGCCGTCTGTCTATCTGTATGTATGTCTGTATGTTTGTCTGTCTGTATGTATGTATGTATGTATATATGTATGTATGTATGTATGTATGTATGTATGTATGTATGTATGTATGTATGTATGTATGTGGGTGGCTGGCTATGTCCACGCCATAACTGAAGCACAGATGTTGATCCTGACCTACCCTGGTCACCCATTAATTATGGGGTCAAAAGTTCAAAGGTCAAAGGTCAAGGTCGCAGGGCTACCTGCCACGTTTAGGAAGGCATCCAGCTTGGGTCTGCATCTCGCTTGAGTGCGTTCTAGTCTACACAACATTCATTTGCTTTTTACTATTCATTCTCCCAACTTTAGGATATTTAATTACACACACAAACAGCAATGCGAGAAAAATGTAGCTTCCACATCAAACTGCCACTTCAACAAATTTTGCTGTAGTATAACAGCATTAAAAGATCTATTACCAGTTGAGTAAAGCAGATACTAACTTTCTATCTCTTTCCATCAGCATGTCTAACTTGCAGGCAAACCCCAGTCAAAATGTTTAACTTAGCTTATGATCAAAAGCAAGCAAGTGCAACAACACAAGACATAGCAAGCAAGTTAGTGTTACTTACTAGTCTTACTTACTAGCAGAAGACCAGCACAGCATCTGTTGTGCAGCCTTTTATTGTGTGACGCTCATGTCAATGACTTAAAGCTGTCCGAGCAGTGACAGAGCCAGATAGTTTTTATAGAGGTGGCCAGGGTGAGGCCATTACTAACAGTAGGGCAGCACAGAAATTGATGTTTTATCTTTCTCTGTGTGGTAAATTGCTCAGTCCAATTTTTGGTCACTTACTTTCATCATGCACTATTGCAGGCATGACTCCCACATTGAAGTATACCAGTATAATACAGTTTTCTCGATTGATTTTTTTTTTTTAATGTATATATATATATATATATATATATATATATGTGTGTGTGTGTGTGTGTGTGTGTGTATATATATATTTGTATATTCACTAAGATTACTATATGATTTTAAATGCTCATAATACAACTTACATTAGGGTAAGGCTGTATCTCCAGTTGTATGTGTATAGGCCCCTAATGGACTTCACAACTGGTTGCTAGGTTCGTACCCCTGTGTCCAACAATTAGCCTCTTGCTCGGTGACTTGCTCTTCATTTCTTCTTAGCTTCCTCCATTAACATATCTTTGGTGTCTTCGCTTCAACCATGAAGTCTGTACTGAAAAACGCCGAACTAGCTTTTTCTTTCAGTTAGCTGAGGAGCCATAGTTAGTAGAGGGTGATGTAATGCTGTAAAGTGTTATGCACTGTGAGATTGTACCCAATCAACCCAAGTTACATAATAAAAGGACAGATGTTTGGGGTGCAGATTAGTAATGAAAGAGGTGGTATTCTTCTTCTTACAACTCAGTGTGGAATCACAATGATTTTGAAGCTGTTTTTAAGGTAAATTAATTGCCTAATGTTGCTTTAATAATTTGTGGGGACACATTTTTGCTAACATCTGCTCACTACCAGTAGCAATAACACAGACCGTTCTATATCTCCTGTTGTATATTGATATGCCAGAACACTGCACTCCACTTCGCTGCAAGAGAAGGACATGTGGCTGCAGTCCGGCTCTTGCTGCGTAGGGGGGCAGAACTCATCTTAAACAAGAATCACACTTCATTTCTCCATGAAGCTCTGCAAAACGGAAGAAAAGATGTGGTCAATGCTGTAATTGACAGTGACAGGTAAATTGTACATACAAATGTTTGCCCTATTGGGGGGGGTTCAAAACCACCACTGGGAAGGCACTAAGTCATTTTAATACTACGTATATCGTAGTTGCTCTAAAACATCTTTGTGGTTTTCTTCTTCCAGATGTGGTGAGGCTTTGGGACTGTTCACTCCCGGCAGCAACCAGCGATGTCCCATAGTAGACATGATTGAGTTTTTGCCTGAGACCTACAAGGTTTGCCACTGGCCAAGACAAAAAAACAACATTTATACCATAAATCAGTGTGCACAGTCATCATAACCATTTTTTTCTGCAGATTTCCATTGTGCAACCTGTTCTACTTTAGCACTAAGCAATGATTTAAAGCTGTGTCACTGTATTTGCTCCTATCTTCAATAGCACCTATTGGACCGCTGTGTGAGGGAATCTGATGACGACCACAATGGTCCCGACTACTGCGTAATTAATATACAAATTGCACAATGAAAACAACAAACATATTCTTAGTGTATAAAGAATGCACCAAGAAATAAAGTTTAACACTTCTTTATGTGGTATAGATTGAATACGACTTCGCGTGGCTCCAGTCTCCCCTCATAGTAAAGAAGTTAAGTGACAAGACCATAAAGTTTCAGCCACTAGCTGCGCTCAATGTAAGTAACTTTCTTTTCCTCAAATATGATGTTGGTGCAGTAGAATGCCAATATTCTGCTCCTCTATGCTTTATAAGTAGTCATGTTGTATTTTAGTCACGCATCACCCTCTAATGAGGCTCTGTAGACTTAACCACTAACCTTCATAGGCTCATTTGATCATGATTTGCCTGTTTATCCTGAAAGGACAGTGATGGTACATTTCTCCAGCAATTTTTCTGCAGTGACAGCAACAACTATATAGCCACGGTTTGTGGCGTTGACATTAGAGTCTTTACTTGCATAGGTTAGTGAAGTGCAATTGTGTAACCTTGCAAAGCTCCCGCCACAGTGTTGTACCTGCTTATAGCTGATGACAGAAATGAAGACGACACTTTTTCAATTTTTTGTAGAATCAAAGGTCCAACTTCAGTGTGTGTCCTTAGATTTTCATTCCTGAGGCTGCCTTGAAAAGTAACAAAAGAGCATAATCCTGCTGTCATACTACTGGCCTTCCATGTTTGCTGCCAGGGAAGGAGGCGTGCTGAGGTTAGCAATGTCCAGTGTGAGAAATGGAGCAGTTAACAACCAAACCTGCTGCTCAGGTTGGTTGCAAATATATAAACAAATCTTGCAAGGTGGTTTTGAGTCAACATGAGGACAAAGACCCACTGCATTGTGCTGACTCTGGGTCTTTCTAACTGGCCTTTGACCACTACAAGGAAATACATGGGAATAAACCATGAGGTCAGGCTGACTTGCTGTTCAAGCCATCTTGTGTTAAGTATATGTGTTTTTATCGCACAAGACATGAACAAGAGGACCTCTCAGGGTGTCTTATGGGGTCTGGAATCAAGACGTTGGCAGTGGATCCTTTGGGTACTCTGGCTTGTGCAGTTGGGCCTCTGTCAATCAAACTTGTTCCACTGCATCCTGTTGATTCTTGATCACAATGGGGTGTAAGAAGTTTGGAGGTCAAATCAACATGTTGGGCCATTGTCATGTTCCTGATTGTTTGATGCTGTTGCCATGTGGTGGGGTGCATTGTCCTGCAGGGGTAGGCCAGTGACATTTAAGATTTCCATTTGCATAAGGGAGTGTGCTTGTCGTGGGATAATGTTTATTTGGGTGTCTAAGTGTCACCAACATGCAGCAGAACATCACATAGTACCAATATGATCAATGTTATTCACTTCACCTGTCAGTGGTCATAGCATTGTGGCTGATTTGTGTAAATAGTATACAGATAGACCTAACTGTATACATGTGGTAGATGCAATAATAGAAACACCTGTCAATACTTACAGCAGCCTCAAAAATGACCAATCAGCTGAATTAACACCAAAAATTGTGCATTGTGACCTTCCTGAATGCAGGATGTATTACATGACTATTTTAATAAAGTGCATCACTTTTAGCTACTTGTTCCAACTAAACAGGCAGCTGAGACTCATTCAAAAGGGTTTTAATCTGCATGAAAATGTTCACAAATTTGGTGAGTAGCCAAGTCTACACAGCCATTTTAAAGGCTTCTGGCAAATCATTAAATTCAAGGTACACATTGTAATCTATGTTTTACAGTCATCTACGAAGAAATCACCACTTCTTTTAATAACGCCATTGTATTACTTGATCTATTGCAAAAACAAAAACATCTTTCAACAAACATCTTTCTCCCAATGTTAGAAATACTTAATGGCCTATTTCTGCTCGCTGATGTCCTCCTACATAATGCGAGTGGAGATCAATAACCGGCTCATACTTCTAAATCTTTTAGACATTAGCTGTCAGGCTGTTCTTACCTGCTTGTGGAAAATGTACTATTGACTGTGGACTATTTCTCTGTTATACTATCTGCAGGCAATGGTGAAGTACAACCGCATTGAGCTCCTCAACCACCCTGTCTGCAAAAAGTATCTGGCAATGAAGTGGTGTGTATTCAGAGTGCTTCCATCCCTGAGAGTAACATTTTTCATTCTCACATGAAAATGCTGATCTGATTAGACGAAGAACGATTCACTCTACCCCAATGCCAGTGAATGATTTAGTTTGAATGTCAATCCTAATTGTCTTCTTCTTGATTCACAGGGTTGCGTATGGGAGCACGGCTCATGTACTCAACATGTTCTTTTACCTGTTAGGGTTAATGCCCCTAACTCACCTGATAGTGACTTTGAGGCCCTCGATGAACACTACTGTTACGGGCGAGCACGATGTCATCATGGTGCCCGTATCTTTCATAGAGGTACTAAAGAGAGTTCTGATCAGTATCAAAGATGTTGAAGCTCTGTATCTGAGGATGTGATTTACACCGATCAGTCCTAATATTTAGACCATCTGCCTAATATTGTGTGGCTTCCATCTTGTGCTACCAAAAAAAGCTCTGACCCAGAACATCTAGGGGTGTCCTATGGTGTCTATCACTGGGATGTAGTGGGTCCTTTGGGTCTTATGGGTTGTAGGGTGATACTCATTCCAGTGCATCTCTTGGATGCTTGATGGGTTTGACATTTGGAGAATTGGGAAGTTAAAACTTAGGTTGATGTTTCACTTTATACGAGTATCACCACAGCTCACCAAGTCCACATGGCGACTATGTTACAAAGCCAGTTCCAAATGTATGCAACGCAGCCTTCCCAATGGACTAGAAAAGTGTATAGAAGTAAAAACTGCATGTTCGTGCCTGGTATAGAGTTGCATACATTATTAGTAGGTTGTATCTACATTTTCCTTACAGCACTGCTGAGTATGTGCACTATCCGTGCAGACAAAAATGTTGGGCTGCAAATGTGCAGAGGGGTCCTCGCAGACTCTTGTGGACTTGGGGAGACAACAAAGTTTATGTCAAGGGAACCGTAGCAGACCCTCACATACTGCTCATGAACATGGAAAGTATAACACTGGCCTTGGGCTCTTTTTTGTGTTCCTACAGCTGTTCATGAGCAGTTTTTGTGGCGAGGAAGGACACATTGTCCTGGTGGGGGAGGTGTGCGTGGTCTGCTATAGGGTTAATATTGTTTAGATTGGTGGTACAGGTCAAAGTCAATGTCAGGATCCAAGGTTTCCCAGTAGAACATTGTATTGCATTGATATGGTCAGTGTCAAACACTTCACCTGTCAGTAGTTTTACTGTTATGGCAGATCATGTGACTTACTATAATATATGTGTTATTACTCTTGTGATTACTCTGTGTGATGCCTTACTGGATAAAATTATTCTCAACATTGTTCCTAATTTCACAGCAAAGTCTGTTCCTGAGCTTCTGCATGGTGATGGTCTTGATTATGAACATCTACTCTATAGTGAAGGAAGTGGTGCAGATAACACAGCAGGTACTGTGACTGTCATTACCTCATATAAAACATGTGTCCATAAATCTGCTCAGCACCAGGCCTGTGTGGACACATTACCAATCGGGTGTGATGGATGAGTGTCCTCTGATTTAGATTAACAGGATCACTGTAAGGCCACAGTCAGTATCACCTCCACACTTTAGCTTAGTCATTTAGTTATAAGAAATACTGCCACATCACATCACATTTTAAGTAATACACAGTTAAAATGTTGTTGTCCATGGTGGTTTTTAAGTGAAATTCTCCACTGACTACTGTGGCATGGAACATTTTTGGAAAATTTAACAAATATCTGGGTTGTTCGTCTAATTGTGCTATTTTGATTTGGCTCATTTTCTTTTCCTGCTACTTTAAAGCGTTGGAGTTACTTCATGGATTATTCCAACCAGTGTGACTGGATTTCAGCCATCTTCTCCCTTCTGTTCATAATCCCTGTCATGCTTGATTCAGAGGGCTCATTACACTGGCAAGCAGGTGCAATAGCAGTTTTAAACTCTTGGATTGGATTTCTCCTTTATCTCCAGAGGTACTGTTCATTCTGACCTAAATTTTCTATTTCAGTGCGTTTTTCATGGCGCTCAGACCACTAACTGTTATATTCTCCTGTTTCCTCAGGTTTGAAGGTGTTGGCATCTATGTTGTGATGTTTGGGGAGATCCTGAGGACATTGTTCCGTATTGTTATGCTGTTCTTCTACCTGATGTTAGCATTCAGTTTGGCATTCCATGCCCTGATGCTCAATCAGGTAGGAGAGGAATGCAATATTATTAAATAAGCATACATATCTAAAACGCCTTTCATTGTCCTGTGTGAAGATGAAAGGCCATGTGGTGAATGAAAGACTTCATGTTCTTTGAAGCACGCATTTACTCATTTATCAATTTTGAAAATAATCTCAATAAACTTAACCAAAGTTACTTAAATGCAAAGTTTGAAGAAAAGTACTAGGGTCACAAGAGTGGGCCACATGGTTCCCATCCTACTGGTCATCCTATTGGTACCATGAGTACCCATTCAATTAGTGCATATTACTGTATTGGATGGTGCCTTGGATCAAAGAGATCCTGCTCTAATGGGTTTAAAAAATATGTTAGATATGTTTTGTCTCTACTGCAAGCAAACCCCGCAAGCCATTTGCATTGGCAGAATGCTTAATTAAATTTAAAATGAAAGATAAATAGGAGCTTTCGTTTGCGTATTTGGTGATTCCTACTGACTGTATATAATGATGGACAAACTGTCTGTGATGTCACCCATTGGTTTCCCAAAAAATGGTTTTGCAACTCGGTGTGGCTCGCCATCACTATCTTGGCAGTGTCTGACTTTGCCTAACTCCTGTCACTGGGTCTGTTCTGTGACAGTGCCCACTTGTTGTTTAAAGTGGCCACATCCTAATTATGCAGAACTTTAATACAATCTAAGCAGGTGAGTTATATAAAAAGTCGACCTCCTTACAGTTATCATGAGCAGGGAAATTAATAATAGAGATCAAAATGATTTTTTGAACCAGGCTGTAAACATGTTTATTTCTGCTGTAATGTAACACATTTTAACATGAGCGTCCACAGGGATTGACTCACTTTTGTAGGCAGCCTCAAGTGGCAGCTTGAAGGATTACAGCTTTTGGTGCTCCTGTGTTGCTTTTACTTTTCTGTTGCGGTGTTTGGCATGTGATGATTCCCAAGCTTGAGGTTGACTTTTCTGATCTGGAGTGAACTGTTTTATCAACTTCGAGGTGAATTGCCATGAAATTGTTACGGATAGTCATGGTCCCCAAAGGATGAATATCAGTGACTTGGAAAAGGTGACCCTCTGACTTTTCTTCTGCTGCCACAGGTCAAAGGTTTTACTTCTCTGCTCTAGGGTCTCAAAATCTGCCATATTGATTGGGACAAAATTTATTATATACAGTCATGGTCTCTAGAAGATGTAGTGTAGTGACTTTAGTGACCTACTGACTTTACACGTAAGATCAGGTCAAAATTTAAGTACTAAAACCTTAAAAAAATAATAGCATCCACATCACTCTTTGCTGTACTTTGCATTTCATACAGATAAATGACAAGACATGGAAAAAGTTAACCATTTTAAGCTTTAAGGCATTTTAAAATCAATGTTAGATCCATGTTTGTTAGATAATAACACATATTTTTATAACTGTTTACTAACCTACAGTTATTCATCTGTTTTGTTTTGTTTTTTTGTCATTAGAGAGAGTTTAGCACCGTGCCACTCTCAGTGATGCAGACCTTTGTGATGATGGTTGGGGAACTGAACTACCAGAATAACTTCCTGGATGCATATCTAAACCATGAACTTCCATTTGGTCCCCTGACGTACTGTTTCTTTGTGGGCTTTGTTCTGCTCATGCCAATCCTGCTGGTGAATCTGATGGTAAGCAGAGCCACGGGTAGTCTCCATGGATCTACATCTTAAAGCAGCTTTAGTAGCCATACATTTGTATTAGTAATATATCACAGCATTTTGGTAGGATCCTGCAGGTATTTACTTGTCAAAAACGCTAATATTTAGTATGTGCTAACCTTTTGTCTTTTGGTTGTGTCATAGATTGGTTTAGCGGTTGGAGACATTGCTGAAGTTCAAAGAAATGCAGCCCTAAAACGAATAGCCATGCAGGTGTGTAAGGAACCGGCTTGTCTATGCCTAGAGCATTATTTTAAAAATGCATTGCATCTTTTATCCTCCTTGCTGTGGGTTTGCCCTGTCAGGCAGACAAGCACAGAAGATCTAAAACACAAGCACAGCATAAGATGCTATGGTGTCTTGTTCTGGAGGTCTTTACAAATACAAGGAACACGGACATCTAACACTAATATTTGCATGAGATTATATACTGAAGGCCATTACTTTAAAATACATAGCAAATCCAAATATGGCTTTAAGACTGATTAGGTTTAATACAAATTCAGCAATAAGCCAACGTTATAGTAAGAAGTGACTAATGCGACTGATGTCCTTAAGAATATAATTAATGTGTGTTCTTTTCAGCTTATGAGTATACAACTTTTTCACAGCAGAGCTTTTTTAAGAAAAATTACTCTCCAAAGATGCACCTCTGACTAAACAACTGCCTTTCTGATCTCAGATTGACCTCCACACTGCTCTGGAAGACAAGCTCCCTTACTGGTTCATGAAACGAGTGGACAAACCCTCCATCACCATCTACCCCAACCGCAAATGCTCCAGGGTATGTCCACTTTCCACTGTGAACAGACATAGTATAACATGTTCATTTTTATTTCTAGCTCATCTTAGGTGAGTATTTCCCCTTCATTAATCCTGTCCAATGTTGATTGCAGCGCTTTCTAAGGCAGATAATCTTCGGTATAGAGGAAACAAATGAAGTCTGGAACCGTCTGCAGTCCAAAGCACCTGGCTGCACTCTGCTGGAGACTGAGCTCAGGAAGCAGAAGCAAAGGTGAAGCATGCAAGCATACACATATTATTGACATAAGAGTCAGTTTTCTATTCCCTAGAGTTGTAAAAGTGTGCACGTTTATTACTGCGATGATGGAAAATAAATTATTTGGAAGTATTACTCCAAATACAAGGAAATAGGCTGTGCAACAAATGAAAATGGGCTCATGCATGTGTGTGCACAAACAACGTGGAAAGTTGAAGTGGAAAAGAGCTAGAGTGGCGTAGTAATTGTTTTTGATGCATGAGCGACCCCTAGTGGTGACTCCTTGCATCAATTTCTATAGTAAGCACATGTAGTGACTCAGTGGAATGACGTTCCACAAGGCTGACTTTGAATGACGTCTGTCACAACGTGAACTGATGTCCTCTTCTGCAGAATGAAGGAGGTGTCCGACATGCTGGAGAAGCAGCACTCCCTCCTGAAGCTCATCATCCAGAAGATGGAGATCACGTCTGAGGCCGACGAGTATGACGGCCCTGTGACCATCAGGGGCACCATGTGGCCCACTTTGAGTCACGTGAAACCAAGAGGACAGCCTACGTCTCGCTGGGTGCCACTGATGAAGGCCCTCGAGTCCAAACGGAAATGAAGGATTTAAACATTACAATGTGGCACAGGGAACTGTCACAGACTTTAAAAAGTCTTAAATAAGGTACCAAAATAAGTGTAAATATATGTTACCTGAAGATGTCTCACTTGAATCATTTATTTACATATTGTGTGTTGGAACTTTATTAAGTGTAGTTGATGGTGTCACTGTTGTATGGTACTTGAAATTAAAGATTAAGTGTTGAATATAGAACACAGCTGCATACTGAATTTAAAACTGTGGTGTTTGTGGTGTAATTGTAATTTTTTCCACTGTTGACTTAAACAGTAATATTTAAATGACTTGCTCATAAATGAACGTCATTTTGTGTTGTGCACTCAGTGTTGCCATACCTCTATCACATACACAATTCTCGTTTCTGTACTACTGTAATGTGTCTTTATGTGCAACATGTGTTCTTTTGTCTTTCACATAAGAAGTTTCACCTTCCTATTCATCTCAACTCATCGTTAACATGATGTTAAAGCTTTAACTAAAATATGAAGGAATGGAAATTATTAAATGTATCAGTTTTCATCAGTTATCAGTTTGCTGGTTGAGATCTGAGAGGCAGAATTTACAGCTAAAATAAGAGCTGAGAGGAAATTGGCCATGTGGGGATGAATCACATGCCACTTCCAACTTGGATTTGTAAGGAAAACTAATTGCAGAATTTGTAGATACTGCTGATGACTATTTTAATTCCCTCGTTGCCCACCTTAGCCAGACTTCCCTGAAACAAATTGCTGCTGCCAAGTGTTTTACAAAGTCCTCTAAAAGGTTTAATCTGACACCAAATTTGATTTCTTTGCAGTGGCTTCCCATCGAATTCAGAATCCAGTTGGATGTTTTCCTGTTTAGAGCCTTTCATGTGGGCTATCCACTGTCATTAAAGAGCCAATGCAGTTTACAACAGTTTCTTAGTGCCTTATGGTGTTTTGCACTTTTTGAAAGCATGTATTGCCTGTCTGCATGTTTGTTCTGTCTGAAATGCCTCTAATTCATGTGTGTTGCTCCATCTTTAATTCACTTTTTTTGCCTTGATGGTAAAGCACTCAGTGATACTTGCTCTCGTCAGATGGTATATCAATGAACATACTTTATCAGCAGCGTATACATTTTGTTGTGAACGTGTGTGTGTGTTAAAATCCGATTATGTGAACCGTTGGGCATGGTTCAATGCATGATACGATAATAAAAATTCAAAAGCTTCACAGTGGTTGTTTGATTCATTTCTACACCCGTGTCGCCCTGAAGCCTAAAGTGCTGCAAGCTGCTTCAGTGGCAATCATGGGAATCCCCAGATGGGCCTCTGACATCATGAGCCTGCACCTGTCTCTCTGCTTCTCCACAATCAGGCCCCGATAAAGGTCAAGACCCCTGAAAGTCTTTGCTGATAGACAAATGCGAGCGCCCCCTTCAAGTCAAATTCTGAGTCATATTTATTGCTGCTGGCCCTGAATTTAATTATCCCCAGGGCAAATACCATAACCATGTAACCATCAATTATGCTGATGTTTCCGACAATATTTTCTCCTTTTTACCTGAGGAGCTACACACACGGAATGACTAATGAGCACAGTGTTATATCTCAACCTGCTTCTTGTTGACAGTGAAGGAAGCAGCAGGTTGAGTTGTGCGTCATATAGCTGATACCTTTTCGTGTTGGTGGAAAAAAAGAAAAAAGACAGCCTATCAAATGAGGAATAAATCCAACAGCAGAATCCCTTAGCTTGCACCTTCGAGTGTGTCAGTCAGGCCATTCACCTCGCTGACGGATGCAGTGACAGAGGATGAGTTGGCCGCCTGCCTGAAGCTCTAACTGTCTTACCAGCGCGAGTGGAACTTAATATCTCAACATCATGACACATCCAAGGATACACTAAGAGCTAGGGGGGGATTGCTCCAAGGTCCAGCTGATCTTGGGTCTTGTGAAAAGTGTATGGAAAAGCAGGATTACGGGAAGCAGAGGAATGTGACATTGGATTGGATTAGGGAGCATTCTTGGCCTGTGAAAGAGGGAAATTTGAGCGGCACGAACCCAAACAGCACTTCAAAATCACTGTGACTTGCGTTTCGACACTGAAAAATCGAGTTGGAAGATCATTATAAAGAGGTGATAAACAAATATAACAAGCTTTGAAAGGCCGAATATTTATGCAGTTTAATAAAGCGAAGTTTGAGCCAGCATGCTGGAATAAATTACGCACCATCCCGGGAACTGTTGAAGTACTGCTTAGAATTGAGTCAAGTGCAGTACAGTAATTTCACCCTTTATATCTCCAGTGACCCTGGCATGGCCATCCACTAAAAATCAACCATGCATCTCAGCTGCAGTTAGGTAATCCTTGGCAGACTCTTGCTATTGTCATAAAAAAAATCTAAATTTCACACACATTATGTGGTGTAATGGTGAACAGCGACCTGGGATTTTGTGGGAATATCTTGAGAAAACAGAGGCGGGATTCCTGTAAGCTTCTTCCATCTATTCAGGAAGAAGCTCATTCAAGGTTTTCTCCAAAGCATGACTTGCATTTTTGAATTTTGTGTGCAGTATACTTCCAGTGGTGAAACTATAGCATCTATTTTGTCCAGGTTTGGTACAAAAATATATTCTTCTCTGAGACTTTTCAGGCAGCAGGCATCTCAAAAAATATTTTTGAAATTGCTATCCTGGCTTGTTTCTAGCCTGAGGAAATCTCACTCTCTCTTCTTTTTGCCCCTGAGTTGTTGATCTCAATCGGGAGCAGTCCAAAGCTCTAAGAAGAGCTTCAAAACAAAAGCAAAAATGGTAAAAAAAAAAAAAGAAAAAAAAAAGAAAAAAAGAAATCACAGTAAAAAATGTGTGTGATACTCTGAGAAATGAAGATGGTCCCTCCTTGCCTCTGCCACACCCTTGTCATGCCAACGCTCCAGATGTCATGGGAACCGATAACAGCTGGGGCTGGTACACACAGGCTGCGTGTGAAAGGCTGCTCCATCTGCAGAAACCCAATCCCTCTGTGAAACCAGCAAAGGATTAAGCACTTTTGATAAGGTCCTCAAGACATTTCTATTACCAAAACACATCTGTGGGACCAAAAAAAAAACAGAGAAATGTTTGCTGTATATGCACTTGTACATGTTGCAATGAGTTAAGTGTATCATTATCTGTAAATGTATGCCCTGCTATAATACAACATATCCTGGGGATTGTGTCTGTTTGGTAAAAAATCAGTCCTCACACAGCCTTGGAGTGACTTCAGCACACTTTCCACTAGAATTACCAATAATAAGCCATTCATTTGCAGGGATTAACTTAATTATCTACGTGCAGATTGGCAATTCAAGTGTTTAGCAGTTTGCATGAAGAGACAAAGTTGTGGTCCTGCACTGAGGTCAGGATGGCTTGGAGGAAAAAGGGGAGGAGAAATGCTTTGGGGGAAAAAAACTGTACAGATGCCAAATCCAGGACACTTAAATTAGAGGGGTAGCTAAGCAAAGAGTCTCACTTATACAGAGAGCTGACTTTATCTCATGGTGCTGCAGTGCTGTCCAGTGCAGTGGTGACATTTTAGGGTGACATAAGTTACAGGGTTACCAAATGGGATCTTTGAAAGGGCTGACACACTGCTGACTAGTGACCTCGTGTCCTTTACAGAGATACTGCCAATTGGAGATTTTCGGTCACTGCTGCGTCCACGGTGCCACTCCTGTGCGCCCCCGAGGCACAGGTGGAACAGCCATGTCCACCGGCTCCGCTGCAAGTGATGCCGAGGACGACGAGACGTGCCACAGGAGGACTACCTCCCCTTTGCAGGGCAATGCGAGGAAAGTTACCTGCTACGATCCCAGCCGGTATTCGGACGAGGACTTGGAAGATGACGGTGCGGAGGGGAGGAACAAGCAGGAGCGCAGACTCTCCAAGGCGCACCAGAGGGAAGCGCGGCAGACGCAGAGGAACGCGGCCAACGCCAGGGAGAGGGCGAGGATGAGGGTGCTGAGCAAAGCCTTTTCCAGACTAAAAACCAGCCTGCCCTGGGTTCCGGCGGACACCAAACTGTCCAAATTGGACACGCTTCGCCTCGCCTCCAGCTACATTTCCCACCTCAGACAGCTCCTGCAGGATGATCGATTCGAGAGCAGCTTTGCGCACCCAGTCAATCTGGTACGGATGTGAGATTTTGCCAACATGCATGCTCTGAAAAGTGCTTTTAAAGTGGCATATTCAACAAAATCCCTTTGACTGTCTTCATAGTGACATTTATAATGCAATTCATTTATGCCATAAGTACCACAGAAAGCAGTTTGTGATGTGGAAAAGTTGTTTCTGCTTCTAATGAACCTGTTGCATTTTGTGTCAACAGACGTGGCCATTTATGATGACAGGACGATCAGAGGAAGACATCTCATCCACTGTAAGACTTTGTGGAGCAACAGCATAGCAGCACTCTCGTCATGAACCAGCTCCACAACGAGAAGAGAACGAATGGCAGTGAAATCCTCCTCTCCACTGCTCCATCAGTCTTACCCCTTTGTGTGCTAAAAAAGACTTTGGACTCAAAACTATATTGTTTTGTTGTGTGCATGTTTGCTGAAATCAGTATTATGTCACATTTACACTGAGTGTAACTTCATGTCTTCATATATGTTTTGGGTTTTGTGAACTTCAGCATTGTCATACGAATTTATGCACAGATTCTTGTTTTTTGATACATAAAGCTGTTGCGTGAACTCAGTCTGTGTATAACTTACAGTAGCAGTGTGTTTCATGTTCTTTCAATCCACAAACAACCCACCTCACAGCTCTGATTACTGTCTGTTTGCTACTTTGACTTGACAATTACAAATAAGCAAGACAATACTGTATTGTACATCTATTTATTATGTGTGTGTGCTGAAATGTTTTCATTTTGGATAAAATATAACTAACAAAACCTTCTTTTCTTATTTTACTATCAAACCAAAATGCACATTTGGTTATTTAACAGTGTGTCTACTTCAAAAAAGCACATCTTGCCACATGGCTTGAAATGCAGGGTAAAGCAGCTCCATGAATCTTGACATGGGATTTCTGCAGCAGATGAACGTAGAAGGAGCTGCAGCTGCACCATTCATATGCGCTGAAAAAGCACAGATTACAAATGCAGGATGTTTGTGTCATTTGCGCACGTAGCCCTCCATGTGGGCATCTCTGGAATGCCTGTTTATAGATCAGGATTTCAGTAATGAGCACACTCACATTTCTGGAGAGATTTTTCTCAGATGTTTGGACATCTGTGTCTTTGCCTTAAAGTTTGGTGATAGTACACATCAAACTCAAACACACACATGCACAAACACACAATCAAGAAAAATAAAATGTCTCTCACATTGTCATGAAATGTATAAGTGAGTTAAACCACAAAAGGATACATTAAAATGTGGTTTAAATGATTCTATATGTTAAAGGAACTCTTCAGATCAGTTGTTCCACATGACAACTCATATCTGCCTGCAGGAATCTGGAGATCTTGAGCCATGTTACTGAATGGAATGTAATTTTATCATATCTTAGCTAAAATAAAACTAAAAAAGAAATGTAGACAGCATTGGTCAAAAGTTCAGGGAGAAACTGAAGGTCACACAGCCAGACGTGCACATCCCACTTCCTCAAAAACACTCATAAACATCCACACTTAGTCGCCAGAGTGGATAACAGTGATCTTTTTGATCCAGAAGGCCCTTTTATCCCGTTAAACCCCAAAATGATGTGAGTACAGATGGATTGAGAACCAGGCCCGGGAAGTCTGATGGGACAGACTGACAAAACAGTTTAAACGAAGAAAGAGACGGAGGGAGGAGAGGACGAGTTTTCATCAGGTTCATGCAGACTTGCAGCTGTTGCCGTTTTGGTGAGTTTCCCAGAACTCTGAACTGCTCTCCAGGGAGAAACTGGCCACTCTGCTGGACTCGGACAGCTAATGAGCTGCCTTCTCACACTCCGTCTGCCTCTGTTCCCGTACCATCCACTTCAAACGTGGCACCAGGGGAAAGCAACTTGTAAACGTCCGACGTGCGACTTGACTGCACTGAAAATGAGGTGTCATTAATCAAAGCATGGCTTGTCAACAAACTGATGATGTCTGAGGCTGGCTTAGGCACAGTGAGCAGATCTTGTTTTTTTCTGCAGCTGAGGCATCTGTTTTTCACAGATAAAACTATTTGTGCCACTTTATGATACCAGTCGCTGGAACAAATGAAGACACACTGCTGTGAAAGGTGAGCGTGTGTTTGCTGTAGTAAGATGCATTTGAGCTCAGGCAGTTTGTAATGTTACATGAGTGGCATCTAGTGGAGAGGGAGAGTGAACACACACCAAACCCAGAATGCTGGGTGTTAAGTGACACCTTTAAATCTGAAAGCATATAATACTGACTTTGCATAACTCTTTTACTTGGAGCAAGCATAAGTCTTTAGAAAAGGAAAAAAATATAATTTCTTTATAGAAACCTGGCTCCTTTAATGTCAATTTAAACCTTCAGCCCATCCGTGCAGCACTAAACCACAAATTATTGTTAAAATACTCAAAGTTACCTGCAAAACACAAAAGATATGTCAAAAAAATCCAAACATGTAAGAAAATGCATGCAAATTAAATAAGACAACACTGTTCCCACTACAGACTGCTTATTCCTATTTTTGAAATGAGTGCAGAAACCCAGTTGTTGTGTCTTGTTTCAATATACTAACTCTCACTGATAACGCCTAAAACAAGTGAAAAGCTCCTAAAAGTTAAAAGACCTCATCCGATTTGCAGAGAAAATAAGTTGTTACTTTTGAAGACACTGTCAAGTAGTGGGAGATAATACAGGCGGACACATCAGAGGACGTGTTAAAGTGTCTCAGTGGGAAAGCACACATGTGAATGATAAACTGACCGGTGGTTGGGTTTGTGGGTGCTGCTATTGTTCATGCTGTCTGACTGTCACACTGCAAAGGCTCAGTGGAACATTTGAATATAACAAAGCCACTGTTAATATTATCAGTAACATCTGTGCTGTTCCTACTGTGATAAGTTAGAATGTCTGCTGTAAAAAAAGAAGGCCTTTGCAGACTTTGTTTTTGAATGGCTTTGAGTTAAAAGTGATGCAGTTACAAGAGGACAAGGACAGCAGGGAGATCAGTAAATTGAAGCCAAGTGTGCAGAAGCGACCGAAAACCTTTTTTTCCAACTCTTCTAATGTAATAAAGATTCTCTCTTTGGTATCTTAAGCAGGTTTTAGTTCAGCTATAAACACAGGATTATAATTCATGGCCTATAATGTAAAAAATCGCATCTTGAATTTTAGCCGTCATGAATGTTTTTGTCCAGCAGATGTCAGCATATCTTCACAGCAGCCAGCGTGGTAAGACAAGACTGAAAATCTCCCAGCTTTCTTTGACTTAAACAGTCAGAAAGCCTCAACATTTAACTAGTTTTTGGTGATATTTTTCCTATATACGTCGTCACTGTGACTATTTTATTTTTTTGAACAAATGCGATTATTTAAATTAGAATACAACAGCAGCACATTTGCTATTCTGCTCCCTATGTGCATTCTACTCAGAAATATATATATATATCATTACCATCATCTCTTCTTTAAACCAGAGCTTTAAATTAATTCAGGCTGAACACATTGTTCTGATTTTTAAAATTGCATCGTCAGCCATCAAAGCTCAACACAATCCAACTTTTTTTTTTTTTTGGTACAACTGAAACATTTTTCATTTGTAGAAGAATTTCCATGAACAGGAAGGAACTATAGGTCCAAAGCCAACATCGGAGGGTTCAGCGAGGCTGCCTTTGTAGCTGCCCCAAAAACACTAACTTTAGGCCTTTCGAGCCTGCAGGAATCCAGACTGGACGCTTTGAGCTTCCCAAACCCATTTTCAACATGTTTGTTATTCAATATCCAGTCACTCAATACCGCTAATGAGAAAAGGGATATGTAAATCCCAAACTATTCCAATCACGTTTGCCTAATGTATACACTTCTCTATAGGGAGATTAGTTCCTCTCCTATGTCCAGGCTTTGTTTAGGAAATGCATTCTTTCCAGGTATGAAAATCATGACCCCTGAACTTAAAACTGTCATCCTACAGCGCAGATTTAAGTTAACAGTTTGGCTATTGCTTCTCTAAAAATTGCTGTAATTATGATTATTGCTGTGGGATCGCAGCACAACATGGATGTAGGGTTTTTTTTGTGATAACCGGTTCGATCTACATTAAATTTGTGAGAGTTTTCCACTCTGAACATCTCCATGAGTGTGTCCATGAACTCAGGAACCAGGAGTTTAAGGACACTCGCAACAGATCCAGAGTTGAGCTTGGAAGGGAGCAAGCAGACGAAGGAAATGTTTATCTCTCTGAAGGTCACTTTGAATGACATAGTAGACTGACTTGCATAGCTGTGTGTGTGTGTTAGTTTATGTTTGTGTGTTTCTGACATCGTTTATACTCACTTTTCACTACTTTTTTCAAGCACATGCAGTCTGTCTATCTATCTATCTATCTATCTATCTATCTATCTATCTATCTATCTATCTATCTATCTATCTATCTATCTATCTATCTATCTATCTATCTATCTATCTATCTATCTATCTATATTATATTATAGAATTCATAATTATTCTTTTTAGATATGATATTTCCTAAAATACCTGTGCATTGCAAGGAAATGAAACTTAAACAGGAGAAAGCTGTGCATTTGTCATGGACTATTCTAACCCAGATTTGGTGCACCATGACAACTACAGCATAATTAAGGTAAAGAAATTGAGTATTGTGACTATTTCCAGCAGCCGGATGGTGATCTGAACTAACCTTCTTAAAATAAACTCAGGGTCAGGTTCTTTGTCACTCTGTGCACTGATGTGGCTCGTTGATGTATTTTTAATAGATTCTTTGACAATAATGGAGCTCTGTGAGACATATCAATGAGCCACATCATAATGCTTCAAGTTTATTGCTGTTTTAATTCATTTTAATTGGATTTTTTTTTTTGGACAGTAAGAAAAATGTAGACTATGACCACACTCATCTTTTAGAACACATTACCATGACAATGCAAATCTTCAAGTTTACTAAAAAAATAGCCCAGAAATTAAAATGTTACACTGTGTTGTTGGTGACCTTAAAGATTTGTTATACTTGTGAAGATACAGTATACTGTTTGTGTTTATGTCTCCTGGTAAGTGTAAGTGTGAGCGAGAGAGAGAGACAGACGCAGAGAAAAGGAGATCTGCCTTGCGCACAAGACTTCCTGTTACTCTGTGGAGATGACACACTCTTCTGTTAGATAGATGATTGGGTTACAGCGCAGGACTGGTAGCCTCCTCTCAGGAGAGAATCGAGGCTCTTTGTGGCAGGATGAGCTGGACACTCTGAAAGGGAAGGTCGAGCCAGACGGAGGAAAAAAAAGAGCAGAAGAAGACAGGAGTGGAAGATGGATAAAGAAGGAGGGGTGAGGAGAGAGCAAGGTGGGGAGGCTCGACAAAACAACATCCACACGAGCCTCGCGGCCTTTTCTCAGCCTCAGCCGCCTTTGTCTCCTTAACTCGGCAGCAGGACAAGAGGTGAATATCAGTAATGCACTTCTGCCTGTTGACTGAGACAGTTGCTTGGGTCCTAGTTCCTGCGTCGCTGCCAAATAGGAGCCCAGAAGAAACAGATATTGGTGTTTGCTCTCGGGGCATGTGGAGCAATCCAGGCCCTGTTTACAAGGACTGGGCGGTGCCCCCTGGCTTATTATCTTGTCCTCGCCTTTCTGTCTCTTTCACAAAGAGATTTACACCAGCAGGTTCTTTCACGGGGCTTGTTTTACGTACACACCGACTGCATATTTCACCCATTGTCACTGAGTTTCTGGATATTTACGGTGCAATCCGTGGGGTGCTCTGGCAGGTGAGCACATTTATGGCGTTCATAAAGAACATGACATGACATTTCTGCCCCAAATCAGGTTTTGTTTATGCTTTTTAAAAAACCAGTACAACTAAAATTTTTGTTGCATGCTGGTCTCAGTTTCAGTCATTTTGTTCACTTAAAATGAAATAAAAATTACATACCCTCCAAATATGTACATGTCAATAAAAGTTTAGATGGAATACCAATAAATAAATAAAAAATATCAACACAAACACTTTCTAAACTGACTGTTAGTCCTAATGAGGTCACAAGAATCTGTTTTAAGACAAGGCTTCAGACTAAAGACCTCTTAACCCGACTGAATAGCTTTCACACACTCTGAGCTGGTTCTGTCGCCATTCCATTTTCCCTCCGGTGGCATATTCTCCCCGAGTTCATCTTCTGATATTACAAAGACGTCCACAGCCTGACAATGGAGATAATATTTTCCTTCACAATGGCTCCCAGTATCTGCTCAGGGCGAAGGCTCAGTAAGTAGCCTGGGTTTTCCCATCCCTGTCAGACAGCGGCCCTGCCCAGTGGAGAAATGAGTCCCCAGGTTGCTTAAAGGCCCAACCTGTCAGCGGTCCAGAGGGATTAGCTATTCACAGCCTCCATATTGTTCTCCAGGCCACAATAGGCTGCATGGGGCCCAACCCTTTGTCGTCAACTCTGTTGTGAACTTCTGCTTGGGCAACAAAAGTGTAACACACCTGCAACTGTGGATTAGAACTTTTTTCACATTCTTCTTCTCTTGTCCTCCCTTGTCTCTTTCGCCTTCTTTCCTGGCACATTGCCCGTGGCTGTGTTGTCCACATCAAAGGGCATCTTTCAGACAAAAAACAAACCAAAACAAATGCTGTCCTAATAAACTCCCAGAGCAATACCGGACAAGATATGGAGAACATTTGATTTACTATTTAAAAAAAGTTTTAGAAGTCTTGAAAAAACATCTTTTGAAAAACATCCTTCACTCCAATCAAACCAATTACCTCATCAAATGTTTTACAAGTCCATATAAATGTCAGGAAGGATATCTTTTCCAGGCATCAGTCTTATTTTGACATCCCCGCATCACCTCTAACCTCACGGAGAAAATATTCTGTCAAAGGTCTTTGACTGTCACATCCCGGCAACTAAATCCCCAATCCAACCTTTTTCTTAAAAGGCTTGAACTTTTCATGACCACATCAGAAATCAAAGTAATTTCACGGTTATCGTGTAGAACGTGATGTCCTAAAAAGTCTCGGTGGAAGCGAGAAATTTATAGAGAGCTTTTCTTGTTTATTGCCTCTGGAGACAGCTTAGTTTGCACAGGTGCAACCAAAAAAATGGAGATATTCTGAGTGAAACCGCATCACTGTAGTCATATTTGTATTTGTCATTAGGTGCTTTACAACCTTTCCCATCACCTCATACCAAATGTTGACAGTAAAAGCTTAGTCAGCCGCATTACTCATTTAAATGCTATTAGACTTTTGTTTAGGTGGAGTTTTCTTACTCAGGTGGATCTTTACCTGTTGCACTCTTGTCTCCTACACAGCATCCACATATCTAACAATTTAAATCAATAGTGAACACACTGAGAAGACGTTTATCTCAGATAATTCTCTGTTTAATATATTTATTTTTAGAAATATGAATCAATTCCCTCTAACCAAACTCATTCATTTTGGGTAACCGTTAGAGACCTTCAACCAGATGTCATATATTTCAGATTAGTTTTTATGATATATCCACGTCCAAATTGCTGGAGTGGGGATTGTCATTACAGCACATGATGGTCTCTTTGGGCTAACCTCAGGGTCACCATCATACATAAGACGCAGCTGACAGCGACACTTGGCCAGTTAACACTGCTTGATGGATTACCTGTGCGTGTAAGCGTGGAAGTGTGCATGCAGGCCGGTGTGTGAGTGTGTGTGTGTGCGTGCCCGATGTACGTGTGTCTATGTGAATGTGTGTGTGTGTCCCCCCTCAGAGAGCCTCTATGGCCGGATGGTGTATCAGATGGCACGTTAATTACTCAGCCTTCAAAAGGGGGCTGTCCTGGGTAAGAAGTGAGTGGAGAACTGATGGCTGTGTGGTGGTCAGAGAGGCTGCCCGTGGGGAAAAGGCGTGGAGATGTGGGGGCACATGCGGAGATCGACACGCATACCCACTCATCACACAGATATGCAGCCACTCGGGCAGGTGAGCAGTCAGGTTATCATAGAGAAGATAAAAGACCAATGAAAAAAAACTGTCACTTTCCTCCTGTCTGTCCTGTTTATGTGTGTTATCTCTTTTTGAAATGTGACAAATTAGGGGCAATGTTAGGAAGTAGAGTTCAGTTTGTTTCATTTCTCAACCCATAATTTTAGCAAAAAAGGAAATTATACTAGCACTTTGTGGTATGATACTCCAAAATATTGGAAATTCTGGCTGCAGAAACAAGTTGCTAACACAACAATGACATATGATCACCTTTAAAGTTGATATAGGAAGTGTAAATTTTTCAATTTAAAGCAACATCAGCATTTATTTGTATTGTTTGGTCACATAACAAATGTAAACCCAACAGTCACCCTCCTTTTAGCTCTGTTTTGGTCTCAACACCACCTCCTAAGGCATATGTTTAGGTCACAAAATTGTTAAACACTACAAAATATTAAGCATGTAATCAAGATTTATAGGCTTTTATTGTGATAATGCAACAATAAACAAGTTATCAGTGCAGTGATATTCTTAGCTTACTGTGTGTACCTACTGCAGTTATTAACCTACTAACATAACACACTCATCACTCGCATTCACTCATACATACTGCGGTGGACAAATATTGAAAATATAAAGAAGAGCAAGTGAAAAAAATCTGTGTAAAAAAAATGATGTGCAAGGTTTATGGTGCAATAAGTCAAGATGTGCATATACAAGGTCAATATGTGTGTGCCTGTGGGCGATATGATAGTATAACAACATGAACTAACAGAGCAAAGGCACGATTAACTTAAAGAATGAGCTGAAAGATGCTCAAATGCTATTGGAAACAGCAGCAGGTTATAGCTCTTTCTGGGGATTTTACTATGCACAACATATTTTTATCCACATATAGTCCTTGTGAGGATAATGCAAAAATCTTTATAGTCCTTTATATATTTGTGTGCACGTGTTTGTCTGTGTGTGAGCATGTTTGTACCAGTGTGTGGAAGCAGCTCTGCAGCCAACAAACAGAAGGACAGTGGAGATGGACACCGGCCTTTGACCCCACCTGACCCTAACCATCCTCTCCCCCCCACCCACCCTTTTCTTTCAGTGTGCTGCCCCATCACACACATACACGGAGCTTAGAGTTCCCAAAGCCCTCTCAGACCCCCTTCTTCTGTCGGTCAGATCAAAGCTCGCCGGGGGTTGAGAGGGACCTGACCCGTGGGAGAGGTGGAGGATCCTGCTGTTTGGCTAGTCGGCGGTGTGGAAAGAGACAAACAGGCAGCTTCAAGGACGGCCAGAGAGCCCCCCGGGCTGATGCAGCCCTAAATCCATAGAGGTTTCTCAAGGCCATGCATGACAGAGGAGGTCGTTTGTTCTGTCGTCATATAGAGACATGCTCATACACACACTTGAAAAGACACACAAACTGTGTTTCTCTCACTGTCCCATCCTTCCTCGCTGCATTAGGAAGCCACACACTCTCTCCTCCTCTATCAGGACATCGCACATACTCACTCTGTCTTTCTGCTTTCTGCATCACATGGTCACCACGCAGACATTTTTCATCCATCATATTTCTCCCACTGTCTGCATCTGTGACACTGATTAATTTGTGCTGCATAGAGGAGACACAACTAATATCTAGAAAACTGTCTGGCTTTTTTTATTTTTTTTTTGTGATGCTGGTAAAGAGCAATTAAAAGACATGAACTTTTGACATATTCTAATTTTCTAATCTGCATCATAACCTAGTAACATAGCAACAACTCAACGCAGTAAACCAGACTGTGCCAGATTCAGAGTCCTGCAGTATTTCTCACTAAATGCCCATAGTTTGTTGAAATAGTCGAGCATATTCTTGTTTTTGACCTCATTATTCATCTTTTCCTGCACTGCGAATATTCCTGCAGCCTGCTGCTTCAGCCTGTGGCGTTGATTAATCTCTGTGATAATGAAGACACGCCACAAATCCTGGTGGGGGTGTAATCACCATAATCATTTAATAATTATGTTGTATTCATAAGGAGCGGATGTTTAATGATCTGTTTACTCACTTTATTTCCACTTGATTAGATCTAATCACACCTCGGTGATACAGAGTTGTTTTTTGTCATAATTACTTGTAGCTCTGGCGAATTTCTAATGAGCCATTTCCTCTATACCGAAATGTAGAAACTGTGATGGTTCATTTGCATTAATAATGCAAAAAAACAAAGACTAAATAATAGCTTATGTCAACAATTGTGGGGTTGAATTTCACAATCTCTCTTAGCTTCGGACCATAAAATACAGTTTTGCAGCATGAAATTTCCTTTGAAATCCCAGAGACACCTGATGCTTGTTTGAGCTACTTCATGCGTCTCACACTCGCCTCCTCCACGTTTTTATTAAGCACCCTGCAATTTCAGACCCCGTGTTCCCCTCTCCGCTGCCCCCGCCTCTGGTGTGCAACAAAAAGACACAACTGCAGTACCGCTCATTGACTTCCTCGCACTCCTCTGTCTCTCCTCTGTCGTTTACAAGGTGACAAAGCTCGCCGCAGTGTCTCAGTGCAGCTGGCATCTCCAGTAAACGGGGGAATCCCATGTGATCTATCTGCATGGCGCTCATGTTATCTCCAGTGAGGGCATTTAAAGCTCTATGTCTTTTCCACATGGCCCAGACTAGTTTAATTACCCGGCTTTGCCTCAGCTGTAGCTGTTGAACGCCCACCACTGCGTCTCACTATGTGGGAACCAGGACGGAGGAGGACAGGGTCCAGAGCAAAACTGTATAAAGCTAATACGCTGGAATTAGTATATGTCATATGCTGATGTACAATGTGTTGAAAGAGTTGCAAAATTAAGAGCGATGGCACATTCTGTTCTCTTCTAACTGAATATATTTACACACAGTATGTATTCTCATATAAAAGCATATGGATACCATGATTCACGAATAGTTGCTTGATAATTCTAATTTCACTTTCCACAGTAAATAATCTAAATAAAATTCCTGTCCTTAATTCTATGATGCTGCAGTAACACATAATTTCATGCCATTTTAGTACTCCAAAATGGCGTCACTTGGTCTCATAATGTTCACCCCAATGTCTCACTCTGAAAGACTTTTTCAGAACTGAGCCAAACGGAATAATCCATTCATAAAATCTTCCAGCACCCTTCCCACCATTATGCTAGTCTGGATCTTACCTGACACTCTGCAGTCCTCTGTAATTAGGGGGTCACAAATATATACAGTCTATTAATCACAGTTATATCTGGAAAAAGCATACTGTAGGCATACGTGCTCCTTCAGACCTTTGACATTCCACATTCTGTGCTATCTCTGGGGTTTTATTTTGTTTCCTCTGATTGCTCTACCACTTCATGTGTCTATTTTCTGTGCATAATTAATCTTCAGTGATACGCAGTAATATAGGGTTCCCAACCTTTGTGGTTTGAGACCATTTAAACAAATAGAAAGCTTAATAGAAAGTCTTGTATTACTATGAGGCCTGTGTACTTAAAGCAAACAAATCCTGATTTGATTGAGTTTAATTTGAATAACCTTTAGAAGGCCAAAGAGGTAAAGCTATCCAGTATTTAACTGAGTGATACAAACTTAACACAGGCGTTTATTGCTTTATTTACTAAAAAACACAATTCCTCTTATGTGCCAGAAATGCATAAACACCGATGTAAATACCTGCAAAAGAGACAGGAACATTTTTTTGGGGGTGGGGGGAGTGTTGTTTGCCTTAACAAGAACCACCCAGTGTTGTGTTCATATGATACTGCAGGCCCGGCTCTGCCTGTGTCAGGTCTTCTCTGACTCTGAGCAGTGTGAGAAGGTGAGACACTCTGATAGGATCAGCTCGAATGACCTTTTCACTCCTCTCCTCTCTTTCCTCGACTGCCCTCCATCCATCCATCCACCCCCCCTCACCTCCATTGGCGCTGGGTGGCACCCAAGAGCCGCTTGGCCCAGGGGGGTAGGGTTACAAGCAAACCAGGACCTTGGCTCACATGTTTTAACAATTTCCTCCGTCCTCTGTGAAATTATGCAAATATTTTAGTCCAGTTTCCTTGAGTCTGGAACACCAATTAAGAGTGTCTGTTTGGTTTTCATGACAGCTGCTGAGGAAACTTGCAGACAGGCAGGCCTTGCGCTGGAGGTGAAGGGCTCCCATCAAGTAGACCTGGACCCAGATGTAAGACATACAGATGCTCAGGAGGCTGCACACGGGGAAGCGCTACTGATGAGGTGAGACTGGGGTAGAAAAAGGGGATCGTGCTGGGATAAAGAGACTAAAAGATGAAGTATGTGAGGAGGAAGAGTAACACTGACAAGGAAGGCAGAAAAGAAAACAGTGATGACAACAAAGACAAAAGAAGAGAGGAAAGAGTTGGATTTCAAAGAAAGTGAGAGAAGAGTAACTGTTTTCAAAAGTTATGTCAACAAAAGAATAGTAAAACTTCCCAATGTGTGGCTTGCAACACGTTAGTCTTCCGTGATGATGCTCCGACACCCCTCCTCCTCCAGCAGCAGGTAAGGCCATATCAGCTATAACCACCGTTTAAAAGCAGGAGGTCAAAAACTGAATGAGACCCACTGCTGGGAGCACACGCTTCTTCTGGGTTTCTAATCAGACTTGCTCCGGTGCTCTGTCTGACTTATTTTTATTCTCTCTCTTCCTTTCACCTTCGCCCACCTCTGTAAAGACCAGCTACCAGTCATTCCCATCACAGGAAAACTTGATCCCATCTCCTAAAAAAGACTATGAAGTCCGCTCTGCCTCTCTGGAAGTCCATCTTTTGCTTTAAAGGCCTGGTGGCTCCAGAAATTCTCCATCACGCCGAAGAATTTGATCCAGGGGATTGTGCTGTCTGGATAAAAGTTCACCGTGCTCTCCGAGGGGAATGGATCGAGGTCATGGCACTAAAGCATCTCCAACAGTTCAAAGGTGCGCATGAACGTGAGTCCCGGAGAGAGATTCATCTTGGTTAGGAGAAAACCTCTTAAAAGGAGGGCATGTAATTGCACTATGGGGCGTGACGGACCATATCGTTATTAAACGGTATTGTTAAAGGAAATAGGAGAAAGGGGTCAATTTTGATGTAAGCCGCCTTATTGTGACATTTGAGATGAGCCCTTCACTGATGTTGGTGATAGATAAAGGGTTAGCTTTGACGACCTTATCCATCATTATAAATAATAGCATTTGGATAGATGCCACTTGGGAGAAAGGGTTATTTTATAGTTTTCTACTTTAATTTCCTACATAATGTTAAAACTCTAAAAACTGATTCAGAAAAATGGTCATCATTAATTATAAGATATCCTAACTACTGTAGTACAGCTCAAAATGTCGACAACCTTTTAACTTCTATTATCTGATTGTCTGTCCTTTCGCTGAAAACATTTCAAGAACTGCATTTATTCATTTCTTTGCTGCAACTGGTTAGCTTAGCTTAGCTTAGCGCAAAGACTGACAACTGGGAATGATGTCGAACTTGGATCTGCCCAAAGGTTATTAAAAACCCATCTACCAGCACCTTTAAAGCTCACATATGCCGATCAGGCATAACATTATGACCACCTGCATAATATTGTGTTTGTCACCCCTTGTGTGGTCAAAAATGCTCTGAACCATTGGGCATGGACAAGAAGACCTCTTAGGGTGTCCTATGGGGTCTGGAACCAGGACATTGGCAGTGGATCCTTTGAGTACTCTATCTTGTGCAGTGAGGCCTCTGTCAACCAAACTTGTTCCACTGCATCCTGTTGATGCTTGATCACAATGGGGTGTAGGAAGTTTGGAGGTCAAATCAACATGTTGGGCCATTGTCATGTTCCTCAACATGTTCCTGATTGTTTGATGTTTTTCTCATGTGTTGGGTGCATTTTCCTGACGGGTAGGCCAGTGACATTTGGGATTTCCATTTGCATGAAGGAGTGTGCTTGTTCTGGGACAATGTTTATTTGGGTGTCTAAGTCTCATCAACAGGGATGTTAAAATCCAAGGTTTTCCATCAGAACAGCACATAGTACCAATATGATCAATGTTATTCACTTCACCTGTCTGTTGTCATAATGTTGTGGCTGATCTGTGAATAAACACGTTTGTTTAGATCAATACACAAACGTGTTCAGGCAACAGTTGTGATTCCAAGAACTCACTGCTTCCCGCCAAGAAAAAATCCATGTAAAACCACATATTCTCATTTTGACACTTAGATTTTTATACAGTTTAAACAAACAACATCTAACATGTTGAATAATGAGCTTTAAATGAGCTGGTAGGTAGATTTTGTTCACTTTAGACAGTTGTTCACCTGTTCCCAGTCTTTGTGGTGAGCTAAGCTAAAAGACAGCTGGCTACAGCGTTTTTTTATTCAAGGTACAGACTTTAAGATGATATCATTTCTCTTTTTGGCTCTCACAGAAAAAGCAAAGTGTATTCATCAAAATGTCTTCCTATTTCTTTAGGATTTTTCAGTTGCTTGTTAAGAACAGCTAATAAGTTCAAGGTGGCCTGCAACCTTGCTTCACCTGCCAGTTGTTTCTAGTCTTTTTGCCTCAGCCAGTGCCTTAATACCTTTCCTTTGTTTGTGTGTTTCTTCACCCTTCACTCTGTCCACCTCCCCCTCACCCCATTCATAATTTTCTCCCCCTATTTCCAAGCTCCCCTCTCCCCGATGTCTCCCAGAGTTCTTAGTGTGGCTGGGCTTTTCTGCTCCAGGTGGTCTGCAGCCAGCCACCTGTGTTGTCTTTGTGGCGCTGTCATCTGTCTCCAGGCAGTCTTTGTGGGGTTGCCAGTGTGAGGACAGGCCTGGTGAGCGCCGATGATGGAGATAGAGCTTTCTGCCGCTGCTTCTCCCGGACTCTCACAGGACTCCAGTGTTGCTGGACACAAGGAGCAATGTTTACACCCCCAGCCAGTCCCAAAGAGAAATCCTGGGAAAAAGTTAATTCATCTTCCTGTCTGATTGCTTGTATTGTCACAAGTCCAAAATATAATGTTAAAGCATTTGACTATCTGTCTACGAAACAAATAAAGATTGAGAGTATGGTAAAACAGCGTTGTAAAAATAAGACAAAAGTTGGAACTCAAATCAGAGTCCAAAAATATTCATATCATTATCATATAATGCTTATCTGCTGTATTTGTGTTTATGCACATGTGTTAAGAAAAAGCTTAGGTTTCTCTGCTGGTTGAGAGCAGAACCATGATGCTGACAAGTACTGCACAGAGGAAGTTCCAGCCAGCAGAGACGCTCATTCACAGATTTGTTCTAAGACGAACCTCAAGCAAGGGTATCATTATTACATTGTCAACCTGGCAGACTGTCATACCTTCATACTTTTGCTTTATCATATCATGTATCACCCATCTTAAGATACAGTATTTGGAATTTAAAGGATTACAGTTGCATGATCATCCGACTTCTGTGTCCTGTGTGAAAATACTTTCTGAGAAGTGAAATTTTAAAAAAGCATAAAATCTGATTCATAAGCTTCTCAAACTGTCTCAAACTACCTATTGTATGGAGTTTGATACTGAACTAGACTGCACCAGAGACACACACAGTAACATATATTTCTAGGCTAATGCGTTTTTCTTAATCTCCACTTGAGGGAAACATTATTCAGCTATGGCCCCCATTTGCTTCACTGTGTAACAACACAATACAACTAGAAAAGCACTCAGAGAGCACAGACTTATGCCAAGCAGCTCATTTCACTCCATATTAAAATTTACACCCAGAAATAATAGTCACAGGATTGTTTTATCTACATTATTAGGTTCCTTGGTCAAAAAAACATGCCCTTAGCATTTGGATTCAAATTGATATTATTATTATTATTAATTGAAAAGTTATTCACGAAAATCACTTTTTCAGTAATGGTGGTTTCTTCTGGATCTAGCTCCATAGCTATTGATTATACAACAGATCTGCTGGCATCCTCCTGATTCAGCAGAGTCTCAGGTACATTTGGTGTTGGTTGCAGGTCTGTTTCTTCATTTGTTACCTTACAGTGATGACCATTCCACAGGCCCTCTATTTTTTCCTGTTCTGGATCGTAGTATCCGGAATTTTGCCCAGATCTGGATCAAATTTTGATATGTTGTAGAAATTACTGGGAACTTATCCTGTATTTTTTGCCAAGCAGCCTGGCCATTTTTTGTGGAGTTGCATGCACATATGCATGCACATAGCCCTAACTCCCAACGTTAAAGAATCCTGCAAAGAATTCCGGGATCCAGAAGGTGATCCGGATCACAACCAAAATCTAATCATCTGTTCCTTGTCTTACTGTCCACCTTCCTGAAATTTTAATTTAATCAAAATCCGTTCAAACTTCTTGTGTAAAGTTACTAACAGAAGAACAGACAAACAAACAAACAAACAAACAAACAGATAAACGCTGGTAAAAACCTAACCTCCTTGGTGAAGTTAAAAATGATCTGATGAAAAAAAAAACTACTGTAAGTTTTAAGACGATAACATATGCATTTTTAGGCCATTACTAGTTTATTTACTGATTATTTTCTCAATTAATAAATTAATGATGTGGCCAGAAAACAGTCACACTAAAGAGGACATAGTCAAATAGTTGGTGTTTTATTTTTGTTTGGTCCACAAAAAAGAGCTTTGGACTACTGAATGTTCGGCATTCTTACATATTTGGAATGAAAAAAATAAATAAAATGGTTTAATAGCCAATAAATCTATTTCATTTGACTGTTGAATGAATGAAATGATTATTTAAAGTAGATATTCCAACAGGAGGTTTATGGAGTCGGTTAAAATACAACATATAAAGAATGCTTTATGAGCCTAATATACTGTAGAGGATGAACTACCTTCAAATAGGCCCCAGAAAGTCATTAAAAGTGGCACAGCCATATGATTGTTAGTTGGTTTGTTAATTTATCACTTTAATCAGAAGTGGGCACACATTACAAAACAGGAGGCCTAATTGAACTCTCTGAAACTCTGTTAAACCTTTAGAGAAAATAGGCAAAGGATTGGCTAAATAAAATAGATTGACGACTGCTCGGAGGTCAGAGTTTAGGCATTTCTTTATTTACCATTACACCACTGGATATGCTCTACATCCCAGGACACCCCCCTCCTCCTCCTCCCTCCACGTTACATATTCAGAGTTTTATTTACTTCTCATCCGGAGGGGAGAGTGTTGATAAATGACGGCGCTGCGCCCTGGGACTCTCCTGTTTAAGGAGCGCCGGGGCGATTTATGAGCACACTCCAGCAGGCTTCACTGTGATTAATCGACGCCGTCCTCCGCGGCCACAGGCGGGGCAGGGGCAGCCGGCCCTCCGCTGTTTGGATAGGGAGATAACATCAAAGCAGCCTGCTGCTTGTGTTAAGAAAATACTGCATTCTGGGTCAGTGCAAATGAATCCAGGAGGAGCTCCAAACTGTTTTTAATGGCATTCCCATCGATATATTATCACTCTTGCAGAATTTGAGTCTAGAGGTCGTCAAATGACATTTGCAAATGTCTTTCTACTCCCTCAACCCCCAGAGCTTCCCTCAGGCTACTTGACTGGCTTTGATGATTTAGCTGTTTATGTAGGGCTGCATTTATGAATGAAGGGTGTCAGCGGGAGTAAACACTAATAAAAGCTGCAGCACTAAAAATAGTGATTGCCTTTAATTACTGGAGCATAAATTTCTATTTTTCCTAAACTCTTGAGGCTGAGCTTGTAATGAGCAGTCAAAGGTGTTAGCCTCTGAGATATTTACCTGCCCTGCTGCTCTCCTCCACACCTGCACCATTGATCACAGGCCACACTGATGAGCAGCATGCTCCAGGGCTGACACTGCTGCTCTTTTGATCTCCCTTCACAATGACCCGCTAACCACAAGGCCCAAAATCCCTCTTGTCTCATAGCAGACTAAAAAAAAGAAAGAAAGAAAGAGTTTGTCCTCAGGAAATGAAACCCAATGTTAAAATGTTAATCTCTCTTAACTTAAAGTTTGATCCTGTACATGTTTTAAAATGTTTGGTTAAATGAATGTATTTAAATGCATTACTTGGTTGGGTCTGCTCTATTAAAGTGTGCAACAAAGTAAAGCAATCCCAGCCAAATCCCCCTTTTTTTCCCCTCTTATCTCATTTACACATCAAAATAGTTTCTCTCCTTTCCCATTGTGAGAACACCATACTCCTCCAGTCAACTGGGAATCGTTGGGCGAATTTCCGCTCTTTATTTTCTACTTCCAACTGCTTCCCGTAGTTCCTAAAAGGATGCCAATTTAGCTGAATTCAGGCTGAGTTGAAAGGCGCTCTGTTACCTGTCCGCTGGGGTAGAACCTCTGCGGTGGCTGCCCTTTCCCATGCTTCCACTACAGGACCTCGACCACAGGCAGACAGAGGGGACACCTGTTCCCTCAGAGCGGTTGGCCAGCATCTGAAATCTTAGCGTCGGCCCTGCCTATTGAGAGTGGGCAGCACGATAAGGCCCTCGCACTGTGATGGGGCGGAGGAAACCTGAGCAGAGTGCAGGAAAGGGGATGCCTATAGCCAGATGAATCTGGTGCAATTTGCCAAAACACAGTGCCTCCTTCCACGAGACGATTACCCACACTTGCAATAGAAAAGCCATTGTCTGGTACGAGTCTCCACTTATCTGTGTATTCTTTATCGTAATGCAGAGATATAATAGGCTGCCTGTGCTGCAGTAAAGGACAAAGTTTAGCACAGGAGGGAGGAGGCCAAATTGAATGTTTCTGTAGCTGTTGGTGTAAATCAGCACAGTTATAGTCTGGCAGGAAAAAACATTGGCCTCTTCTGGAAATACCTTTGACTCGAAATCATAAATTGTTGGCACAAAAAGCCCATCAAATTTTACACTCTTTGAACTATTTGTGTGTCTTTGGCCCTGCACTGCCACCGCTCAGCTCCTACAGAAACAAAAAGAGCTGATTTTGAGACCCAAGAAGTCTTTCACGCCCCATTGAACATGGTAACTTTTTAAACATGTGGTTAAAACAGTGGAAGGCTGAAAGATGACTGATCCGTCTGCAGTGTTTTTTTGTATCCCTCATGGTTGCAGTATAAACCGAACCCTCTGCCACTTCCTGACCTTGTTCTGACTGCAGCTTCTGAGCATCTTTTGGGGGAAGAAAAAGCAAAAAAAAAAACCCAAAACACATTTCCCTCATCCTGACCGAATGCTGTCAGGAACATGGGTCACAAGGGCAAACACGGTGCGCTGAGAGTTTGTCCAAGATGTTTCCGTATGAGCCCCTCAATGAGCCCCACACTGCCTCTCTCCTCACACCATATATCAGCCTTCCCCACTGAGGGTGAGTCACCTTCCCCATACCACCTTTGATGTCCTAAATATCCCGGAGTACAATTTGTAATCACTGTCGGACCAAACTGCAGCAAGGCCCCAGTTGACTGCGCCCTACACGACTCCTTGAAGCCTTTCAGCTTTTTGTTTTAATGGTTTTCTCCCCACTTCCTTTATTGTAACATCTTACAAGTGCACCCTCGCTGATATACTTGAGTCGAGTAAGCCACGGCATAAAAATGTCATGAACCTCAGTGCTCAAAAATGCTGAAGATGGACACCGGGAGGCAGGATGGCCACCGAGGGGCTATTACAAGAGGCCTAGGTCAATGTCTTTCGGCTGCCTTCAGAAGCCATGGGGAAATAATCGGCAGCTCTGGTGGAAGGAGTCTTGAGAGGAGCACAGATGCACGGCACTGAAATCTTCAAAGATTCCTTCCTCCAACTTTCACTTTCAAACATATGTGCAATAAGAAGTCGGATCCGTGGAGGAGAAAAGCTCGGAGTCGGTGTGATTTACTGCAGCGGAGTTCTGTTTTAAACAACAGGATTTCTTGAGCATGTCTCTCGGAATATACCAGTGGTGATTTTAAAAAGAGGGTTGTTTTGTTTTACTGTGGTGCGGTCTCTCCAGCGGCTATTGTTGATGCGTGCGGAGATATTCGAACAATATAAAATTGAGCAATGGCGGGGAAAAAAAAAATCACATTAAAGTTAAACATTTTCTCAGGCCACTGTCTGGAAATGCAAACACAATAACTTCAAAAACCAAGAAAAAAAAAATCCAATCCAGCTCTTTTTTTATTCATGAACTAGTTGCTCAATGTTTGTTTTCTGAGAAGCACAGTCAAACGCCAGTGTGTACAAAGTCTGGGGTGACAGCTTAATGTGGCTTCCTAATTTATTTCGCCACCCATCTTTTTGACTCGGGACCAGAGGAAAAAATCTCTTTTGTAGAAGCAATAGAAGGAGGCATGTTATTGGGGATAGTCCGTTAAGCTGTCCTCACCTCTCCGCCTGACCTGAGCTTGCTTGAGATGTTTTCTAGCCGAGGCATCCTTCCTGCTGGAGAAGCAGGGGGGGTGATTTATGGACCAACGTGCTGAGAGGGAAATGTAAGGGCACCCGCCGAGAATTATTGATCCTGGGAATCAAGAGTGAGGAAGAAGCAGTGGAGAGAAAGAGAGAGAGAGGTAGACAGGAGACTGATACAGAAAGGGAGGAGAGGGCAAGCGCTGTGTACAGCAGAGGCCATTAGCCTCTTCCCCCTTTGCAGGAGAAACCAGGCAATGATGGGTGCTCTCCTGTAAAAAGAGGAGGAGTAGAGCACAGGAGGGGCTCTAATAGGATAACTCCCCCATTAACCCAGGGGAGCTGCCTTTCAGAGATGCTATCACTCTGAGCACACGTCTCCATCAGGCCTGCCACACTGTCGCCATGCAACACAAGAGAGGCAGCATCTGTCTATCATCCTATCAGAGAATGTAAATCTGCTAGAGAGGACACATTATAGTGGAGGGAAATTAGCTTCACTGTTAAACCAGAATATTATAAATAAAGAAGCAAAGTAGAAGTCGAGGTGGTAATCGCCTCCAGACTTCTGCTTCACTTCGGGGTTGACGTCATTCTAATATTCTCTATATGTTTACAGTACAAACATCTGCGCGGAGCTGCTAAGCACTTAAAGAACTGTGCCTCTAACAGGCAAAACGTGCACTTGTTTTCTTAAAGTAAACACCATCTCCATGGTGAGTGTATTATTTAAAAGGTAACTGACAGTGTTCATAAAACTTCATGTGATGCCATTGTAGCCCCCGATTCAAAATATGATGTAATCAGGGTCTAATTTAGTGTGTTTACTCTTCGCTCGCATACGGTACAGCTCCCTCCTTTTTTGCCAGACGTACCAAACTGCTAAAAAAAGGGGGCTACTTTGATTGCACAGAGAGAGCGAGACTGAAATTGTTAAATCCAATTCGCCATATCAGCATAACATACAAAACATACCCCTCTACATGCCAGATTGCGAGCAAAATAATCCAAGAATAACAACATATTTTTTAAAAATTCACAAAGCCAGACAGGTTCTTTGCCTCTTCAATGTAGCGCCCGCTTTGATTGAATAAGCCCAGCACTTAATGTATGAAGAACGAGTGTCTCCGGACACCTTGAGTGGATAACCATATGCTGTCACAGTAGACCAGACGCGCCTCATATTGAGAGCTCTGTTGACCTGGGAATTGTGTGGGAGGTGGAGAGCGGGGGTGGAGGCGCACGGGGGACTTGTGAGAGTTTTGAGAGGTACAAATCAAGGATTTAACTACTCCGGCTCTCTCTCCTGCTCACAACGTTTAGGCCAGTGTCCACCGACTGTGTTTGTGGCGGCTCGCTAGTGACCGAGGTTTACGTTAAAGAGAAGAAGCAAAAGGAACACTGGATCATGCGGCGAAGATGGTGCTCTTTGAATCAAGTGTGAAAGAAAGAGTGAGAAAAAGTGGGAGAGAGAAAACGGATCTAACAAGAGAAACAGAGAAAAGGCAGATTTTGCGCCAGTGCTAGGGGTCTTTATTGGGCCACACATTAAATCAAAGGCAGATGTTCATTCCCTTTGACCAAACCACATCAGCTGTCGCTCCCCTTGTTTCCTCCAGCCTCCCCAATTATTTCTCAAATAAGACAAACCAAAACCAACTATCAGTAAACATGCAGACTCCTCAAATTCCATAAATGTCAAGCAGCACAGACAAGTCAGCCAGCCTCTGTTTGTATAACTGGGAAACCCCGTTCTGGTTCCGACACAGGGCTACAGCTAGCACGCTAGTTTTGGGGGAAGTGTTATTATGGTTTAACATGCCAGAAGTTCTCCCTCATCATGAAGCAAACCCACCAGTCTGTCAAACAACTGTTGACTTCTTAGGGAGGCACATTATCATTTGCTCTGCTGAAGTCTTACTTGTGGTCGAGTGTTGGTACCACAGAGGAGAGGCAGTTTGTGAATAAGCAACGCAACCGAACGAAGTACAAATGTTCCTTTGTGATTCAAAGTGAACTGAGAAAAGGCAGGAGGAGCAAAGGTCTGGGAGATTTTGCATAATGCGCTCATGCAGCGGTCAAACATTTGTAACTCGGAAAAGTGTCACTCACATATAGCGGACATCAGATTTAAGCGATTCGATTAGAGGTGAACCTAAAAATCATACAGCAAAAACCTTCACAAATCCATTTCTGCTTAATTTTTCATGGGGAGATAGACCGTGCTCCCTTCCATTACTTTGATTGTGTCTCAAGTGTATGAAAACGTAACATTTTCAGAGTGCTGCATATTCAGCTCTTGCTTGGCCTAATGGTGCCCAATCAGTTCCACCAGGTCTGTTCCAATGGGCTAGGCGGCCTCTACCCTGATTACACTGAATTGTGGGTATTTCCTGCCTCTAAGCCTCGCATATGGATTGAGTAAGGCAGTGGCTGAGGGACTACCGTTTCTCTCCACTGCATCTTCCTCTCTTTCTCTCTCACTTTTTTTCGACGGAAAAGCAAAACACTTTTGTTTTTTCTGGCTCCGCTGTCAAAATACTGAGCTGGGCTTTGGCTCGGCGTCGGCTCGCACGTAGCCAAGGAAAATCCCATGAGACAAGTGTGGCTAAATGCAGTTTAATCCACATGATCACTATCCGTCTGTGGGACTCAACCACACCTATTGCTGACCTATTGCTATGAGGCACATTTTTATTCAATATGTTTCCCACTTTAGGATATAGATGTTTTCAGTACAGTCAAGTCCTGGTGAGGGTATGTGTGTTAGGATTAAGTCAGCTCCACCATATGGGCTGTGGCCTGTTTTTTTATGGCAAAGCTTCTTTTATGTTCTTCATAAAATAAAATAAAATAAAAAAGCCGGATGGATGTTTTACAAATCCAAGCTGCTAAAAAGAAGATTATAACATCATCCTGAAATATAACCTTTATGGTGGAAAATGCCAAGCTAGTACCTGTAAGTGACAACATAAATGCTTTTAAAGCAAACACTAGCACTACTTTTTTTGTGTGTATAATGTTTTTTATCAGGAAAGACTACTGTTCCTGAAACTCTTGATTGTATTAAAACCACATATATGTAAGGCAAACCTGGAGGAAAATGGTGCCGGTGTGAGATTTAGGAAGTTAGTTGCAGATGGCACATCAGTGGAATCATATTATATCCGAGAAGAGTCAATAAGGTAACCCCTCCCTGGTATTCCTTATGACATTTTTAACCTTCAGACACATTATTTCCTCCAAAAGTGGTTTCTACTAGAAGCCAAAAAGAAAAAAACACACTATGGTAAGGTGATAATTTAAAATCTCCTTACAGTGCCGAAAAAGCTCTATGTGATCAAAATGAGTTCACTGCCAATTTCGGCAATGTTTAGATGATGCTGCTTTTAATTTAGGAAAAATGTCACATAAATAATCATGAGTTTGCAAAAAGGGGGGAAAAGTGTCAGCTCTCTGTGCCAGTTTTCTTCATGACATATTAACAAGAATCCACACATTCCATATTATTGTACGGAGCCATTTTTGGGCTGCAAATTTCCCCCTACTTCATGTTATCCCACTGGACTCCGGCTTTGTAAGCGCTTTTTGCGGAACAGTTTGGCATTTGATGCTGGTTCTTGCATGTTTGCATTGAACATTTTTTGGAACGGACAGCTCATTATTTAGCAGCCCACTTTCAAACACTGGCCATGCTTCTCCTCATATATAACTGCTGATAGAGGATGGATTGAAATGTATTTTTCAGCATTTTTTTCTTACATACCTGCAGGGGTATTTGATTTGGCAGCTGGACAGCCGTCACCTCGAGGCCATATCAGAAACCAGAGCAATGAATCAAAGCATTTTGGTTGTTACTTACATTTTTCTATTTGGATGTCTAGCAAGTCAAACATATAAACGCTCACCAGTGGCAATTAATTATTATTCCAGGAATAGTTTTACAGGGTTGGCTAAAAAGTCTTTCCTTTAAGGCACAAATTGTGAGCAGCAGGCAGGGCAGAAAAATTGTTATTCAACATTTCAAAGATCAAAATCACGGATTCGACCTTAAAAGCCCCCCTACAGTAGGGTTAGGGTTAGGCTGTTAATGTGTCCATTTGTTGTATTTCATATTCTAGAAAACACATAATGAGTGAAATAAGCAGTCAACGCCATGGCTGAGCAATTCTGCCTTGAACCTGTGCACTGATGACAATTGCAAAAATATGGATTCAGGCCTCCAGGTTTTCAGACATAACAAACTTCAAAAATCAATCCTGTCTACTTGCAGGGTGGGGCTTTTTGCATTCTTCTCCTTCTATAATCAGTGTCCAGTTTAGAGTAGTTTAACACTGTTTGAGCAGGATTGTAGGAGAGCTGGTGTGCTCAAGCTGCAGCAAGTGGTGGATGAAAAAGACAGGAATGAATTCTTTCATAGAAAAACCTTCTAAATACGTAACTGTGGTACACAAATATCTTTTTTTTTTGGTAGAATGAATGACCGGAAAGGGACTTTAGCTGAATTTGTGACCGTCATACATGAAATTACAGTAGAGCTTGGTGCAGTATTATACACTGTATCCATATAAATGATGTATCAATTTCCCTTTTTCGTAAAGTTGTTTATGAATTGTTACTGTCTTGTAATTTATTTAGGTGATTTAGACAAACACCATATAATGATTCATAATGTGATTTTGCGAGGCGTCCATATCCGATTCCGTGTCTGAAAAGCATTTTGTTGTCCTCCTTCTTTCTGTGACTCACTCTGCTGTCCTGTGGCCAACAAAAGAGATAGTGTGACACCTACTAAATTACTGCCGCACAGAATGTGATTGATTGACTTGTTGTTGGCCTGCCATGACCACTGGAATGCACCTCGTGTGAAAGGTGCCTCCGACAGACACACTGGTGCATAGCTCCTCAGGTTACCACGGGTGGCACTCCTGGCATTATAAATGTCATTGTTTGCTTTTTAAAAAGGGGCGACGAAGACAAAAAAAAATGAATCACTGAACTTCTCCTCCCTTCTGTGTATCAGGAAAACATGTACTTTCCTTCAGGTGTAGGTTATTTCACTTTGCTTGTAATGCGATAGGAGACTAATACAAAACACCTGACCTCAAAATGAAATGCCGCATATAATGTAATAAAGTGCATTGTCTGATTGGTTCTGGTAATTCTTCATTTAGCCACAATAACCTTAAGCTCAGCCGCCTCAAATCCAGTAAAATCACTTAAAACAGATGTGGTTGAGATGTGGGTCCAGATAGATCCATGAAAAATGCGTCCCACAGAAGAAGTACCACCAAAAACCCAGTCCTCAAATGATAGGAGAGTATCCCCATGAAGACCAAGCAGCGGTGGATTGTTAGATTTTACTGTATGGCATAAATCACAAATTATAGAGGTGCTGAGAATAAAAAGCATCTGACATTTTTAGCGTGACAGTTCCGCCATTCCTGAGTTTAAGTGGTGGTGGGAGCTTTGTGGCGCTAGACCGAGATCTCCTCCTGTTAAGCACACATCCTGTGGGCTTTGTCCCATGGCAGTGACCTGATCCAGCAGAAGGAAGCAACCAATCACGGAGATATTAGATCAGCTCCGGGAAAAATTAATAAAATTCTCTCAAGTCCGCCTCACCTACTGTACTGAGCCATGAGATTCATACACAAGAGTGAAGGCGTGCACTTTATATGCTTTCATCAGAGCGACTCCATTAAACTCCCCTCTCTCTCCAGGTTCAAATGATCTATGGGCATCATGATACGCTTGTGGAAGGTGTTGTGTTCCTTACAGCTGATGTCCAGACAAGGGTGGTCTGTGCAACCGGATCCTTTGACATCACGGAGAACATGAAAACATGAAACATAGTTATTGATCACAGAGCCCGCGCTAATCAAATAGCACTCTGGTTTGTTTGAAGTTAAAAATGGTTACAGTGGGTGTTTACCGTTGCACTTCAGGACCCTCCAGCCGCGCCCCTCTTCAACATACACAGACAGAAGTGTTATTTGTATTGTTAAATTTACATTAAGTCCATTTTAATTGCATCACGCCACTAAACAGATCTTACAATAATGGGCCTGACAGAGAAAATTGCAATCATCTGTGAAGAGCCTGCGGCGGTATAATGGACAAACCTGATTAATTTAATCTTGTTGCACTCCATTATGGCTGCACTTTATCATTTCAACAGATGGAGCACCAAGAAATTAAAAAATGCTCTCAAGGATATGTGGCACTCTCCATCCACTTGCATCCCCTTTATCTGAAGGTGTGTTGGCTGCTGCGCTGAAATGAAGGCTCCGACTGGAACCTTTGAGATGAGTGCATTTCCAAACCCAAATGAGATTACATGAACAGTCAATTGATGCAACAAATCATCAGAACTGTCTTGTGATGTATTGCTGAAGGCTGTTAAAGGCTGTCCATCCAATCATCTCGTCCAATTAGTTGATATTATCAAAGGAGTAGAATGACATTTGCTTTGCTATATGGAGGCCCTTCAGTCCAGGAAGAATGTTGCATTCAATCAGCCTATTATTTTCCACACAGAAACTGTTTTCACAATGCAGGATGTACATTTTCCTGATATCTATAGTTGTGTGCTTTAGTTCAGGAGTCAATTTAGGGTCACAACCAGTAATATAGAGTGAATGAAGGACAATCGTTTTATTTCTTGCTACAATTTGATCTCTTTAGACTCTTTCCCTTCTCCATACAACTTGAAAGTAGGAGTCGTGTCAGAAATCCCAACAGTCTATACAGAAACATCTGACCCCTTTATCATATTCATATACACTGTGAATAGCTAAATAGAGTAAAACTGTTTAATCTAAGTATTTCTAGAGGCCTAAAATAACACTAAAACTTCACTTCCCAAGAAAGAAGCACGAACTACATGAAAAGCTGATAAATAAGCATTATTTTGTGCATCCAATTTTTTTTTTTAAAACTTCTTTCCATATATTGCAAAATTACAGCTTTGGAAATAATTATTAGACCACTGGTTCCTGCCTCTTCCTTTGTGGTTCTTGGTGGAGCCATACTACATTTTAATCTTAAGATTGTAAGGGACAGCTACTTTGCTCGATTCCAAGTCGGTCAGCATCGGCTCTTCCGCTGTATCCCTCTTCATTAAGCACCAAAGATGGCCCACTAACCCAAGATGGGTCTCAAAATTTACTTTTTCATGGCACTGGTGAGTGATAATTTAGCTTGGATTATCCATTGACCGAACATATACAGCTTATGCACAGAAACAATGGTGATTCTGACATTTTTAAAGTTAAATACAACACACTTTTAAACATACTTTATTGCATGTGTTGAGCTATTCTGAGACTTTTATATTACATTGTAAAAGATGCTGTAATTATTTAACCACTATGATTGAATTCGAACAAAATTCTCAGGCCTGTTGTGCAGATTTTGCATAATCAAACAACTATTATTTCCAAAGCTGCATTTCATGACTAGGTTAGGATGCACTGAATAAGAGCTTCAAACATGAGACATTTTGATCGATTCTTGTTAGACTAAATACTGAGAAGGAAGCTACTGAAAATAACTCAGCAATATTTATGGCTATTAGAACCCATAGGTGGCGCTCTAATTCATAATCAGAGAGAAAGAAATTAAGATGACAGTGCAAAGCATCATAATAAACTAATATTTGGGCCTCCTCATATACATGTGAGTACTGTTTTATGACTTATTAAAAAAAATATAGAGCAGTAGAGACAGAAAACATAAACTGTTCACTATATTATTGTTATTGAGTTTTAAAATATCATCAGATCAGCAAAGTACAAGTCACAGACCAGTATAAACAACCTGTTGTTGACAATAGTGGCTGTAATTCTGTCCAAGCTTTCCTCGCGCGTGCTGCATTTGATACCAGCGAGGGGCAGCGCGCGCACGGGACGCACGCGGATATCTTGTCAATTGAGTGTAACCTTCCGACTCCGCCGCCGCCGTGAAAACTTCCAGCTTTTTATGACGGACACTGATAAGTTTTTTACGAGGCTTTCCCCCCCAACTCCATTTTTTTCTTTCTTTTTTCAGTTCGTCTGTGTTTGTCACGCACGTATTTTCCAGCCGGCAGGGAGAAAAGCATGAAACGCAGCCGCTGACGGCTCAGAAGACCGTAAAAGTTTATGGGCAGACAGACTTGTTGCATGTGGTGACAGCGGGGATACTCACAGTAAGGTAGGTACCAGTGAGACCAAGTCGGGTTTTTTTTAACATTCTTTGGTGTGTTTTCGGCACTTTTTCCCTTCACTTTTCGTGATTGTTCCGTATTTGTTTGACTTGTGAGGCGGATTGACAGCGTGTTATTGAGCCGTTTCCAATATGGGCGGAGACAACGCCGTTACTTTGACCAGGAGCTACAGCGCTATGAATCATAGGTCCAGTATTAGCAGCGGAGGGATCCAGTGCACGGTGACACACTCAAACAAGCTGAGGCTTTTCATGCAGCTAGCTGAACTTTAAATCAATATATTAATTTCTTTTGTGTATTTTATGTGTTATGCTGGTGTTTTCGTTGCTGAAGTGTTCTTTTTTTATCTGTTTTGAGGTGTTTATCATTCTGTAAAGCATCAGTTTCATTAATTTTCTAGCATCCTGTGCATTGCCTTACAATAATTAGCATTGGTCTCAGTTGGTAATGTTTAAAACATAGTTCAACTGCATATTTCAGTTCCCTCTTCCTCAAGCCCATGTTTACCAGACAGTAGATGTCTGCTTTGGCATTGTGTAATAAATTATTTATTTATTGACATTGATCTCAGTTGGTAATGTTTAGAGGTAGTCCAGTTGCCTCTTCCTCATGGCCCTGTTTACCAAACCTTAGATCAATGTCTGCCTTTGCATTATATAGTAAATTATCTATTTATTAACACTGATCTGAGTTGGTAATGTTTAAAAAGTAGTTCAGCTGCAAATTTTAGTTGCCTCTTCCTCAAGCTCTTGTTTACTACACCTTATATCTGCCTTGGCATTATCTAGTAAATTATTTATTTATTGACATTGATCTCAGTTGGTAATGTTTAAAGGATAGGTCAGTTGCCTCTACATCAAGCCCCTGTTTACACAGCTTATATCTATGTCTGCTTTGGCATTATATAGTAAATTATCTATTTATTGACGTTGATCTTAGTTGGTATTGTTTAAAAAATAGTTCATCTGCATATTTCACTTGCCTTTACAGCAAGCCCCTGTTTACCAGACAGTAGATCAATGTCTGCATTGGCATTATATAGTAAATAATGTGGTGGTTGTCCATATATTTTACAGGGCCGATAGCAAGTGTAAGTAATCAAAGAGACTAATAACAAATATTTGGGACCAATAATCTTTTGAAGTAAACGTTTAGAATAACAAACTCCAGCACAAAGCTTCACTGAAATGTCTTTGTTTATTTGTGTTTTACTTATGTTTAATCAAAACAGAACTTTTCAACATTTGTCCCTCAGTGTTGAAAGGTTTCTAATTGTGATGTGTGACCAGCTAACCAACCAGCCAATGCTGAGTTGCTAAGTGAGTACGGATCAATAGAGCTGGTTGCATCTGTGCCAAAGTAGCGCATTTGAAGAATTCAGAGAATCAGTTAAAAAGTAACAATGGCGATAACTGGAAATATACTGAATATCAGATTCAATAGCTGTTCGACCCCTGATTTAATTTCATGTGTTGACTCACCTCAGTGGCCTATAAATATCTTGCTTTCACTCCCAGCAATATGGTGATGCAGGTAGTACAAGTACAAGAAGGGCATTTGTCAAAATATCATTTGCCCTAAGTTAACAGCAGTTGGAGCTCGGCTTTACTCTCATTCATTCTGCTCCAGACTGCAGTCATTTTTCTGTTTAATTATTTCCTTTTTTGCTGCGCACCACATTTGACAGTGATGGATAACAGGTTAAAAATGGACATTTTCTCCTAAGTTAGTGTATGTTGGATTGACTCAAGCATGCATGGTGTTCTTCCCTCAGACCGAAGGACGTTGGAAAGATTGTGTTCCCCCTCTGGTTTTCCCATTCCAATAAGATACAGTTTGTCTTCATTTTCTTCTGACCTGGAGTTATTTCCATGATATATAGCTGAAGCACATCATCGAGACAGAAGTGTAGGTTATGTCAAAGATATGCCATCATGATTACAGTCTTTGCAGAGGCAGGCCTTCTGGTAGTCCCACAGTACTGAATAAGCATCTCGCTGGATCAACTGTGTAACGATGGTGGTTCACTGGTTCAATGTTTTTCTTTGTCTTACAAAACAAAGTTGTCAAATATCAGTAGTCCTTCAGTGTCTAAATGTCAAGCTGAGAAGCCGCCATATTTATACACCTGGTTAAATGTTATGATGAGGTTACTGCTGAATATTGGCTCATTTCTGACCAGAAGTTAGACTAGGACTACATGGGCCTATGATTACACAAACCATGTAGTGCTGCAATTACAATGCAAGAAAAGTGGAACAGGGCACACATGATATTTGCTTTGTGTTTCTGTTTCGTTCCATCTTTTTGATGTAACCTCAAAGATTAGTCAGCGCTTACTCCTACCCACAAGCCACTGTCAGGTTTAGGCACTGCTGATGCTGATAGCCTGACTGGATTTCATCATACACATAAGCTCAATGATGTATTGTTTTAATGTATTTTAAGTTTCAGTGTACAGATAAGCAACTGATAATCAACACAGTTGTTTCCCAACTTGAGTCTGTTACATGTTAGTTTTATCTACTTGTTAGTTTCACAAGATATCATTTCATCCATTAAACAATTTGAAAATAGTGTCAGAAAAAAATTAAAATCACAATTTGTGAAAGCCTCTTCACGTTGGCTGATTATGCAACTGACTGTCCAACACTCAAAGACATCCAGTTAACGATCACACAAGACACGTAAAACAGCTTATTCTCACATTTGAAAGGTTGGAGTGAGGCATTTTTGCTTTATTAAATTTGAAAACAATTCGTTATCAAATAGTTGTAAATACATTTGAGTGCTGGTTGAATAAATTGATTCATCGACTAAGCGTTTCAACCCTACTACTAAAGTACTTCTCCCATATTATGATAAAATCATCACTTTACAAGGCCACAGTTCAATGTTCCCTTTCTTGGGTTTCCTTGAAGAAATATTATCTATTTTATGAAAGATCAGAAACATGGTAAAAATGCACAACACTGTAAATGACATATTTATTGTGACTTGTGGTCATTATATTTTACAGCTTTTTATAGGGTGATCTCACATCCTCTGTCTGCTACATTTTATAGACATATTTATTGAAATTGTGGAAAATCTTGTTTTGTTTTAACCCAGTTTCTTTTTTGGTGCATTTTGTGTCATTGATGACTGACCAGAGGTGGAACAGCTGTATCTCAAAGATACGCCATCACAATTCAGTCACTTGTAAAAGTGTGCTTCCACAGCAGGAATACTGCAATGTGTCATGTCTGCAGCAATGAATAGAACAATTTTTATTCACACATGTACTAGATTCCCTACTGTACTGTACATGTGCTTCACGTTTTCTTTAAGACTTCACTTCAGAGGAAAGTTCTCCAGTCTGTTCTCCTCACTTTTGAAGTTACATGCTCCTCCAATTACGGGGGCCATGCAGTCTCCCCTATGGTGTCCTTGGACAGCTCTTTGAGTGCCTGAAAATGTTGCGGACCATTAATTCTGGATTGTCTTCATCTGTTTGCATAATTTTCCCTCCGTAACCATTTTCCTCCCCCATTTTCACAGTCTCCAGTCATCTGCCCTCAGGTTTATATTTTTCTCCTTTACAAATGTTTGAGTCTTCAGGACATTTCAGTTTTATATATTTTTTTCAGTACCACTGACAGTTGTTAAACTTTTACATCAGCCTGTTTTATGGTATACAGCCTGTCAGCTGTGTACTGTACACTGCCTCTGTTTTTTACAACCTGTGTGCGGATGTTGCCTATTGAAACTCTTCACCTGCCAACAGATAGGTTTACAGATGTATGCAATGATATTTTTTATTCTTTTATTAAAATTTCAAGAAATATATGAAATCAGAAACACAGCAGAGCAGGCAGTAAGTAGAAAATCAGTTTTGTGTAAAAAAAGAGAAGTGTGTGTTTTCTTTAACCTTATATATATTCTAGTTTTTTTTCAGTTAGACTAATTTGCTGTCAGGCAGGAGGTTGTTTTTGCAACTCAGGCAGACTCCAGAAATTAATTTATCCAAATAACCAAGTCCTTCTGGGCCATGGAGGTTGGGACACTGAAATGGCCCTGGTAGGCAAAGCCGTCTTTTGAAGTCTGGAATGTTTTGGCTGACTTAGAGCAGGCGACTGGAGTGGAGGGATCATTTTCACTGACCCATGGGATTTTTAACCATTTTCATATACCGAGAACAAAACAAAGTGAGGAAAAATGCCTGAGCTGATTTGCATTGACTTTGCTATCAAAAACCAAGAGGGAGAATTAAGTGAGACTGATTTAGGGGAGTGGTAGTTTCCTTTTTTGCTGATTTGTGGAATATGTGGGTGATGGTTTATAATGTTTAACTGTTTTTAAAAAGTTTGACATATCTATATTAAAAGACTGACATGAGGACATAAAGCTGTGTTGTTGTTATGTCTCTATCCATGCAAAATGCCGCTATTAGAACAGTTCTTTGGTTTGTCTTAAAAAATTCAGGCATATAATAAAAAATCCACCTTATTAATGCACTCTGAGTGCAAATTAGGGGGTCATTTGGACTGAGGGCAAACCAAATAGAGGGCCTATCCTAATAATCCAAACACTTTAATTGTGCACTTACATTGTATAAATGCTCTCATTAGGTGCATGCACTGTTGGTAATTTGTTATATCCACTATTAAAAAATCACCACAGTAGTTACATTAATAAAATTAATTCCTATTTATATATTGGATCCTCTTAAAGGCTTTAATTACAGCAGCTAAATGGTATGCTTTTATTAAACAAGCCCAAGGAAAGGGAAGTGCAGGAAACCAAGCGGTCTTGAGTAACGGAGCACTTGAGTTTCCAGTGTAATAAATAATTCACAGGTCCTGTGTGATGAGCTGCTGAGGACAGAAATCCCTAATGACAGCTTTTTATAACCTATGACTCAGCTGCCCATTATGCTTCTGACATCCCTACACAGACCACATCCCCTCTGCATGCTCAGTGCTCACTCTTCTCTCACCCTCCACTGCTTCGCCTACTGCATTGACAAAAAGGAGTTATATTACAAAGTACTATATACAGTCACTTAATGTAACAAACTGGAATGGAAAAAAGATTAAAATTGAAATATTATAGGTCGAATTTATTCTTTTGATACAGCGCATCACTGCTGAGAAATTGTTCACATTTAAGCTCACTTTCAAACGCCTTCAAATGTAATTTAATAAATTAACTGGCAAGTGACTCAATTCAATCTGTAAAAATCCTATACTACTCTTTTCATGCTTGTCTTTTCTTAATTCCTAGCTTGAATAGTAGAAGATGGAGACACTGAAATATGGTCAAGAGGTCAACATTGCAGGCAAACCAGCAATTTTGTTTAAAAGTGAAGGGATCTCTGAAAATGTACGTGCTCAGTTGTAGGTTTATTTGTGTAAATTCTCTCTTTATTTCCTGTTTCAGGTGCATGCACAAGGAACTGAGCTAAACCTCCATGCCTGTTGCTACTGCGGTGACTGTGTGAGGTAAGAATCTGAGTAATTGAGTTTCTCCAGTCTGCTTTAGGCCAATGACTTTAAGTGTTGCAGTGTTTGATTGGCATAATGGCACCATACCCCCCCAGGTAAGGTCATTCTGAGCAACATCTGGGTCTATTGTGCATTATGCAACTCCCAGTATGAAAGGCAAGGCCTCATATGGTTTTGGTTGATATCATTATTGTTATCATTTCCAAACCCCAGTTCTCACTAAGAATAGGTGGTTAATTTTAGATGCAAAAACGATCCAATTACTCCAGCCTGCTTGTGGTTGTCCCCTGAGTTAGTGCTGGGAAATAAATCTGGTGGCCTTGATTAAGTACCTGACAATAGAGTTAGCACAGCAATAGTAGTTTATAGTAACACAGCGGACATGGGCAATTAGGCCCACCAAGTAATTTACAGTACTGCTTGCAGGTGGTGACCTGGTATGAGCTGGAGACCACCTCAGTAACGAATTAGATCGTATAGGCAAGAAGAGTAGCAGCTCTGTAGGACTTCCAAATAAAGCAAAGCAATCAAAGATTATAAAAAGCTTGACACATAATTCAAATTTGTTATGATTTTGTTTTTGTGAAAGAAATAACATACGGCACTGGGGTTTTTTGTCCGTTATTTTCTGGAGAATGAATGATCACTTTTACACGTTGTTGATCTTTTTACGTCAGCGTGGACTGTTCTCCTCTCACTGCTACCTATTAGTTATGAAATACTGTAGGTCTTGCCCATTTCATTTTACTGCTTCTTCCTGCTGAACTTAGTGTGAAAGGCTGCTGTTCTTAAATAGGTGTATAAAAGTAAGAGCGGAGAAAGTTCCCCCCAGCACCAACTCTCTCCAGCATTATGTCATCAGAGTCAAAAAGGCACGGCTGAAGAAAAATAGCTTGTTTCACACATAATAGACACCTTAACACATGGAGCAAATGGAGCAGGGTATGTGGCTACTTCTCTTTACTGTTGCAGAACACACAGTGGCTGCCTTGATAAGAAAAGCACACATTCTTACAGTTGGTGAATTGTAATCTATGAGTGGAACAAATGTATCATTGCAGACAGAATAGATATGTCTCTTATCCTGAAAGGTTCACTTGTCAACTGATCTTTGAAGAGTCCACATTTCACAATACCCCACAGCGTCTTCTTTTGAAAAATAGTCTTTTATACACAACATTTAGTATATTCTTGGCATATTGTAAAAATTTTAAGAGCTTCAAAGAAGTTCATTTGATAAGGCCTCTTTTATTTTACTCTATTCTTTTTAACACTGTTGAAAAACAGTGCCCTCTTCTGCCTGTCTGCCTTTTTTTTCTTTTTTTTTCACAGACTGAATCATAACTGTAGGCTTTCCTATAGTTTACAGTGTGGGGACAGTGTGGCACTGTGTCTGTGGCTTACCAACCTTTTGTACAGGTCACGTCCTGGGTTGTAGAATGGCAGGACCCTTGGAATAGCTGTGACTGCCTTGATCCCCACTGTCAGCACATTGGTCTTAGTGTGGGGTGATTTCATCAAGGCTGCTACAGTATGGTCGTTTCCCTGCTCTCTGTGTTGGACCACTGCTGGGTTGGTTTCCTCAGCAAGCCTGTTTCATTTAACAGGAACATGTCCTGTGCTGCTAATGCAGTTTCTAGGAGTTTGATTCTGTCTCATGCTTGTAGTTTTGATCAGACACAGAAATACAAAATGTGCACTTACCTTATATAAAAAATTTAAATCTTTTACATGACACATTTAACAAATTCAGTCTATTATTGTTCATATCTTTTAACATTTATTGTTACATTTGTCTTTATTGACAGTCAGACCATTCACAGTGCTGCGTAGGATGGTCCATCTATTTTCATTTATGACAAACACTCTACAAATAGTTAGGACAGCTAATTGGCACAAACTCCAATGATGTGAGCAGAACCACACAGCCAGCAGCTGTTTGCGGTTTACAAATGCTTTTACAGCTATTTTGGAAGCCCGATCTAGAGGAAATATACAGTGTGTTTATGCTACACCTGCAATGCCTTGAAGATAATGTAAGCAACAGAGGATTTAGCTTCCCTATTAACAGAGAGAGAATTAGTTTAATTGAGCTCAATTATTATTTCTGTGATGATTTCTCAAAATTAATACATGAGCAAGCATTAATATATAACAAGCTTGTCTTTCCTGAGATGATTACATTGTCTATTTTTAATAAATATAATTACATCACTTCATTACTGATACTGTAAAATTTGCACAGATTCTTTGTATAAGACCGGAAAGAAAATTCTTGAATAAGCTATTAATTATGATTATATCCATTCACTAAATAATGGAATGTTTCAAGTAAGTTATTTCCTCAGAAATTACCGTGAACCTCTTGCTGGGCTACTGAACAATATTTAGCATTTCTGCCGCTCATGTTTGGTCTCTCATTAGCCTTTAGGTGACATGAGACAGCATCAGACTCATTCTTGTGTTTGCCAATCAGAGGCAGGTTGAGTGACAGCCACAGAACAGCACATCTCTTATGTAAACCTTTCCTCCACCACCACTACGAAATTAGAGTCCCTGTTGCTACACACTGCTGCCTCCTGCTTCTGCACAAATGAGAAAGTAAGCACTCTGGTTCAGAAGTTCACATTTTGGATGCATGCCGGAACTACTTAAAGCCAGTGACGTTTTTCAGGGAACAGGTGGTCAGAGTGACATAATTCTGGCTCACTGTTGTGATCCTCAGAAATTAGGCCCTGTTACTCTGCCAGAAGGGTTATTACTCTGTCAATATGTATAAGTGCGACTTCATCTGACTTGTTAGTAATGTAAATAGATAAAAACGGACAGACAAAAATGAGAAATTAAAACAAACCCTTCCCTACAGCTCCTAATATACTTAAATATGTTAAATATTTTCAACAAACAAATAAATTACATACATGTGCACCCATCTTTGACATGTCTTCTTGGCTTGGCTGAGAAAGCTATTTATTCTCATCCACTGTTAACTACTGGCACATATGCGTTAGAGTGGAATGCCATTCAGAATGCAGAAAATATATTTAGTTCTCGCCAACAGACAGCAAAAGGCACCAGTGGGTCTAGCCCCTGTGTGAGAACAGTTATTTCTGTCGCAGTATGGACTTTCAATTACTGTAATCCGCTGCTTCACTCCTTCAAGAACATCAGGGCCGATTAACTGTTTTGATACATCAAATGTGAAATCTGCAGTAGATATCTATATTTTCACGTTTATTTATTGTTTTATGTTTTTATCTTGGAAGTATCAAATAAGTGTGTCAGTTAGGGATATAGCGGGTTATAGTATAATATGAGCATTAAAAATTAAGAATGTACTCCTGGCTTATTTTCTCTCTCGAGCCCAGTTGCACTTTAAACTAGGAAGGACAATATCAGATATCTGCTTGTTTTTATTCTATATGAAATGATTGCATGAAAGAGTTAATGCAAGTGTGCTAACTGTTTGACAGATCTAAATGATTATTTTGAGTTTCTGTAAGCCCATTAATAGGTAGGCGCATATGGACAGTGGAAATACCCCACAGCTGCAGTCTGACTGTTGCTCCATGTGTGACCCCTCAGAAAAAAAACCTCAAACTTCACTACCACACTATCGCTTGCAGCCGTACACGCCTTTCCATTAATCTGATGGCATCTGAACATGTCAGCTTCATGCCTGAATGAGCACGCTGGTTGCTTTTCTTTAAAAGTCATGACACCAATCTCATTAGGTCCAATCTAGCAACATTTACATATCACTTTCAACATGGGACAAGTGTGAATTGCATGCAGTCACATCAACAGATAGGCATGCACAAGATTATGATGTACTGACATGGGATGTTGTTACGTATAGTGGATGACAGAACGGTTAAGGAAGTGATGCTGTAACAGCTGGGTCCTAATCCTTTCTATTGTTTTGGAGAATGCTCCAAACGGCAATAATGTGAGAGAAAGAAAATCTACTCAAACAGACCCACGTGTATCCGCCATGTTGTCGTAAGTAAACTCTGACCTCATGCATTAAACATAACTTGATGTATTGTTTAATCTCGCCTGTGTAGCAAGTATCATCTGTATTCCATGGCTCTCCATAATTGTCATTGCTATGTCTCAGTGAAGCCTTGAGGAACATTATTGTAAAAATGATATATGTCTAAATGGCAGAATGCCGTCCCTTAACAGATTGATGAAGCCACCAATGTTACATATTTAATGTCTGTCCAACAAACATAGTAGGTACATGATGAAGCTACAAAATTAGCTTAAAATACAACATTGTTGTCCATTAGTGCTCACAATACAGTGATGTAGAGATACAGGCATTCTTTTTAAACTGCTTAAATGAACTCCCTGATAACAAAAAGGATTCTGCATGGTATTAGTTTTTGAAACCCTGTGAGGTCTGTGCTTACATTTGGAGAAGGTTTTATCTGAAACTGGCCAAATCTGTTGACAAAGCCATGTGATTCAACAGGGATGAACTGAGAACAATGCCCTGATAAGTCAATTACCTACCTGGTAGGAACACACAAGGCTTATGTCCTGGAGCTAGGCAACTGGCGGGCCGTCTGTTTGTATTAGGAAACAGTTGAGCAGCTCCTGCAAACAAAACTTATCCTGTTTAATTGGTGTGTAATTCCTGCAAAGTTGTCATATATGTCTGTTTTTCTTGCCCTGTGTAAACTCTACAGAGTAGTGTGAATGGTCATTGAGTGGGTAAGTGGCAGCTTCTCTAGAAGGGCAAATAACTGGTGGTAGGAACTGTGTAAACATTTTGGGACCTTTGGTTAACAAAGTTGTATTGTTCATCTTGGAACAATCTAAATGACAGAGCAGAGTTTCTCCTTGGATATTTAACAGAATGGTGCTGCTGTACATGCAGCGTTAGACCCACATTTATGTGCGTCAGTGGAGGAATAGCTCAGAACAGCTTTAAAATCATTATGGTATATACAGCAGCTATTATCACTATGGAATCACAGCATGATTCCATCTACTTTGGTTTACTGACATTAGCTCGTTCAAACTGAATGATTAATTGATGTCAAATTAAAATCAAAATTTAAAACAATGCAATTAAAAAATAGCAAAGGTTGCAATTTTAGTTATATTTGTTATGCAACGAGTCTGACCCAGGGTTTAAATTGTTGTGTCAGGGATTTTACAAATTCTTGCTGTCCTCCTTGTTTGACAGTCAGGCTTTTGAGATTATCTCATGTGGTAATAGTCCTTTGTGTTTTAAATCTATTACATAGTGAACACTGAAACAAGCTAATACATTACAAAGTTGCACCAGTTTGTACATCATCTGCGCAGGCTAAACAAAAGTTTGTGCTCTCACAGTTTTTGAGATAGGAAACAGGGTTTGGCCATAGAATCCCATTAATGTTGGAATGACTCCAGAGTGGTAACTGATGCATTTACACACCAGATTAATTTTAATTTACAGAATCAGATAAAGAAATTGTGATAATGTGCAAAACAGTCAAACACAACTGTATGTTTTGCTTGCATAAACGTGCGCAAATGATAGACGAACAAATGAGACCACTTTGGGATCATTTGGGTGTCAATGGGGTGCTGGGTGAAAACTTTCTTGCTGCAAGTCAGACAACAATCTTTCTTTTTTGTTATTGTTTTTTAGCTTGACCAGTTCTGCCCATTTGCTTCATCAGTTGTAAAGCACTCACCCTACTCTACTGAAATAGCTATTAATGTCTGTAAGTTTGATGAAATTATTTATTTTGATGACTGATAGCCCATTAAATTAACAGCACCCAATTACTTGGATTGTGCATTAAGTTTATTGTAATTAAGAAAATAATGATGCACTATGCAAATTTGTTAGCTGTTATAACACAGGAAATATAGGAAAATCCAGTAACTTGACTTGTTAAAAGCCTAAAACAAAAGTGCACCTAATGGTTGAAGTGACCAACATAATGTATCAGACTTTGATTCATTTAATTAACAGTATTGAATAACTTTGTCTGAGACACTATATTGGTGTCTGTGGCTGTGCATTAATGAAGTGATGCACTACAAATATTGTAAGTGAGCATGCTGTTTGCAGATTTAAAATGAAGTACAAATGTGGATTATAGCAATGAAATTTTACACATTCCAGTATTTGTTTCTCATAGCAGCTATCTATGCCCTCAGCTTGGAACGAAATCCATCTGGTTTGACTAAAATAATCAAAAATAAATTCCTTAGTCATATCTCTGATTTGCTGCCATGAGTGAACAATATCTTTACCTTCTCTCAGTTCTCAAACTTTTTAAATGTCCTGGAGGAGTTCTTGTTCGAGTCCCAAACCTACTGAGATCTCTAATGAAGGCTTTACCTTCCAGGCAAGCATATTTCTCCAAATGACAGTAATTTACATATGATGTATTTAGAGAAGAAGAGGGCAGGCTAATTCTATTTGGAGATTTTCCTTTGTTTTAGGAGTCATTAGCAGCTAGCTCAAATCTAATTTTTACAATTTCATCAGGCCATCTTGGAAAGCCTCTGTGAGCTCATCAGAGAGGAGCATTTATTGCTAAGTGTTCTCTATTGCATTAGCACACAATAAAGCGGCCAGGGACTGCTACAGACGTTTATGTGGAATCCAGTTAACACTCTGCCAATTCGTTTTTTATTGGGACACAATCAATTTTTATTCATTTTAAAGCCAGAATGCTTTCTTTCATTGTGTGCCTACCCCAGCTTATTATGCCCTAAACTAATTACTCAGTTGTTTTCACAAAATGCTAATGTTTATGTTAAAGATTTCCTCTTTGAAATGCAGGCCTGATGTGCTTATACATACACTTCCCCCTATGCTTTAAGCATAATAACTGACATTCATTTAATTTATAGAAGTCTGGCAGTGACGGTAGGGTCTGAGTAATAACACTGATTTTGAAGAATTACAGTTCAAGTCATCAAACCTGGCCCTTGGGTCAAATCTTCCCCTTTTTCTGGCCAGTTTTTTGAAATTAGAATTTTTCCCTCATTGGAAACTTTTGGCACATTTTGTAAATCTAGTGTAGAGAGAACAGAAAAACATCCATTTAGGCCCTGAAGTAATTATTTGGAAAGGAAAATTAACCTAATTTGTGCAGGTATTTATTAGTTCACACTATGTGCATAGGAGGTTTTCACTATGCATCATTCTTTTGTTTGTGAAAGTATTTTATCAGTAGTAAAAGGGCTGACTTTCAGTCTAGGCTGGGCTTCATTGAAAAAAAAATTAACAGCACATGTAAACCTATATTAGGATGTTGAAATAATGTAATGGACCCTTAGCTGAGCCTCATAGGCAACCTTTGAACTACATGGTGATTTATTATTCAAAAACGAGAATGATACTGAATCAAAATTCTGCAAGGCCTCTTTGCATGTCCAATATGTGATCTTTTTTAAAATTGAAAATGCAAACCTTTTGACAGTTATTATTTTTAGACATAATTGTTGTTATAAATTATAAATTTGCATTGATTTTCCACCTTGACCTGGATAAATATTTTTGATCACAGACATTTACTGGCCTAGCAGATACATGTGAAAGTGTGTCTATCAAATATATCTACATGTAATATGCATTTAGCAGAGAACTCTATACATGTGCGGTGCAATAGCAGCTGAAGTTGTCTCAGTGTGAGCTAGATGAGTGCATCTTCACTGCGCTGTAATAATTAGAGGGCCTAAGTGCTCCTGGAGACAAGACAAACCTAGATACCCTCTTCCTCTTCAGCCCCTCCTCTTGTTCACCAAGAAAGTCTTTAATGGCTCCCATTTGACTCTGATATCATTTATTGTTTGGTATCAGATGTACACCTTGTACCCTTCACCATTTGCACTGAAGCACGTTAGACCTAAACTGTAAGGTGGGCAATAGACATGAGGTCTTACTTTTTACCTTTTATGCTTCAACCTCCAGCCCTCCTTTGCTTTCCTATCAGTAAAATGCACAGACATCCTCTATTTGGTATTGCATTTCAATATGCACAAATAAAGAGTATTCATAGCTCTTTCCACAATTGACAGTAAGTGACATTTTTTTGACATACAGTAAAAGTGTATGTGCCTGCAAGTGTACAGGCTTTCTAAATGTGTGTGCAGATATTTTTCTATTCCAGGTTTGGGATTTGTTCTGCAGTGGGCTCTGGAATGCTTTCAACACATTGATGAGATGACAAGTTATCATTGATCTGTCCTTACTTAGTGGGATCTATTAAATAATGTATGGGCTCCTGTGCATTACCAGTGCACTCTCCTGTCCTCGACCCATTAGAGGAGTAGGGCATGGGGCCCTAGTGGCTCAGGGCCCTCAGAGGTCCTTGGGCTTTCATTTAATTAAATTATCCTATAATGAAAACTCCCATAATGAGATTAATTTTAATTATTTATCAGCAGCCGATTTGAGGGAGAGGCTACATTAATAATGCATGAAAGGGCTAAACATTTTTCAATTCATCACCTTTTCCTTTTGTTAAAGGTGCAATTTATTAAGTGCTCTGCAGCTGCTAGAGGTAGTGGTGGTGGAGATATGAACGGCAAGGCCCAGAGGTCAGGCAGAGGGGCTGCTAAAGTGCTTAACTGTCATTTGATAATGTACATTATATTGACAAATGAATATAAGAACAATTATGTGGTATTGTGCATTCTCCATGTGTGTTCATTCGTACTTTTTGAAAGGGTTTTGAACACACTGTGAAAAAGTGATAGCCTTCCTTTTCTCAAATATACAAATAAAGTTCTCCTAAGTTTCTTAAAGTTTGATGGATTTTATATTAATACCTAAGGCATCAAAATTATGCCAGTAATTCCCTGCTGATGTTGGTTTACCTCCATTAGACTGGCATGTTGATTCCCCTTGTGTGAGCACATTAGAAGACTTTGGTGTCTGGCCAACAGAATAGGGGAAGATTGTTAACTGTCACACTGTGTGAAACTGTAATTAGCTGGCTTGGTAATGTGCTTTTTTGAGTTCCCGGGCAGCGGAGATAGCAGCACATTGAAAACTGTAAGATGATACATTGTGGAAAACAATTGCCTTTTGTGATTTAAATGAGCACATTTCACATCATAAGGTTTGTATCAACTGACAGAAACATATAGGCAGACAGAGCTGCAGAAGTGGCTCAGGGCAGGAGACAAGAATGTCATTGGGATGGTGAGCTGGGTGCATTTATCAGGCCTTCATCAATAGTTGATTAATAATTCAGTCCGAGTCTGGGGCTTCTTTAGGGCAGGGTTTCAGCTAGCTTGTAATTTTGTAAATTGCATAGTCATCATGCAATGGATGGGTCAGGCTTCTCTAAGAGTCACAGCTGTGAATCTAGGTTGGCCTACGGGATTTCAGTAACGAGGACGATTTTAACCCAGATGTGATAGTATTGTAGTCAGATATTCACAACATATGCAGTGGGAGGAGAAGGGCTTACAAAGAAACCTGCAGAGAAACAATATAAAGACAGTTGGAAGCACCTTGCTTGCCAAGAAACTAAACATTAAAGCTTGTGATACTCCACAGATATTCTAAAGCAGACACAAAACAAGATGTGAACGCACACACATCTTAAATAACATACAGAAAGATGACAGTTTCAAACTTTAAAGAATATACTCCGGGCACAATTATATCAAGACTAGATTTACTACTATGCATTAAACCTTGGCTATAGATTGAACAATATTATCTAAGTCAAAAGAAAGATCAATATTCAGAAAGTGGCTTTTTGTTAAACTACCAGTCCTGTCCTTTGACAGATTTCCACCAGATACTCCCCTCTGGCTTACAGAAAACAAACAGGCATTTCTTCCCATTGTGAGTTGTTCAAGGTGCTTTGGCCCAGGTGCAGCGTGAGCAGAACAGTCAGTGGCCAGTGAATGAGTAAACCCCTCAATTACCCCAAGCCAGCTCTCTGATATCTCCCATTCAGCAAAATAGGCCCTCTAATTGCCCTGACCAGTATTACCTGTTCTGCATCCAAAAGTACACTGTTCTTCCACATTGTTTCCTAGGCAACTGGAAGTTTTCGTGACCTATAAAAAGTTGCTACTCCTGTAACTGATCCGAGGCTATGCGGTTGTTTGTTTCCATGGTAGGCTGGTGAGCTATTTATAGGTCTATCTAGCTGGTAGTAGTGGGCACAGAAAGCGCTACTAACTGTTTTATTCATTTATTTAGAGGAGATAAAGTTTCTGCTGGTTTGATGGACTAAAAGTCAAGAGTCGACTGGATGTTTTGAGAACAGAAAACACCTGGGGCTTCAGCAATTGAGTCACAAAGTCAAGAGGAAGAAAGCTTCACACTCTTTTCCCTGTTTTCCCACTGTCTGCTTTTTTCCCCCTCAGTGCAGAAGCGGATCCTTGTAACAAACGCAATGTTTATTTTGGAGTCAGAGGCAATGCCCCGGATGACCGGAATTTCTTTGTTGTGGTTTTGTTTGCGGTCTTAGCAGAGACCTGCAGATCTGCTGGTATTGATGAATCATATGTTCATCATCAGAGGTCCCTAGCAGTTCATCACGTCTCCGCTCAGTGCGTGTGACTATCAGAAGGCTAATCAGGCAACCTTCCATATTAAAGTGATAATGTATCTCTGATTCACAAGGTTGAAAAGGTATATGAATTATCAAAGGTGTCAAGTACAGAGTTCAAGAAGAGATCTCCCTACAGGCATTTGGCAGCTGTAACAAGCTTAACTCCAGTTTCAAAATCTGTCTGTGGCTTTTAGTTCAACTAAGAGTCGTTGTACACAGCATATAGAGTCCATTGTAATATCATTTGTTCAATCTTGTCTTAAATAATCGAAACACATTGTATATTCTACTATTACTACCTTCAGATACATCTTCAATGTTGCTGCACTTGTTTTTGTTCCATTTTCAAAATTCAGTTCAGTACCTGTAGCCATTGCCAAATTTATAAATGTACAATGCAAAACGTTACTCTTCTTTGTAATCAAATGTCCACTAAGAAATGTTTGAGTCTTCATAGAAGATTGAAGGAAGCTACACGGTAGATAGAATGAGGTGGACTTTTAAAAGAGGTGAGATGTCAATGGGAATTCATTTAGTTTATGGACTCGATACATTAACTCAACTAACAATCAACCATTCCCGTCTTTAAAGCTTTTTAATGCACATAAATCTGACCTGTCAATACATTTTCAGCTTCACGTCCACTCTTAACACTATTATTGTGGTTACTCTTCTGCTATAGTTGTTGCTTCTCTGTTTAAATGTATCATGTACTGTAAAGTCTCTCAGTACCTTTCCAGTGGACATAAACTGACTTTTCAGCATCCTGAAAAGGGGGCATGTGATGTGTTTGCTCCTTGCATTTCACCTTTTTTCTTTTACCTTTCTTGTTAAACATCGGCTGTGGCCTGCCACTATAAAAGCATAGCGTTGCTAAAGTTTAAGGTCATATACTGTACACTGAAACAGAAAAAATACTGTTCACTTTAAGCTGTACTGATAGAGAAAACTGTAAAATATGAGATAGTTTTTCTTCAAATCAGTTCTGGCTAAATGAGATAGAGCATGTTTTCACACAGGCACAAAGGGAGAGTGTTCTGTAAGGAGTGAATTGCAAATTCCATTTCCTCATAGGGGAAGTCACCTTTTAGCGGGGCCACTGCTGCTCCGAACACATCAAGAGGAAACAAACATGGCATATCATTGACCTCTGTTGGTGTCGCTCTCTATGATATGTTTGTAGAGAATTAACTGCATCAGGAAGTTTGAGATCTCAAGTCTCAGTGTGCTGGCAATATAACTAATTTTTACAGTTTCAGTAAATTATGCATTCGTTATTTCCTCCTGGTTTATAACCTTTAGGTCTCTTCTCACTTAGATGGTGGAGTCTTTGTTTTTTCATATGTAAAGTAACTTGGACAGCTCTTCCTGTCCAGTGGATATTGATAGTGCAGCAGTAGTTCTCTAGGAAAAAATAATAAATGAAAGGCTGTCTCCCTTACTCATAAAGACTGCAGCAACAAGTACCAGACACATGCACAGAAGCCACCAAAAAGTACTTCGGGGTAAGGTATTAGCATTTACGTCAGCAGTCCTCTCACATAGTTTCAAACTGTATTTATGCCATTGGTTATTTTGGAACTTCATGCCATTCTTAAAGTCCCTCTGACTCTGGCATGTTTGGAAGTATCTTCAAGTTCAGCAAGCCGTTAATAGTTCACACTGTCTTCAAGGCTTAGAAAATTGTGCAGCTCAGCATGTTTCCTGCTGTTGTATAAAATACATGACTGGTGCCTGGATAATCCAAGCTTCAGCTTTTTTTATAAGTGCACATGCAGAGGAAGGCAGGGCAGACAGATAAGCCCAGCTGTTAAGTCTGTCCAGGAGTTAAAAATTACTGAAAGCTGGTGTCCAATGGCAGTGCCCATTCATCACTGCAAATATCCAAGCTGTGTTCACTTGCACTTCCTTCTTTGAGAACAAATGTAGATGTAGGTTAAATATAAATTATTTTCCAGGCTGTGGTATTTCTGTTTTGTTTATATAAGATAGATAGCTGATTGATAATGCCAGTGGCTTAAATATCCATGTCTGTGCTCTTGTATTGTCCCTTGGCAAACACAGCACCATAACTTGAATGTGGAAGCATATTCTGTCAGTAAGAGAAACCACTGGCTCGCACAGCTCTGCCTCTTTTGTAACTGTATTTAGTCACTAAGCAGAATGGCACAGACCCAATCTAAGTGTCTTTCATCTGGCCAATTCAAACAGACGTTTGACCCCAGACATTTGCCTAATGTGTTTTTGTTATGTGGACTCCTGGCTTCACAAATGTCACAGTGGCTGGGGTTTGGTAAGTGAGTCAGGGAGGGAGACGGGGAGCCAGCCTGAGGGGGTGGGGTTGCGAAGCAGCAGTTATGTCCATAACCTCTGCATTTTGCACTCTAACCAGTTGGGAGTTGGTGTTGTGGTGAACATAAGTTCCAGTGATGACCAGCGCCCCCACCCCCCTCCTTGTGAGCCAGACCCACTGTGAGCCTGCTGATCAGCGGCCTGGCCCCCAGTGCTCTGCTGACCTGGGCAGCTGTGGAAGAGACGGGGAGTGCCACATTTCTGGCCGCCTGGGTTGCACAAGTCAGAAGCCAGTCCCAGACAGTTGGGGCAACCCTGACAAATGCTGCCATTAGAGGGGTGCTGAAAATTTATTACCAAACATATTGGTATTTTAGGGTGCAGCTGATTTAGATTTAGTAGTCTTGCTTGTGAGGCTCCATCCTTAAACCAGAATACCATATTACTACCAGAGTGCTGTAGAAATTCTAAAGCCACACTATCCACTTACCACCATCCCTTACTTTTGTAGCAGTCACTAATATCTTCTGAACTTGTGAATTTAGATTACTCAGTAGTTGTATTTACACTCAAAATAAGAATTAAGTTTGCAAAATCAGGGCAAGACTGCACAGGAATACTTGTATATATAGTTGTTTCTGTGCTTAGTTGTACATTTTTATATTGTGGGACAACTTCAAAAAGAATGGGAGAATGTATTTGTTCTATTTAGTGAACCTTAGTAAAAGATACTCTTCAAAATAAGAGATTTAAGACTTTTTGTTCCTTTTTTTCTGACTGCTTATGATTGCATTTAGGGGGAAGGCATATGAAAGTAGTTATCCATTGTGTGTTTGATGCAGTGTGGCTGAGACTATAGTATGAAACCTTATGTCCTTTTGGTAAAAACTGGTGGAGAATGAGGGCCATTCATTTGAATATTTTTGAAACTGCTGAGGCTTGGCAAAAGCAAAAAGAAGACTGAAGCAAGAGAAACCTTTAGTGAATTTCCCCCACTTTCATACTGAAGAACATTTGTATATGAGTACACTAAATAGGCAAAAATGTCATATGACTATTTTTTAATACCACAAAGACAATCAATGCGCATGTGCAAAGTTTAAATAGTGTGTCAAAAAACACTGTTATATCATCTGTGCTATAACTTTCTGCTGTTTACTACTATTGTACTGAAAAGTATCGGTAGTGCTCAAATCTGTCCTGTTGAGTAAATAACATAACTTCATAAAATCGTGCGAGATCAATTCCCACCACACATTTCAGTCATTAACTATGTTTAGGTGACGTTAAGTTTTAAAGCTTCCAGGCTTCATTTTCAAATGTTTTTTCAGTTTGAAAAATTCAGAATGCCATCAAATTATATGTTTCTCCACTCAAATGTGAGAAGAGTTCATGTCTAGGCCCAAAACTATTTTAAAATTTCGGTTTACATTGTACATACAAATGTTAGGATTTATAAGGGAAAGTAAATCATGACAATAATCAATAACTTAAGTCAGATTTTACAGAATCTTGATATATCAAATAAACCACATTTAGGTGACTTATAAAGCTGAATTTACTTATATTAATTTGTCTTTCAACAGGACATATATTCTATGCGTAACGCCCGCAGTGATACTTCCAGCCGTAGTGAGGTCTCATTCTGAGTAATAGGTCTCTGAAGTGTGCTTGTTTGGCTTTTTGGGGCCATTGGAGAGCAATAAAGTATCTGTCTGAGGATTTTCGAGGTCCTCATAGACTTTCCCCAGGTGTGCTTCTCTGGTCATAAAGTACACTTGTCTCTCTTGGTATATTCAAGGGCAAATGTGTCCGTGGAGAGTGTTTAACTACACTTTAGTTAGCATTCACTGTGACAACTACAAAATATAGCAATTGCTTTTGTAAATCCTCGAAGATTCCTGCAAGAGACTGTCTGAGCAGAAGGGTGCTTGCTTTATTTTGTTCGTAAGAAAAGTGGGTATTTTACTTAATTCAAAACATGTTTTTCTGTTTTGTTTGGAACCAAAATGGCTGCAACAATAAGGTCACTCCGTTAATTTAAGTTTGTGACGTCCACTGAGGTTAACCATTTCCTTTGTTCCTTGCTCTCTGTGGAGGAAAGCTCCAATGTATTTTCATGTTGAGGTATGCTGTGTTTACTTTTATCACTGCTCCTTAGCGAGGCAGGCCAACCTGATGTTTGTTTATAAAGAATTCAGGCTTCACTCGGAACTTTCATTCACCACTTGAAAGTGCTTGACTTGCTACTAATTTACCTTGAGGGACTTCAAAATTATCTGTCTGTGCTGTCAGAATCTTTTTTGTGGTGACAGCTTATCATCATCAAAGATTCTCTTTAGAGTTTAATGAAAGCCTGGGAGATGGTTAAATGTTACATTGCATATACTTGAATACTGCATGCAGAAAGACATGTTAAAATCAGGGTAACATGTTGTTGGTCCTCAAAGTGGCATTGGCTGTTTTTTGTTTTGGCTTCGATTGCTGTCATTGTTGCTATGCAGGTTGCTTTTAAGTTAGTATTACAGAGTTCACATGAAAACACAAGCAGTGGAAACAGAGGAGGAATGGAATAGTATAGAAAATGATCTTGAATTTCCTTTGGTCGTCTGTGTTGCTTTGCTTTACCAAGGATATGTCACTCTGTGTTGCTTGGATATTTTGAACAGGAAACTACGCACATTGAATAGCTCAGGAATATCCAGTACCTAGCACTTACCGTGCTCTTTGACAAATTGCCTTCCAGCAAACTTAATGTGCCACTTGAGTCAGGGGCAAGGTTGGAGGTGGGAGGTTTGTATAGTTAAGGTTTTTCGTACTTTCCCCTTAGTCAATAGTTGAACACTTCACCCGGTAATGCCTGTATAAATATATAAAACTGTTATTTTATCGCAAGTTATCCCAAGTTCAGATTTCCCTTCTTGGGGCAAGGTTTTGAATGTAATGCTCTGCTGAGATGTATGTCAAAAAAGGAACTTGATCCCCCCAATGTGTGACATTGTATAAACACTGTAGTAGCTCTACCCAAACAGGTTTGCAGCATATGCATATGAAAATATTGCAACTGTGTCACCAGGGTGTTAGCATTTTGTTTCATCCGTACCACTTGATCCCTTGTCACACCGTTCCTGCTCCTTTCACACTGTTTATATATTCTTTGTCAAGATAAGTAAACTCACTTTACTGAGATGTTCTCTTTTGTGGAACAACAGAGAAAAAACTCAGCACAAGTACTAGGATTCCAGTTAGATTTACATTAACTCTCAATTCCTTATCTCAAGAACTGAATCAGCCATTTGGAGTTGAGTCTATTTCCATGTGTGTGAGAAGCTGAGTGGATAACCTATTGGCAGTGGAGGACAGTGCAGATCTCTCTTCACTCTAAATTGCAGGCAGGCATCTCTGCAACCCCACATGAAGACCATTGAGTCCCATCAAGATAATCCTTAATAAAGAACGGCTTCACATTTAATCTTAGCTCACTTCTCAAATTTCTGACTTGATATAGTTTTTGGCAAGTGGCGTTTTAGCGCTGATGTCAGTTGGACAGTATCAGTGCATCTTTTGTTAAGCTTCCATTTGGCAGATTTAACGGGGTCCAAGTTTTATCGTTGCACCAAAGATAAATTTATTGGTTTAATTTACACATCTCTTGATTATTTTTTTGCAGTATGTCTTAGCATTTCTCAAAGCTTCCTTCACAAATTTAACAACACATCACATTGACAATTTAAAATTCAAAGTTTAGCCTCCTTTTTAGATTTAGACATTCTTTGCATTTAACACCCTTTAATCTAATGCTGTGGAACATGAAAATAATATGGTAATCCCCAGTCATTCTCAGTAAAACTGATTTGGTTGATTGGAAGCTTGATTCAAAACACACCACACAACAGCGTATGCAGGAGTGTAAGAGGAAAATCTGAGTTTAGTCATTGAGACGTAAACAACTCTGGATAATTATACTGTGCAATTTGAAAATAACTCACTTGCAAAATTACATCTCGATCTAATTTTATACAGCTGCTTATTGAAACAGAGAGCCACTGAATAAATGCAGTAACTTAATTGGCATGTGTACCCCTCTGCTATTAGAAATAGTTACTTGAGAGTCCCCAAGCATCTATTAGTCAATTGAGTTATCAAGAATCTGTTCAATGTGCAATATATTTCATGCTCTGATATTGTAACGCGATCCTATGGATTTACCTGTGGGCAGTTGGTTTGGAAAAGGAGGCAGCACTTGCATTTCAAGCACGTCCACATTATTACTGCAGCGTGTTTAAATCAGGAGTAGTGCAGCTCGGATCTATTTCTGTCAGCTCCTCGTTGACTACTGCTGTACAGAGGCCGGTTGGTGTCGACCTGCTTTCAGTATGGGCTGTGAACTCTACAGCTGATCAAAAACAAATTGTCTAACTGAGCATTATCAAAAGAAAATTAATAGTAATAATAAAGATTTGAATGTGCTCTTTCAGTGACAGACGTGACACTTTTTTATGTCTTATCATCACCTACTAACCATAGGTAACAGAGTGGATACATAGTCCAACCACTAACACAGCACACTATTCTTCTAGCTGTGGGTGTTCTTTTTCTCTCAGCACCTCTTTACTGTAGTAAATGTATGATTTCCTCTTTCTTGGTAATCATTTGTCAGTATTACAGTTGGTATTTCACCCACAGGTTTATTATATGGAAATAAAACAAATTTTAAGCGGTTTATTCATGTCTCAACCGTACTTTACGCAAAATTTATTGGCAAAAAAAAAAGTCATGACATGTTGAAGCAAAATCTGTACAAGCCTCATCACCAGCTTGAATAAATCACCAGTTTGAGCTCATCAGTAGCAGCATGGCCTTGTGTAGCAGCTTTACACAGTTGAAATAATAACCTGGAGCAGACAGAAGGCAGTCATTACCTTGCACACAGACGCTGTGTGTATGTGTTGACGGAGGACTTCCACTAGAGTGCTGTGGAGACGGACAGAGCCGAGCTTCTCGGCCGCTGTTAAACCTCTGGCTCCCCATCACCTAAGCTAATGACCCAGCCCCTTGTTTACCCTCTGAAGTCCTTATATGACAGAAAGAAATCCAGCAATGACCCAAGGCTCACAAGCAAAAAAAAATGTGGTTTGTGGTGAAAAAAAAAAAGAGCATAACAAAAACAAGAGAGAAAGGGGGGAGAAGAAAAGTGTGAGCCCTCAGGGTGTGTGAGCAGAGCCTGGTGTTCCAGTGGACAGGCAGGCCAGTGGAGAGATCTGCCATTTCATTGTCTTACTCTCCACTGATACAATCTGGAGAGGACTCTATTGCTTAAAGCTGTGAGTGAATGACATATGGGGAGCTGGTGTGAGGCACAACTCCCCCGTGCCTCCTCCAGACCCAAAGTCTTCCTGTGAGAGCACCGAGCAACTTTTCTGCTTTTTCAAACGGCAGCAGCCTCCCTCTCCCTCCCTCATTCACGGCCTTTCTCCCTCCCTCCCTCCCTCCCTCCCTCCCTCTCTGTTGCTCTCTCACTCTCTCTCTTTTTTTTCCCTCTTCCTCAGACACTCACTAGTCACTGCCTGAAGCAGTAATCGGACAACTCTCTTTCTCAATAGGACCGAGTCTCCTGAGATACCGCACGGGGCTCCATGGGTTCCAACACCTAAAATGAAAAAGAAAAAAGTAGTCTTGTAGTTTACATTTATTGTGCTACAGATTCTACCAACTCCTGAGAACTGTGATAGAAAGTTTGCTGGCTGTTCTGGTGGACTGAACGATCTTTCTCTAGAAGATTTTTTTTAGAAAGAAGACATAAGAAGGGATAAACACACAGGGATTCAACCATAATTGTAGTGAGTATGACTTTTAATTTCTGTGTCATGTTTGACATCTTGGTTCACTAACTGTCTTGTCTTGATTTGTCTAGTTTTTGAGTCTTTTTGTGTGTGTGTGTGTGGAATTATCTCTTTTATTCCCTTAATTTGTATCAGCTTTTATTTAAGCACATAATTCAGTTAAAGCATTTATGTTAGCAGCGGGGTTTAAGTAACAATTTAATTTCTGGCCTGCTCATTTAATTAATTGTTAGAGATTAAAACAGCACCTACCATATCTCTAACAGCATGTAATGCTGTTGACTTTTTTTTTTTCAAAAATGTATAATAAATGGTATTATCAATTCAAGAGGAAGGCTGTAATCTGCACATGGCAACTTCAATTTAACAATGATGATAGATAAATAGCTAAAAAAGCAGTTGCTCTGGATGAATGTCTAGTTATAATTTAGGTGAAATTAAATCCAGCTTTTTTCCTTATTTAAAAAAGTGTATTTAAAATTGTAATGTCATGGTACTGAAATCATAATTTAGGGCTGTATATTTGACAGTTGCTAAAATAAATCATACACTGTTCTGGTTTTATGACATGTGCAGTGTAATTAGGTTTACAAATTTTCAGTCAGTGTTTTTTACAAAAATCTTCATTTGTAGATATTAATGATATGTAAAAAAAAATATTGTATTTTTCTATATTCATCAAGAACTATTTACAATTTAAAAATAATGACATCCAAATTTTCTGGACTTGAAATTAAAATTACATTTTCAATCTGCCAAAAAAACACACATCTTTATTAGCATTAAAAGAAATAATATCACCATTGCAAATACATCCAAATTTACCTCTGAAAAATTGGATCTTCTTTTGCTTGGCCCAGTTTACATTTTTGATCAGAGAAGGAAAACATGCTTGTCTCTGCAGTAGTTCCTTTTCTGCTGGCAGAACAAACAAAACCAACACAGTTAAAGCAGCTGACATCTAATGCCATCTGCTGAGGCCCGGAATGCTGCAGGGAGACCTGAGAGGCTCTCAGTGTCTGACCAAGACAACAGGCCTTGACTCCCGGCCGTGCTGCGTCTCCGCTCGCCAGTATTTCACGTGTAGTGAAGATGACTCAGCCGCTGTAATCACTAGCCTCTCTAATTGAAGGATGTTCTGGTTTAATGTTCTGTGTATGATCACAGGCTTACATCACAAGTCAGGGAATTATTCACTGGTGTGTGTACATAAAGGGAATTTTGTCTTCGTGAAATTTAGCTTTTTTCCTCTTTCCTTTTTCACCCTCTAATTCCTGTCATTTTCAAACGCCGGCCCTTTTCGGTGTTTAGAAAGGTGTGTGTTGATGAAAGAGAGGAAATAGAGATTTAGGATAGGCTAGTGAGCCAGACTGCTTGCAAAGTGGCCTCCGCTCCATGTAGGCAAACATGACAGAGTGTGTGCCTGCTGCAGCCATTCACACACACAATAACCTTATTTATCCAATTAACAGATAATGAGCCGGCTGATTTGGGGCTGTTTACACTGTGTATTTGTTTTACACAGGCAGAGATCAGGGTCCCTCTGCCTGGCTGCAGTGCTCCATGCATGTGCAGCAGCCGTGTGTACAAGCAGGAGTGTTCGGTGGTGACGGTGGCATTGTTTGCCTAAGGACTGATGCCTTCCGTATGGATGTGTCTAGCCGGCCAAGCCCTTGTCCTCCTCTCTCAGAGAGGAGATTGAAAATGGTGAAAGACACAAAGGGCTAATTGATCCAGCCTCACTCAGCTATTAGTGAAGAAGATAGAAAAGTGGAGAGGGAGCACAACAGAAGGAAGAAGGTATTGAAGGACCTCCTATTAAGTAGCCCATATTGGGAGATTAGTGGGCAGGGGTTGTTTAGTAAATACTGTGGGGTGTTGTTTTGTTAACACACCACTGTTTGGATGTGAAATGTGTGGAAGAAAGAGCAGGAAATAAGCTTTCAGAGCTTTCTGATAAATGGCATTACAGGTCCTCAATCACTAAAATCCACTTGTGTGTTTGTTGTAAATGGCAACATGTGTACGTTGTGCACAATAATAAGGAAGTCGCTCAGTTGTAAGCGTGAACAGAAAAAAATAGTTTAAAGGGATCAATGTGTCGTACTCGCTACAAAGCATCTAAAATTTACTGGATTCTTTTTTTTTTTTTAATAAAACTAAAAAATAAATACTGAAGATACTTTATAAGCCTTTGCAAAGCTAATATAAAGAATGCATTTTTAGAATTTCTTCTTTTTCCTATCCTGCACAGATGATAAAATAAAATAAAATAACAAATCCCAAGCATTAAAGAGATATAATCATTAAGATTTGTACCTGGACTTTCTTTCATCTTTGTCTTGTAAAGTTTCTCCCATCCTGCAGTGGTCACGGTGGTAGGCAGGTTGTGATAAAATGTCCACCTTAAATCTTGTTTGATGGCCCCTCAAAGGCAAAGTGGCCTTCTGGAAATAATTTTGAAGGTTGAAGAGCACAGTATTAACAGATTTAATGTAGCTATTGAGTGAATTGCTGGAGCACGATGTCAGATTGAACCAAACGAGAGAGACAAATTGCACATCAACAAACAGCACATCTGTTAATAATTGTGCTTTTAATTACATGAAGTACAAAATTCTAAATTGTGTGTCAAGCACCATGTGCTCCCATAATTTGTCGCCATAAGTCTCATTTATATACTGTGCTGAAATGTGTTCAATACCCCCATCATATTTTATATATATTTAAAAAGAAGTACACATGCAGCATAACAATTAAAATGATGTTTCATGTTTTTATCTAAAATATATTTCCTTTAGATATGTCTTTTAATAATTGCTGTACTGTTAAAGTTACAAAGAATGTCACCTGAAAGATTTTCTTTCTCTTATATATCTAAAAAGTTCAGAAAAGTAAATTACACCATCGTGTAATTGTGGATGTCAGTTTGATTATAAATGTGCAGAAGTTATGTAAATGCATAAATTTTGAGAATAAAAAAATCGCCAGTCTATTTAATGTTGCATTTGTTGGCAGCCGTCATTTTTTTGGCCACGTAAAGAGACACAAGTGAAGTGTAGCATTTTGTAAACTGTGCCTAATTCCACTCACATCTGTGTCCAATTGTTGTCTGCATCTACATTCTTTGCGAGTGGATTTATTTTTCCTGGGCCACCATGTGGATTCAGCTGACCAGCTTAAGTGGGGATTAGTTGTTTTAAAGTTAGATTTTGATTAAAGCATTGTTTTTCAAAAGTTGTAACACACAACACATGGCTTATGTAGTTTATAAAATTCAAGGGATTATACACTTTAAAATTATTGTGCATTAAAGATGACAAAGGGAGTAGAGAATGGAAGCAAAACTTTGAAGTATATTCACTCTTATTCTTTTTTTATTGTGTTTTTGCTTAGTTTTTACTGGCAGATCTTATTAATGATATGTGTAAATACTTTTGAACAAATTCTGCATTTGATGCAACACGGCCCATTTGAAACAGGCAACCCTTGCTTGTATAGTAACCCAGGTATATGCAGTAAGGGAGAAGAAACTATTTGTGCCAGGTCAGACACCCTGCATGCTGAGATGATCAGTGCTAAAAGCTTGGCTGTGTCTATATTTACCTTTGGAAATGCAGGTCTTGAAATAAGTAAAGCGAAACAAAAAGGCCAGCAAACAACCATGAATGAAGCGTGTTGTGGCACTTCTTCTTTTTTTTCTTTCTCTTGATGACACTTCCAGCGCTTCATCTACCCGGGCTTTGTTCTTGTTAGCTTCAAAGACCTGGCAGTTCAGGTTGAAGTAAGAAGCACATCAAAGATGCTGAATGCAGCCCTTTTTTTTTTTAAAACAATAAATATTTAGCGGTGAAGAAGAAAGGCTTGTTTTTGCTTTTAAATCCCTGCCCCCCTCCCTTCTCCTCTTCCATCTTCCTTGCTCTCCCTCTCTCTCTTCACCTGGCTGGTTTCACCTGCTGGCAGCGGCTGAGACACCAGCATGGTAATGGCTTTATTGGCCAGCACTGTTGCACAGAGAAGCCAGCCACCACCGTACCACATCAACCCACCACAACACTCTCTCTCCACAACTTCCCCCAACTCTGTGATCGCTGTTAATGTGCTGTGGCAAAATGTGTTTCTCTTTCGTCTTCATGGCTTTTACCTCTGTGGATTTTCTTCATATTATATTTTTGTTTCGTTTTTTTATATATGCAGTCTTGTATTTTTTTACATCTCGTCTGCACATTTCAGTATTTGGAAATGCCAGGAGGAGGCACTGCTGTTGTCTATTGAAAGGGAGAATGAAATATAATGGTTATTTCTGCTAAGATGGCTGTACCGTAAGTAGTGAGAGAGAAGGCAAATTGTAAAGCTGGAATGGCATTCATGAAGGCTTTGCCTTGGTGTGAAGAGCAAAGCCTGTTGAAAAAAAAAGAGGAAGAAAAAAAACTTAAGACCATGGAGCTCAGGTTACTCTGGCTCATGTAAACAGTCAGCCATTAAAAAATCATGCCAGGATTTTTGAAAAAAAAGACTTTATATGTCTTTCTCTTTTTTCTGACCAGATGAATACCTTTGACCTCTTTTGGGCCCTGTATTCCCATGGTGGGCTGGAGTCAGGTCTAATATAGTGTTATAGCCATGCAAGTATATGGCTCTGCTTGATGTTTGCAGAGAGACAAGCAGAGCGGGAGTGGACAGCAAAATGTAACTGTCAGCTAAAGGAGAGTAATAGAGGCATTCGTAGCGTCATAGGAAACATATGTGGCTCCATATGCTCTCCATGTTCTTGTTTCCAGTCTCCTTCATTGTCTGAGATGCACCACTGATCTGGGGCCTCTAAAGTGCCCTGTGTGTGTGAGTGTGTGTGTGCATTTGCACCACTCATCTGGGGGCCTCTGGAGTGCCCTGTGCATGAGTGTGTGTGTACACATGCAGACATACAGGCCTGAGTTATGTGTCTTTGTGTGCTAAAGAAAAAGACATAAGCATGAGTTTTGTTTTGCCACAGAGAAAGAAAGGATTTATATAACGTGTGTGAGAGAGTGTATGTATCGCTTTCACTGTGCGTTTCTGTCCATTGTGAGTAGGCTGCAAGTTGGGAAGTTGCGTATTTTCGTACAATGCCACGGCCCCAGGCTGGGGCAGGCCTGCGGGAAGCGGCCCTGATGGTCATTAGGACCTGTCAGTATGCCTGGAGGAGGAGTGCTGATAAAATTCAGATAGTGTCAATTGCAGATGAAAGATCTGCTGAAGATGCTAGGGGTGTCACGCTTGACTTGCCGCTGCTCAACAAGTCCCATCTTCCTTCCAGCAGCAGGCTACCTCAAGCAGGAAGGTAGGCAGGCTCTCCCACCCTCTGCTGCCCTCAGTCCCTTCTCCCCTCAACCCCTCACCCCTTTGCCTACCTTCGCTCCCTCACCCTCTTCGATGTCCCCCCACCCCACCCCTTCCTGCTTACCTTGGCTAAGCCGCTTTGCATGTTGATTGGGGGAGGGCTAATCCAGTTTGCAGCTGTCGTAGACCAATGATGAATCACCTTTCCGTCATTTGGCCATGCTCCCCTTGCTCAGGGAGGAGGGAGGACCTGGAGGAGGAAACAACAGTGGAGCAGGGCTGCGGCTCAGAGAGAGACAATGTGAGCCTCTGTTCCCCCGCTAGCCCTCTCTTCCCATTCTGCTCCAGAATAACAATAATGTTTTCTCAGACAAGCCTTTTTGTGTCATGGATGGCTCCGGACTGTGACATCGAGCTGCAATAACAAGGAGTGACATTGTTTCTGCTGGGGCAGGTGGAGGCAGAATAAAGAAAGGGAGTGTGGTTTGAGAGGACTCAAAGCCATCTAGGTCCAGGTAAGAGCACAGTTGTGTCAGTGCCAGCAGCATCAGAGACATGTAGCTCTCTGTGTGGCATCAGAGATTGCCTTAGAGACTCTGCTATGCAACTGTCAACATTTCTCAGCTTATTGTGTTGTCTGATTGGAGATAGCGGAGGCTTTTTAGCCATCAGTTAATGACAAAAAAGTTTGGGCAAAAGAGGAGGAAACGGGCCCAAGTTGAGTGTGTGCAAGAAATAGGGTTAGTTTATTCTGGATCTTCCTCAAGTGTTTGGAGGGTGTGATATTTTTAGGGGAGGAGTAAATTAATATACCTTTGGGAAAAAGACAATGCAGCTTCCATTACTGGAGCACGCGTAAAGTAGACTGACTCAGCCTTTTGTCTCACTGTTTTATTTTTTATTACTTATGTTTCACTATTTGTATCCTTGTGTTTTTGGTATGTAACATAATGCTTAAAATATATATCTAACATTAATAACTTATTTGGACTTTAACCTCAAGAAAGTAGTACGTTTACAAAGCTACACTGCAAAATATCTATATAATATCATCTTAAATTCAGTCTATGCATATCGTAATTTAATCTTTTTATCTCATAATTCTGTTCGTTTCGTGACATCTGATATCACTTAGACTACTCAGAGTTACTTGAGCATTTATCTTTGTGGCCTTGTGTAAAGGCCAATGTTTATCGATAGCAGAGATAGCCAGAATGCTGAAATATAATTGAAAATGGCAGTATAATGCACCAAACATTTCATCCTAATTTCATTAACTCACTATTGCAATGGGAACAGTGGCAGAGACAAATGGGGTATAGAGTTTGTGGCCGTACTTTTCAAATCACTCGTGCCTTCTTTCTACTCCATTGTCTATACTCGATCAAATCCTTTGAGCACACAAATGAGAAGATAGAATAATGTTTTCAGTGGCGTGGTCTTTTGTATAAACACAGAAACAATTAAGGAGCTTGCCAGAGCAAACACATGCCTCATGAGCTTCTCATCTGCCCATCACTGAGGCATAGGCTCTTATAATCAAGCAGAGTGCTGCACTTTTAACAGGCACATTAACCATTGCCTCAAACCAGCAAACATCTGTTAACAGTCTTCATTACCACACAAAACGATATACACTTACGGCCATTTTTGTTTCAAGACACATCGGACTAATTTGACAGTAAACATTTTATGTTCATGTCATGTAAAACTGTGACCAGCAGTGAGATTGTTGTAATACAAGAAATCGGAAGCTATCTTGTCAGAATGTTTGCTATTCATTTCATAGCTTGCAGTTCCACACCGTTTTTATTTGTCATTTTTTTATTTGTCATTTGTCATCACATTAAAATCTCATTATTGTTTGTTGCAAATATTGCATGGAAGGTAGCCATTAGCAACTTTGCACTAGATTATATATTTTAAAAACAAAAGAGAATGAATGTTTTAATTGCTTTGCTTTTTCACAAATTGTAAGATCTTCATCATTTCACTACTATGTTGACTGGATTATGCATATTGTGTACACAGCGTTAAGTTTGAGAGCTCTGTGCCTTCCTGAAACCAGAGCGATATGTGTAATTTGATTTGGTGTGTGCATGTGTGTGTGTGTGTGTCTCGTCAGGTCTATGGAAATGCAGGATTTAGCCAGTCCTCACAGCCGAGTAAGTGGAAGCAGTGAATCTCCTAATGGTCCCAACCTTGACAACTCGCACATCAGTAACAATTCCATGACACCCAATGGCACTGAAGGTATGTAGGCAGTGCACTTAAGTTTAGCTTTCTCTGTCTTGTGTGCTATTTTGATTTTTTTATTGTTATTGTTTTTGGAATGACTGAGAAACTGAACAATGTAAAAATGTTTCCGTGTAGCAGTAATGCATTGGAAGCAGTAAGGTCATTCTAGCTATAAAGCCAGTGCAAGAGTTGTTGCATCAAATTCTTGATTTTTTAATTAGGGTGAATTACCAGTGTACCAATTTATTTGAGTAATATAGTTTTAGGCAACCAGTGCAACAATGCTGGTTTGTAATGTCAATTATTTTGAACCTTTCAGACTCATTTCTACATTAAGATTTGTAGTTTGCACAATTCAGTGCCTGTAGTAGTTGTTTTCCAGTGACTTTTAGCTGTTTATTTAAGTAACCATGTAATTATTCAAAGCCCACAGCATGAAAATGATCCAGCTTTGCATGCGGTTTCTACTGTACATAGTTATTTACTCAGGTGATTCGTCTGTGCTTTAAATCTGAGCCTTTGTTTAGTGAAGCAGTCATGCCCATGTCACAGACCAACAACTTATTAAAAATACCCCTTGTCACGTAATCTGCAGGTTAGTCTTTGCCTTGAGCTCAGGGTTTATTTTTTTGTATATTCATCACACAGGACCCGTAGTCAAATATGCAGACTGTCATGTGTCCCTTTGCCATTCTTTTGTTTCCCATAGGTGATAACATCACAATGCTTACCACTGCAGACTGGTTGTTAGGTTCTAACTCACAGTCCGCTGCAGGTTTGTCTACTTTTTGTGACACGATGAAAGGACAATACTTGGTGTTTTCCCCAGCTCTACTGAAAGCACTCTTTGTGGTTGACTTTTTTTGAATCATCAGCTCGACCCGAAAAGAAACATAATTTGTATTCTTTAAAATCTCCCATAAATACACAGTTTTCAGCTGCAAAATTATAAAATTGCCTCAACTATTGTGCCTTTCATTCAAAAATTCATTGGTATTTATTGTAGTTTTCTGTTTTAAGCATGGTTTGACACTGACTGGACTTGAGTTTATTGTTATTGATTGATCAGATTGTGAACTTGCATACTGAGCGTTTTGTTTTCATTTGGATGTTCCATGCTGTTTCCCGAATACAGTAGTTACTGTGTGCTCTGTGACCTGAGTGTGTGCTAGTTTATGCATGCACTGTGTTACCACTATGTTTTCATCGGTGTGTAGTTCAAAAGAATTACCCCACGTCAGCATATGTTTCTGCATTGAGCGAGCATAGTGGAAACATGTAAAACATGACAGCAAATGGCTTCTTCAACCATGAGGGATTCCACTGAGCATGACTTTCTTGCCCACATTGTCAATTTGTTTTGCCAAAAAAGAAAAAAAGGAAAAAAAAAAACCTGCAGCCCGCCTGAAGTGAAATGGATTGATTTCAAAGATTCCTGAGCTGTCAGATAGCTGTGAAATTGTCTTTGCAAATCTATCGCTGAGCTGTATAATGGAGTCGAGGTCAAACAGCATTCGCTACACTCTTAAAAAGATTTTATACACCATATATTTCCTTGACATTTCAATTGTGCCTGCATATTCCTGCCAAGCTTTTTTTTATCAGTGACTTTATAATGCATCTACAGCAAAAAAAATTATCTTATTTCAATGTTTAAGTTACGATTAGCCATTAATTTGTCATTTAATTTAGATAATAATGTAAGACATTAGTTTTTTGGGAGGTAGAATAATTTAGTATGTGTCTTTTGAAATAATTAAAATACAGTTTTGAAATACATTAGTAATCTATACTTTGCAAAGTGTCTTGAAGACATTTAAATGTAAAATGCTTTCTCCAGGTTGAAAGACAAGTAATAGATGATAAAGATAAACCTCCAAAACCTCTATAATTACATAAATCCTATAAAAAAATGAAGTATAGATATATGGAGACTATTTGAATTAGTGCAAATGCAATGTTATAATATGCATCATGTATTCAAATTTGCTGACTTTATTGTAAATATTGTTAAAAATTGTCTGACTACTCACTCCTCCCGGTGCATTTGTGTTATTTTACACTGAGTAACTTTTTGCTTAATATTAAAAAAATCATTTTGTGAATGCGAAACTCTGAAGCCTAATGTAGTTAGACCTGTAGTTAGTCTGATCTTTTTTATTTTTCTTTTACCCGACACTGATTAAATGCATTTGGTGACGGTGTGGCTTTTTTTGTTTGCAGTTAAAACAGAGCCAATGAGCAGCAGCGAAATCGCCTCCTCGGTAGCAGACACCTCACTAGACAGCTTCTCAGGATCAGGTGAGAGAGGAAGACTGTTTTCTGTGTGTGCACTCGTGTGTCTGGCTTCTTCCCTCTCACACACACACACAGCTGTAGAACTGATGAGATGATGAGATGAGTCTAGATATGGGTGACTGATAAGCCAGGCCCCAGGAAGTGTCCCTGCAGCTAAAAAGCCAATATAATGTGTGTCTGTGTGCAAGTGTGTCGAAGAACAAGAGACTCTACGTTAACTTTGTCAGCGTATTTATATGCTGCGCTTGCTTACGTGTGTGTGTGTGTGTGTGTGTGTGTGTGTGTGTGTGTGTGTGCTCACTCTGCTGGTTCCCATGTCAGTGAGGACTGAATTATGACCTGTAATGCACTGAGCCTGTCTGTCCAGTGGAGTGACACGGCGTCCCAGTGGCCCTCACTCTCTACGGGCTGTTACCCTATCGCCCTGTCAGAGTCAGGGTTTTCACACCTTCCTTTCAGCAAGGAAACATCACACATACAGACACACACACACACACACACACACATGCGCACACATAAACACAACACACATGTGGCCTTGCTAAATAAAACCAAGGCCACAGAGTATAATGAGCATTGTAGGAATTGTAAAAGAAATTATCACTAATGTGTTAATTTTTTCGCTTATTTCTTTTTTCCAACCGCAGCGGTGTCTGTATCAACTTGCAGCACTTTGTTACATTTTCTATAAACATTTATTAATACCACATCCAACTGTCCACAGTATTAACTTGCTGCTAATTTTCCTGTATTTCCTTAACTGTTTAAGTAAGTACTTGATACTTAATGCTAGAAGCGCATAAATCACTGTATGACTTTTGTCTCTGACAATATTAATGAAATTTAGTAATCTTATACCCTATATCCTCCATGGGGAAACCCAAAGCTCTGTTCAGAAGAGCAAGTTTTGTCCAGTGGCAGGTGCTGCTGATGTGGGAAAAGTGTTCAATATTAATAACGTGTGTGAGGGGTTACGGCATACAGTTACATACAGTTAGCGCTCCCCCGCAACCAAATCCCTTATTTTACATGTCATGACCAATTAGACAGATGTTTCAAAACTGTGCCACTCTGCTGCAGTTAGATATGAAAACTGAGTTTGTTGTGTGTCTGAATTTTTCTAGTCTTTAACTAACCGTGGACTTTTAGAAAAGTGTTTTATCCGGCTTAAAATGCTTTAATTTATATATTCATATGTTCATTTATTTGCAAATTATAATATTTAAAGTTCATTATGCTTACTCTTTGTTAAATTAAAACCAGTGATGTTATTTTTTTAAGTATAGTTGTGAAGTTGGTAGCTGAAGTCATGCAGACTGGATATGTTGCATATTTGACATTTAAGATTTAATTTAGTTTTTATTTATTGGACTTTTTTTTTAAAACTGATATTTCTAGTTTTTTAACTAAACCCCGCAAGCAACACTTAGAATACCAATATAACATTATCCAGGTCTTTTAATAAGTATTTATTTAAGGTTTTTCCTGTTAAAAAAACCCTGAGAATTATGACTGAAAAAGCCAATTGTGGGTAATCTAATTCTAACTGCAGATTCCAAACAAGTGTACTTGTTTGAGTTATGTGTGGCTGAACCTTAACAAGTGAACAGCACCGTGGAACCACACAGTCGTGCTCTTAATGATGGAATGATTATGCAGTAGCACTCATTACCTGCAATCAGTGATGTCACTTCCAATGTGGTTGTGGCTTGAAAGGCTCAAGGCAACTGAAGCCACAGGCCGGGACTTATTCAGACCATCGTGTGTGTGTTTACACCAGCGGTTGTCATAGCAGTCCAGAGGTATCACAGAGATGCGCAGGTCAGCAGAAGAACCTGATGTTCTTACCTGATTATTTTACTTCATTATTGCTCTCCGGTTTTCAACCTTAAATAAGGTTACCAAAATAAATAGAGTAATGCAGTGTAATTACTGTTTCCAGATTCCAGAAGTTCTGTTGGCAAAAGATAATATTTACCTTATTTCTTAATGTTTAAATATGTGCTTGCCTCTTTTCTTTTTAACTCTCCTCAGCTATTGGAACCAGTGGCTTCAGCCCAAGACAAACTCACCAGTTCTCTCCACAGATTTACCCTTCCAAGTAAGGTTTCTTTTATTTTTCTATAAAAAATAAGCAGCATCCAACTTCATTTGGATCTTTAATTAGATCCTTCTGCTAGATCGGGGTTTTCTGACTGGCTTTGTTTGCCTGGATGTCTGCAGCTTGCACACTCTGAAATCTGTTGTAATTATTATCTTGCAAAAATTTCCTTTGCCATTTATTGTTCTTTCACTTTGTATATGAGCTGTGCGATGCTATCTATTTTACGACTTGGCTGAGTGTTTAGAATGAAGTAGCACAATCACAAGGAATTTGTCAGTTAGCAAAGTTTGTGTTATGGTTTTGGGGGTAAATGGTCCTCTTTCTTCCTGCCTTCCTTTCTCACTTTTGTTTTTTTGTCTCTTTTCTCAAATAGCAGAACATATCCGCATATTCTTCCTACCCCTTCATCCCAAAATATGGCTGCGTATGGACAGACGCAGTACACCACAGGAATGCAGCAGGCCGCAGCTTATGCTAGCTACCCCCAGCCTGGCCAGCCGTATGGCATCCCAGCTTATGGTAAGATAAAGACAAATCATAACCTTCTCTTGCTAAATAAGCCTGTTAATAATATTAGAGCTCTTTAATTTGTGTTCATGCGTAAAATGAAAATGTACAGCTACATATTTTTCGTTCCTCAAGGTCAGGACCAAGACCTTGCTTGTACAAAATCATGTTCCCACAATTCCACCCGTAAAGCGCCCAAGAGCAGCAGAGATGCTGAGTTGTTGTTTAGTGCCTGCATATTCTACTTCAGTGCAATAAAAGAGAATTTGCTTGTGAAGCTGTTCAGATAGATCAGAAAGATTAGTGATATAAATCTGAAAACAAAAACTGGTTTCCTCTGGTGTTGCAAGAGAAAGCATGGAGTACATGGCTCACTGTAGGCTTTATTTGTCCAAAGTCTTTGGAGTGTTTTGACCCCAGAAGTCTCTCCAATATGTGCAGGAATTTACACTGTTTATTTGAATGGAGTCCTGCAACCTACCGTTGCATAGAAACTACATTGCGAGTGATTCAGCCAAGACAGTGGTCAGTATAGCTCACAAACACAAGCAGAATGTTTTATTACTTGTGCATCATTTCCACATATGACCTACATTTCATAATAATGATAATAGTTATTGCTTTTTCATAGAATTAAACAATCATAGTGTAAACATGCCTTTTGATTTAACAGCCAAGTACTCCTTTGAGTTGAGTTAAACCCAATGGAAGATAAAATTTCTAAACGACGGATGATAGTGAAAATCAGTTATCAGATCAATCACTGCTTATCCATTGTGATTACTGTGTTATGCTAACAGACAGAGGTGGTTCCCCTTTGCTGTGTCCAGTGTAATTTAAACCTGTGTTGACTGTTGTCTGTGCATCAAACCGATCTGGTGTCACTAACTGATTTAGGTCCATTGTGGGCAGGCATAAAGACGGAGGGGGGTTTGAGCCAGTCCCAATCCCCGGGACAGACGGGCTTCCTAAGCTACAGCTCTGGCTTCACCACACCACAGACAGGACAGGCCCCCTACAGTTACCAGATGCAGGGTGAGGACATCTTTGTGATTTCTTTGTCTTTTCTCTGTGCGACCTCAGAAGTGAGTCTGTGTGTCTTTATGGTGTTAAAATGCAACACGAGATACAATCAGTTTTTATGAAAACTGACATTACATGTTTACAAAACTACAAAACAGACTTTGTGTCACTAGTAATCTAAAGAAATGGTCAATGTTTTGAGTTGTTTTTTCCTTAGCCACGCCTTTTTATGTATCGATTTCAGTCAAAAATATTCATCTGCTGCTTAGCCTGTCCTAATATGGTTTATTGTACTGTAAAAAAAACAAGATAAATAGGTCTCTGCTCTGTTCCTTATTTAATGACATGCAGAGCCAGACTGATTCACAACACAGCTCTCTGCCTCACCCTACACGATGGCTGCATCCCGGCGGTGTTATGTGCAGCCACAAAGGCTGCTTCCCTCTCCTCTCCTCTCCTCTTAAAAAAATCAACACAGATGGAAAAATGGCAGGCACTTAGGAGGCACCAGCCATGTCGCTCCCCAGCCTTTGTTTTTTCTCTCCCTGTGATCGTATTAGTATTTGTTTAAGAGCTGAGGCCATACAGATTTATGGCCTTGAAACCGATAAAGATGAGTTGTTGCACCCTATACTCCCCCTTTTCTGCCCTTTCCATACAGTCATAGAGTCAGTTTAAATGTGGATCAGGCTGTTTGCCCGATGTACTGTTTTTGTTTCTCCCGCTGTTGGTTCAGAAAGCCTCTGTATCACCTGTACACGGCAAGGACAGTTTGCTAGCAGCTACCACAGTCCTTATGTTCTCCCTGTAATATCTAAAGTGTGACAGTTGAAATATCTCCACATGTTGCTGAAAAGCCTCCAGAGCATCTCACAATAAATAACGCCAACTCAGCAGCAGATGTGGCTCGGGGAAGCCTCTTTTCCACGCCTCTTAACCAAATACATTTGGCCACAGTCAGAGTTTTGCAGCACACATCCAAGCACCTGAAAAAGGAGAGACAGAGAGAGAGAAAGAAGGGAAACAAGAGCCTGAGTATGTGCGGCAGAATGCACAAGCTGCTATCCTGCCCTCAGTGGTTTAACTCACGATGACAGTATTATGTGCCCATTCATCTTTTAAGTATTATGCTCTTACTCTGTCTTTCTTTTTCCCTCTGTCTATCTCCGTCTCTCTCTCACTCTCTCCTTCTATCTCTGGCTATCGGATGCCCACGTTAGCGTTAAGTACGTTAGTAATTGACAGCCATGTTAGATGACAGATTGACCACTATTCTGGCCGTGGGTTCTCTAACTGTGGCTCTGGCCCTCCGCCACACCATCATCATTACTCTTTCTGGCCTATTGATCTGCCTGGGCGATGTGCCTCAGGCCTGGGTGTCCCAACCAAAGACTTTTTTTCCACATCTGATACTCCCCTCTCTGTCAGTGTCCCTGCCACCAGCCTGTGGCCAGCTGTCAAGGCAGGGTACGATTAAATTAATGTTTTTGCTTCTTGCTTTCATGTCCGATGCCATGGAGCTTTGTGTGGGTGCTAAAGTCGTGGCACCAAATCATAAAGAGGACAAAGGCGTTTTTCTGTGCCTCTGTTTTGCAATCCCTCGTGGCACTTTTTGTAGGGCATCTCATGAATTGTCAGAAAAAAGGCTAAAACATGAGAGGTGTGTGAAGAAACAGAGACATTGCGCTTAATGTGGGACTGAGCAGATGCTAATTAGGTGAATAATTGGATTCCAGCATTCTGTCCCAATGGCAGTACAAGCTGAAGAAGCTGAAACCTTGGTTGCCTTTTTAAAAGGAGAGGCCCATCTGGACTTGATAGCCTATTCCCAAGTGAGGCATACAAACTTCTGCTACAAATATTGTGCACTGATGATAGACATAGCCCATGGCAAGGGGACTGATCAAGCAAAGCAAATGGACTTCCAATTGTGGAGCCAGAAGGCAGGAGGGAAGGAGGAGAAGAGGGAGGGACGGTGTCTGGTCTTGAGTGAGAGAACTAACTGGAGCAGGACAGGGGGAGGGAGAGAAAACATGCCCCCCGGGGAACCACAAGACCCCCTCTTTCTCCCCCCACTATAACCAGCACCACCACTCCCAACAGCATGGGCTCATTCTCACTGGACTAGCAGGGGTCCCCTCAGCTTTTATGTGGCTCCTTGTTCTCCACAGAGCAACCCTCAGACCCTGCCAGCAAGAGCTTTTATGACTGTTTGAACTGTGCATTAGGCTAATTTGTTGTCCTTCGCAGCCTTACTCCTTCTCGTCTCCCTTATTGTTCTATTGGACTTTCACTTGATGTTGAACTTTCGGCGGAGAACACAACAGTTTTGCAAATCCCCCTGCTGGCCTTGAAATATTAAACAAAACAACAAAGAGGGAGAACAGTTCTGCTGATAATTACTAGTGGAGACAAGGATGAAAAACATTTTGGAAATCTGCAGTGCGTGTAATTGCTGTAAGTAGAAAGTGAGAAACTGCGCAAATAATTAGTGGATCCTAGTGCTTCTCCCTTTTAGCCACTGTGCTGGTAAATAGCTGACAACACCAAATGCTGCGCTACATCTTGTCTTTTCTGTGCTGCTTTCTATACGTTACCTAATATGCTTCCCACCACCCCCCACACAGACTACCCCTCCACCCACACACACAAACTTCCCCAATCATTTCCCCCTTTCTGAAAGCTGCTTCACGTTTGTCACGGTGTGGGAGGGCCCTCCTGATGGGGCCAATGACCAGAGGATGAAAGGAGCTCCCTATGTTTGTCTCTGACAACAAAGGTGTAATTACGCTCTCATTTAGGAACAGTAAATTTATCTCCTGCCTCGTTTTCACTGACGCTGTGGGATACTTCTTTGGCTATAGGAGGATGACTGTGGTGATAAGTGAAGAAGCTGTGTAAAGAATGCAATGGTAGTACCCATTAATGTCCCCTGTGGCTATATGGACAAGTAATATGTCTTTGTGTGGACAAAAATAAGCAATAAAGCCCAGGGGCCATATTTGTAAAAGTTGTAAGAACTACCTTGTTATTAATACAGCATTTGTAATGAAATCATTAAAATTCAAGCCTCTGTCGCTTGAAAGAGAAAATGTCCAAAACTGACCAAAACTCTACTATTGTGATTCTTTGAAATTTGCTGATATGGTTTAATTATATACTTTTGCCATAAAGAATAAAGGACATGTACAGTTTTGCTTAAATAATTATATATTAATTGTAGTTTCTGACAACTTAGTCTTAGTGTTCTCCTCTTTATAAACACGATTGTTGCTGCATGCAAGAAAATTTCCATGCAGATGGTAGCCTGATTAGCTACATTTACTATGACAAGATAAATTTGGTTTACTTAATCAACCAATGTACAGTCATTATAAAAAAATATTTGAATCTAATTTTACACTGTTATACTTTTGGGCAATAATTTGTCAAATTTTAATTTAATTATTTAAAGATCTATAAATTTGAGGCAGCTTTTACATATAGAATTGTACTTTTTGCAGGTAAGAGTGAAGATGGATTTATTGTCAAATTAACATTTATTTCCACAGTGTTGTTCTCAGAAGCTATGATAAACATGATAACCTTAAGAACTGTAATAGGTGTCTATACCGATCTGTGATCCCTTTAGGCTGCTCATCCTGCTGCTCTCTGACTTGACATGACAGTACAGGTGGATAGTAGTTGTGCCCCAGAGGTCTGCTGCTGCTCTCCCCTGTATAACTTGTGGCATCTATATTATTAAGCCATTAGATGCTATCAGCCCTTTTGAATCATTTAATTACCCTGGAGGACCAGTCCTTTGAGCAAGTGAAAAGAGGAGCATACATATTCATTGGGACTGGATTTCAGCAGCAAACCCTCCCAAAGCTTACTTCTTTCTTTTCTCTGTCACTACAATGCCCCCCCACTCAACCCCAACCCCACTCCCACCGGCACCCTCATGCTCCGTCCCAGTGCATCCACCGTCTCTACCCCCTTCACCCCACGCCACCCTTCGGTAGCTCACACACAACAGTCTCTTGTGTTCCTCACATTGTGCGGGCTTGGAAGCAGGTTCTGCCCCCCCTCACCCCCACCCCGTCATTCATCAGGCCTGATCCAATCACTGATAAGGAAGGAAGAGGAGAAAGATAAGGCCACTGTTAGGAGGACTCCCTGAGGCCTCCCTCTGTTCACCCCCACAAATAGTTGTTTTAAAAAAAGTTTTTTTACTCAATGTGCCATTTCATTTTTGTCACTGCATTTCTGTCCACTACAGCAGATTTAATCTTGTTTTTTGATGAAACATAGTCTATACATTACTGAACATTCTATTGTTTTTTTGTCCCTACAGGTAGCACTTTCACAACAACATCGGGATTGTATGCAGGAAACAATTCCCTGACAAACTCGACTGGTTTTAACAGCACACAACAGGTAGCTGTGCACTTCTTCTGCACTTCTTATTTCTGTAATCTGGTATCAATATGTAACTATAGGTTGATGTCTGAATTGCAGCCTTGGAACCTGGAAATCTTTATGCAACATCCATACTCAATATGTTACATTTCATCCGTGACACATTCAAACATAAATCACTCACAATGTCAGAAGCTTTGTACGCAGGATTATCTATTGTACCTCCTCCAACACATATGTATTATGCCACAGAGGAGAGGGAGAAGAAAAAAACAAGACAGATCGTTGTCCAGATGTAGGACAGAACAGACATGTGTTTGCATTTATTTTTTGGAATCTGCACTGTAAAGTAGCAACACTGGTGCAGGGCATATCTCAGATTACTCTGCCAAACCTCTGACTTGTTTTTTTCAAGTCTGCTACCTTTTGTTTCTTTTCATCTGCCTTTTTGATCATAATCTCCCCTCTGCCATCCAATTGTTCCTTTATCACTTGGTGCTTCTTCTCCCATTTGCCTTATCTTTATCCAAATATAACCTACCTTTTTCCCCATTACCCTACTTTGTCTTTCTCCACAGGACTACCCCAGTTATCCAGCCTTTGGTCAGAGCCAGTATGCTCAGTATTACAACAGCTCACCCTACACTTCACCCTACATGACAAGTAACAACACCAGCCCCAGCACGCCCTCCACCACCACCACCTACACCCTCCAGGAGCCACCCACTGGCATCACCAGCCAAGCCCTCACAGAACAACCTGCAGGTAGGAATCAAACTGCAGGCAGCAGGGTTGCCGTGTGTAACTTGAATATCAGGGGTTTGACCCTGGTAAGAGTTATGTTTCTCTTTGAAATGAAAAGCAGTTACAGTGAACCCTGTCATTCACACAGAATCGAAGTTGATCTCCATAACAGAGCATGAGCTAAATTCCAAAAATCTTTCCTCCCACAATGTAAGTAGGAGACAATTTCACTCAGTACATCTAGTAAACTGCACTGTGGCGAACGAGGAAAAATAAAGCTTAAACTGAAGAGAATTTCCTATAATTTAATTTGACATTAATGCATCATCTGGCAATTGAGATTGTATCTTTATAAGCCACTCAAAACTTTATGACTGCATTTTGAATTGTCATCCATCAACACCAAAGACAGCCAGCTTTAACAGTCATCCAATTTAGATAATTGACATCTTTGCTATTACTACTTGACATGCACTCTGTTACCTCTTGTTTATTAAATCAGTGTGGAGCACGATTGCTTTTAGTATGTGTTCTGCAGCTGATTTACGATATGTTTGTTACCTGCAGGCCTGAATAGTCTGCTTCTGAATAATGTGTCATGCAGGATGCTGTCTGTCCTGCATCAAGACAAATGGTCACTCAACATCTTTTCTAAAAGCAAATAATAGCTCATCTTTGATACACTCTTTTTTTATACTCCCCTTCCTCCTTCTTTCCTTCCTTTCAGGAGAGTACAGTACCATCCACAGTCCATCAACCCCCATTAAAGATTCAGATTCGGATCGATTGCGCCGGGCCTCGGATGGAAAGTCACGTGGCCGTGGAAGAAGGAACAACAACCCATCACCGCCGCCCGACTCTGACCTTGAGGTAGGGTAAACTCGCTACCTTGGCGACAGACAGCCTCGCCCTGTCTGAGGCACATGGACACTAATCCACTTACTATATGGCTGCCACACCAACTTTAACACTTGATGGGCATTAATTCTTAAAGACTTGATTCCTTAACTATAAATGCATTATTGATGCATTGTGGAATATGTGACTCATCACTAAACACATATCTTATATAGAGTTCTCGTGTATACCTTGTAAATAAACAATAAGGCATGTGATGAAATGACTCATCACTGAAGTGAATAATACATATATTCTCGTCACTGAAGGTTGCTCACTAGCTGTGACTAACAATGGTACTATCGTCTACTTTGACAGTGACCATATGTCAAAATAAGCTCTTCATAATACCGAGGGCTCTTCATTAATATGTTATTAATTTTAACAACGCTAATAGCAGCCATTATAGCACTGACATCATTGCATGTTAACATATCTAGTTAATTAGTTTGTCACTATTGATTACTCTAATGTAAAGGGCAAGGGGTGGAAAGTGTGTAGTGGGATGATGAGAGAAGTGTTGCGGTGACCAACCCAAGCAAATGGATCCTGGTCCCTGTGGCACACAAATACACGCTCCTGGCCTATTGACCAGGAGGATCACCTTGCAGCCCTACAGAGTGCACCATTGATTTTGCTTCTTTTTCTCTCTGTTTTTCTTTGTTTCTCCCTTCCCTCTCTGCCCCCATCTCTCCAGCGAGTTTTCATCTGGGACCTGGATGAAACGATCATCATTTTCCATTCCTTGCTTACGGGTTCTTATGCCAACAGATATGGACGGGTGAGTGACATCAGACTGTGGCAGTAGCAGCGCATTTTATCAGCAAAACACATAAATATTAAAAGGAGCAAAAAAAGGATCGGAGTGGGTTAATGGCCACTGAGCAGAGGATAGATTTCACGTTGCTTGAAGTCCATAGTAAGAGCATAGAGCAGAACTCAATGTACGGATAATTGTTTCTTTTTTTAATAGGTCCAATGAGGCCTGGCAAGTATTTGACTGCTCTTTGCAGCTGTTGGAGCTATGCATGGCTGGTCGGGGCTCGGCTGTAGGGGCTCACAACAGTTGCACTCTGGATGTCTATTGACACATCTTGAGTGTTCCTTTCTCCTTCAGAAATGCCACATTGTTAGTTTAATTAAGTGCTTCTCAATCCATCCTTTTCAGGCAGGAATCTCTCTGGAGACCCTGGCAGGAGACCAAATGTCCACCAAATGTAATTCAGTCAAAACCCGAACAGAAACACAGAGATTCTTTTGAACCTGCCTTAATTGGGATTCAAATTAAAGAATATATACATACGTATATATAAATCTTAACAAACATACATTATTATTATTACAGTGAAAGATCATTTTCTGTCCCATGTCACTGTGTACGCATCTACAAGTTTACTTTTCCAGGCTTTGCTATTTGTTGTTTCATGTAAATTGCTTCTCTAAATTTAAACTTTCAAAACAAACAATTTGGGAAATAAGGCCGAATCCTATTCTCATGGTTTTGTTGAGGTCATAGGTTTTATATAGCCTTCAAAGTGCATCATGCTTTTTCCATTTAGATATGGTACACGTGAACAAAAATGACTGATGGATTGATGTCCATTTATTGCAAATTCATGAATGAGTGTATAATTTATTTTATTTCCTCTAAGAGCAGCGTTTCTAATCACCAGTTGTTTTGGCTGTGGATGTGTCGGGTTTTGAAGTCAAAAATGACATATTGCTCCTCATATGTCAGAGAGCTTAACGTCTGTGGCCCATGCTCTGTGCCTTTGTTCTGGTATGAGGGCGTGTTTGATGGGGGCAGTGTTTTGTTTTTGGGGTGAAAGAGGGCTGCCCCACGACCCTCCACTGTTTATTTACTTTCTTCTCAGCCCTGCATGCTGGGTGAAGAGAGAGCTAAGGCTTAGGGAGCTGTGGCTCCGTGATGAGGGGCTCTCGCACCACGCACACACAAATGTGAACACGCACAGGGTCTCTGGTGGGCTTCTCTGAAACAGGAAACACTCCTGACTCCATAAGGGCCCGTTCCATCAGAGCTCACATAGGATGTGACAGCCACTAGAGTCGATCTCACTTTCTGTTTTCGCTTTTGTTCCCTGCGTTTCTCCTCCTCTGCCAATTTTTTAGTCACCTTTCCACGAATGTTTCTCCTTCTGTCATGCCCCAACTTGCTGACACTATCACATTAAAGCAATATTATAAGAGAGAGACATGCTTCCCCACAGCAACCACAGAGCACACTACATCAAAGCCTATCAGAAATGCAGATCTGTAAACTACCTCAGAAAAGAAAGTGAGGCAGACCAACATCCCCCACAACCAGCCATCCACCACAACAACCAGCGTCTCCTCCCTCCTGTCATTCATGTCATCTCTTTCTTAGTGGCATAAACAAAAAAGTTACAAAACAGTTTTCCCTCCTTGCTGTGCTGAACCTACTATAAATAGATGTGTATCTGAGTGAGCGCACATCCACACTTTCTCTCACTCGCTGTGACCTCCCACCCACTCTCTCTGACTCTTTTTTTTTCTCCCTCATACACACATAAACACACTGCTGTTCTTATCAGCTCTTTTAATTGGCATCAAGGCAGCTCACCCCCATAAAGCTGATGGCTGAGGCCAGCTGTGCTGCTATTGGGCTGGCCAGAGCTGGAGCTTAAAGTGGGTGGGGATGGGGGGTGTTATTGGTAAGGGGCTCAGAGGGAGGGAGTCGGGGGGACTTGGCGCCCCCCCTGGAGGCACTGACATCTCAGGACAGGTGGTGCTGGAGCAATGACAGCAGCAGCACTTTGGCCTTCTGGCCTGCTTGTATTCTTAACTCCCTCACTGACTGATTGTTTAGATTTAATTGGAAGGGATTCACTCGCACCAGAGAAGACAGCCTTTTCCCACCAAACCAGTCCATAAGACGAAATAACCCAACAGCGCCAGGGGTTTGGAAGACGGAGCTAGTAGCCTGTTGATGTAGGGGGCTAATTATTTTTGATGAATTCCTACTGAAAGATTGATTCAAACTGGGAGGTTAAGAGAACGGAGAGAGCTTCTAGAAGTGGGGATTGAGCTCTACTTGTGTGGTTTGTACTCTGTCATTTTAGTGAAAACATAAGCATTGTGGGGTGTGACAGCTAATCAGTGAAGAGCTCAGGTGTGTCTTTAGGTGGTTTAACTCTGTAATCCCTGCTTCTGGTCCTGCCTGGCCTGTCTTTAATACTGGTCTCCCTCAGCTGCAGAAAATCCTCCTCCACAGCTGACCATTGTTTTTCTTCATCCTTTGCTTGCAGAAGACAATTTTGCTGATTCGAGATTTAGGATAAAAAAAGGAATTCAATTATGTTTGAAAACGAATGGAAGAACTTCTCTCCAGTTAGTTAATAAATTATAATTTATTAACTAACTGGAGTTAATATATTATCACTATATGTTGTTGAACCAAAGCTTAATAATGGTGTGGATAAATGACTTTTCAAAGACGGAGGTGTATGCGCTAAGCAATTTTGTTTAAATATAGGAAACCTAATTATATAAGGCTTGTATTTTTTATAAATGTCTTTTTGAAGAGACGTGTAAAGTGAAAAGACTTTTTGCCTTTTCATTATCTTTTAAAGGGAAAATCACACATTGTCACAGGCTCATTAACTATTTACAGTGTAGTTCACTCCTCTCTACGTATTATCTTACAGACAGTGCAACCATATCACCATTACAGACCGTTTCACATTACTGACGGAGATCAAGATTTAAGTTAAAAAAAAATTTGCCTGATGCAGGGATCTCTAAGTCTGTATATCTTGCATTTGCAATTATTTTGCAATTATATTACCAGAGTGGCTGCTAATAGTCTGAAGAAACTTCAAGGGGAATAATATTATAACATCTAGAGAGCAATCAGATGATGCATCAGCACAAGTATGTGAAGAATGGGCTATTTACGATGATGGTGTGACCCCGGCTCTTCTAAATCGACCACCCCTCCTGAGAAGAGACATGCTTTTACTGCTTTCATTCAAGTCTGTGGCATTTCTGATGACTATTCTGGTCCCTTTCAGAGGGTCGTAAACAGAGGCTGAAACTTTCAAGTCCGGCTAATGTCTGCTTTTATGGGAATAGCCTGCTGTGGAATTTAGAGGGATTCTGTGTTAATTGAGTTACTTACAGGGAACATCATTACTTACTGTATTACTTTATCTGCCTCACATGTTTCTTTAAACTTATACAGAAATACACACACACACACACACACACACACACACACACATATATATATATATATATATATATATATGTATACACACACACACAGTGGGAAAGTTCCAGAGATTTTTGTTTGATTTAATAATTTTTATCTATTTTTCAGGACCCACCAACATCTGTATCATTAGGCCTGAGGATGGAAGAAATGATCTTCAACTTGGCTGACACACATTTATTCTTCAACGACTTAGAGGTGAGTCTATTTTTATGTTTTACTTTGCTATGTTCCGATTCTGCAAAAATGCCATTGTTTTACTTTGTGATGGTTTTAGTGGCCAGAGGAATGTATATATTCTAACAGGAGCGTAAGAACAGTCCATTAAGATTTTAGTAAAAGCGGCAACAACTGTTTCATAGCATGGAGCCTGTTTCTCAGTTATCAGTCCCATAGGGGTGAAGTATTACCTCAGAGCCCAAGGGATACCATGAATTTTACATGTGCTGTCAGTCTCCTGGGTCACTAGCTGTGCCCCCATCTCCACCTCCTTCCCACTCCCATAGCGGCTAGCGCAATTTGTCAGGCTCTAGTATTTCTGTGGCTGCTCTGTCTGACTGCGTGTCATGCTGTGTGCTTGGTGTCGCTGTCCACCTACACCACAGACCCTTCCGTCACAGCATGAAATCCCTCGCCGCCTCCCCTTCCATGCTTCTTTGCCCCCCTGATTCATGTACAGCTAGTGTAAAATCTTCCCCTGGGGATCACGAATAGAGGGATCAGGAATAGAGAGGTGTGCATGCATGTGTGTGTTGTGCTGTGTCTGAGTATCTGCTACACTCTGGGGGAAGGTGAAGCAAAGACCAGAGGGTCAGGGATGCATGTAGGCTCGTACTGTATGTGTAGAAAAATGCGTTTAACATTTGTTCACACACATACACAGGCATGAAGTGCACCCTCTGCCAGATCCAGATGTCAAACTCAACTATCCTTACACATCACATTTAACAATAAACAAAGTAATTCATTTCCACATTACTTCCCACAACGCACGCTCTATCCAATTCTCTGTCTATGATTTTATTGAGTTTTTATTTCCTCAATTTCTGTCCGTGCCTCCTCCTCTCAACCTCTTTCTCCCGGTGAATCTGATCCCACTGACCCAGCGCTTTTCCTCAGTGTCCTGCTTTATGCTGACCTCACAGGAGAGGAAATGTTTTGTTTGATACTTAAGTGTGAAGAGATCTGTGGCCACTCTGCCAAGTCTCATTACTCACCACCATGTTCAGCTGTGTTACATGAAGCAAACCCAAGAAGGAGGAAAAAGGGGAGACAGAGAGACAGAGAAAGAAAATGTTCATACTTCCCCAGACAGACGAGTGACTGAGATTCCAAACGCAGTCATCGTGATCAAAGTTAATTGGCTGCAATTGGCTGGTTAAATATTTCCTTATGCCCTGGCCATGTAGAATCCATGCTAGCTGCACTTTATTTAATAGATGTGCCCCAATCATTTGAGGAAAAAAATGGCATTTTGTGACAACGCTTAAATGTGGTTTTGCTCAACATCTGTCCTGTGTTTTGATTTCTTTTCATGTGTGATGGAACCGTTCACAGATGAATTGGCAGCTCAGCCTACTTATAAAATTATTTAAAAATACAGTGCATATATTTCTTCTGCTCTATGTCAGTAACAAAATTCTTACATTTAGTTTTGACACTTTAAAGATTCAGATATTTTCCAGCTAAAAGTAGAGCCGTATTATGACTGAAATAGCTGTCGGTCGTCTGCTGGAAGAATGCTTTTTCGAACGTCTAATCTAAGGACCTCTCTGCAGACGCTGCGGTGATTGTCATTAACAATCATACCAGAGGAGGAGTGACATTCTCTCGAAGGCATATTGATCTCTCCTGTTAAATTGAGCTGGGCCACTCTAAGTGTTAAGTGCCAGTTCTCAGCAATGCCTAACCAGTTGTGTTTCCTCCCTGCTGATTTACAGTCCTCCATCTCAGATAGAGCTAAATAGAGTCCAACTATAAATACCGCAGCCAGCAGCAGTTATGTATTTAAGCATGTGCAGAAATGCATATGGTCCATCTAATTTGGTCTAAGCCATAAAGGGAGACCCCAGAGGCTGTGCAGAAACACAGGTGCAGAGTTAGTGGCCTAACTGTGTGTGAGTGGTCCATCTAAGTCTTAACGCTGTCGTCCTGCCAGCCTCTGCACAAGGACATTAAATACGGGCTCTGTTTCCTTGTAATTTCACAATATATAGCTCTTAATTATTTTAATTTCATGACAATGTTTTTTAAAATAAAATAATATTTTTTAAAGCTTTATCATAGGACTGTTAAACATCATAATTAGGCAGCATGATATTGTTATCAGTCTGCAAAGGCCATAGCAGAAGCTCTGGTCTTAGCTTGTGTACTGTGTGTGCTCAAGTGTGGATGTGTGTCAATGGAGGCTGGACCGCGTTGATAGAGCTGGTGAGTGACGATTCAGGGGAAAGTCATAAAAAGAAAGAGGGCATGCCGAAGGGGTCAACAGGGATCAGTTTCACTCTTACGTCGCTCTCTCTCCCTCCTTTTCCTCTAACCTTTTTCTGGATCAGCGCTCTCTTTTTTCATTCACTGTTTTTAAGGTCGGTCACAGAAATACTGCAGCTTCACCAAAAGACTTGCCCTACCGAGCTACACACGCAAATCTCTCTATCGATCGTGCCACACACACCATTTGCTGCTCAGCCATTTAAAGGACCGGCGTAGTATTATATGAACAGCACAATCTGTTTTTATGATCAAAAATGCTCTCACTGAAGGAAGTATTAGTAAAGTAATTCAAGGCAATATGATCTTGATTGATGCGATCTCCACTGTATTAATTTTTCCTTATAGAAGAAGTTGTGTTTTAATAGCTACAGAGATAAGCATGCAGTCAATTTTTATTTCCTAGATAAATTAAATTAAAACATATAACAAAATCAGCATTTGCTCTAGTTTGTCAAATAATAGCATCATCATAGTGGTGAGGAAATGTAAACAACTTAATTAAAATTTTTTGTTATCGTATTTTCAGAATTATATTTTGTCAGTGAATGATATCCTTTAATATTTCTTTAATAACATACTTTTAAAAGTAAATTATAAATACGAGTTGTTGTTCATATGTCTCATTTTTGAAAGATAGTAAATTTACTCTACTGAATGTCATTTTTATGCAAGCGCTGTGGCAGGGGTTGCATGTGGAGTTAATTGATGGTCTAAAGTGATGTGTATAATGAAGCCCACTGAGGCTGAGTTCACTGGGAAGACTGACAGCTCTGCTGTGACTCAGGGTGTGAGTTTACTGTAGGTGTGCTGCTGTAGCCCAAACGCTAACGCAGAGCAGTATGTGGGAACCAGGGGCCTCTCTCTCGCTGTCCAAGCCCCCTGTGCTCCCCTCTCAGTGGGGTACGGGGGCTGCCGTCTCCCGCCTCCATGGGTGAGAAAACAACCCTCCCCGTCTGGAGAATAAAGGGCATAGGGGCAAACCACTCACAGAGAGAGACGGGGGAGAGGTCTCTAAAGGTGGGAACATTTTAAATTAGTCCACTGATGCCTCCATGCTGTGTGCAGTGCTGGCTTGCACACTTGTACACATGCACTCTAAACATGTGGTGCTACTAAGTCTTAACACACACACAGGCACATATGCAAACACATACGTACTGTACACTCGTGAAAGTATCCACACTCACACACACATACCTGTGTAGCAATCCGGTAAGACTGTAAGCTGACTACCTTTTATAGCTCCCAGCCTGCAGTCACAGGGTTGAAACCTCCTCTGTCACTCTCACCCAGGGTTTGCCTGTTAATGAGAGATGCTGTGAAACGCACGGTTACCTTTTCCTACTGGCTGAAATGGTCCTCCAGAGCCTCTTAGCATGGAGCCATTCTGTTGGTTTTATGTCCCACTGTAGAGAGTCAGATCCTGTACTTGCCATTCCATGTGACTGGTAGCTTTATTGTGTTTTCCCTGATAGTTTATTTTTTTGGTGATTTTATTCCCAGTAAGGAAGAACCCGAGGCGACCTGTTGTTTTAATTGAATCATGAAATTAAGTCATTCGGTTTATCAGTTACTCATTAACACTGTAGCTGTGTGCCGTTGATTATTTATTTTTCGAATAAAAACCATCACAATGTAAGATTAATCCATGAACCTCTGCACTGGCAAAAAGCTTTGAAACAAGAGATTAGAAGTTGCTTTCCCGCTTAAAAAAAATTCAGCATCGAGCATGCTGCTGAAACCAGATTGTGCCGCTGTCATTCACTGTGTATTTTGTCAGATGGGCTTATTTGGTTCTGTACACCCTGATGTGGGTATTTCATCATTTGCTTGGCTACTGATGCAGCAGTTCTGTCATGTTCCTCGACACAACTCCATCAAGTCTGAAGGCAGGGCCGCTGGTGTGTTTTGGAAAGACTACAGACAGAAAGTGGAGGTCTCAAAGCCACCCTGTCAATCTTCACTCCACAGAGCTCCACATCACCCCCACCCTCTACCCACTATCCCAACACAGCCGATTCATACACCAATAACGATTGAGGGTGCATGGAAAATATAACATTACTGTCTAGTGACAAATGATGATATTAAAGAATAGACTTCTTGTCCTGATTTAAAAAGGGAGACACAACACCTGCCCAGCATGGTTTGTGGAGGACGAGAACAGAAACTTGCGCGGATTTGTCCAAACAACAGTCCACTTGGCAGAAATAAACTGTTTCACTGTGGATATGTTCATTGGAGGGGGAAAATGCTGAAATGACTGAGATTTGATATAGCATTTAATGTTGCTCTCCTTGAGGTGCGGTTTGGATGTGAAATGCCAAAAATAGGAAATAATGAGGAGCAGCTCATCTATCACACATAACTAATTTATATTTTTCACTGCCTACCTGTGGGGTGTTTCCTCCCTCTCCAACTTTTCCGACACTTTAAAGACCACTTTGTTAAAATGTAGTTTGTTTCTGAGAAAAGCTCCCTCTGTATCCCTTCTCTTGATTGTGGGATTTTTTTTTTCTTCTGTAAAACCAGCATAGACTTCTATATACCTGTGCTTTGTTTGGCACTGCTGTTTGAATTCCGTGACTGTTCAAGCACAGATTGTGGATTGGAATGAAGTGGGTTTGAAGAACTCTCCCTTTGTTACCCACATCCTGTGTTTGACCCCCAGATAATCACAGCCCTCCCTCCTGCACCCTCCTCCTTCCCCCCCTCAGACAGGGGTGCCTGTGGTGGGAACGGAGAAGGAAGTTGCTGGGGGTCACAGACCACGGGGGGGATGACAGCCTCTGCCGGTAGAGTGGCAGTATTGAGAACCTGCGAACCATGGATGAGCCTTTTTCACATGGCATTAGCCTGTAGGGTCACAAGGAATTTCGTGATGATGGCTGTTATCGCTCACACTGTGGTTCTGACCACCCACCCACCCCCACCCCAACAGCTCACCTGAGAGAGAAGATGAGATAGGGAGAGAGAGGGGCCAGCTTGTACCCAAGAAGTGGACACTATTGTATGGCAGTGACCTAGACCTTCATGGGAGGAAAAAACAGGGCTAAAAGGGAGTTAACATGGTCCTTTCTGTGTTTTGGTAACATGCTTTGCAGAGTTGCGCCGTCTTTCTTCTCCGGGCCTCTGACTGTTGCAGTCACCACTCTGAGCTCTTTCCAGGGCTACAGGAAGACTCAGGCCGTCATCGCTGATTGCTTAATGACAGATGCCAAGGGAACAAAGAGGGCTCTGATAACTTCCTCGCCAGTGAAAGGTTTTCAGCAGACTAGTGGAAAGACAGAGACAGAAAAGGGAAGAGAGGGTGAATGATGCAGAGATGGAAGCATCCTGAGGCAGAAGCATCCTGTCTTCAATTCTTGTGCATTTTTTAATGTTTTCTTCTTTCCTGTACAGATAAAGTCTGCTTGGTAGCTGCACGAACTCAGATAAAAGAAAAGAATGTTGCTGATGAATTTAACAGAAAGACAGTGTTTGTATAAGGAGTAATTGCAATGGCTTCTGGTGGAGGGTCTTCACTCCTTAGTACAGTAGGAACATCTGGTGTGAGTTAGTGGTGATTGTAGGTTTTAGAGAGACCACTGTTTGCTTGGTGAGGGGAGAACGGGGGGATTTGATGGAAAAGAGATGTTCAAAAGGTTCTAAGAAATTCTCAGACTGCCCCTCAATGTGCCACCGTCGGGAAGGCCTGTCAGTCTATTGTTAGTGTTATAAAAACAAAATAATAACAGCATGTCACTTTTTCTTTTAAGACTTTCAGTGAGTCAGTAATTTCAGGTGCTTAGGAATTATTTTTATGAAGCCATGCATGACTGTAAATTACCTACTTCATCATAAGGTGACACTGAATATATCACAAATGATGATTTGACCTTCCTTTGTCATTAAGCACTTTTTTAGTTTACATTCAGGTGACTATATATCCACATGCAAATTTTTTTTAACCTACAACAAAACTTTAAGGTGTTTATTTGTCAAATTCAAAATTATCCTGAATACTAAAATTCAGCACTGAATAGTGTTATCTTTCTTTCCACTTCAACCTGCACCATTCGTGGCTCTGTGGTGTTTATGAGGCCTTCAGAAGTGGCTCCTCATGAGTATGTGTAAGGGTTACTGTATGACATTACCCACAGCCACCTCCTCTATTAGCTCTCCCAGTCCACCCAGGGAGCCAGTGCAGAGGTTTATGCCAGCCCCAGATGGGAAAAGTAATTGTTGGAGTCTGCTCATTCTTCCAACAACCCCCTCCCTTATATATTCCCAGTGCACACACACAGACAAACCTCTATCTGGAGGTCCCAGGCCCTCGTTCATCTATTAATTAAGCATCGTAACATAACTGAAAAACTATGTAAACATGGAAAAACAATGAAGTGGAAGGGGCACAGGCATTCAAACTGTAAAACCCAAACCCCTGTATTTTTCTTGGCCTTTCAAATTTTTAACGCTTTACAGTTGTTGAGGTTTGATGTGTTTATTAGCTTTGAGGATTTGGACCAGTCTATGAAAAATCATTCATAATCAAGCAGCACTTATAATGGCTGCAGTCAGACCTAATTGCTGAGGCATATTTATGTGTTTCGGGTCATGGCAGAGTTTTGGCTGTAGGACCTAAAGTAGGTCTATAATTATCATGCTGAATAATATTGTTCTCCAGTATCTGTTTTGATCCATGGTGGCTTTCACACTCTGAAAGAAAAACATTACATGGGAAGAACAAACATTAGGAGCTATTGTCAACAAGGTACAAGCAGACAGCATACAATTTAGGATGATATACCAAATGAGCTGAACTAAATTGTTCTGTTCCAAAGCAGTGAAAGAGGTGATAGGAGCTGATTGTCGGCAGATTGTGTCTGATTCATCAGCAGGTAATTACTAGATAATAGAAGCATTCCAGTCACTTGCACCAGAATGGGAGGTCTTTGAAAGGAGGCTTTATGAGGCGCTTAACCCTGGGTGCTGCTTTTGTTTTCCTATACAAACAGACATGCCTCCACTACTTAAGGAATTAAGCACACTAATACGTCTGGTTTGGGTTCTGTTCTGAGTCAAATCTGGAGATTATTCGTGAACATAAATTATCCACAAGATTGTTGGCATCAGATCCCCAAGCTGGGACAAATTGCTGCTCTCTTCAACTATTAAAGATCTGCTGGTGAGTGTGTGGGAACAGATTAAACCAACAGAGCAATGGGCCCCCGCTTGCACCCCATGTCAGTTGACAGTCCATCTTCTGGAACGTAGGGCTCAGAGCTCACTCCATGTGAGGTCACTTTGGACTCTATCCCCCAGCCTTTACCCGTTACTCTCCTCCGTCTCCACCTCTCTACCCTTCCACCCCCTTATCGGGGTGCCGGAGCCCCGGAGAGGAGGGGAGAGGGGTCACGGGGTCAAAGTCTTTTCCTCTTTGGATCTCGGGGCTTGCTGGGAGAGGCTTGGCGAGAGAATGGCTGCATTAGAGCTGGGGTTGGGGGTCAAGATTTTAATTCTGTTAAAGAACAGCTGGTTTGAGTTTCTCCTCACGTCGCTCTTCCCTCCCTCTCTCCACAAATCCAGGGAGATGAAAAATTTGTTCAGAGGGGAACCAGTAAAATAAAAAAGGTTTACGGTCCAAAGCCCTTACCCTTACCCTGCTCTAGCATTAGAGAGGAATGTAATAACGTCAGCATTTGGCCACAGTTAGATTGACTTAAAACAAGGAAGTCCTTTCTGTGTTTTGGTGTCTTAACAGCCGGATGAAACTTAATTAAAAAGCTCAAAAAATTGGGAGGGATATTTCATACTTGAGGCCAGAGGAATTCTCTTCCTCAAGTTTCTATTTCCATGAGAAATTATTATTTCTCACATAACTTTAAACAGGTGAGACTAACCTTTTCGGCAGTTATGTAACTAATTTAAAACCTGCAGCTTTTCCAGAGAAATTAAAGGAGAAACTGCATCATAGAGATATTGAATCCTCTCTCTGTTATTCACACTAGATTAGAGTTGACTGAAACAAATTTAGTGGTTAACGTCACATGAATTTCAAAGCCTCTTAGCAAGCGTATTGCTCAACGTCCTGTTGCCTATATTTGTAGCTACCCCAAGTTTTAGCAGTTAGCAGCTTTGGCTCCCCTATCTCTCCTCTGCCCCACTTGAAATGTGTTTATCTGAATGCCAAGGCAGGACTCCCTCACATTTCGAGCTGGCTGATGGGCGGAGAGAGGGGAGGAGGGGAGAGGCACTAGAGCGCTCCTATAAATGGAAAACTAATAACAGATTTTTAGTCTGCTTTCTCCTGCGCTCTTTTGCCGGCTGGCTGGCTGACTGGCCCCGGGGCTGTGTTGGTGTGTGGCGCAGCAGCAATCAGAGGTCATAATTTCATTGGCGGTTAGCATCAGGTTCAATTTTTCTAGTAGGTTACATTTACCAGAAAGTCTGGATTGTGTTACCGTGTACCGGTGGAATCAGTGCAGAGCTGCAGAATCCCTTTACCTTTCCAAGAGGAGCCAGGCATCCCCAAAGGGAAGAGGGTTGTGCACATATGTTTGGAGATGCACACAGACATGTACACATGCACAGACTATTAATGCAAAGACTCTTTATACCACTAGGCTCTACACTAACTAGCAGACATGTATTCCTTCACTATATATGCCAACCTATCAAGTGTTAGGAGTTTCTGGTTTGAGATTTAATTGACTAAATTTGTGGGTGTCTATATCTTTAGACCCCTCTAGTGGTAGCAGTATTTAAAAACTGATGATGGAGTACATTTTTTATTTATACAGAGCTAGTAAGGGTTCGTGGTTAAATATAATAAATAAAGAGAACTAATTCAAAAGACTATAAAGAAAAAGTTGCTGGAGGAACTGAGGTGTCCAGCCAGAGCACACATTCCTGAATAAATATGTTGTTCTAGTGAAAAAAAATCATCTTGAACACGTGGGGAGCATCCTTTCCAAGAAAGAAACTTCTCTGAATTCTAAAAAATAAAAAGTGGTATTTCTTACAGAGTGTAGGAATCCCACTTTAACCAGAATGAATGTTCTGTGTTTTGCAGGAGTGTGACCAGGTACATATTGACGATGTGTCCTCTGATGACAATGGCCAGGATCTAAGGTACAGCATTAGCACACATTGATTCTTCAAACAAAAACAAGAAATGTCTCCCATGCTTAGCTACAGTGAATGGTAAAGCTTGTGCTAACAGATTTTTTCTATGTCTTTGTTTTAGTACGTATAACTTCAGCGCTGACGGTTTTCATGCAGCAGCTACCAGTGCCAACCTATGTCTGGCCACAGGCGTGCGGGGAGGCGTGGACTGGATGAGAAAACTGGCCTTCCGCTACAGACGAGTAAAAGAAATCTACACCACCTACAAAAATAACGTCGGAGGTAATCCCCAACAAGCTGTGCTGCTCTGTACAGATCTGTTGAGTAGAAATGAGCTTGCAGATGTACATGCCCTCATTGTGTGGGCGTTTGTGTGAGTGTCTGCGCGTGTTCACGTGTGTGTTCTAAAAGCACACATTACCCGCACCACTTGGTCAGGGTAAATTTTGAAAATTTCAGTGGTATTCGGAGGGCTGGTCCAACCCAAACAATGTTACCCTGCGTTTCAGGTCTGCTGGGCCCAGCCAAAAGGGAAGCCTGGTTGCAATTGCGAGCAGAAATTGAAGCCTTGACGGACTCCTGGTTAACACTGGCACTGAAAGCACTAACATTAATCCACTCAAGGTAGGACTCCAGTGAGGAAAATTGTACCCAGTCCCATACCGCACATATATAAACTTGTATGTGGTGTAAATAAGTCAACTCCAGACTCCCACGCTATTAAAGTCAACACCAATGCCCTGGATTTGTCTTTTGGACAGCCTTTATCTTCAGATTTTGAAAAATGGTCGTGCTAAGAGATCTGACTTGAGAAAGGAGCAGAGCTCCATTCTTCATTCTGTGACATGTTTTAAAGAATTGATACATTGCTGTGTCTTTATTTTCTGCACACTGTGTTTTCTTTTGTCCTCCCTCTGAGTGTTATAAAATGATGTCATCCCTCTGGTCTCCTCTTCTGTCTTTCTGCTTCAGGTCAAACTGTGTGAATATCCTGGTGACCACCACGCAGCTCATCCCTGCTCTGGCTAAGGTCCTGCTCTACGGCTTGGGAATAGTCTTTCCTATCGAGAATATTTATAGTGCAACCAAAATAGGTAAATACTGCATTTTGTATGTCATGTCTGAAATTAGTTTCTCTTTTGTTCTGCCCACTGTGCTCAGTTTTTTTCTCTGTGAAACATGACTGCTTATTATTTTAGCTTGGTGAGTGTAAACAGTTAAGACACATATGCTACCTAAGTGAGAGGACTGAGGCGTGGACGGGGTGGGAGATTCAGTCACCGGAGAGGGTTGATGTTCTTCTGTGAAGGAATAGTCCTAATCAGCCTGGGATTATTTTCTTGGAGCTGGGCCTGTGCTGGGCCTCTCCAGGCCTCTCCTGCTCGATCTCTGCATATGAAACCACTTCTGCACATTTATGTCATTCCAGAGCAACAGGACCCTCTCCTCCGCATCCCCCCAATCTCCCCACTTTTCTTCCCACCTCCCCCTTTTTTCACAGTTTCAAATGCAAAATAAGCGTCAACCTTCACTCTTCCACTGTTTTCCGGCATATCAGTGCAGAGCTGTAGCATAACTCAGGGTTCCACAAAAGCACTCTGGTCCTCCTGACCAGACCCCGTAGCATGCAAGAGTGATTTGTCTGTTTGTTGTAGTTTTGAGGAGGCAAAGTGAATGCTTTTAAGATTGCCTTTATCTGAGGTCTGATCTTATCACATCTCTTTCCTGAAGTCACTGTTTACACTCTGCCCTATTTTGTACGTGTGCTGTTTTAAAGGGGCTCTTGTCACCCTCTGCCTCTGAATCAGCTTCAGTGTGAGTCTTTGCAAGTGTGTGTGTGTTTGCTTGTGTATCTGTTTGCATCCACGCAAGGCTTTGCTAACATCCTGTCCTCAACTCCTCCACAGGGAAGGAAAGCTGCTTTGAGAGAGTAATTCAAAGGTTCGGGAGGAAAGTTGTTTACATTGTTGTTGGAGATGGGGTGGAAGAGGAGCAAGGCTCAAAAAAGGTAAGACAACTAATAGATACCACACTTTATGTAAACACTAACGTCATCTGGTCAAAACATTTGTGAGAAATACATGGAGGTATGAGAAAAGATAATGTTTGAACTACTGATCACTTTCCATAAGGTCAGGAGTTCATTATGAATGTTTACGGAACACAAAACATACCTGCCATACCTTTCCAAAGAAAGGAATCGGCGTTCCAGCTCTCCTCCTCTACAGTTTTGCTTTACTTTCGTTCGTTTATCCTCTCATAGGGCGTCCAAGTACAAGAGAGAAAGTCTGTAGTATGTAATCAGCGCTCTTCCTCCGCCATCTCAGGTTTACAGAGCAGGGGAGGGGAGAGATGGCATAATTATATATTCCTGCTCGGTGCCCTGAGCAGTGTGAATGCTGTATGTGTAATGCTAGACAGGCCCTTTCAGGCATGTTGAAGGCACATCGTAAATAGAGCACACATAAAGGAGACTTAAATCATTGTTGATGAAATTAGAATATTTACTACAACGACAAGCTTGTTAGCACGAGATGGACCAAGAAAGGCTCGAAGCCAACACACACCCATCCTCTTTTAGGAAACATGACGGTATCTCTTCACATGAATCTGACATCTGACTTGCCCTTTTTCTGTTACCTGTTGGCTCTTGCTCCACATCTTGTGTATTCAGCGTTTCTGTCAAGTTTGGATGTACACCAAATGCCGCGTGCAAGCCACACACTGCAAACATATTCATTAGCAAATTAATCAGCGGCCCAGGAGAATATTTCCCTGACAGCCACGATGAGCCACAGTGTCAGGCTGAAGATGTGGAGTTTCCCTTTGAAAAGCCTCCAGCTCCTTTTTCACCTGTTTCTCAGTAAACAATGAGTAGAGGCGTGAGGATAGATGAAGAGTGATTAGGCAGTGATTAGGGAGAAGTAACAACCTTTACCCTGGATAAAAGTGTAAAGCAATAGCTCTGAATTATGAAAAGCGAACACACCCTGGGAATGTGGTCTTGAGGGATGATTGTGGAAAAAGATGCAAATATTTTTACTCAGTCTTGAGTTGTTGGAGTGTGACATTGATGGAAGGATAAGGTGTTTTTTTTTCCCCATTTGAGTGGTGTGAGTCCCACGACACGCCATGCAGTAAAAGGTTTCTGTGTCAACATCAGAGAGGACGTGAAATAACACAACAATTTCACCCGTCAGGAGGCGCATATCAGACGTGACACTGTGTGGAACTACAAAAGCAAATGTCTGGAGGTTCTCTCGGCCCTCATTCCTTCACCTAAAAAAATCCACAATCCCTGAAACAATTCTGTCTTCAGTTATTACCATCGCCTGGGAGAGAAGGCAGAGATAACATCTCCAGCTTTTAAACTTAAAAGCAAAGACAATTTACAAAACAAAAAGCAAAGAGCTTTTTAAGGGTCAGTGCAGGCTCTCCTAAGCGGAACATACGCCTGGGAGAGGCCATACCTTTGATAAGGGGAGGGTAATGGGCTCCACACACTGAGGAGCTGAGGACTCTACCTGACAAGCTCCTTTCATTCTCTGCGACTCAGGTTTCTCTCCCATCCTTTGCTTGGGAACAACAGCTCATTTGCACTGTCCTAAACACACACTGGCAGTCAGGAGGTTCATTCAAAAGACACTGTGGGGAGTTCATTTCTGTTCAGGTTGAAGGCAGCTACTGGATTAGTTTGGAGGTATAAAACTACATGTTGATGCAATTAGTTGGAGGTACAGATGTACGATTTGGCTGTACAGGCGTATGCGCAAGGGAGCAAGAGGAGCACTTGTGCTTTAGATATGATTGCTTTTCCTTGTGAGTGGACCAGGCTTCATTCATTCATTGAATGTATTAGCTGCAGTTTAAAGAATACAGTCTAACTAGAACTTATAACAAGTGTTTGGAAGGCCTGCAAGTGTCCCAATGCAGGAAATGTACATTGCTTATTTTGTCCACATATTCATAAACTGTAAATTTTAACAAATTAAAGAAAAAAATGTAGATTACAATAATTGTCATTTAACAGTTTGGTAACCTGCTTGCTCTTTGTCCACATCTTGTATTCAGCATTTCTGCTGAGTTTGGATGGAAACCAGATGCTGCATGGAGACACACACGTTCATTTGCAAATTAATTGGCGCCATTAGAGCATATTTCCTGGACAGATATAGTGCCAGAACTCGAGAATTTTTATTTTTCTTCAAATAAATAAGTAATAAATAATAAAAATAATAATAAATAAAGAGGATGAATAATGTTTTTTTAATAATTATAATTGCCTTATCAACTAAAGCCTTAAAATTTGTGGGTACGTAAAACTAAAAATATGTTGTTTTTTTCCTCCCACAGCACAACATGCCCTTCTGGAGGATCTCCAGCCATTCAGACCTCATGGCCCTCCACCATGCTCTAGACCTGGAGTACTTGTAGCACTACACCACCATCGTACACCTTGCTCCGCCTCAGCACACCATGCAACCTTTCACCTTCGCCCTCCAGCCCCGTCCAACGCTTGCCGCAGACCCCACAGCTCAGACAAAAAAAAAAGCCCCCCTGTGCTGCCTGGCGTCTGTCTTTCACTACATAGGAAGAAGAGAAGAGGAGAATGGAAAAAGGAAGGCTGAGCACACGGTTAATGTGCTGACATACCGTCACACATCGTCTTAACCCTAAACATTTTCTTTTTTTCCACGAAGCAAAGGAGAGAGAGGTGAATTTACGGCGCTGCAGCTGCTTGCCCTGGTTACTGTGAATTGGCCGCTTTCTGAAGCTGTCAAAGTGTTTTACGGCCCCATGTTTGTGCCGGGACTCTGTCAGGGTTCACACCTGTGAGGGGAGCAGAGCTACTGATGGCCTCGCCTGCCTCACCTCACCTCGCCACAGAACTCAGCTACAGCAAACCGCAGGCCCACGACTACTGGTGGTGACATTACTCCGTCCCTCTAGCTTGTCCCCCCTCTGCTTCTCACCTCCCCTCCTATTTCTGTTCCTTATCTGTTTACCTACTTTTCAGTCTCCCCTTCATCACGGGACAGACAGACAAAGCGACTGCTCCTCTGTTAAGCGTCGGCCTGGGAGTCCTGTGCTTTTTATTTATGAACAGAGACTTTGTGAGTGGCACCGTGCCACTGAGAAGGTACCTCGACGACAAAAGACTCGTGCCTTTTACAAAGTACTATTGATTTCCACCACAGCGAGAGGAAGACATTTATGGAAGAAACAAAAAAAGGGGGTTTTCTAATAATTTAAGAAAATTACAAAAAACTTTATTTACAATGCTGAGACAATCGTGTACAGAGGAAATCTCTTTTTTTGTGTGTGTAAGTTTGTAATCACTGGACTATTCCTTCCTATATTCATTTAGGTACATGCTCTTGAAAGGTGGCAATGCTTTTTCATTGAAGTAAAAAAAAAAACAAGGCATCCCATCGCACATAAGCTTGTGCGACGCCTGAAAGTGTTGATGTGTTCAAGTTATGTTCGATAAACAAATATGTAGATAATGGGATTTTGTGATAAATTGTTTTGTCAAGACCAAAAGCATGGATGTCAAGTGTCAAGGACCTTTCTTTTGATTCTGTGATGTTTCTCGTCCTTACAGGAAACTTCAGTCACACCTTTATATAGAATTGCAGGTCTCCTCTACTACACGTCCTTTTTAGACACATATTTCAAAGGGAAAGAGGTTTTTGTTTTGTTGTTTTTTTAGTTATTCAGAAAGGTAGCTCACGACTTGTGTCCTTATGGCATTTCACCAGCTTGCAGCCCTGACCCCGTGTATTTGAAAGCAAACTTAATTCTGATAAGGGTTTCGGATATGGCAGGTGGCCTCCGGAGAGCCATTTTAATGACAAATTTGAATAAATCTGATATTTAAAAAAAGCAGGCTTGAATAGGTTTTATTATCTTTTATACAAGCACTATAACAACTCTTGTACAGCAAGCGTAATTTTGTATGATATAGTGTTTTTATTTCAACTTTGAAAATACATTCTGTGTCCCTCTTTGAAGTAGCTGAAATACATGAAGCCCCACTCATAGTGCTTCGACATCTGTGGATGGGGAAACCATAATTAACATTGAGAGAAAAGCCACTAACTTCGAGGGGTTTGTGAACATACAGGACATGTGCTATCGACTGTGAATTTCTTAAAACGGAAACCGACTTGTTGCGTTTCTAATTTTTTCCCTCCTTTGCACATGATCACTGTTGGCCTTTACATTTCAATTCAAATCCCTCCCGCCCTCCGATATACCCCTCCCCCGCCTCCCTCCTCCAATCTTCTCCAAAAAAACAACTTCTCCCCCCCGCGCTCCGGGGTATCTACATATTGCTGCTAGATCAAGGTAATGGTAGGTAAATAGAGGAAATGTTTTATAGATTCATACAGCACGCTTTTTTTTTTATTATGTTGCAATCATAAGTGCAAACTGGAAATACTTTACACTACATGGGCCTCATTGTGAAAACGCAAAAGATTGTTGTGTCTGCAAAATATGTGTACAGATGTTTTTGACATTATTATTTGATTGTGTTTAAATTAATAAAACTGATTTGTGAACTGTTACGTGCTGGTTTTTGTTTTAATTGTGTGTTAATGTCACTAAAATCACACAGTTAGGCCCACACTGATGCAACTCATCCTACCAGGAAGCAAACAGAAACTGGAGCTGGTGCAAATCTACTCTAAACATCACATATGGCTGCTATAGAACACTTCTATTCATTAAGGCTGCATCTGAATTATAAATTAATAATGTACATCTTTACATAATTCCTGTGAGATAATCCTAAATTTTCTTGATTGCCTCAACAATGTACAGCATCCATCATACATTCTTGTGGCTCTTGAGCCCAAGCCCGCAATTTAGAATAGTTCTGTCCGAACAGCATCCATAGGGGCCTCCATGCATAATTTACATATATCAAACCACTCGGATCCATAGAGAGCTGAGTTAGTTTAAATAACACATGAAAAATATTTATGAGGCTGATTTTATGAGGTGGTCACAGCTAAGACAGTCCAGCGTGTAATACTAGCCTGCACAGGGAAGAAAGTGTCCGGCCTCCAAAACCGCGTTGGAGAATTAAGCATGCATGGAATTTTATTTAAGAGCCGCACTGCCCCGTTTAATATCCAGATCAATTATGTTTTCAGATGGAGTGGGAGTGATGGCCAGGGTGAGGCCTGTGTGTCTGCCAGGCTGGACGAGAGCAAGTCGGGGTGCTACCGCCGGAATGCACCGGCACAATGACCCCTAATGTGCTTTTCCCACTTCTGAACAGCTGAAAGACTAAGTAGTGTCTGAGGTCCTGACTGGCTCTCTCTCTCTCTCTCTCTCTCTCCAGGAGTGCTCTCACAGAATAGAGGTCTGTTCTCTTTGATAAGTTTTCCCGATGCTCGGAGACCTGGCAGAAATATTCAGACACAACCAGACCAGACATTTTGTGAAAGAAAAAGTGGGTGTTGATGCATGCCGGCCAGCCGCACTGGCTGCTCGTACAAAACAGAAGGCAATAAACATAAGAGCCAGACTGTGTCCATCTTGCTTGTACAATTGACTCACAATCCTTCGATCAGAACTTTTTGCTGAGATTTGATATGCATGAGCTGGTGGCTGCTTAGTGAGTATGTCGCATGCTTGCTTTTGTTAGAAGTGTTCCTGCGCTTTAATCAGGCTTAACAGTAACCATGTAATTCTCATGAGGCCTGATGTTCACTGAACTCCCACCAACCTCCTTGTGGAAATAAAGGGGGCCATTACCTTGCAGGTCCTGCGCTGGGCATTCCTCTCCGGGACGTCCCAGCAAAGTGCCCGCCCTCCATAAAACTGTACTGCAATAATAAACAACGCCATTGGTGATTTACGACCTTGCCCAGACAGTGATTTCATGCAGATTTCCATAGAGGGGGCCTCTGACGGTGCATCACAATTGAACTAATATTGTATTACATGCATATCAAACTCCCCCCAAAAAACCTGATCCACATCCACATGAGCCACGTCTCTTTTACGAGCAGGAAGCCTATTAATAGGCCTGTGTTCTCTTGGTGGCTAGTGTGTCTCAAGTTAGGGGAATTTGTCTCTGTAGCGAGCAGATGTCCACAGATTGAGACAATAGGAAAGAGAGGGAATATGTGGAGACTTAGACATAAAGCTGCTCAACTTAAGAACTAGAACTATCACACTATTGGTATGTTTTCTTTATTCTTGGTTTGGCTGATGCTGTTTGTGTCTTGAGGCAGGGTAGACGAACCCGTCGTTACTGATTGCAGCTCCTCCTCGAGTGGTTTTCAGACGAAGAAAGGCTCCTCTTCCCCAAGTCGCCTCAGTTATCCCTGGCAGGCAGCGAGAGTGGCAAACCTGTTGTCATGCTGCGGCCGATGGTGGTGCTAAACTAGGCCCTTTGTTTACTGTTTGTTTATTTCTCAGTTACTGGGATTTGACAGACAAGAGTAGGGCAGGGACAGCTGGTAATCAGGAAGCTGCGGATGCCAGGGATCTCAGCCAGGAGTGTCAACTCCGAAGGGGCCTGGTGTCCACAGCTATGCCTGTCCAATACAGACAAGGCATTCTGCAGCGAATTAAAGCTGTGACACGCTATTAATGTATACTGCTGGAGGGTCTGTTTGGTCCAAAAAAAAGTTTGGTCATGGGTGTTAATGGACTTGCTGAGTGGGATGTGCCATGTGGAGGTCAGTGATTGTTAGCTCCATACACGCATTCATTCACCCACATGATGAGTGATGGATTTTTGTTTTGACAAAGCTCGTAGTGTTTTAATAAAGCAGCGGTAGCCATTGCATCCATCCTACCTAACATCATAAAGCAGGAACATGTTAAAATCTAACTCTTATGACTTCTGATTGCAGCCCTGTTGCGCTCCCTGAAGTCGCACCTCCTTGCAAGAAGTAATTACTCCGGCAACTGCTGCAGCTTAGCAGGTACCAAGACTTCATTCGCTGAGCAAATTCACCAACAAAGACACACTTTCACTCGACCTCCCACCGCAGCTTGTAACCACGGCGAGGGTTCAGTGTTTGAGTCGCCATGAGAGCGTTGCCAGGGACCGAGCTGGAACGATGCTCCCATGTCTGCCCCGACCACACCACAGCTCCACCTGCATCTGTGGTCAAACACACACACTCCCGTCATATTTACTGGGCCCACCACACTATTCCATTTGAAGGTGAGTGGCAGAGATTTATATGGCGAGCTGAGGCCACCCCACGAGTGTGTGTGTGTGTGTGTGCACAAGTGTGCACGTGTGTGACTCCTTAGTTAACTCATGAGCTGTGAGCTACCAGGTCCCTGAGGGTTTATTTTGCAGACCTCCCTGTGTGCCCTGTATGTGTGTGTTTGAGCATGTGCGGTGTGTTTACATGCATGTGTGTGAGTTGTTGTGAGTGTGTGTGTTTGCAAGGACCTCCCTCTCGGGTGTTAATTGGGTCGGCTCTCCCCCGGTTAGGTCTCGGACCCGGGCCAAGCTCCCCCTAGTCTGGCAGGAGAAAGCGCCTCTGAGCCATTTTAATAAACTCGATGTCATCCGTTAATAAAACCGCCCTGCATCCCACCTTGGCTTGTTTTTGCTCGATAAGTCACGGGTGATGTTTCCGTTCTGCTCTCATATTTTATTCTATAAGTAGAAATGAAATATAGGTGAACCCTGTTTCTTAGGTGGGCTGTATGTTCTTGCTTATTAGATTTTTTCTCTCAGTCCTAAAACTGTCCTACTGCTGTTTTATGTCCTGAAATACAGCAAAGATAATAGATTTTTTTCCGTTTCTGCCTGGTGTTTGCCCAAAGTGACATTTTTCTTATGTATTTAAAGGGTCAGTTCATATAATTACAGTAATCCAGTGGATAGATGGATCCAGATGCTTTGTGCAGGACCGGTTTGTGGAGATACCGTCAGTGAAAATAGCAGGAATATGCTTGCTAAACAATCCAAAGGTCTCTTGTTGAAATATTTAAACATGACCTTAAAGCTCTGTGCAGCTCAAATATAATCTCATTCACCTCTGTTGTATTTGGGTGGTACTAGAGACCTCAAATAAGGACTGAAAACCCTCCAAGTCTATTCCACAGCTTGGGTGACCAACGTTTCAGACAACACAAGCACAAAGAGGCACACTACACCACAAGAAGAGCCACACAATAGATGTTTTATGCCACATTTCTCTCACTTGCTATCCCCTCCTTGGTCTGGCCTTCTTTCTCCTGAGCCCATACTGCCCCAGTAGGAATGTTAATGTCCCGTTCCAGTTGGCTGAAATGGTTTCTCTGCTTGGCCTCCGTCTGGGCACGGAGGGGATGGCTGGGGCAGCACAGTGTGAGGAGCCACGGGGACAGGAGAAAATATTCTATATCCTGGGTGACTCCGCTCTTCTGGGGGATTACAAAGGGTTTAACTGGCGGATGAAGCGGAGTAAAGTGGTAAGTGACATTTCTGGTCTGGGAATATAGCAATCAGCAGCGTGGAGTTCCGCCAAGTCTACCGGCCAGGCCAGAAAATGCTAAAAAGGCTTGGGAGAGTGTAAACAAACGCAGCGCTGGCTAGCGGTGCGGGAGTGGAGGGAAGGGGGGGGTGAGAGGGAAGGGAGGAGGGGGGGGGGAGTCCAGGGGGACAGATCTGTTAACCATCAGTGGCTGCGTTTCATCCCGCCGCCCGTCTCCAAAACCTTCAAGGGAGGCTTTGTGTACCTGCTCTGCAGACAGGAGCTGGGAATTTGGGGAACAGGAAACCGAGGCTTCCCCCCCACCGCCACCACTACCTTCCCTCCTTCCCCACGCCTCACCCGTTCCCCCCTTCCCCTGTGCCCCCAGCTGCCCTGCAACACACACCCCACATTCACCACATGCGATGCCCTCTCTCCTTCGACAACCCCTCGCTTCCCTCATCGTCTCTACCTCAAACCCTGAAAGAGCATGTTGTGCAGTTTGCCATTGAAAACACACACACACACACACACAGCAGCCAGGTGGAGTTGATAAGAGGACACCGGCTTGTCCCGCTGCTCCTCCCTGTATCAAAGGATAAATATGTTGTTTCATGATCTTGCTTTCAAATCAACCGGCTGACTTGACGTTTCAGCCAGCGGCAGTCGTTGCTCAGCTCAGACATGAATGTACAAAGCCTGGCCTGCATAATCTGAGGGCCGACATCCCGCAGCCTGAATAGAACGGAGGTGGAGGTATTTAAACCGCAATCCATAATTCATGATTCTCTCCTCTTAACCACCAGCTGAGAGAATTAGAGCACTGACAGAGTTCACTATGTTAATTGTTTCAGGTAGTTCGGGAGCTGCTCGGGACTGTTCGGCCGCACAGCTCACGCCAGCTCACATCAACACTTTGCGCACTGGAAGGATATTAATCGTGACAAAAAGCTGCTAGGCCTATTACTGTTACACTGTAAAGGTTAGCATGGGAGAGGGAGTTCAGAGGAGTTATGCATGTATGGATGGCAAACAGTGTTGTCTAATCATAGCTTAGCAACCGTTGGAAGGCACAGCAGGTCTGTCAAGCTGTGGATATCTGCATATACATGTATCCCTCAATATTTAGAACACCTGCGTCTGTCCCCTCTAATGAAAACATGAAAGAAGCAGGAAACTTTTATTTTGAAATACAGCTGCAGCGTTACTGATAGAGGTAACAATGCCTCAGACGGGGCTGGGTCTTTTTTCTTCAATATTAGGTCATTATTTACTTTCGAAATATGAAAAATGATCCTGAACAACCACTGAATCTACTGTGTAATTAGATCCACATGTTGAATTGTCACTTTTCCCCTGAATTCTGTATTTTCCTTCATCCAACCATCCATTATCTATACACCGCTTAATCCTCTGCAGGGTTGCAGGGGGGCTGGAGATTATCCCAAGCACACTCTCATTCACACCTATGGACAATTTAGAATCATCAATTAACCTCAGCATGTTTTTGGACTGTGGGAGCAAGCTGGAGAACCCGGTGAAAACCCACACTGTACAGGGAGAACATGCAAAATATACACAGAAAGATCCCAGGCGTCCTAACTGGGACACGATCTGGGAATCTTCTAACTATGAGGTGACCTTGTTAACCACCGAGCCACCGTGCAGCCCATAGTTTCCTTCATAAAAATAAAAACATTTACAGCATAAATTGGCGCAGAAAAATTCCCTCGAATGCTGAAAATGAAGTGTTTGACACTCAGCCTTCTCTGATCCCCTGCTTAATGTGTCCTACCTAATATTCAAATGAAACCTTAAACTAGATCCATTTGCTACACTTTGATGTCCTATTTATTTGTGAAAGTGAATATACTATTCTCAGGATTTTAGAATTTTTTAATCTTTTTTCTAAAATGAGTCAGGTGGAAAAATTAAAGTCAAGTTCTCCACCAGCTCACTAAGTCATAACTAAGTACATTTACTCTATTTCCGTACTTAAGTACAATGTTGATGTACTTGTATTTTACATCGGTATTTCTATTTTCTGCTACTTTATACTAGTATGCAAGTACTGCACTTTTTATTTCACATTTATTTGATACTTTGATTACTGGTTACTTTTCATATTCAGATAATAATACAAAATATAATCAACTAATTAATAGAGTGTGGTTTTATTGTTTTAATATTCCACAGTGATGCCTGATTATTACGTTAACTTAAAACTTTAAACTTTATTGATCCCTGGGGGTAAACAACCCAACAGAAATAAAGTCATTTATAGATCAGCTTCACCTTCAGCAGCTGCAACATTAAAGTGATAAATACAATAATGTATCAGTAGGTAGAATCCAATAATCATTTTTAATACCTTTATTTTGATGTCTTAACTTTTGCACTTTCACTTAAGTGAAAATTTCAATGCAGGACCTTCACCTGTAACAGATTTTTTCTACAGTGTCATATTGTCACTTTTACTTAAGTAAAACATCGGAGTACTTCTTCCAACAATGTTTGTCAGTTTCATTAACTGACTCTAGTTAAACTCATCTGATAGAATCTGTTTGCAGAAGTTTGCATTTTAGCTCTGCGACTCTGCGACTCGCAGGTGAATTCAAAGACAGGGTTTTTATCTCACCCATGAATGACAAAGGAAGTTATAAAAAACAATATTAAATGTGGGCCCATAAAAGAGGTCAAAAAAACACAACCTAACTTAAACTATAAGCAACAAAAAACCAAAGCAAACAAATTGAACTGCTCAAACTAATTCTTAACAGACCTGAAAAGACACTGAACAGGAATATATATGTATACACTTCCTGATCAGACCAGTTACACACAACAGGGGAAACCTAAAACACCTACAGCTAAACTAACAACTTAAACCCAAAAAGCACTACAATTGGTCTACTTAATGAAAAGAATAACAACAAACAAACAAACCCAAAATATATTTAATTATCCAACACAAATCAAATGAATATAGTAATATTTAAATCAAATAAACCTTGTCCACCCCTTGAAGTGGCAGACACTGGGTATGGTCTGATTGACAGCTCTGCTATAAAAGCCTGCTGTTTCCTGATGCCACGTTTTGCCTGAAAACAGCCAGATGACCATAACTGCAGAAGACCCGATACCCAGGCGCTGGTAAGACAAAGAAAAGATTAGCACAACTTGCTGAACATACAAATGTTAACTAAATATGCACGCTACAAATTGAACTTAGGAACTTTAACTTAGGCAGGTGATTCATGTGTTTTTGTATGTGCAATATGAACATAAAGCGTTTCAGCTTGAACTGAAATGGTTACTGGGGTTACTGACTTTCACTGTTAGGATAGCTGCACTTGAACAAGCTCCCAAGTTCTGTGATCAGCTGGTTAGAAATGAGAAACCCACTTTTGTTTCCTTCTTTGTAAAATCAAACATTTCTTCCTTTAAAAATCCTACAAATCCCATGCACTCCCCTGATCACTGAAAACGTGTGTGCTGTGTGAGAATGGAAAGTGAAGGCAGCAGGGGTCCTGATATATCAAAACCCAAATAAGCTGAATAATTCCTCCACATACAACGTATATATTCACTTTGTCCTGCCTGATACATTACCATTGAGCTAAATCACCACCTACAGACACATTCTCATCGAAATATAAAATTATGAGCTTCAGAATGAACTTCCACAGTATCTTTTTTACTGTCTTATGTCAAAGCTGAATGAGTGGGACGGCTGTTTGTCTGTTAATACGCATGATGAGGAGAAATACTCGTCCCTGGCACTGAGTTGACACAGATCATAAAGGCTTCATTGTGAATGCTGACTTGTCTCCCAGTATGCTAAATTAAAAAATGGATGTAACCTAATACGGGATGGTAACGGCGATAAGATCTGGAGTCGGCCCGTGTCCCTGCAGGCCCTTCTCCTCCTCCTCCTCCTCCTCCACCTCCTCCTCGCTACACCACAAGGGAAGGCAGCACAGTGACAAGAGGTGTTCAGGAAGCAGTGAACACCCCGCAGATGAGCAGATAATATTTTTTTGGCGAATAAATTCATTCCTGAACCTTAAATTACATTCACCTTTCAAAAAAAATGTCTGCTCTCGAAGCCTGAGGCAGTGTTTGTCTGGGGTGGAGGGAGGGGAGGAAGAGGAAGTGCAAGGTGTTAGCTGACGGCAGGCAGTGAGATGTATCTGAGTGTGTGTGTGTGTGTGTGTGTTAGCGCATGTATGTGCATCTGCGCAAGTGTTTACAGCTTTGCATGCATGTCTGTGTTTTATATGTGATCAAGGAGTATTCGAGTCACTGTAAATAGCTGGATAGCTGTCACTATGAGCGTTTCATGCACATTATCGCTGAACTTATTGCTGCACATGTGTGTGCATGTGTGCAGAGCGAGAGAGTCACTACACAGCACCATGACAACAGTGGAGCTGTCTGATCCTCTCTCTCTAATTGTCTGTGACCTCGTAACTGGAGACGCACTCTCAAGGCAGGAGGAGGGCCTTTCACACGGCAATCACTTTTGGATTTGTCCTCTATGCAACTCCTGAATGCCGCTGCCAAAAAGAGGTGTGCGTGTGTGTCTTTGTGTGTGCGTGTGAGTGTAGGTATACGCAGGTGCGACCCCTTCTTTACATCCCAACTCGTATATACTGGGCTTGGTTGATTGGCAGCGAAGCATTAAATATATGAGGTGAGCAGGTTGTGTGGATTAGACATAAGCTTTTGGTCTCCTAAAAAAGACTTTTCACTACAACAATACGACCATGACTCGTTTGATGAATGCAAAATAGTGCGTGCTTATACCAGCTACACTTGTTCCAGTGCTTGAGCAAATGCTAAAAACTTACAATAAAATTCTATTAACCATGTAATGCATGTAATTATCTAAGTTTTCTGTATAAAAAGAAGAAAAAAATACAGAAAAAATAAACTATTTTACATTTTACACTGTTTTGGGCAGTTTTAAAAGTAACATTTTTGTAAAGTCACCTTCTCTGACAGTTTTGGTATAAAGCAAGACAGGTGAATTCAGGTGAATGCTGGCATGCTACTACTCATATTGCTACTTTAGTGCCTTTAAATGTCTTATTTTTACTTTTGGCGCTTCTAAGTCTGCCAAATACTTACTTAAAACCACTTTCTCCTCAAATTTGGATGTAGATACCAGCTTGTTCCTTTATAGGCTGAGAAAACTCTTTCAGCTTAACTATTAAATGACCCTGTTGGATTATCTGGAAAATGCATGGACCCAAAGATCCAAATGAGTTTGTTTTTCCACGCTCTGGAAAGTTTTTAAAGATATGTGGTCCTCACAGAACAGCAACGCTACACATGCAGGATGATCCCATGGAATATATGATGTATTTTTGTGAATTAAACTACTCAACGGTGTATAATGGAGCTCAACCTTAAACATCTACAGCAGTAACATGCAACATAAACATTAATTCAGCAGAAGTGCTTGTATGTGGGAGAAAAACACTGACAGGGAATTTTTTTCTGCAGAATGCACACTTTCACTTTTACGTAAGTGAGGTTTTGAATGGGCGACTTTTACTTGCAGTGAAGCATTTTTAGAGCATGGTGTTGTACTTTCACTAAAGTAAAGGATCTGACTAATTCTTCCACTTTCACTGAGAGTAACCGATTCCCACATTGTACTTTCCTAGCTTTTCAGGGAATGCACTCTCCTCTATCTCCGCTCTGTCGGTCTGTCTGTCTGTCTTTCCCTCCATCTGTCTGCAGAGATCGGGCCGTTCCGATGTCTCTGTTGTGCTCCACCATAAAGGGGCCTCAGTAATGGCCCCTGTCACACACAAAGGTATTAAGGCCTAAAGCCTCTCTCTCTCCGACGCCACTGGCAGCTGGACCAGGGGAATAATTTGATTTGGTATTTTATGCTGGAAAAGAGCCTTTCTTCCCAAGCCACATTTGCGCTTGGCTTCTCCTCCGCTCCGCAGCCCCCTGAAAGACTTTACATGACATTAACACATTTCAGAGAGCATTACGGCTTGAAAAGAGATTTGTCTAGACAAAGACATGGTTTATTTGTAGTTAAAGCTTCATTTCCTGCCTGTTCCTTCTCCTGCACTCTTTCCCTGCACCTTTACTCTCACCCCCCACCACCCACCCCGCCGCCCTCCCCCACCTCCCCCCCTCCTCCTCCTCCCTCCGTGACTCCTGCCGGGCGCACAATGGTTGGCGCCCTGACAGGTAAGAGGATTTCAATTAGTTTACCTCGGAATGGGCCTAGCAAAACGTGATTAATGAAAGCAATTAGTCTCTGTCATGTCTTCAGCACACTCCTGCTAAATCACCCGACTGCTCCTCACTGACGCTAAGAGCAAATTACATCATCCAGATCCTCTCTCTCGCTCTCTCTCTCTCTCTCTCTTTCCTTCTGCCTCTTTATGAGCTCCCCACGTCTCAATGAAGAGAGGAACTGAAAGGAGGAATAAAAAGGGAGGAATGAAGCCCAGCTTATACGCATGTGTGAGTTTTTTTCTCTTTAAGAGTGTGCCCCATAAACATCTCCAGTTTCTAAGGACTTGCAATAAAAAAAGAATCATCTTTTTTGCAATTACGATTTTAAAAAGATTTAGGACACTGCTGCTTAAAAAAGCAGTGAGATTTACAAGACATGATAAATGTGTGTGTGTCACAGACTGACTAATAATATTCAGCCAATGAGCAATCTGTGTGTGTGTTTCTTAATGAGCAGTAAGTTAATCAGGGATCTGGGTTTTTTGCTCCCTTGATTATGGCACGGATGATCTACAGTAACAGCATCACACATACTGTATGTTTACACTGCGTAAATGCACCGCTCCGTCCATAACATCATACCATGCGCACAAACTTACAAACCATAGCGGGATTTATGCTTCGAACTTTCAGGCTTCAAAGTGCGTTATGGGTTTCTGTCACGGAACCACAACCTGTGAGAGAGAAGGGGGGGGAAAAAAAGAGATCAAATCAAATAAAAGGGAATTCACTGAGCCATAGATAATGTTTTGCTAGCTGCAGGCTGGGTGGACCTCAGCCAACAGTAATCACTGCACACTAAGAGGGAAACAGCCCCACCTGCTCCAAAACCGTCGCATGCACGCTTCTCACAGTTTTTCACTCGGGTTATACATTTATGCCACCATCCCTCTGCTCCCACACATCTGTCATACTCTTTATCTCGTTACTGTCTGACGTTTTTCTGTGGCACTGGGGCACATGCAAATCCATAAAAATGCTTTATAAACAAATAGTTTCCTGTTTTACAAAGGCTCTGTCATTTCACAAAATACCTGGGTACTGTAGTTTTTTTTTTTCTTCGCAAAACCGGTGTAAATTTGCATTTGTTGGGGACTACTTGATACTCCTTTGATATCCCAGTTAGTGTTTACTGAGCCATGAATGTGCAAAATATAGTTTATCGCACTTGTCACCTTGTGGCTCAGTGAGATGTGTTAAATTGTTTCAGTGCTTTAATGCGATGATATAATTATATGTTCTCAACTTTTACCTCAGCAGAACCTCGAAGTACATCTTTGAACGCATTGTTCCCTTCACCTCCTGAGCGCCTGTGACGCACATCGCTGAGACCATCGAAAACAACGATTAGTGTTTGTTCTTCTCTGGTTTGATTATCGCTTCCTAATCCCTCTTTAGGGAAGTTTTGTATTAGTTGGCGCTCTCGCAGACCGACTGCTAGACGTTGGGTTTATTTTACTGTCGTCATCGGTGCACTTATTCTTTCGCCCGTCGTTAAAACACATTTCTTAATAAACTCCATAAAATTGTTTCATCTGGCTAAAGGTTAATCTCCTAAATCCCTATGTTGGCTTGTCTGTGGCCTTTTGAAAAAGGTGTGCTCGGGATGATAGGGCTTGCATATTTTGATGTGATCCTATTTCTTCATTTCCTGCACTGGCTGGGAACAGGGGAGCAGCGCAGGCTTCAGCTAGACCAGACGCTCTTCTTATTCTTCCGCCGCCTTTCTTTTCTCTTCCCCTCTTGCTATATCTGTCAGATAGAGGATACCAATTTGACAGGCTTGTTCCTATTGGAAATGGGATGATTGGAGGTCTCTGGCATCCGCCGTGGCCTGTCTGCTCCGCTGTTCTACACACCAAGTCCATCTTGCAATACTGCGTTTCAGACCGACGCACATTCCTGAGCATGTCTATATGGGTGTGCGTCCATGTTGCATGTTTTTATGTCTATCTGTAGCGGTTCGCCCATGTGCCAGGACTTGTGAGTGCATTGCTCCTTCCTGTGAAGCTTCAAACTTGCCTTGTCAAGCTGTCATGTCTCAGAACAGTAATATCTGAGTTGCCCCCTTGAAATTAAAAAAGCCAAAATCGCTGCACATGTACACTCGTCTCTCTCCCTCCATTTGTCAGTCTCTTTCTTTGTCGCTCCATCCCTCTTTCCTGTTGTCTAAGGTTTTCCTGTCACCGAGCCAAAATCTAATTGTTCAAAGCTCTGTCAGCCTCCAACACTTTGATATTTTTCCCAGGCTTCAAAAGAGCATGACAACAATAGGCCTGTGGCTGCAGGGCACGCCGAGGTAGCCAAGACTATATTAGCTATCACGTCTTTATGTCACTGGCATGGCTCGGAGACTTTTACTGGGTGGAGGAGGGTGTTTCGGAAGGAAGCAGACTTGTTAGTGGTTTCTCAGGCGGCTTGTTCGATGCCCCGGGATATTTTTTGGTTTGCGAATGACTTTCCAATTGCAGCTCAGGTAGATATCAGGGCGTGTACGGTGTCAGAGGGGAAAATGGTGCCATGTCTGTTCTATGGTAATGGCGATGTTGAGGTTTTTGTAATTGACACTGTTTTAATGCGTGAAGTTTTTACACATTGTTACTCGCCTAACCACAAGGGCCAAGTCTGTATTTAAGGGTCTGGGATGATTAAGCCTGTAAAGGATAGACAAGATCGGATAATTTGTTGCAGATTTAACCTTGGCAATGATTCAGAAAAAATGAAGGGTAGCATGAGAAAGACATTTACCTTTCAATCTCTTTTAACAGAACTTCAGTTAAACCTTAATCTTGAAAGTGAGATAATGGAACATTTTCGCAGAATAATGACAGCCTTCCTCTTAAAAATGAAAAGTTGTATTAGGTAATTACAGCGTGGCTGATTTTCAATGCACTGACAGGCTTTGATGCTGTACTGTGGAGCAGGATTATTAGGTTGGCAAGGTACACTGAGCACAAAATGTCACAAAGATGGGACTTTAACCTGCTAGATCACTTTGGTAAAACTTATGCTGCAGAGCTAATCTGCTCTGGAGGAGGCTCTGTTTAAACTTTGGGATTAAAACTGGCAGTATAAGTACCAACTTTTCATCAATTCTTTGCCTAACCATATATGTATATATATATGCACTATGAACAATGTAGACTGTCAAGTAAGGGAACATCTGCAAACCTGTTGAGCTGTATGTTACATGTACCAATAAATGAAGCTATATACTGTAGTTACAGTAGGGAAACTGTTGAAACAGGAACCTGCATGCATTAAGGTGGTGATGCAGAACGTGCATAGATGTGTTTCAATGCTTGGTGCTGATTTGCTGCCAAGTCATTTTTACTCTGCTTTTATTGCAGTTAATAGAACACAGATTACAAACCTGATTGGACTACTGGTGTTTATCTCATAGCATATTCAACAGGTGAAAGTTCTTTGACTTTGATTTAACCAAAAACTAAAATGACTTCCATGTATCCTTCATTATGGGACCATGTTGGACCTAAATGGAGTTCTTGAGTATCATGTCTAAATAGACTAAGTTAAAAGTTTTAAAAATCTGGTGTTCCGTGGTAAAATAAATATATTGACTTGTATGAATTTTCTACCAGCATTCCTCTGTTACATCATTCAGTTCTTACCACAACATATGGTGGGTCCATCTTGTGCAGAAAAGAGTGAAATGCTTCAAACTGTTTCGAGAGCATGCGCACAACCTAGTGTAAAAAAAAAAAAAAAGTTATCCCTTAGGTTTTGTTTAGCCAGTTTACACAGAGAAAGCCTGGACATGTTGAACTTGCTATGCAGTACCTTCTGTCCTGGTAGAAGTAGGGGCTCATGGTGGCTACTGTTAGCTAAAGTTAGCATATCTCTTCCTGTTTAAAGCCCCCTACTGATTCAGTTAAGTGATGACCCACAGGTGGGTTTTGTTCACTGGACGAGTGAAGAAATTTTCTGAAAACCCTTGAGTTCTGAATTTTTAGAAATGGCAAATGGTGAGTAATATGTTGTAAATTGTAGCTGTAATAGATTGTTGTTGTTCAATTTTTTCTTTGCTAATGTCACCAGCTCGTTAGCTTGCTAAATTGTTAGCTCAGTAGCTTCGAAATACTAAAAGTAACATCCGTGTTGCCAAGTAGTGGTGTTCTTACAACTTAGGACTGATGTTACTACTTGAACTCCAAGCATTTAGTGTACAGTACCTCCCGTGTTGTCCTTATAAGCTCATGAGTTCCATTTGAAAATAGCATGATGTGATTCTTCTCAAGCTATCTCAAGCTACTATTAGATTAGCATCTTAGCTTAGTGCTCACTTAAAATGCTCAAACATTGTTTTGCTAAATGCTTTAGCTGCATTTGGCTTCACAGTAGTTTAGTTATATTGTCTAACCTGTCAGTCCCAGTGAAAGCATTTTAACTGTACACCTGCAACCAAGACAACCCGACAAATTGTCCCTAATTTAAATACTATTATATTTGCATGTTTTCACAACAAACTGAAACTCAAGTTCACTATGTGTCTGGGTAACTCTACTACAGTCAAAATAAGCTCTCAGTTCAGTTAACTGTTTTTAATTTAGAGAGAGAAAACATTTTAAATTAATTTTTTTTTGTATTCAGATTGAGAATTTTCCTTAATTTTGAATCAGATGCATCACTCCATGCAAGCTAAAGACATCCCTGTTGTTATTCAATTACTTGTAACATAACTCTGTCGAGGGAACCAGCACTTGACAACAATAACCAGTTAGATTGCGTTACACTTTCTTGTGTTTTAGTCCACATAACATTAGTTCACTTTTCACACAACAGTGATCCAATTTCTGTGTTTCTCTGTAACAAGTATTGTTTAGTGTGGAGGTTGCCAGCAGCAGGTTAGCACCTACTCAGCCCTGCTAACATGATATGCATTCACCTCCATTGGGATATGCTCTGCACGTTCTATTTATGGATGCTGAGTAAAATGACACTTCACCCTCAAACCCCTGTGTCTGAAAGAGGAAAAAAAACAAAAAAGACAGAGACCAGTCTCATATGTGCATGCAGGACAGATCAGGACATGAGATGGACAAGCAAGGAATCAAACATACAGAAGGCGTGGCTGAGGTAATAACACTGCTGTTTGCATCGACCTGGAAATTCAAATTGAAGCCATATTTTTTAAAGCGTAATCTGAAACATACATGTTGTTTTAATATAAATGACATGTCCAAGCCTAGTTGGTTGTCTCCTAGATTTGTATTTCGCAAGATGATTGATTAACCAAGACCTAAACTGTAAAATAATTGAAATTTCCCTTAAACGTAAAATACAGGAGGTTAACTTAGTCCCCTCTCCACCCATCCATGTAATAAGTAAAGTGATTGCAAACACCTTTACCAGGTAGAACAATGTGCGAAAATGGTTGTGGGCTCTGTGTGGACTGGAGTCTCTTTTCAACTCTGTGGGATTTCCTCCAGCATCCCAGCGCTCCTGTTGAACAAGGCTAAAGAGCCAGCCCGCCTAACAAGCTGCCTTCTGCGTCTAAAACCAGACTTTCACTCACTCTTGCAGAAAATGGCACTTTCCGCTGGGACAGGCGAGGTTTGGCCCACGCTTCAGACGCGGATCGCGGTGAGCCTGCTGGCAGTAGCAGCCAGTCAATCCCCAGCTCCAGCAGCTGGGAACAGTGGGAGTTACAGGCTGTGATTACTGGCCGGGACGGAGCTGAGGTGAGCTCACACTCACTGCTTTTCACTCACTCACCAGGAGCTCTGTTTTAACAAGCCTCCAAATGTGACAGGAAATGGGTAGCAAATGAGATATGATGTCCTCCATCAAAACACACTACATTAGAGGCCGTTTTTCTCGGGGTAAATATATCATACAATTATGCATCCTGAAAATCCAAGCAATATAAAGCAGACGTATAATAAAGACGTATAAATCAGCACATAAAAAGGGAACTTTCTGTGCGTATCAAGTGTCAAATCTGCATTTGTATTCTGGGAAGAGCGGAGACAGTGTTTACACAATAGCTGGCCTTCACACAAATTTCCATAAAATCAGGTGTACAGCCTGAAGGAAACCTCTAAATCTTCAGATCTCTTCTTTCCTTAATGGACAGAAAGTCATTTCCCTCCCCTTTCCAGTCTATCTTTGTCTTTGTCTTGAGTGTGTGTTATCAAACTTAATATACTTCTGCATTTTGCCTTCCTTGTCTCTCTGTCTCCCTACCCATGGAGCATCTCTGCTTCTCATGACACACTCATTATTTCGAGCCAGCTAAAACAATACACAAAAACATATGTGGAAATTCTACATTCTGGGCAATTTCCCTTTGATAAGCAATCAGTGTCTGGTATTTGTGTTATGGAATCAGACGTAGCTTCAGAGAAAATGATCATTTCATCATGTCAGTGAAAACATAAAGGAAAACAGAGAGCAATAAGAGATGCCCTTACATGTATGTTACAACACTGGAGTTCATTCCAGCTGCCCAAATTGAGAAAAGAATGTGGTATCCATGAACTGTTTCAATGTTAAACAAAGTCTAGATTAAGACTGGAAAGAATTAATTCCAGCAGCTTCTCATTTCTCAAATTGTAGCACTGGCTGCAGGAGAATCTACAGTGGAAAGGGAAGATATCTTGTTAAAAAGAAGTGCGTAAAAAGTGATACAGCACATTAAAGCTCCACTATAAGCCTCTGCATGTGCAACTTCTATTTTGATCTGCGGGATTCTCCTTTAAAAAATGTGGTATTTTGAATGTACATGGTTTGGCCGAGCCCTTATGCCACGTTCTCACTGTGCCATTTCCTCTCGTCCCCTTCCTCTGGTGACAGCAAGTGGATTTATGTGTATGTGGTTGCCCAGAAGACCCTCTACTGTACCCTCCCTGCAGAGCCTGTCACACGGGCTGATGTATTCCCCTCCACCCCCTCTCCCTCGCCAAGCTTTATGATGGAAACTGATACAAACACTGTGATAGGGTTTCGGGATAAATTATTCACGCTTCCAATGCTCTCTGCTGCTGTTTCAGTTCTTAGAGGACGTCCATTTTACAAATGGCCCTTTTTTTAGACCTCATCCTTTTAATTGATCCGTGGCAAAGACAATACATGTGTGATTGAGAGAGAGCGGGGCGATTGCACGGTAAAAGTTCAGCGTAACACTTTGCCTGGGCTGGTGTGTGTTGTCGGGTGCTGGCGGGCCTGTGCCGCGGGGCATTAGGTGCCTTAAGATTTACTGCCTGGTAAATGAAATGGCTGTCCATCGGTTGCAGAGGCGGCACATCAACAGAGCGCTGGCCTAATGTCTCTACCATCTGGTAGGATAGGCCTTTAATTGAAAAGAATTTCTGGACTGAAAGGGAAGAGCTGGACCAAGTCTCCCAGTCCCCCAAGAGAGAGAAGTAATGAAAAGAAAATAACTTCTCTCCTCTTTAGTGCCTATGGAACCCATAAAGAATAACAGGACATGGTGATATAACAGACACACTGCCGTAGTGAGTGGGTGAATAACTTTCATATTACAGCCTACCATCTGCTAAGACGGTTTTGGAGCTAGGAAGCCAATTGGATTAAACGTTATGGCCACTTTGCTCACCACGGCTTTTAGGACTACCTTCAGGTGGCAGTTCATAAAGCATTTCTTTGTCAGATTTATTTAGACATGAAAGATGTGTTTTTACTTTTGTGTCAGACGCACCCACTCCATACTCCCACTTTTGAGAGTGGGATTTTTCTTAAAACAAACAGGAGGGAGGGGAGGGGATGGCAGACATCCTGGAGGCCATAGAGGATAACTGATGAGTCTAGCAGGACTGAAGGCAGAATAACAACACTCACCTTTAATGTGGCTTTTACCGTTGGGATCCACTGAGTCCCAGACACAGCCGGTGTGTGAGTCTGTGTGTGTTTGTATGTGAATAACACGTGGGTTGGAATCATGCAGGATTATTTCATGCATTACACAAATCATGAATCTGATTGTCTGATGTTTGGACCGCTGTCAGTTCTGGAGAAGATTATGGGTGCAGTTCACATCACGGCTCTGGTATGCTCATGTGGCACACAGACACCCTTCCACTTGACAATATTACCTTCTGTGATGAGCACGCTGCCAGTGTGCATGTCTCCTGGCCGGGACAGCTGAGCTTTGCTGGCTACCTCTGTGACAACCCTCCAGACTAGCAGACTATTCAACTATGTGAGAAAATATATCATTTACATCCACTTAAAAAAAGTAGACTCGACCAAAATGTGCCGTATGAACCAATTCCACGCTTACTTCAGTTGACAAGTGTGTATACTGGATGAGGTCATTGGCTAAATCATTTCAAGCACCCAAAGGAATCACCCACACCCAAGGTAAACAGATATAGATACTAAAGGTAAACAATAAAGAGAGTTTAAAGCAGGCAACATCAATGGCAGATACTGTACTGCAGCAGATGAAATAAAAACAAGTGGTAATAATGATGATTTTCAACATCTATTTTTCCACGTCTTTCTAAACACCAGCAGTGTTGAAGTTAGGCAGACGGGCCCTCTTTGAGCACACATCCAATGCCTCTTGTGTGTTTTGGCATTTGGCACCACAGCCGTGTTCACACATGCACGTATATAAATGAAAATCTACTCAGCCTCACAGGGCGTCAACGCACCAACACAGAGATTTAGATTTTGGAAAAGTGTTCCCAAATCTGCCTGCGCTTCAGGATGGCTCATCACGTTACATCACAGGACAGGAGAAGGACTGGCGGCGATGCATTTCACTTTTTTTTTGGCCGTGATTTTGAGGAACACTGTCAATGCAGAATGTGCAAATACGAAGGAAAACGCTCCTGTCAACAGAGCGAGAGTGCCCGAGCGAGCCACGGTCTTATGGCAGGAAAAACTGTAATCAGATATATCTCCAGTCACAAATACTGCATTGAACAAATTGCAGAGGGGTAAACCATTTTGTTAAAACAATAGCCAAGAATAGGCAGGGTGACAAGGCTCTGTCCCTGTGTATGTGCGTATGTGTGTGTGTCTGTTTGTGCAGGCATGGGTCACAGCTTGTCCACTGACATGGACCCCATTAGATCAGATGACAGCACTTCATAATATTGACACATTCACAGCATGAGGTGTGCTATTCAAGAGGTCTCTGCACTGATGATATACTGTACGCACCTGACGGCTAATTTTGAGTCGGTAAACTGCCTCGGTCACGAGACAAAATGAGGGAAAGCTGAGCCTTATGGAAATATAATATTCTAATGTAACTCCAAGAGATAACACAGACATGCACACACACACACACACACAGAGTATGTACATGCAGACCGGTGCGGATTACATGTATAGTTGCACAAAAGCATGAATTAAACACACATGTAAACACAGATTTTATCATATATTTACTGAATAATGTAATACTTCAGAAGAATTACAGCATATTTTGGCAACTATTTGAACTTAGATGTGTGCTTATGTACAAACAGTATGTGTGCTATAATAGTGTAAATATGTTGCAGTGTGTGTCTGGCGAGATTTTTCTTCAGAGATTAGAAATGTTTGTCATAGGAGACGTGAAAAAATGGGAAAACAAAAATGAAATTTGTTGCAGACAGATTTTCATCCAAACCATACGCTTTTAGGGAAAATCAAATGTAAACATGTGCTTACTGTTACTGTGTCTGTGAAGTTCAGCCTTTAAACTCAGTCATATCCAAAGAAATAAACTGTAACAGAGTCATTTACATCTTGTAAATGTGCAGATTTTTAAGTTGGCACCCTAAGATTGTGTAAATAATCATGATAAGAGACTATTAGTATTTCTAAAGTTTGTGCAGGATTCAATCTGACTTTCTGTGCTGTTTTGTAATTATTGTTTTTTGTCTCTGTGAGTGTTCAAAATCAACAAATCTACCCTCTTTGCACTTTCAGAGAAGGTCGGATTACCTCAGAATAATTTGTCAGTGTTTGGATGGCAAATGGGATAATTATGATGTTGACGGCCGAGAGATGATTCAAACCCATGCTGAAGCCTCCCCAATTATGTGTGTGAGGTAAAGTGGCCTCAGCCAAAGCCAGTGAGAGCCGCTGTGGCTCTCCTCGCCTTCTTGCTCTTAAACAAACACACCAGTCAGACATCAATAGGAAGCGTCTCTGTTTTAACACGCCTGACCTTTAGCCGCTGTCCCAGTCTGTGTCCACCAAGACCAGACCTGCACGTCCCAGACATTCAGCAGTAATCACTAATACCCACGTAGCTCGGCCACATGAATAACATCATAAACCTGGAGTGACCCCCCCTCCGCCAACCAGCTGATTGGCAAAAGTATGATGAACAGATGCGTTGCTTAAGAGAACAGCAGAAGGCTAAAATAAATAAAACGGTGCTGCTGGATGACAGCGAGGGGCTTTATATGGTGGGTGATGGAGGGTGGGAAAGGGGAGGAGAGTAAAAAAAAGAGTGAGAAGGCATGATTGAGAGAGTGTGTGTCAGAGAGAGAGGTTAGCAAAGGCGGGGCCCCTTGTGGGGCTAACATGGTCTGTGTTATGCCATGCCACGGGGCCAGCTGGCAGGGCCCAAAGCTGGCATGACAGAATGTGACAGAGGATCCGGAGAGCAGGGACTCGGGGAATCCCGACACAATAATGCGGATGGCAGAGGCTAAAGCCCAGATTTAATCACAACCATCACCCACCTGCCAATAGAAAATTACACAACGGATATCAATGGCAGCCTCCCCATAGTGTTGAGCCCCTAGCAGTGTTTCCAGGCCGGGCCCAGCTGTCAATCACTCGGCTTTAATGGTGGAGCGAGTGAACAAAACAGCGAGCACCATATAGTCAACGTAGAAAATCACTTCTCCAAAAAGTAAAGGAACTGACCGGACTGTGTTTGCCAAGCTAGCATTTTAAGATTTCCAATCTGAGAAAAAATGTTAAAATTAAAGCCTTCACTTGAAATTCATTCACACTGTTTCATTTGTGGTTAATGCTAATAACATGACAGCTTTCCAAACCTATGCACGACCTTTTTATAGTCAACTTAAAGTGACATGAAAATAAAATCGGGGTTGAGTTAAGGGCTGTAAATATTGGTTTTTATTGTGTTTATGGTAGAGGTCTAGAGATGAAAGTCCTGCATTCAGATTAATGCAAAAGTTAAAGTATTAGCAACAAAATATAATTAAAGTACCAAAAGTAACAGTACTTATTATTCAGAATGGCATAGCTGAGAATTGCATAGCATTATTAAATATTATAGAGAGATTGTAATTATTGATGCATCACTGTAACTTTGGATAAAGATGCGTTAAGTACTTTTTTTAGTTAATCTGCTGGGTAGCTTGTTAATTTCCCCTTTAGGATCAATAAAGTTTTATACTGATGCCTAAAATTCCATCATCATTTGTTTGTTGATTGTATTTTGTATTATTAACCTAAATCTGCAAAGTAACTAAAAAGGTAAAGAATAAATGTAGGAGAGTAAAAACTTCAATACTCAAGTATAAATAACTCAAAATTGCAGCAAGGTTAATGTGATTTAAATAATGAATGTATTGTTTTTAATGTGTTTAAAAAATTGTCTGTAAAGAATCTTTTTTTCAGTGATATAAAGATGAAAAATGAGGAGATTCTATTGAAAACACTGATTTAGTGTAGTAGAGTGCATATATTGTATTATTTTATGATAGAATAAATCAGCCATAAATCTGATTCTCAATTTATCAGGTCACCTAATCTATTCATTTAGTGTAGATTTGGTGTTACAGTGGTTGATGAGTGTTTACATTACGATAAATGTATGTAAGCTTTTATGTTATCATCCTTACATGTATGTATTAATGATGAAAATATATATCAAAACATCTATGTTTTCAAATAGATTTACACTTTCACTTGCCAGCTGTCAACTTTGACCATCATGTGAGCTTTAAAAAAACTGTGTGGTTCATCAAGGTTCAGTTTCTCTGCAAATTTACATTTTTCTTCCGTGTTGTCAGAAATCACATCAGAGAGAATTTAGATTATATAATGGCGTTGTCAGTCTGGAGCGGAGCGGACTCTCTGATTCTAACCAGAGCTTTTTTGGTGTCCCATGCAGGCCTCAGTTTCAATCATATGTAATCATGTACATACACACTAATTTACACACACACACGCATTCATCACGTCGGTGTGCGCTGCTCGGACTTGACAGGTAACGGTCCTGTGGTTTGGATGCTAATCAGTCTCCGAAAATGTTTACATTTTTCAGCTGTGCTGCGTTCTTTGACTCTCAGGTGCCCCTATATAGATTGCTCTACCACAATTAAGATCTACCAAAATTAGAGCAATTTTACATATGGAACACACACACACACACACACACACACACACAGGGAGACTCCTATATAGTCCCTTTGTGTTACCTTTTGTCTTTATTTGCCTTTTGAATGGAGTTTGTGTGCCATAGTTTTAAAAAAGGATTTAATGATTATGATTTTTAAATGAATTTTAAAATCTGTCCCATAGTTTTATGTTTTGTCAAAAATTACTTTGTTCTCCACATCACGTTGTTCGTACGATTGGATCGGCCAAACACTGCCTGAGTCACTCACAAATGCTCCATTTCAAGCTTTCTTTTATGTCGGTTTGGTTGGACTGCATGTGTTTATGTGTGTGTGCGTGTTTATGCTTCTGTGTGTTGGATCCTGACAGCTATCACTTCTGACACAAAGTGGTTGTTTTCTGAAGGCTTTGCTCCGTTTCATGTCCTAATAGCTTCCCTGTGATGGCGGAGAGGACCTCTGCTCCACGCTGCTCTCAGCCATGACTCCTGCAATATTTACATGTTTACGCTCACAATTTCCATCTGTTGTTTCTGGAACAATCAGCAAGCAGGGGCCTGGAGAGAAGCGCGGGGAAACGGCTGTGTAAGTCGCGCTCAACTTGGGTTTCATGATTGGGTGGCTGGGCCTGATTATGCTGGACTTGGGTGGAGGGGGAGGAGGAGGAGGAGGTGGGTTCGTTTTCTTTTACTTCAAGGCCCTCTCAAGGTTTTCTAAAGGAGGCCTGGAAGAAAGCGAGGGCTCTGGGGATCCGTACGAGCTCGCCCTCGGAGAGCAGCTTTGCTAGGGTGAGATCAGTCATTGCGGGCCTGTAACCCCGCTCATGATCCAACTGGCCAGGGCCAAAGTCACTAATGGATTTCAGATACATTACAAAATCAATCGCAAGGTTCAAATTTGGTCAAAAAACATTTTAATGTGGCTGATTATGAGAGAAAACCGGTACGTTCCGCCATGAAGTTACGACAACCATTTCAAAAAGAGCGGAAAAAATCCAGTCAGGGTTAATAAGAGGTTTGAGGTTAAACATGTACATATTGCTTTTCAACTTTTATATCCCAAAGTGCAAAACTAACATCATGCACTTTAGAAAATAGTGTTACTTGCAGCTGAAGACTAAACTGAAATCATCTCTTGTATGCTATCAAGAGAGTGCATTTTTTTCCTGGCGATTAGAATTAGATCTTATCAAAGTATCAACACCGCTGCTATGTGCTACAGATGGAATGCTAAATAATCATTTAGAAGTCAAAAGAAAACTATTACTACTGAGAAGTAAAGTTAAAACCCCCCGAGGACAAATGGGAGCTCTAAAAGAAAGGGTGATACTGATGACTGTGTGGATAGAGGGAGAAAGAAAGCAAAGAAACACAGGCAGGATGAAAGGGTGTGTGGGTCCCTTGTGATGTGGCTGCAGACGTAGCGGGTCCCAGCGTCAGCCTGGTCCAGCGTCGGGTTTCCCCATGCCGGAAGTGGCGCGTTTCCCCTGGCGACAAGCTCTTCCTGCAAAATAAAGAAATCATTAGAAAGATGACAGCTGGTCCAGCCAACAGAAAGCCCAGGGGGCTCGGCCTCAGAGAGCTGCCACCCAGCATTAGCTAGCTGCGTTCGGCTTCACCATCATCTCCTTCAGAAGGTAAACAATGCTGCTGCAATGCGGCTCTCGTCAAGATCCCTGTTCGCAGTGTCACACTCTATCTTGTTCTTAATTTTTCTTTTTTTTTAAATCTTGGATCTGAACATGCTTATCTGAGCTCTCACTTGCACACATCCTTCGACTTCTTACCGTCCCCGAGGATGACGAGTCCAAGAACAATGTGGGGGTTGGCCAGCGAGCGGTGAAATATTCTGACATGTTAACCCCAAATCATGCGTGCCGACTATGGAGCTGAAGGGTCCGGGCTCAGCCAGTGACCCCTGGCAATCATGGCGTGTGGCAGCCACACTGGGGCCTCTGTAGCATGGCCTTCTGGGAGCACACCGCGCCACATTCCAGCCTGAAGTCCTCCCCAAGCATTTCCTCCACAAACCATAGCTTACTTCTGTCTGCCAGACGAACGTAGCAAAAGAGCCAGAGGACTTAAGGATGCATTAAGAGAGCTCTCTCGAAAACCATCAGTACTTGACCTCAGCTGAAATGATTACACTGTAAGGAAGATATTTGAAGTTGATCCCAAAAGATAGTCTCATCTTGAGCTTAAAAGCCTAAAGGATGAATTGATGCTGCTCTACGAGAAAACGATGCTGTACTTGCATTTAGTCGCTTATTAGTTCAGGAGACGCCTGAATCATTCAGAAAATTGCCTTAGTGTTTTTTTAACTTGTGCACAGGATAATGAAAATATTGCTATTAAATGTTAAATGAGTCATTAAAGTTTCCTTCCTTGCAGAGATGCCATCCTCTATTGGTGCAATGTAAAGATGAAACCAGATGACAGTTAGCTTAGCTTAGCATTAAGAGGAGTAACGGTTAGCCTGAATTTGTCCATCTGTCTTTATACATTAACAGCTATAGCCAATAAGTACAATACAGATATGATGTGTTCATTGATGCTTTGCAGGTACAAACGTGTGAAGTTTTGTTTCCTTTAGCCAAGCTAATCGTTTCTCTCTTTAGGCTAAGCTAGCTTGGGGCAGCTGACTATAGAATGGATCATCACATCTCTCTGCAACAAAACAAACTCACCACAAACATATTTCATCTTCACTTACATGCAAACACATTTACATGCAGAAGTATTTTGAATCTTCATATTGTAATAAACATATATGTGCATATTGCGGGCAGGGGGGCGATGATCAAAACATGACACAGCTTCTCGGACACCTCCAGGTGCCACGACTCTGTTGCCATGGCGATTAGGAGTGACATAGGTTAACACCTGCTAGCGCTCACTCATGGAGATTAATGTGGCCGCTCAAGCAAGACACACACACACAAAAGGGGCACACACTAACACACTCGCGCTAGACTCCTGTCCCCTCTAATGGGGACTGATAAAAGACAGGCTCCATCTCTCACAAACAGGACTGACTAGGCTGCTAGAGGTCAGCTCCACTGCAACCATTTCCATGTGCTGCTGCATTTAGACATGCGGGCCCATGACTAGGAAGCAGGGCACCGTTTCTCTGGACTCACTTGGCTTCACCGCATTGTGACAGAAGGCTGGTGGCTGCATGAGGTCACTTCTTCTCAGCGATACGAAAACACACATTAGTGAGTCAGTGCTGTTGACAGGTAGACGGACGCTGGCTGCTTTTTTTGCTAACTGTCTGTCCAAGACACACTTTAAGCAACCCAAAAATAAGCCAGACACAGAAACATACAATGAAGCCTCACAGATAAATACATGTTATAGCAGCAGCCATAATGTTGCACAGCATATCCTCAATGAAGCAGGATGAGCAAGTTGATATAAACTGCTGTGAGACTGTTGACTCGCTGTGGCTCATTTCCATTGCTGATGTCTGAGCCAGAGACCAGCGAGCTCGCGGCTCAGGCTTATTTACACACACAAATGAGGGTGACAGTAGAGGCAGACGTTGCCCTGATGGGAAGATTGCCAGGATCTGCATTTGACATCCACTGTACTGGATGCCCTGCTTCTCTGAACTTTGACACTGTGCTCATCCAAATTTTAAAATGCAAATCTTCTCACTTACTTGCAGTGATATCTAAAAGTGCAGATAGTTTGGGTTTACTGTGTCGAAGTTCTTACATATCTGTTTGTAATACTTGTAGATGATATGACATATTTGTAAGACATTTATGTATTTACAAGAAAAAAATTCTTGTGTGCGTTTCATGATATTTAGCCATACAGATAGTGTTTTTTCTTAAATATTTAACAGTTAAAAATTCTGTTTTGTTGGGTCAGCCTGGTGGTCAGTCAGTCCTCCACTTAGAACTATAATAACTTAACAGCTAATCAGTGGATTGATAAGAAATTTGGTACAGATGTTCATGGGCCTCTGAGGATAACCCCTGTGCTAATTTAGGTGATCTCCTGACATTTCAATGCAGTCTCACGCCAAAATGTTTAATATTTACGTTGGTTATTGTCACACACAAAAAATGTAAATGTAAAATTATGAGATGATTTTTGACGCATGAGTTTCTTACGCTTTGCAAAAAAATAGAGCTCCAAAGTCCACATCACAGGGATGAAGGAGTGATGGTTGTGTTATTTAAACACAGGTCTTTATACCCAGAAGACTGGAATTTGAATCCTGTGTGAAACCATTCATTTTCCCCATTGTTTTTACGACTTTTTTGTATTTTCTGTTATGTTTTCAGTCATGTTTAATACTACAAAACGACTTGGTGAAGTTTCAGCAGCAAACAACTCGGTTTACAAATGGATCATGTTTTGGATTGAACAATCTCCCAAAAAACACAAGCATCCACACAATGTAACGGCCTTTTCTGTGAAAATAAAATGTTTGTCACTGTGGACCGAAGCGGCTATTATACATTCTGGTGTGAAACTGGGCTTAACTTTTCCCAGAGCACCGCTGTGAAGTTGACATTTGTGGGTTTGAATGAAAAGTTTTCAAAAGCGTTGAATGGATTGCCATAAAATTTTACACATGTAGAAATAAACACATGCATTTCCACATGAAAAGGACAAGCGGGGGTGAGTAGGGAAGCAGATTTTCGTAATTTGGATGAACTCTCCAAACTGGCTTTGCACCACGTTTTCAAGTAGTAATGATGTAATACTCTGTGATCACTGTTTAATTAAAAAGTTTCCTTCATTCGAAAGTTCACCGCTGACTCCACAAGTGGTTTTCATTGGGCTAAGCAGCCTAGAGCAGCTCCTAGCCGTCATGCCGGCGTGTGTCCCAGAGCAGTGACTGTAAAATCCATTTGGGACACTAAGCCCTTAATGATGAGGGGATGCTGAGGTAAGGCAGGTACCCTGACTTACCTCCTCAACTCTGATGGTTTTTGGACAACTCTAACTCTCCTGGACTTGGGTGTCCATCTGGGCCAAATCACTCACATGGTACTATTTATTTGGCCTGTTAGAGACTCAGGGATAATCTGGCCCCCCTGTTTTTTCCCCCTTCTTCTTTTTCTCTTCTTTTTCCCCTGGTTCTAATAGCAATTGATATGCGCTATTAGAGGGTATTCACTGTGTAGTTTCTGCTCACATAAAAGCGGTGGTCTGTTTACAGGACTCTTAAATGATTGGGATTTGGAAAGCATTGTCATCACGGTTAAGACCAGGGAGAGGAAGGCACTTAATAACAACGAAGAAAGAGATCCACAGGCACGCTTCATGGACAGGCCAGAATGTTAGAGAACACGAGCGCCAAATTCATCCACTGACACACAACCAGTAAACTGTGGATTGGCATGTTTTTCTGCGGCATATATTCGCTGGAGATTTTAGGAAGTACATTATTTTCTAATGACTTGAGGTACATAGTCAAACATTGTCCATCATCATCATCGGATTCCTGGTTTACTGTGACACTGTATGTTTTTTGTAGGAAACTGATTTGAGAACAACATTGGGTAAAAGACCTTCCAAAACCGCTCCTACAATAGTTACAAAAACAAACTCACTCTGCTCAAAATGGACAGCAATGCTTCATTTTTTAGAAGGGTGCTTCCCATCAACCAAATCAAACACTGCAGAATAGCAGTCATAATAACAGAGTTTTTTTCATGTAGTGTATATGCCAACTGCAGCACTCTCTTCTACATGCAACACTGAGGATCTCAATCTGTTCATGATTATCAACAATACGTCACTCAGCATTAAATCTGAAAGGAGCTGTTGTCACAGTGCTGTCACGCTATGGTTGCCACTATAATGGCACACAACAACAATAAGGCCTTCAATCTTTTGTGGAACAGCCCTGTGGGCCACATGCACTTATTCCAGGGTTCCCGAAATATTTTTTTCCTGCAGTTGATCGGCCCTGTCATTTTGCACATTTCACAACAAGAGGGAGGAGGAAGGACAACAAAGCTTGGAGGTGTAAAAATAGCCTTGAGGCTTTGGGATGCATTGTTTGGTGTCTCAATACAAAAGGGAGGAGTGAGAGGAGCTGAGGCTGGGAATCACCCCGGGGGGTGAGGCTAGAGAGGTGGAGGCACGCTAAGAAACAAAGTCCAGGTGACATCCTAGTGTCAGTGTCACCCATTTAGGGCACAACGCAGCCGTATCGGTAACAAAAAGTGCTGCAGGCTCTGGGGCTGAGTCAATGCTGGCGTGATCCTGACAGGGAGGAGAAGAGTCACAGTTCTCAACGTAGACCTTAAAAGACAATGTGTATCTTATATAAGGCCCCACTTATTGTACATGTTAAATGCTGCCCTCTTTCACTTGGTGATGGATGTGAATGTGCCCTAGAAACACACTCTATATGGACGGCTAAAGTGGGTTATTCTTGTCCATCTCAACAGTACCGTAGGAGGAACTCATTTACATTTCATGAATGCATAGTGTCATGTGGCTTCTCCAGCTGAACTGGACCAAATCTGCAGCAATCTAAAAATACATACAAGCAACTTTTTTATTGGCTGTGGTGAGCTAGAAAGATTGATCTAATAATATTCTGAGAGTTTGTGACCATTGGTGTGGATGACACCCAGGGAGATAAATCTTCTCCTTGGAGCTTAGCCAGTTCTTTACAATGACAGCTATTTAGAAAGGCCACATCACCGAATGCTATCTTACATGCCATTTCACCACCTTTAATGAACAAATTCAGCTTCTCACTTTGCTGCAAACCCAGTTACGTTACGGCCAGATGAAGCACTGCATCATTAGCAAAGAAGCAGAAGTGTTTGCCTAAGCCAACAAACTAGACACTTAACTACACAGTGGAGTATTGCTGTTGCTCTCATGTGTTGAAAGAAGCCAATAAAGGTGGTTCAAACATCTGATCAAGAGGCCTCCCAGCTGTCTAACTGCAGAGATGTCCTCCAACTTTGAGTAGACCCCAGTGCAGAACACCCTGGAGGAACTTCATATCTTACTTGGCCGACTCATGTCTCAGGAGGCAGTGGAAAGGAAGGGCAACACAGCTATGTTGTCTGGACGTAGACAAGCAGCAGAAAATGGGTTCAGTTTACAATGTGGAACTCTGGTTTTGCCTCTGTCTCTCTCAGGTGTGAGTCTTTTCTGTTTTCAGATCCAGGCTGGGCCTCCTTCCAATCACTATGGTGGTCGAGCATTTTCCTATGACGAAGTAGGGTCTAGAGTAATGTATCCATTTAGCAGTAATATTCCTTAATGGAAACAGCCTAATTACAACCGCAAATAACCACAAGCCTTCACAAAGGATTAAATATACAATAGAGGAAAAAAGGCAGGTATACATTTTCCAAATGATGAAAAAGTGAAACATCTGCAGTTCGTAGCAGGTTAAAAAAAACAGTCTGGCCAAGGGCTCGGAGCGAGAGAGAAAAATGCTTTGTCACTTTAGATTTCACAGCACTAGTTTGAGCTACAATGCAGCCGGTTTGGATTTCAAAGCCCTCTGGTTCCAGGGAGAAAACAAAAACAAATATTTGTTTTGTGGTTTATTGTGTTTTAATATGGCAGCAAGACGAGACGCAAATTGAATGCAGGGAAAAAGTAAGATGCAGCTGCTGAAATCAACGAAAGGGATCTGCCTCTCCGACAATCACGAATAAGCCATGACTTAATCTTCCTTTGAGGAAGATCTGTGATTTTGATTACTGACCAGTTTGATTATTTGAGTTTTAATCTTTTGATTATGTTACTCAGATGCAGATTTCATAGGAAATAGGAGCTTTTTTTTGCTTTCTCAAGGATTTGCTTGATTTAGCTTGTTCTGTCCTTTCAGCTATGGACTAATCCATTGTTACTAGTTACATGAGCTCAGATATACGACGACTCAAACTTCTTCAGAACCTCAAAGACTAAAAGGATAAAAAACAGAAAGGGCCACTTCCAAACAAATAATTCCCTTTACTCTGTAGATAATTTGAAGCAAGGCCTGGATAGCAAACCAAATCCAAATATCCAAGGTTATTAATAGTGCATATGGTTGACGGCAGGCCACTGTAAGTAGCAGGTATAGTGAAATGAGGCCACCAGGGACTGCTGATTGTGAGTGAAGGCCTGTGATCATCACTCATCACCAGTCGTTACACCCCTGTCACTGCTGTTGGTTAGCCCCACTGGCTGCTAAAATTGAATCTCAAGTTGTGTCCTATTTTGGTTTCAGGAACAGGTGATGTGCTTGGCCCAGCATGCTCCCCTGCCTCCACACCACCCCCTTGGGGCTGTTAGTGAATGCAATGACAACATAGTTTTCCAAGAAAAGGAGCAGAGGCAAAGCGGGTCCTCTATTCCTGCAACACCGATCGATACCTGATTAGCGCTGCCTAAACGCTGCTGAGCCTTGGCACGCATGGTTGTGCTCAACATTGGAAAAAGACATGTTTCACATGAGCATCTCAATAAAAGACATCCGTCTCTGATTTTGTTTGGTAAAATAAATCCACGTTGGACAGCTAGCGGTAATCAATCCAGCAATGTTTAATTTGCTGTCAGCCTGCGTAGCACGGAGCTGTCTGTCTCGCTTTGTTGGCGTTTGTTGACAAATGCTTGACTGACTTGAAAATATCCACTCAAATTAGGCAAATCCACGGCCCCTTGTGCGCCCTGATAGAGAGTTGCACAGCATAAAAAGTTAGCATGTAAATGAATAATTTAACCGAGCCATTTTCCAGTGCAATAAATTATATATTGCTTTGCTTTCTCTATGGAAGACAAGCAGCAGCACACAGTGGATTTGTGTCATTGTCGGCACACCTGGACTCTCCTGTGCTGTGCACCTGCCCGTCTGCTCTCAGTGTAAACTTTTCCCAACCCACCATTTACATGCAGGTCAAATCCTATTCAAATGCCTCCATCTAAACAGAGGAGCATTTCAAAACAGACACCCTCAGCTGACTGGTGATTATCCGTCAATTTGTATAAGGTCTCTGCAGACGCAAGAATTAGAATAATCAAATTGATGCTGCAAACAATAATCTCTTATTATTGCTGATGTCAAGAAGGGCCTTTACAAATCAAATCTTGCTCATCTTAAATCTTCCTCTGGCAGCTGTAAACACAAATATCTTTCCTGTTACTCACAGCGAGGGCGGGATTGAGCAGAATAATGCTGTGCCGCTGTGATAGAATTGTTGTTATTTGCCTGGCACATTACCGAAAACTTTCCTACAATCTTGCAGTTATTTTTACCATGTGGATGATTACAGAAAGAGCAATAGATATGCAAGGGCAAATTATGCTTCAATCTGGGATGCTTAGATTTGAATACCAGCATGCTTAACTACAAAGACCATGCTAAAGAAGTGCATGAATCATATGAGAGGGGGAAATAAGAGGGAGACAGCATGCAGCCAACAGTTCCACATCCCTGCTCTCAGGGGCACAGAGTGGTTCGTGGATGGAATATTAGTGCAGAGTTGTATATTACATGTAATTATGGGTGTAAATTTAAACTTTTGCCAGGTAAAGGTTCTGCAGAATACTACAATATTACATCCTGGGAGAACATATCCTGATGCTGTAACTTCATTTAAAGGAATGAACCATTTATATTAACCACAATGAAGACAAACTAGTACAGTGTCTGTTCTTTCCTGTGAAAGTGATCACATCTTTATGGCTCCCGTCACTGCTCTTTACAGATCTGTTTCCCAGAGGTATTTGATGTGGGGAGCCAAAGCAGGAGGAAGTGTGGGTCTGCAGCCCGCATGTTAACAATGGCTCTCCTCAGACCCCCCGGCCCAGGCCCAGCCAGTCATGAAACACCATGGAGATGTTATTGACCTCAAGGTTAACTCTCCTCAGGTAAGCCTGGGAGATAATGGACAAAGAGCAGTTCTTTTACAGGTGGAGTGACACGGCATATCCGCGCCGCGCAACTCCTCTCGCATTGACAGATTTTCTAATTCACTGCAGATTCCCATAAAACTGGGTGGCCAGGGCCAGCTCTAGCCAACAGAGGGCCCATTCATGCTGGGTGGGATAGGGGGCCTGGCCAAATTAACCTGGATTAATTTAAAGGAGCAAAGGGTCCTTACATCCGAATAAAATGAAGATCAATAAATTAAATGTCCGGGTCAGGATGTCAAGTTGCAGCGATGATCGACTTGCATACAGAAAGTTACGTTCTTTGGCTCAGGCTGTGCTTGAGAAAAAAGAAAAAAAAAAAACGGGAGAGAGAGATCCTTAATTACTTTATTCCAAGGAAGAGAAGTGCTTCCATGCGTCTCTCTTTACATGCTAGAGTTGCGCTCTTATAAACACACTCATGTCAGAAAAGAATGCTCATTACTTCTCTCATTTGGCCCTGGGATTAGTTACTGCAACAGAAAAGTCATCAAAGAAACCACGCAGAGATTTTTAAACATGTTTGTACTCCGCAGTAAGAATTATTATTTAGACATGTGATTTATGTCTCTTAGGATTTTCCACTGTTTTGTGTTTTTTCTCCATTTATGGCTACATGCTTCTTCTCTCCTCTACATACAGAATGTTTTTAATCAAATCTTAAATTCAAGCTGACGTGCATGTTGTTAATTTCCCATCCTCATAAGAAGGTGAATTAAAGAAAATGTGCCATGAAGAAAAAAAAATGCTGATCATGGCTCTGAGGTAGAGCAGCTAGACCTAAACCTGAACCGCATCATGTCATTCACTACATGATCAATTATCCAGTAAGGGCAGCTTTGTAAGGAGGCCATCTCATCATGCAGCCATTAATATCTAAACAGTGTCTGCCTGGAGATGACATATAGGACAATGGAAAGAGGGCCTAAGAAATGACCAAGTGGCCCAAGCCCAAGCTGTTAGCAGATTAAAGTGACTTAAAGACACAGGGACCCGAATTCTCCATGACAAAAGGCGAGGCAGGTGACACAGAGATTTGGTTAAGGTCATTTGAAGGGTTGTCTGCATTTTCAAGGCAAACGCCATAAATATAATACGAACTCTGAAGGTGATGCTAAATAGAATTTATGATATTTATGCTCTTATTTTGTAGACGTGTATATCTGATTAGATTGTTTTTTGGTTAGTTTGGTTTTAGTTTTCATATTTCCAGTGTCAGAGCATTTAATGTCACATTAGAAATTACAGTTTAGGTACAAAAACTTTTGCATAACTTTCTGTTTTCAACTACAAATTTGACAATCTGTAATTTCACTAGTAGAGAGTAAAGTTGCAAAGGGATGAATAGTGACATTAAAAGGTGTATAGCAGGAAGGCTGGTCCCAAAAGCACATATATTGTATTTTAAGTGTAGGTTTTGTGGGGTTTCTGTTTTGACAAATCTGTTTAAAAAAATTTCCATTTGTTGATTTCCCTCTCAACTATCAGTCTCCGGATCCCCGCAGTGGCTTTCCAAATGAAATACCAAAGCTGTTGCTGAGGCAGGCTTCACAAATATGCCAGCAGGATACTTCCTCAGATTAGCAGGGCTGTTTACACAGTCCCCTGGTAATCTGGGCCACAGGGGACATACCTGTACTGTGTCAGAGACTGAGCTAGAGTTACACAGTGGGACCAACCAGCCACAACGGCCCACACCAGAATAAGATCCAGAGAGTCCAGCGGGACTGGCCTGGCTCCAAAGGGGTTGGCACTGGGTACAACTGGCCTCGTCTCCCCCTGCCAGACAAGAGGAGGAGTGGAGGACTGGTGTGTATGTGTGTGTGGATGTGTGTGTGTTTTGTGTGCAGTTGTGTAAGGTGGTGGCTGGAGGGGTATACCGGCTGCCACCTCTACATCCTTCCTTCCTGTTCTTGTTTTTTGGGACATACTTTGGTAATTAGCTTGTCTACAGGTCCATAAGCAATACTGGCAGACCCACATGCGGGCACACAAAGAGGAAGCTTTCCGTCAGGTAAAAAAAAAAAAAAAAGTAACCATGCCTTATGGGCCTGGACAATGACAGCACACAGATAGGAGAATACTGGTGTTATTGTGTACTGAAGGGAGGGCAGTTTTAATGGAGCCTAAAGCTGATGGAAAGATAATAGAGGAGAGTTGCCCTGTTGGAACTGCATGTATTATAATCAAGCATGCACACACACACAAATAAAAACACACAGTCGTGAGCACATGCACCTGTGTGTGAGAATGTATTCTCTACAACTTTCTTCCAGCTCTCTTTATCCTTCAGCTGTTTCTCTCTACAAAACACATGTCTGGGGACAAAAGACAGGGATGATCACCACCTGTTTCCATGCAAACAAAACACACAAGACATTCATTTTTACTCTGGTACACTTAAAACACACTGGGATATAAAAAAAAAAAAACTTTTAGGAAAGTGTTAACATCCTGTGTATCTCTCCTCTTGGACGTAACACCTGGGATGAAGCCACTCTAATATGCCGCTGTACCAATAGACAGCAGAACTGGTCTGGCAAGTTGGACTGGTTCTACATTATTTTACCAGTGTCCATCTGCCCTCAAGTCCATCTGTCCGTCCATCTATCCATCTAATCCAGGGGGATAGTGTACCAGCAGGCAGCAGTGCGCCTCACAAAGGCTTTCTTTATCACATCAGGGCTTCGAACCCGGAGTTCAGTTTTCACAGGCCTATCAAGATCTTCTGTGAGTGTGCTGAAAAGACACTGATGCAATGTAAAACACACTCCTGGGATTTGCCCCACACATGCAGTATGTTACATATGTGGCAGAATGATGCGTACACAACAGAATATTAGTAGTGATTTGCAACTGAAGATTTTTACATCAAATTTTTGAGCTTATCATGTGTAACTGAGCTGGTAAATACAAGCCAAGCAGCAAACAGACATTCAAAATTAGACTTTATGCAGTGTTACTTCATATTTCATAAAAACTTGTGTGGCATTTGCAAAAGCTGAGTATTGTTCTACTTGTACAACAAACAGCATTACATACAACAACAGGAATTTTGTTAACTCGTTAGGCCTTTGCTGACTCATTTGGACTTGTAAGGCAGATCAAGAATTGTTATTAGGAAAACGTCAGAGCTTCAAACCATGTTGTAGCAGTAAGTAACCTCTAGACAATCGAATCTGATTGATGCGTAGAAAGCAGGGGAGACAATAGGATATGAAAGTGGTTCCTGTTGCAATTTCCACTGCTCAAAATGTCATTAAGTAATCAGTAGAAAGGAACTGTGGAGGTTAAGGCAGCATGTCTGCTAGGAAGAATGATAAAGGAAAACCCCTATATGAACCTATAGGAGGGTTTAGCTGACACAGGAGTAATGGTGCATGGATCCACTACGCAACATTGATGCGCAAACAACTAGATGTAGCTAACTTTACATGTAAAATATGCAAAGCAACATCGGAATAAGCAGGACTCATTTTGGAAGCAAGTGCTATGAACAGGTGAAGTTTGGCCACAATCACCAATGGTGTGTCTGGAGAAAAGAGTAGCAGCATGTGATGAAAACAACACCTCACAAACTGTCTGAGGGTGGGGAAGGGTTCTGCTTTGCGGTTGTGTGGCAGCCAGTGACACAGGAAACATTGCACAGTGGACTTCCCAAAATACCAGCAAATTATGGATGCAAATTTCATGCAGGCAGTCGAGGGCATGGAACTGAAAAGAGGCTGGCTTCTAAAACAGGACAATGATCCAAAGCCTAAAGCAAAATCTGATTTAACTACTCCAAGAAATGCAAGATGGACAGGCTGAAAATTAAGAACTGTAAGACTCTGAGCAAGCTATGATTTCTGCCCAAGGAAAGTTACTAAATATTGACTCAGAATGACGCCAATTTTTTTTTGAAGTTACTGATCATATTCTTTTAACTCAGTGAAATTAAAAGCTAAAATGCATTTGAAGAATATTGCATTTCTGATGTGTTCTCTGCAAGGTGGTACTTGTTTCTTTTTACTCCAAAAACAACAAAATGTGTAATTTTCTGAAACTTTAGCATTCAAGAGTAGAGTTCAGGCAAAAAATGGACATGCATGGAGGCATCTACAGCACTGCTATGCTGAACAACAGTAAAAGGAGGAATGACAGATACGTAACAGTGCTGCTAATGACACTGACAATGATAATGATGTCATTATGCTCCCTGCCCGCCCTCTTTCCCACCCTCTTCCTAATGGGAGAGCCACTACAGGGTGTGTTCAACAAGCTAGTGAGGCAGGAGGATGATTCTGGAGTAAATCACTTGTGGAAAGGTGAAATGTGGCCAGCACGAGTCGGCCTAATCCATGCCAGACATGTGCAGAACACCAGAGGAGCAGGTGCAAACAATTGAAGCAGCTGTCAGTGAGCTGCCGTGATCTCTTTTGATATCTTAATTGTTAGTCAATCCAAGAGCAATTTTGGCAACATTGCTGTCAGCCCCAGGACTTGCCCTGCTCTACTCCCATCTGTCAGGGGCTTGGAGGGCTCTGGCGCTGCTCTCCCTCCCTGACTGAGGGCCCATGTCTCCTGGATGTGTGTGTCCAGCCCATCGAGCATCTCCAAGGGAAATCGGGCCTGATTGCTGCCATTTCCGCTCACTTTGGCGGTTTGGGTCGGGGGTGCAGGCTAATGCTGATAATTGCCATGTTTCAAAACTACTGGAATTCGTCGAGGCCTCCCACCCAACTCTGTCCGGCCCTGTCCCAACCCCCCCTTCTTGTCTGTTCAATATTCCTAAACATTGTGATTAGCATAAGAGCAGAGTGTGTGTCAGTACAGATTTGGGCCTGCGATCTGAGACTTTCCAGATACCCCTGTCGTGGAGTCGTTAGGACAGGAGTGATCAGGAGTTATGTGGCTCGAGCTCCACAGATGTGAGACCAAGCAATCAGACAGTAAGCAGCGCTGCAAAGAGCACATGAGCTAATGCAGCTCTCAGCCAAAACTAGCTAAAACAATTGCTCTGATTTGACTTGATAGTCAAATTAAAGTTGAGGTGTTCCTGTTAAAAAAAAAAAAAAAAAAACACATCTCCGCAGACAAACACACACTGAAGCTCACACACATTCACAGACATCCAAGAGGCGTCATTATAAAGAGATAACTCACAGTGCAGTGACAGTGAGTGACCTACCTCTACCCATTCAAAGTGAAGTGAGGCCTGACTCTAGGCCCGGCCTGACCCTCGCCGTGATTTATGTGGCCCCACTAAGCCGGGTCTATTTGAGGGCCCATGCGAGGAATGAAAGTGTTAACAGTGGGTGTTGAGGAAGGTGGGTGCCGAGGGGAGAGTTATGAGTTTTTTCAGCTGAGCGCCCAGCTTTGGGTTTCTGACATTGTTTTCATCCGGGAGGGAGGGAGGGAGGGAGAGGGAGAACAGGAGTAGTAAAAGGTGGTGGTGGTGGTGGTGGCGGGTGAGGAGGTGGAGAGGCAGGCAAGAAGGATGGGAGAGGGGAGGGGAGTCCGTGGAGCCCGCAGGCTTGAACTCCACAGCTGAACCACTGACCCCAACCATCCATCAGTGCAGGGGTGTGACAAGGCAGGGGCAGGGGTATGTGACAGGAGGAGGGGGGGAGGCAGGAGCGGAGACCAGGGCTGGTGACGGGGGAAAGGGACTGAGGGGCTATAATGGGGTTTGGGACATGGGAGGGGCAAGGAAAGGAAAGGCCAGTACTGTAAAAGGATGGAGCAGATTAATGGACAGAGGTGTCTGGTTAGGATTAAATAGGGGCTCTACAAACATTAATTTGAAGTCGATAAACGTATAAAATACTCATCTTCCACAGGCTGGGGTTGCACAGCTGCCTTACGAGTATATGCACTCATAAATACTCATAAATACAACAATATTTAAGTAGTAAAAAATAAACATTTTGATTTACTGGCTTTCAAATGTGTGGTATCACTAATAATTGTTTGTATTTTTGATCCAAATTGCTCCTTTTTTAACACTGGAAGCAACAGGCCAGAACATTTACACATGATTCATGATTAATTGTACATTTTCAGCAGACCAAACTGCTACATCAGTCATATATTGGCTTTATATTGAATGTCACCTTAATGAATGAAAATATCAATGTCTACCAAAAAGACAAAAGTAATTATTTTTTAGATTTAATGAACAACAGTAAAAGTTTAACAACTGAACTATAAGAAAATAAAAAGCTTGAAGACTTAGTGAACTTCTTCCTAATGGAGCCCTACTTCTTTTGCATTTTTCTGCTACACTGCCTTCACTTTTGTGAGATTTAGACTGAGCTCAAAGCCAGACTGACCCCTTCCCCCATATAGGCTTATACTGCCAGCGTCTTTCAGCTGTTGCCCAGGCCTCACTGTCACTTGGCTCCACACACACACACACACGCACGCACACACACACACAATGCATAGCCAATGGATAGACCGGACCCCGGCATCCGTCCTCAGAGGGGCATTGGCCCTCAGCCAGACAAGCCTGAGCTAGGGCCCCTGTCACACTGAAAGACTAGAGGAACACTAATGGTTAACTCCGAGTCGAGCCTTTAGGAAGAGTCTGGGGCGAGGAGGGGAGGACCGGTTTAATATGATCCAGTTTGGAACTCCATAACACATATTCCAATTTCATTAGGGGCCAAAGATGGAGCCTTATGTCGGCAGCATTAGCAGTTATAGGGGTGACTGTGTTCGTCTGCTTGACACTGTGTAAAAGAGGGTTAGGGCCTGCAGGATGAAGACACAAAGAGGGAGGGAAAGAGAGATAGAGAAAGAGAGAGTTCGTGGCCCTCCCAGTTAGGTTATGGCACTGCAGCATGGACAAATCCATGAGCAAGCGAAACCACTGTTTTAAATAGCAGGTATCTGGTGTCAGCCTGCCCTGAGAGAGGCCCTCTCCATCAATATGTTCCTTTGCCCTTGTCTGCTCCTGATATCTTTATCTTGTCAGGACCTCTCCTGTATGTTCCACCTCAGTGGCTTCCGTCTGTGCTCGCCCTGTCCTGTGCAGATGGACCCCTGCTGGTCAATCCGCCATAGAGGCCTCGAGGCTGGATGGTTGGTGGAGGTTGCGAGCGGGAGCAGGAGGGGGTTAAGGTGCAGTGGGGGTGAGCTGAAGGCAGTCTTATGTCAACCTGTAGTCTACAGGGGCCTCATTACACAGACGCCAATGGAGAAGCTTTTAGAGGGTAATTAGACCATTACAGATAGCCAGGGGAATAAATGAGCGCTCCCTATGTCCTCTGAATAAATGAGATGTTAAAATGTGCAACTACTCTTTTCAGTTGCTAATGCCTTTGGGAAATGTTTCCTTTTTGTCTCAGAAAAAGATAAAAAAAAATTCCACAGATACACAGCTTTACATGCTGAGTGCAGAAACTAGCCAAAATATGTTGAATCCTTTGACATTTCTGTTTAAATCATACTGTGTTTTTTGAGAATTTGGTACGACTGTTTCTATCATAAATCCACTGTGTTGAAATTGACTCGACACGGGTTGCACAACAGTCTGGTGGCAGGAGGAAGCTTCCACTATTCTTTCCTGTAATTTCGAGCTTACCCTGAGATGAAAATGGGACCGGGATTGTGGGAAATGACAGATGCGGCTCGGGAGGGCCATTGAAGAGGTCATATGTCATCACGGGGTCGCACATTCCCTTTGAGGAGGGGCCGATTCGGAGGGGGGTGTTCGCCTTCCCACACTACCTGGGGAGACGAGGCCCTGGGAATGCAGCTAACCTGGACTCCACTCACCTGTCAGACTGCTCATAAGCACATCCTGGATCTGCTGTTAGCCTGTCTGACATGCTAAAAAAAAAAAAGGCTCCAGCAATGTGATATTTCTATAAAAAGAAGCATTTCACTCCCCTGACTTTCTATATCAGCTACACTTTCGCCCTCGTGTCTCTAGCTGGAAGCCTTGTACTGTAGCTTTATCACATATTACACCTATAAATCATCGCCATCATCAGTGCCATGTTCTTCTGCCTGGTATGTCCTGCCAGTGTTAGGGTTTCTGACAGACAGGCGCCTGCACTATATTTCATCCCAGTCTGTCCCCTTCTCTTTTAGACTCTTGCAATGTGTGTGTGTGTGTGAGCGAGCGAGTGGAGCCCAGTGTGTGTGATTTTAATAGCCGTCGGTTACCTGCTCACACATGATACCCCTGCAGCCTGCTTGGGCAGATGGCTATTACTTTCCAGTTGTGAAAATCAAGCTTATATAAACACAGGCAAGACTGAGATGCACTGGACCAAGTGTGGTGTCCCTCTGATAGATAGTATTGGTTAGTGTGTGTGTGTGTGTGTGTGTGTGTGATGGGGGCTGATTCTCTGGCGTCTGTCATGCGCAGCCTGTCCTGTGGAAATCATTAAGTAGGAGCATTAGGCCGTCACTTCCTGGCAAAGCATGCAAGTGAGATGAAGAGCTTTATCACTTTCCAGGACAGGTGGGAACATTATTGAAGGCAGCAGGAGTATTAGTGGCAGATCGGAATCAAAAGTGAAAACCTTTTTTTTAAAGTCTTGATTGGAAGTTTTTGGAATATAGACTCCAATCCATATGTACAATTTTTTTTACATTTACATTAAAAAACTAACCTTCACGTCTCCTGTAGAAATGAATGCATCAACACCTATAGGCCAATCGGTGAGCTTTATTTGCAGACATCCAGCTGTAATTTTCCGGCTTCATTAATTGTGGCCACTTCATGTTTGGTATGAAACCTGAACTTCTCGCTGCCTTGAAACTCAATATTCCTTTTAGTGTCAAGGTTGGGCCCTGTCGTGTTGCCTCTCTCATGGAATCTGCCGTCATGTGACTCGCCCCCACTGTCCCGAAGCTGCCGAGATTATCGATCACTCCGCCGCTGTGAGTGAGACGTTCACTGTCGCCCATATTTGCTGCGCACCGGAGAGCTGCGCACGGATCCCTGCTGTTTCTGTACAGCCAATCGATAGATAATATCGCGGTGAATTATTCATCCGCTTCGACATGCGGACGATGTAATGCTGTAATCAGAATAATAATAATAAGAATAAGACGGAATAAAATATTTGTAATGCATTCTCTAATTAAATAGCAATCTTGTATTTGCATTTTACAGCACGAGTAATGCAGCAAGCCGACATCAGTTAAATTAATTGTTCCATTTTCCGCGAAAGAAACAGAATAAACAAATTAATAAATCATTTAAATGCAAATACAATTTCAATTTGTGCAATGCTTTTAATGTGAAAAACAAAAACAAAACGCGTTTTTTTATTTTTACCATATCGCTTATATTTTATTATAATGAAAAAAACAAATCTTATTTTTTCTCTCTATTTGTTTTCAGTATAAGTTAGAATTATTAGACCATTTATTAATCATACTTTCTTAATCTATTTCGCAGCTTTAACAAAGACAAAAATAATTATAGCATTTCCGTTAAATATTAAAGAAATTAACTCTACTTCCTTTTAGCTTTTAAAATTATTTATCATGATCTGTTTTTTATTATCGCTAATTTTTAATCAACATTTTTATATATCGTGGTATTATATGTACTGATTTCTGTAATTTTACCAATTTTAAGCACCGAAGAAACTCGACGTCGCAGCCTTTATTGTCTTAAAGCAGCGCATGCACCGAGAGCTATTCATTGAAAACCTAATTAGGCAAAAGGAGAGTTTGCTTGAGACCAAGCGAAGCGTTGGCCGCTCGGCTAATTAGTGCGGAGTGGAGATGAGGATAATGAGGCCGATCAGGTGTCTCTCTGACTGCTGGCCTCTGCTCAGCCTGGGCCGGTCAGTGACTGGGAGCCCTGCGAGGCCGAGGCCAGAAAGACCTCCACTGTGGAGGGCGCTTTGGTGTACATATACCGCCATCTACTGGACTCAGATCTGCCAGGAGCCTCTCTGAATGGATAAAAAGACACACAAAGTACATTCTGAAATGCCCGATTCACAAAATCACACAGTTGAATTCAAAATATCAAATTAGCCAAGAAAAAATGAGAATTTTTGTGTCTGATGAGCAAAAAGTGTCTCATAGCAAAATGAAATATCATTATATCTTATGTTTTTGTGGTTTTCAGATCAGATTCATTTATTTGTCATATGCAGCTTAACACACAGTCAACTATGCAATGAAATATTTTGGATGAAGAAGAACCAATCAACTCAGTATTCGCAACACAAGAAAAACTAAAAACACTAAAGCAACAGTAAATGCAAAATACTGCCAAAAACAGAAAACATATAAACATTAAGACAGAATATGTAGACATTAAGACAATTCATTTGTCTTACATACTTGTGTCGAGCTAAAAATAAATGTAAATGCATAAATACAGGGTCTAAACATGTATTGTTCATGTTGCAGATGCTCAGGCGCTCAGCACAAGTTACGCCCTGTAATGTGAGAGAATCTACCGCTCCCCGTATGTGCAAAACGTCCCAAAAGGTGCTATATGAATGCAAATTATTATTATTACAGCTACTGCTTTTGTGAAACCTTACATATGCGGTGCAGGTACGTGGATAGTGATCTAAAGGGTCCATTCAGAGCTGTCTGGTGGGTTATACTCTTTGAAATTTTACTTTGCATCTGTCTACCTCACCCCGTGGGTCAAGAAAGGAGCAAAAGGGCCTTTTAAGCAAAAATACTGAACACAAGGCAAAAAAATTCTGAAAAGAGCTTTATAATAATGCTGAATCTCTGTCTCTCTCTCTCTCTCTCTCTCTCTCTGTGTGTGTGTGTGTGTGTGTGTGTGTGTGTGTGTGTGTGTTGTGTTGTGTGGGGAAATCCCACATGTGCCTGCCTGAACTCAGAGCCCTCTCTGGGTATGTATTGAGCCCAGCCTGGACAGGACCCTTGGGTGGCATAAACTATACTTTTGCTCCATAAAATGATCAATATTAATTATGTCAAAGTCGGAGCTCCTATCACAGAATAACTTGATTGGGACGCCGGGGAGTGTTTGTTTGAGTTCTCTGTTGCCCTATTAAGAACAAGGCACTTCATTCATTCTTGCTTGCTTGCGTGTTCCTTGAACTTCATGCAAACTCGCTTGAGTTTTGTCCAACGCCTGGTAGACATTCGTTGTAAAACAGCTCTTGTATCATTTCCACTTCGCTGGTCAACTTTCACCCAGCATCACCTCTGACCGCACTCCTCTGTCTGAAACCTCCATAAGCTTTCCACAGATTTCTCCAACAGCATAAACTCTCAAACATCTCTGGCACAAATTATAGTCCGTGATCCTTCTGGCATGGGTAGAATACAAAATAAACTGCCTCTAATTGTGATGCTTTGACCATCTTCCCTCTGACTGTTATTTAGCTTGGCTGCTGCCTGGGGCTTTGTGGTTTCAACTCAAATAGTTCAGTCAGTGTGAGAGAGAGAACACATTATTATTCTCGCTGCCCGCTACACTGCACATGCTAATAAGGGAAGACCACTTGGATGTTTTTTTTAAAGAAGGGGGGAGGCGGTGATGTCATCAGTGTGTTTTATCTGAGTTGGGATCTCAGGGGGGTGTAGTTTCCTCTGGTAGAGACTCGGGGGCCCAGCGGTGAACCCGTGGCTTTGCCAGGGAGCCTGTTTAAGGAGATTACTCAGTCACCACACCTTTGTTGCATTATGGGCCAGACTGAAAGGCCTTGCACTGTGGACATCCCAGTGAGATGCCATACTGATAGCTTTTTGACACTCAAATGAAAAGCATTCATGTGAGCACATTTCTGACTTTCTGTCTGTTAGAGGTTGAAAATTTTCCATCTACTGTGATTAAGTTTGACTCTTATAGACCAGAGTTTCTCTGATAGCAAAAATGTGATTCCTGATTCTCAATCAGTCATCAAATGTGTGATCACAAACAACATTGTAAGTCCAATATTATTATAAGTATAAATTTGATATCAAATGCAAGGCACTAACTGTACATAACAGGCTCATAAAAATCACACAACACTACCTTTTATGGTCCTAGTCTCATACAACACAGATCAAATGTACTGAGCAAATGACAAACAAAAGAAAAAGAGCAAGAAACTGAAAAAAGTGGAATACCCTCTTAGAATTTACTGCTGACCCACAATAAAATGAGTTCACTTGCTCGTGGCCTTGTGAAGAGTTGGTCCTCAGTTCACTCTGCAACATTAATACTTCAGAGACATGAAGAAATGAGCACATCTTCGGGACAAACACTGCCAGACGTCACATATAGGTTTCCTGAAGAGTGGTTCTGAAGCTGCCAATATCTTGGCAGTGTCAGACTCTGCTTGACTTCTGGCCAATGCAAAAATGAGTTGAACAGGTGCAAGGTCAGTGGTGCTAAGGTGGACCATGCAAACGGACTGTCCTCCACTTGCCACTCAAAGCAGCCACACCCTTAATTTTGCATTGCTTTAAGCCTCATCACAATTTAAACGGATGAGTCAGCCTATATAAAAGTTCACCATCTGTTCATTTGTCATGATTGAGGAGACTAGCTACAGAGCCCAAAACTCTTTTAAATATTAGGCTGTGAACATATTTATTTCTGCTGTAAAGTTGGTCATTTTAATATGGAGGTCTATGAGCATTGAGTTGCTTTTGGAACTAGCCTCTAGTGGCCATTTGAGGAACTGCAGTTTTTGGCACTTGAGTGTTGACTTCATTTTACAGCACTGGAGTAAAATGCAGTATATATTTGGGCAAAATCAGTTTTACTGTATGATTAATTTCATACCACAAAAAAATATGTAATTTGATGAAGAAAAGCCTTGGTTTTTGTGGTTATTGCACTTACCAAAATACATTAAATCTAATTATGATGGGGAGAAAAAATGCTAATTAACTGCTGAAAATAACTCCTTCATAAGATTTCATGTAGTTAAACATAAATTAACATATTAAAACTACATAAAGCCTAAAGCCATTATTCTTTAAAGACGAAAACAACAACGCAGACCAAGCAAAACAAAATGCTTAATTTATGTAAGATATGGTGTAAATAAATAAAATGTATACATATAATATTCAGCAATAAACAAAATAGTGAAATAATACAATGGAAAACTGAAGAACTTGACTTTGTTGGCAGATCCAGAGCCTATCTGCGTTTTGTAGGTTCTGTTGTCAAATAATTTGCTTAAAACAGAATACATTAAAGCTAGTCTGCTCCCTGCATTTGTAGGACAAACTTGGGGTACACTTTACTCTTATTGGCCATGGCAGAAGAGGAATGGGGTGGCAGGCTGAGACTGGGCCTGATCCCAGTAGGCGGGGGAGTTCCACAGTCCAGTCCAGCCACACAGAACTTGATTTTATTGCCCTGATAAAACGTCCTCCTGGGTAATCATGACAGGCAGTTGCCCCTTTTCATGCACACACTGCAATGGCACCGCCAGAAACCAGAGAGAAAATCACACATCCCATTTCTCACAGCGGCCGGTCCCTCTTGCTGTGGCCCAAAACGCGTTTTATGGTCATTTCCCCCCTCCCGCTCGCCGCAGATGGGTTAAATATGACATCAAAGCTTCTTTAATGTTTCACCTCTCACATTTCTTCTCAGTATCAAGTTCAAAACTAGTGTAGGCTGCGTTTTTACAGTAGATTTAATGGATCAATGTCCATAATCACATTAGCACTGGCTTAACGTATAACAAATTTCACCGTACCAGCATCAAAGACCTGACCTCTTGTTATAATCAGGCATAGCATCTTTTCCTCCACTCAAGATCTATGGACTCTCTGATAGTGGGCGAAAAAGAAAAATTGTCAAGGGGGTGATAAGCTGTAGTGTACGCAGCTCAGGGAGAAGCTGTATGAGAGAAAAGCATTTGTCCCCCATAGTCATAAAGTCACAGATGCTTTGTGCACCTCCTTACTGTTTTCGTGGATTATCATGGTAATCATTTCCTTATCTGAAGACTCTTTTATTGTTTGTGCTTCTCAGTGGGATAAAGCTCTAATCAGAGGGCAGTTTAAGGCGAAATAAAACATGTTTTAGAGTGTCAGACGAATGTGTAGAGAAAGGAGGCCCACATGACTGATGCAATTTTGACAGAGAAAAAGAAAGAAAGGATGAAATATGATGTCTGACAAAAATATACAACAGCAGTCATCACTCAGCACTTCCTGTACAAGGCCAACAGGCCATCAATGAATAATCCAGATTAGCAAAAGATTCAAACAGACAAACTGCAGACAAACTAGAATTGATGGCTTCCACCGAGCCACTCAGGGAACCGGCCATGACGCAAAAGGAAAAACATGTCAGGTTCCCCCGGCCAGGTTAATCAAGACAAGTTTCCCCTGCAAAAAGATGTGTGTGTGCGTTTGATTGCACCCCGGTGCTTTCTGTGTGTGTGTGTGCATGTATGTAGGAACCCATTGCTCATTCATAATATGCAATCTTATTTTACGGCTGATTGTATTTGCTATACATAGGCTGTATGCATGAGGTCTCTGCCCATATTCCTCTACCCAGCGCAGCATAAATAAACAGGAACACTCGATAATCCATCATCCTGTGTGCTGTGGGAGTGTGCCCAACACAAACATGGCTTCTGTTTTCTATCTGTGTCTGTGTGAGAGAGACTGTGTGTGAGGGCTAGGATGGGTAGCAGCATTATGTTAGTGCTGCTGATTGTCCATGGCTGTGAAACATAAGCCTCCCGCACTAAATGAGGATTATACAAATGAGCTTCCTCTATGCTTTTTGTCTCTGTGTACCCGACTGCTTGAACAAGACACAGAGGAGGAAGTACGCTTTGTTTCAGTGCTCCAACAGTTATTTGAAGTGCTTTAAAGATGACTCACATGTGTGTTTGTAAAGGGCTGAAAAAAAGGGCTAAGATGGCATACTGGAAGGTAAGACACTGGCTTGACAATCAGGATTTTTGGGGGGCATTTATTTTCTATTTGTGTAGCCACAAAGAACTGTGTGTGATTTGCTTCGGCCAGTTAAACCACAGCACACTCAGAAAAATAAAGTGCTAACTGGAATCGAAAAAGTTCTGCATAGTGATGCCATAGAAGACGCAGCAGCCATGTCTTTAAAGGGTTCTTTGAAGAGCCCTCCAAAGATGCTTGAAAGAATCGTCAAAAATGGCTCCTTTAAGCAAAAATAGGCTTTAAGAAACCATTCTTTACAGATCGTTCTTTGTGGACCTTCCTGGTTCTACTTTGATAACAGGACTAGGAATCATTTTTCAGCAAAAATAAATAAATAAATAAAAAATTCTGGGTCCATTAAATTATCATACATTTAATATTTTGGGTTCTGGACTGTGGGTGAGACGGAACAAGTAATTAAAAGAAGCCACCTTGGGATTTGAAAAACTGTGATGAACATTTCTCACTGTTATCTGATGTCTTATAGACCAAATGATAATGTAAAAAATGTTACTTCCAGCTCTAATTTTGGTCTGCCATCTCCCACCAAACCAAATAACTCAAATAAAAATGAAGAACCTTTAACGCTTCAAAGAATTACATAAAGTATCCCCTAAATAAAGAGGTTCTTCAAGTGGTGATGGTGCTTTAAAGAACCAGAGAGTCTTCTGAAGAACCATTTAACAACCATAAGTTTTCTGAGAGTATATGTTATACAGTCATGTGTTAGTATACATGGAAAAGCGTAGTAAGATCCAAGTAGAATCTACGAACTGGTTAGGAAAATCTGGAAGCATGAGGTGACTCAGCTGCACTTTTTTTTTTAACCCAACAAGCTATTATTTCAAAATAGCATCAAACCTGCTGGAGCTGCTCTGATGACAATGGCGTAGGTCTGAGGATGTTTGAGGCTATTCCCAGGTGTAAAAAGAACCTTTTCACATGGAGTAAAAGAGGTGGCCACATCAGTGCTCCAGATTAACATTGATACATATCTAAACAAACACAATGGTCCTCAGAGACTAAAGATGTATCTGTAAAGTTAATCTCTCCGCAGTATGTGGCTAGTTACTGCAGGTAAATTGATGCCTTATGTCCGATTTACGCTAACAACTGACCTCATCTACAGTATTTTCTGCTTAAGCCCAGCTTGACTTCCCTGTTGCAGTTCTTGTCATGTTACACCAACAGCTACTCCGGAGCAGAAATCCAAATAGTAACAATGGTGGGGCTATTGTACGCGGCATAATGCACTATACAATATCCTCATTCATTGCATGAGGACTTTATTTACAGAACCCTCTGGGTAATGCAATGCCACGCTCTGATCACACACCAGCCCACTGCATGTAATTATCCTCAGCCTGCTCTCCAATCTGTCACTGCCCAAACTAATTTGTAAGTGTGCATGTACAGTGATTAAAGAAATTTCTGTGCCACTGCAAGAAAAAAAAAAAAACGGGGGTTTTATCACCCCCCTCCGACCCTCCTCCTCCACATTCAGGGAATTCTCCCAAGAATGAGGCGAAGCTGCCATGTCAGAGTGAGCCAGGCAGACATGTACAGATCGCCAACTTTACTAATGCATCTGAGGCGCTGGTGCAGCAGTCAAGTCATAATAATTAAAGACATACAGCATCTCAGGGCTTCATTAATCATGGTTTATATGGACTTTGAAGCCCTAATGAAAAACAGGCTGCCTCCCTGGGTTTATTGTGTCTGTACAAATTGTGGGGATGGTATACGCCAGGAATGTCCGCCTCCTGACCGGCTGTTACAGGATGTGGTGATGGAAAACAAAAAGATAAGATTTGGTGTAAAGTCTCGAGGTGGTTACGGAAAGGTCAGCGGTCAAGGTTGTTTATGTAGACGCTGAGTGCCGCTCAATCAGACCGAACTGAGCAGCTGACAGTGATGGCAAGTCTTTGCGTTTGTCCTGTTGTGTGTGTGTTCGATAAGATCCCCTCAGCGGTCAGCGTTTAGTGCAAAATCCCAACCTGCGGTGCATTCGAGATTAAACTTGCACTTTCACATATCATCATCTCTGATTTGCCTCTCGTTTTCTCAGATTCTCACCGAGCTCTCCAGCCTTTTTGGAGGTGCATTTCAGTGAGATCAGAGTGAGAGATTACTGGGTATTAAGCTCTCAGTGCCAGAAGTGGAAATTACAGAGAGGTTGTCAACGCCAGACTTCTCTCTCTGCTTGTTTTCTCCTAGAGAGAGGGAGGTAATGCTTTACTCAACATGTTTCATCCCAATGGCTTGTGACTGCTCCCTGGCAGCGCTATTGGTGGGGTGAGTCACAGCCAAAAGTATGTGCAGCTCAACAAAAGCAAAGGACAACAAAAGAGGGAGAGACTGCTTAGGACTCGGATCCAGGACACATGCGTCTTCTCCCAATAAAAGTCGCTTTGGCAGGTTTACATCGCATTAGTCCACCGAACCAAAGGAAATATACAGTAGAGGGCAGAGAGGGGAGCATCCATCATCTTAAAAGCAAAGGATGATGCAGTTTTGTTTTCATCTTAATGACGAGTCCCTGCAGGTGCATATACCTTCTTGTAGCCTCAGAGGTAAGTTGTTATTACTTAGAATTATCATCTGACTTATACATTTGTGTCTGTTTGATTTGTTCATGCAGAGAAAGAAAAGCATTCAACAGATAAGAGCTGGAGATTCTGTCCGCTGCAGCTCCACAGTAAAACTGAATTGTGTGTGGTAACTACCTGGCAGTGATTTATTTCCTCCCCAGCAAAAGTTCCTCGTGTAAATTTGTCATTTTATGGAGTGCTTCTGACAGAGCGCGACTGACAGATGAAAGGTAAAGTGGCCTCTTGGAGTAAACAAGTCAGAAAGCTCGGAGTTTGGCTGAATTAAAGGAAGGGGGGTGGGGGGGGGTGGAGGGTTAGTGGGGGGGGGCAGCTTATTTTGAGTGCCAACAACCACCGTGTGCTCTCTGGACCCTGCGGTTTGTCAGCGTTCCTCCCAGGTGAGCTCACACTGGGCCAACACCCCCCCTCCGCCCCTCCACCCCTCCACCCCTCACCCCTGCCTCCACCCCAGCGAGGAAGAAAAAGTGTCCCGAGCTCTCCGGCTTGGCTCGCACAATATTTTGCTGGTAGTCAAAACAAAATTAGCACTGGTTTGTTATTTCTAGTTAGCTCATCCGTGACCCCTGTCTTCAACCTTTCTAAAGGAGGAGGGGAAATGTTTAGTTGCATCCTTTTGGCTTCTACATATTAGGATGAGAAAGATCATAGTAGCAGCTGATATTTTTAGATCAATTCAAGGCCAGTGAGGTGACTCAGGTGGTAAGATTTCCACTTTGAACATCTGCCCAGGAGGGCTGTCATCGAGCAAGAGCCTGAATCTTCTCCACGTCTTGTTAAACTACATCTGATCCTCTCCTTAAATAGGGATCAGTTGAGCATTTTTGTTATCATTTTTCATTACCGTTAAGCTAAAGAAACACTCTAAGGGGAGCGGGTTTAAAAAAGCAATTAACACACATTCCAACCACAAAGGACTGAATAATATGATTAAGGAGTTACATGAATCAATACTGTTTAAGGAGATTACTAATAAAAAAACACTGAATTGTTGTAAGATTATATGTACCTGGGAATTGAAAATGTTAGAGGAGATGAAATAAGGGTAATGTGAGAATTATTGACCTGAACCTGAAATACTGTTGCATGTTTTCTGATGAATGCGGCCCACACATAGTCTACGGGCCCACAGCAGCACTGGACCTCACTGCTACCATTAAAAGTCAACCTAGATAATGGCGCCATCCTGTGTTGAGCATGTTCACTACAGGTTTACACAAAATAGACCAATCAGTCACAACATTATGACCACTGACAGGTGAAGTGAATAACATTGATCATATTGGTACTATGTGGTGTTCTGCTGGAAAACCTTGGATTCTGAAATCCATGTTGATGAGACTTAGACACCCAGATAAACATTGTCCCACAACAAACACACTCCCACATGCAAATGGAAATCCCAAATGTCACTGGCCTACCCCTGCAGGAAAATACACCCCACCACATGGAAAAAACATCCAACAATCAGGAACATGTTGAGGAACATGACAATGGCCCAACATGTTGATCTGACCTCCAAACTTCCTACACCCCATTGTGATCAAGCATCAACAGGATGCAGTGGAACAAGTTTGATTGACAGAGGCCCCACTGCACAAGCCAGAGTACCCAAAGAATCCACTGCCAACGTCCTGGTTCCAGACCCCATAGGACACCCTGAGAGGTCCTCTTGTCCATGTCCAATGGTTCAGAGCATTTTTGACAACACAAGGGGGACCAACACAATATTATGCAGGTGGTCATAATGTCATGCCTGATCAGTGTATCTGTCCACACAAACAAAATAGTCAACATTATGTGTCTGCTGTGAAGCGGACTTGTTGTATAAGTTGGGTCCCTTCGAATTAATACTTTTCATATTTTTGGTTCTGACCTGTTGATCAGACAGAGTAATATATTACAAGATGTCAGCTTTGGATTCTAGTCTGTGATGGGCTTTTCTCACTGTTTTCTGATGTGTTATTGACTGAATGATTAATCAATAATGAAAATGTCATTAGTTACAGCTTTAATTTTATGTTATTACCTCACTGCCACAAAACCAAATAGCTTTAATAACAATGAAAAACCCACAGCAGCTCTGAATGTCACTATAAACACAAAAAGTCTACCTAGATAATGTCGCCATCCGGTGTAAAGGAGGCTGCACTTCTAAGACCCCTTTTTTCACAACAACCCCACCTATTTGGATGACAACTAAACTGAACCCAAATATGATTTCCTGTCCAAGTACTTATGTTTTCAAAGGTTTATTCCACTCAAACAGTAATTCTGAAGTAAAAAAATATCCCTTTAAAGGTTTATTCAACCCAAGTACCACTTTCTGTCCTACAATTTAGCCTAGTTGCATTTTGAGCATATTGTGCACTTTGCATAATTTGAAAGACTTGACAGAAGCAAGACACAACACCTCAATGAACTGTTTTCAATATTAGACAAATCCAACTTTGTTCACATTTAGTATTCATTCTATAATTGCCTTCCATCTTGGCCAGAAATGTGGTCCTTGCATCAATATGTGCTATGCTCTTAGTTATCCAATTCAGTAGGTGGCGCTGCTGAAAACAAGCAAGGGTCCTAGAAATGTGGCCTTACAGCTGTGATCATGAAAATGCAGCCTTCCTTTCTGCAGACACTCAAAATACTACCTATTAGGTATCATATTAAGGTACAATTTGGCTGAAATGTCTAACTTTTGACAACTTCAGGGTGTAAATGTTCAGAATGGTGATATGACACTCTGACTAACAAGGTTGCAAGACACAATATTTTTTGCTTGAGTTCATTTTATTCTCTCTCAAATCCATTTTTCGTTTGATTTTTTTTTTTTTTTTTTTTAAAGATTTATTTTTGGCCTTTTGTGCCTTTATTAGATAGGACAGTGGATAGAATCGGAAACGGGAGAGAGAAGGGAAGGACATGCGGTGAACACCCGAGGTCGGAGTCGAACCCGGGACTGCCGCTACGCCTCTGCACTTGGGTCACGCGACATAACCATTAGGCTATCAGGGCGCCCTTCGTTTGATTTTTTAATAAGTTTTGCTTGCAACTTTTGAAACAATTCTAATTCCATACAAAGTCAAAGTCTTTTTATTTGTGAATACTGCAACATGTACAGGACATAAAGAGGATTGAAATTATTATACTCTTCAGACCCTCGGTGCAAACGATAGAAATGTTCTTCTGTGTGTCATTGTAGGCATGTTACAACACACAAAAACAACACAAAAATAATTTATTTTTGACCGTCACATTTTATCATTTAACGACAATCTGCTGTAAGTGGTCTGTCTTGGTTTTAATGTTGTGATATTGTCGAGCAATATCAAGAGATATTTTTGGTCTCCATTAAGATTAGCAGATTGTTACATATGATAGGAATGAATAAGTAAGGAATAAATATATATTTTTTATTATTTTATACATTGAAATATATTGCAATAAATTGTTTAGCTATCTATTTACATGAATACTGAGAATGCAAGCTTTACCTCCAAATAAGATCGGTGGCTTACAAGTAGACTGTCAAGATGACGTCTCGCTGTGCAGACTATGTATGTCTATTACTTGTCAAAGTGTTAGGTTGTTTCAGATTTACAACCTGTGCAGGTATTTCTATGTCCTCTCACTGTAACAACCCTTGGAAATAGTTTGCAAGAGCTTCCATCAAGGTTGCAAGAAGTTCCTTATCCTGCTTGTTGTTTCTGTTTCCTTTCCCAGGCCGTCCACCTCATCCGCCTCACGCTGCTTCCCCCTGGGATGCAGGAATAGATAGTACACCACGAGACACACCAGCCCCAGCACTGAACAGCCAAAGATTAAACCAATGACTGCTAGTAAAAATGTGCTCGCCTGCAGGTCCTGCTTTAGAAGAACCAACAATAATGGGGCAGCAACATTTACAATGGAGTAGAAAAAGTAATAGATGAACATGGGTATTTTCGTGTCCTGTCCTTTCACATTGAAAAAGGTGAACATGAGGATGACTCCTACGACTGCCCGGTAGAGAATTTCAAGGCTTCTGGATGAGCAGAAGTTGGTTTGAAGCAAGTGCGTCCATGTTGTTCCCAGCAGCCAGACGACAGTGAGGCCTATTGTGCTGTAGGTGCTTAATATGAGGAGGAGGCTGTAGCTGAGAATGTGGCTGGTGATGGTACAGAGTTTGTAGAGGAGGTAGACGACTGTGGGGAGGCCAGAGGGCATCTCTCTGATATGGGGAAGAGACCTGCGCAGGCAGCGGCGATAGTCCACCAACGCCCAGGCAGCATTAAAGAAGGAGAAGGCCACGGATAAATCTGGAAGAAGAGGACAGGTGGTTGAAATAGTGATTCCATAAGTTTGTGAACATGCAGATCACCTTCTTCCTCTACTTACACTGCATGACTGAGCCCTCATCGTGGCCTAGTAGTATGTAGAGCTGTAAGAGCAGCTGGGGAACGTTCTCCAGGAAAGCCTCGAACAGTTTCAACATGCTCAGGTCAGTCGCCATACAAAACAATGTCTTGTGCACATCCCTGATTTCATCGTCTGTATCGAGATTTGTAGATGTCCAAACCACGTTGATGCCTTTCTTCAGCAGGTGGTAATACCTAGCAACAGGCCAAACACAACAGAAGCAAAGTCAGACAGGTTGCCACCACTATGCAATACATTTCTTCCTTTGTTCTGCTGCTGCACAGACAGTGATGCATGTGCAAGTCTCGTTTCTATCGTCACGCAATATTTTACAGCTTGAATGTGGTTATTCTAGTTTGCACATTTCATAACACCATGTCATTGTGTATGATAAGCATTCTGCACATTTCGAGTCAGAACATGCAGGCACTCATGAGCAGCTCATGTTAATTTGCAGGTATAACATTAAAGATTAAGCAGCAGTGGTCTTATCAGAGTCACCATTTATACTACATACCTGGTGAAGATGCCCATTCCAAATAAATGCAGGGCAGCAAGTCCGCATTTTGACTGGCCTGATATGTCTGATATTCCCTCTGGGTTTATGAAAACATCATTCATGTCATCCAGGTACCAGACAAAGCTAAAGATCTGGGTGACCACCAGCCCAGTCAGAACAAACATCACAGTCAGTCCACCCCACACATAGTGATCGTCTTGGAAATATTTCAGAGCCAGCCCGACGTCTGTCCATATGTCGAACACATATAAGAAGAGTCCAGCGAGGGTTAATAACCATCGCAGTTTGGAGTACTGAAAGTCTGACTGAAGCATCGTGTCATCAGTTGAACAGAAGTTTCCCTCCGCGGTGAGTGTCAGAAAATTCCAAATGCTCAATTTTGCTTTGAAGTTTCTTGAGAAAAGCGGCTGTGGACACTTTCCAGCAATTCAGGCACCATTTTTGTCAATCTGCAAAAAATAATGCAGTTAGAAACGTTTACCACAATGTAAAAAACAAAACAAAACACAAGCTTTGAAATGCAGTGACAGCAGTCAGGTGCTGCATTCTATGTTCCTGTCCTTTGCTCTCTGTCATAAACACTTCAGTATATCAAGTCCTGATAAGTGGCATACTTACATAGTAATGTACGCAAACAATCAATGACATTATCCATAGTGATGACAAAATGACATAATGAGAACTCTTATGTAAGATACACTGTGTTTTTCTCATGCTCATGACAGAGCAGCATTATATACTTATACTGTACCTGTTTGCTCACAAAAATATATACGTCCTGCTTAGTAAGATTCCATTTATGAGAATTTTAAAGGCAAATAACTTCACTTACGCAAAACAAATCCACTGCTGTTTAACTTACTACACTTTCAGAAATTTGCTTTATAAACTATTCTGATGTTGTCATCCTACTCAGATCACAGATACTACAAGGCACTCTCTATCACACACACACACAACAGTATTTGAACTTACGAGTATATCTTCCCCGTGGTAGAGAGCTGCGTACGGTCACAGAAGCGAACAGTTCTCCATGTGGCAGTTCTCTTTCTGTTTCTCTTAAACGTGTGCAAAGCCGCTCCTAACTGATCACTGAACCTACATGGTCAAACCGGATGCAATGATGATTACGTAATAACCTGTGCCTGGGTGTATGTCAGGTGTGTGTGTGGCTGTCTGGGTCACACGTCAAACTTCCCTGAAGCAGGTTTCAATTCTTCAGAACTGATTTTTCGAATGGCTGAAAAATCAGCCGGCAAATGGGGAAGAGCCTGGATTTTCCCACAGACATACTTTCATTTTCTAAAATTAAAATGAATGAATGTAGTCAGGTGTGTCTTTTAATTGCACTGAACACACAGGGTGGGAAGGGTGACGTAACACCTCACACGTTGGCTTTCCTGTAATCTAAGCGATTGCCGTAATTGTGTGAATCATTTTGCATGTGATTGATAACCCTGTTGAGATTCATGATTTCAAAAAGGGAGACACTGCAAACCTGAAAACCTCAAAATTAAAGCAAAACTATGTAAGTTGTAATAAAAAGAAGTGGTCTGAAAGTCTAAAATTAGCTCATGTTAGCAACCTTAGGTAAATACTGCAATGTAATTCTGTATACTTATGACTTTTAAACTACACACACATAGTCTCACTGAAAGTCTCCTAACCCTGTTGTGCAATGCAGTGAGTTTCAGCGTCAGCATGTTTGGAATTCACACAGTTCAAAGATCAATTTTATCTTTGTTTAATAATGTAGGTGGATAAAACGTGTCCGTGTTGATTGGTTCTCTCTTATAGTCTCATGGTTTGACCCAACAGGAGATCACAGGCTATAAAATAAACTCTGGGTAAAGCTGAGGTGCTACCTGCTCCTGATCTGGAGTGTCTTCTAACTATCTGGTGGTATTCTGACTGAAAAATAGTTTAGCAAATGAGAATTTTGAATACTTTCCTTATTGTTGAGAGCTCGATGAGAAGATTGGTATCTGTGTCCACGTCTGAGCAGCAAATTTGAAAATAAACAGTTGTGAACCAGAATATTTCTCGACATGGCTCTGTAACTTCCTGGAAAATTGTCATCATGCGCCAGTGCCAGTTAAAGAGGATCCAATAGTCATCCTGTGGGCTACGTAAACCAATGCAAAACTACAGCTTTCACTTCACTTTGTTTGTTCTACTGATTGAATAAATGAGATGTAATGTGTTAATTAGAGAGCGGAGGAGCTGGTGGGTGGTTTTATCACCTCTAAGGGCAGCCAGGACAGCTGTTCCTCTCTGTCTGCAGCTTCTATGAAAAGCTAAACTAACCAGCAGCTGCATGTTTTCATATTTAAAGACAGATATTAGAGACTGTTTTTGTCGGACCTTTGGTAAGATATAAGCACATTTTTTTAACTGTTGGACATAATCTTTAAACATAGGTTGATATAAGAGCAGGCTCGGTGGTTAGCAGCGTCGCCTCACAGCTAGAAGATCCCTGGTTCGCGTCCCGGTTAGGACGCCTGGGATCTTTCTGTGTGGAGTTTGCATGTTCTCCCTGTGCAGTGTGGTTTTCACCGTGTATTCCAGCTTCCTCCCACAGTCCAAAACATGCTGAGGTTAATTGATTATTCTAAATTGTCCGTAGGTGTGAATGAGAGTGTGCTTGGTTGTCTGTCTCTATCTGTTGCCCTGCGATAGGCTGGTGTCCCCTGCCTTCGCCCAAGTCGGCTGGGATAGGCTCCAGCCCCCCTGCAACCCTACAGAGGGTATATATATATAATGGATGGATAATATAAAAATAAAAAATAAAAATATTAGTAAAAGTATTAAATCTAGATTTTGACACACTACTACAAAGGAAGTGCCACAAAGTGGAAACAAGGACTAGCTGGTAAAGCAGCTTTGTTTTTATTTTGTAGTGCTGTCTCTCTCAAAACCCTGCCCTCTCTTTCCAACAGCCCCTGATCAGGTGCTTCTGCTCAAAACTGTCTGTACTCAGATATACTACTGCTGCTGCTGCTGCTGCTCAAATGTCCTGTGCTTCAGTTTAGGTTCATCCCCTTCACTCAGAATGCTTCTGTGCATTTGCAAAACTTCAGGTCTCAGATCTTTGTGAAGCAACCCAGTCAAATGTCCCCCTACCAGTTGAATTCTGGGTATGGCACTGACCAGCAAAGTCCTCACTGCATCCTTGCAGGTGCACTCGCTTTGCTTCCTATAACATCTCTTGACTAAGGGCATTTTTGAGCAGGAGCAGAGCAGTTTTGCACCTGAGCAAGGGGTTATTGGAAAGAGATGGCAAAGTTTTGAGGGGAAGTGTGACAAAATCTGAACTAAATTGATTTAAGATGGGAAGCTTGCTCCATAAATCTGCTTTTTGCATTTGGAAACTGGACTTTCTGAAGCTGCTTCTTGGCCCAGTAACTCCAAAATCTGAGCCTGAGTGCAAGATATGGTTAAAAAACAGAGTTGCCATCTTCAGGCACTGAGCTACTCCTTATACTCCAAACCTCTAGGCAGCGACAGAGAGCCCCAGCTGTTTCCTCTCCTGTGCGTAAAGAGCCTCGTTGGTCAATCGCAGCGGCTCGCTCCGTGGACCCTCCCACTAGCAGAAGAGTGACACGCCATTCAACTGCTGCCTGGCCCTGTGCATGTAGGAAGCAGGAGGGGGGCTCTGAGCGAACAGAAGAATATCGTACTATTTGATAAAGGGGGGGATAAAAAAGGCCACATTTGCGCTGCGTAAAGCAAAAGTTGGACGGAATCGCGTCGACATGGGGATCCGAAAGAAGACCAACAAGAACCCGCCGGTGCTAAGCCATGAGTTTGTCATCCAGAACCATGCAGATATTGTTTCCTGTGTTGCTATGGTGTTCCTCCTCGGGCTGATGTTTGAGGTAAGTCCACATGTTGAATGGGTTTTAATAGCGGATCGTGCGTCGGAGGGGATGCTCGGAGGGCGCAGGGGACCGACTGCTGGTGGACAGAAAGCCGAATACTCCCCATCTGTTCTCCTGGAAACTGACATGGCTGTCTGATCCATTCTTCACTCTACTTCCTCCCGTGATCGAAAGTTTTCTGTGCTCCGTGGCCTCGCTTTGGCTTTTTATCCCGCGCCTTAACGAACTCATCCAAGCAGCCAGTCATAAATATAATCTCTATATTAAATCACGAGCTCGAGTTTACTTTCCATCTGGCTGCTTCTCATCCTCAAATCGATATTTCAAATGACTCCTCTCCAGGCCCTGCGGTTTGCGAGCGTGAAAAAAAAACAACTTAAAAGTTATTCATGCGCAATCGTGTTTGTGTAAATGTTTCGGTGTGTTGCAAGTTTGCAACCCTGTAGCCGAAGCATCTCGGCGGCTGCTTGATTTTTGCAACAGTCTGGACGCGGTTAGTTTGTGCGTAGATGTGTTACGTGGCAATCATACAGCGATTGAGAGGGCTGTCATCGCCGAAACCCGCTTGCACCAAAACTGAAAGTTGTCCTCGGAGCTGAAGAGCGTTTTTTTTTACAAAAAGGAACTAAATGCTGCAGGTTGACAACAGAGATCCGATCACCCAACGCGATTGTCTCCGTCATGCATTTTTCTCTACTTAAACTCAAATATGTGGCTCATTTTCAGGCATGTTTCATCTTCAGTGAAAAGCAACGTCTATCGGCCAGAATTAAAACTACTTCCTATATGTGCTTTCCAAAATAAAATATCCGTCAGCTGCTGGAGCGTCTCTTATAGCAGGATAAGAACATATTTTGTTTGATTATGTAGTAATTGATTTAGACTTACACTCCAACTGACACAGAGCGCTTCTTCGCTGTATTTGATACTAATTTCTCGCTCATGTAGCTGTTTTATTGTGAAGGAGGGACGTGCAGCTCCCCGCTTTAACCTTTTTATTTGGGTAACTTGACGTTGTGTCTCCTGCTCCTCCAGTGCATTTAATATGGATGGATCATTTTTGAACTTCCACTTTAATGATAGTTAAACTTAGGCGTACATAAAGGTTATTTATTATTTGTATTAGAACTGCAGCAATTAATTGATTAGTTGTCAACTATTTTGATAACTAAACTACAAATAAATTGATAATTGGTTTGAGTCATTTAAAAGAAGGACACAAGTAAAAATTCTTTAAATCCAACTTCTTGAATATTTCCTGGTTTCTTTTCTTCTTTACATCAATAAACTGAATATCTTTGTGTTGTGGATGAAGCAAGATGTTAAGCATGTTGGGCTACGGTGATGTTTTTCACCATTTTCTCACATTTTATGAACCAAGCAGCTAATCAAGTAAAGAACCCATATTATACAATCTTTAAAAATAGTTTCTGAACATAGTTTTCAATATTAATCGTCGTTAATAATTTAATTGGTTAAAAACATATTAGCCTGGATCCTCTTCCGAAAAAGGGGGTGTTGGCAGGAGCAGCTCAGTTGCATTGGAAGATTCATACACTGAAATATTTCACCTTTAATGGGGTAGAATGAACCATATGTGCAGTATTTTCAGCAGAAACTTAAAATGCACCTTCTGGAGACATGTGAGACTTAAATTAACATGAATAAAAGAAGTATGTTATGGGGCTTTTCATTGAGATAATAATTGATAGAGTAATCAGCATATATAATTAATTATGAGTTGCAGCCCGAATTTTCTTTTTTTAAATTAAAAACTGTAAAAAGTAATTTGATGATGCTTTATCACCCTTATCCGTTGTTGCCATATAAGTATTGTGATATTCCCACATAGTCCCATGGTTTTGTCAGGTTATTGAATATTATAAGCCTGAATATGATTTAATATATTCCTAAAATAAAACTGTAAAACTAATTTGAATAAAATTTGAAAAAAATAAAGTCGTAACCTTTGTAACTTGTTTGAAATCACAGTATAAATGTATTGTGCGTAATTGCAATTGTCTGATCCAGGTTTACATGACTGCTGTTAATAGTTATGTGGGTATTCTCTCTTTGCCAATACATGTTTTTATCTGCAGGTCACCTCAAAGTTTGCAGTGTTATTCATCACTGTCCAGTACAACGTCACCATATCAGCAAACGGTAAGTTAAATATTGGCATGTGGTGAGAAGAGATGTTTTCAGATGATGTGTGAATGTTTTGTCTTTTGCGTATCATGCAGTATTTTCTTTTGAGTTTTCCTGCTGGAAGCCTCTCATTTGGATTCCAGAGCGGTACTTACGTGGCCTTACACAAACCCATTTGAGAGCTCTCTTTTTTCCCTTTAGAGCTAAATTTAGTCTGCCTGATTTATAAAGTTCTCTTGTGGCAAGGTTGCGCCGGGCGAATTTGGGCTAAGGTGTAATATAGGCCTCACAATTCAAGTCCTGCTCGTTTCAAGGTTAACAATTCCTTTGCCAACTTCAGATACTGCTAGAGGAATGCACCACCTCACTACTTATTCACACTGTGTTGCGCAGGCTGAAGGTTTGCAGGCTGCCGGCTGGTGTTTCAGTCCTTATCTGTGAGACCTTACCACTTACCTCCCTCTGTAACTTATTTACCGCTTGTATCTAATAAGACAAATAACATGCAGCACCCAGATCTCTCTGCAGCGAATGCACGGGGGCAAATTCAATAGCGCTGTTGCATTTTTTCTTTGTTAGTGCTGACTTTTGCAAACAATTGGATTGATTTCTTCAGGGGGGTTCCATTAACGATGAGCGGAGGGGTACCACTCAGGCTTTTTTTCTCTCAAACTGTTTGCCGGAAGCTGCGTTCACGTACCACCTATCTCTGTTCTGCAGATACAGAGTTGCAGGCTGTATAGAAAATGTGTAAGTGTAGAAAGACAAAAGAGGATCTATGTGTGACAGTGTGCTAATACAGTCTATGACTCAGGCTTTTTCTCAGTGGCGTAATACCGCACAGTCGACACTCACTAATCCAAATACCCCACCTTAGGAGTTAAGGTTATTAAACTTGTGAATCACTTGACTGAATTGAATTAAAAAGCTTAGCAGGTAGTATTAAGGATCAAAAGCCTGCATGAACCGGGTGCATCTGACATTTTGGGTATAAATGAAACACATTGCTACATAAAAGTAGTAGTCACTGTGATGACTCACTCTGCATGACTTGTGCGTTCTCCAGAAGCCCCGGAGGAGACGGCTGTGAACCACTTCCACCACGGCATCAAGGACTTGGCCACCGTCTTCTTCTACATGCTGGTGGCCATCATCATGCATGCCATCATCCAGGAGTATGTGCTGGATGTAAGTGAGACAAAGACACACACACACTCGAGTACACAGGCTTTCATCTCTGTGCACAGTTCTGCATTTTTCATTATTGTGTGTCTTTGCAGAAAATCAACAGGAAGAAGCACTTCTCCAAAACCAAACACAGCAAGTTTAATGAGTCAGGCCAGCTCAGCGCCTTCTACTTATTCTCCTTTGGTTGGGGCACAAGCATCCTACTTTCTGTAAGTATAGTTTCTGGCAATCATTTGTTTGTACTTATGTTTTAAGCCCAAAAATTTACGTAAAAGCTTCTTTGTTCTTAGGAAAACTTCCTGTCCAATCCAGTCACCCTGTGGGAGGGATATCCACACGCGCTGATGCCGTAAGTTGTAATTCTAGGTGTGGAAGTCACTGTTAAAAGCTTTATTCATGTGTTAATTTCTTGTTTTCCTTCAGATTCCAGATGAAATTCTACTTTATTTGTCAGCTGGGCTACTGGTTGCATGCTCTCCCAGAACTGTATTTCCAAAAGACAAAGAAGGTAAATGTGCCTCCATCATTTCTGGCTATAGGATGCCATACTGTTACTTCTGTTTTGTGCCCTGAGGCCATTTCTTGTTTGGCTTCCTCTGCTGTGTAGCATTGTTCCAAAGAATCATACCCCTCTTGCTTAAATCAACGCACGGAGCCACACTGCTGTAAATATTTTGACCGTTCTTGGCCTCCCGTCCTCTGTGTTTACTGTTTAGGAGGATATTCCACGGCAGCTTGTGTACATCTTCCTGTACCTGGTCCACATCGCTGGCGCCTACATTCTGAAGTAAGAACCACCACTTTAGAAAGCCTTAAATTAAGTGTGTGATTTTTTTTTTTGTGGAGGTTGTGTTTGTATACAGGCCTTCAGGAGAGAATCAGTGGTTGTCTCTGAGTGTTGTTCCTGCCACTTATGATAAAGGAGTCTCCTTGTCTTTCAGCCTGAATCGTCTGGGCCTGGTCCTGCTTGTGTTGCACTACTTCGTCGAGCTTCTGTTCCACGTGTCCCGACTGGTCTACTTCAGCAACGAGAACAGACAGATGGGGTGAGCTTCCGGCATGATTTCAGATTGAGAGTTACTGGCGACGAGAAGCCTTGAATGTGTCATCACGGTCATTCTCTGGTCCCACAGCTTCACCATATGGGCAGTCTTGTTTGTCCTTGGACGGCTGCTGACCTTGTCCTTGTCTGTCCTCACCGTGGGCTTTGGCCTCTCCACAGCTGAGAATCAAGGCTTTGATTTGGCTGCAGGAAACTTTAATGTTCTGTTTGTTCGGTAAGTGCAGAGAAATGGGACCAACTGATCCAACAACATCTGTTTGACGTTATTTACAGGACTGAAGTAGATTGAGTCTGCTTTTACAATCTGCAAGCAGTAACCTTTAGAAATGTATAATTCATCTAACCATGAAGTATAAACTCTCAGATATAACAGTTCTAGGGTAGATTTAACAGTATTAGGGTGCCAAAGATGATGCAAAATTTAATGTTTATTAATTTTCTTGATATATTCCAATTTCAACAGGGCAGAAGTAAATGTACTATGACACTGAGATATCCCCTGCACAGATGCAGTGAATACATTTAACAGAATACTGTTTATTCTGTGTTGAAAACTTTGTAGACTTAAGACTTTGTACGACACGTTGTACAAAGGTTCAGCAAGAACTCCATTGCAGAGGATAAAGCGAACATCACATTCGATTAACTAGTATTGAAATGCAACCATAAAACCTCTTGTCCTGAGCAAATGAAAGACTGAGTGAGATAACTCATCCTCTGTTTCTCTTAGGAAGCTATAATTCACTATTTCTTTCACTACCTTACACACAATGCCATAATGGACTGCTTTGAATATTTCTTTTGACCGGTATTTCAGAGTAGGACTTATGAGAGCTCAGAATTTGTATCTAATTTTCCAGTGTCGCTTTGTGACATTTCATTTACCTTTTGAGGCTCTGACTGTTTTCTCTGTCTACTAGGGTAACTGTCCTGGCCGCCATTTGCCTCACACAGGCCTTTATGATGTGGAAATTTATCAACTTCCAGTTGCGCCGGTGGAGAGAGCATGCCCAGGCTCAGACCTTGAAAAAGAAACAAGTTCCTGCTAAGAGCAAATCAAAGAAAGACAAAGGTGAGGGGACGAGCACTGAGTGCGTTTCATTTTGCTGTGAAGGATTCTCCAGCAAAGCATCAGTTATTTCCCTAAGCAAAAACAATCTACAAGTGATGAAGACCTTTTGGTAAAAACCAGGAGTATTACGATTTCATGTGTAACATTCATAAGGAACCAATCCTATCAACTTGCAGTGCTCTCCATCACATTATTCTTCTGAATAAGTTTTTCTTTGTCTAAATTAAAACTTGTCATCGCATAGCATAGATTGTTTTACAGTGTCTGAGCAGTCATAGGTGAGCTGGTGTGCTCAAGCTGCTGTGAGACGGGAGGGGTTGGTGGAGAGAGATGGAGGGACTTTATAGATCCACACATTCTAGAGCAAATGATGGTGTAGAGTTGGTAGTAGTAGATTATTTGCATGGGACAAAAAAAATCTAAATATGTCACTCTGATACATAGTGGTGAGTTTTAGGTGTTAAACCAACGACTGGAGAGACACTTTTAAAAATACATCCTAATAAACTTAAGCCCAGTTGATACATATAATAGTAATAACTTTTTAAGATAAGGTGAAGGTGCAAAAACACAACTGAAGCACCGCCAAGAGCATGCAAAACCAACGGGCAGCTACAGAGCACTGACTGATTCTGAAGCCATGTAGGCTTGAAGTCTGAAGAAATAAACTATTACTGGTTCTGGTAGGCTACCAACAATTGTGCATCTAGAAAGGGTAGAATCACATTTACTGACTAATTTCAACGCCTCTGTTTCTCAGTGTGGTGCAAAAGGGCCTCCACATTTATGCGTAAACATGTAAAAAGTCCTGTTAGCCAGGTTAGCACGGCACTACTTTGGCTCATTACACAAAAATCGCCTGAGGTAAACAAAGCACACAACACTCTGACATCACAAGCCAGAAACTCTGCTCTTCCTGTTTGCACGACAACTCTGCAAACAGAATTTTCTTCACGCTGGAAGGAATCTTCTAAAAACTGTTGCATGTGGACAAAATGCATAGAAAAATCATTTTAAAGAACACCAATATAGAAACAGGGTCAAGGTCACATATTAGTTCTGAATTCAATCCATACATTTAATTCTTCTCATAAAATAACCATAAATGACTACAATCCATGCTCACCTGCTCTTTAAATGGGGCTAACCTGGATGTGTCCTTTGTTTTAGCCAATGGAGTAAATGGAGTGAACTCTCACGGAGCTGATTCGCCACGAGCAAGAAAAGAGAAGTCCTCGTAAAAACATTCCTCTCAGCCCTTCCTATCGGCCCCCATCTCAAAGAAACCATCTCTCCCGGCGCCTCCGTGGCTGCGTCCCGCCAACAGATTCTCCGGCTCCTTGACCGTGACATTCATTTTCAGCTCCCACACACGACAGGGGACCTCCCAGCTGGACTTCAAGGACCAGAATGCATTTAGCTTCGCTTGCCGCCAGGCGTCCAGCGCACCTTCATTTTTCCCAATCATTTCCCCGCTTGCCATTTTGAATGATAAGAAAACAAATTCAGAAATAAACTATGAAAAAAGACCTTATTTAAGAAGTGCCTATTGATACAGATTGTTTTGTACAGAGTGTGTAATTTTGAAATTTCAGGAATGATCACTTCAGTGTTTAATGTTTCTCCCAGTTAAGGTCATTTCATGCTTTTTTTCTAAATACTGTGTATTCCAGCTTGTCTTTTATTTCTGTTTTTTTCTCCTTGTATTTATAACTGCAAGCTCAGCTCCTCTCCTGTCCCTCTCTTGAGGGACTTTAGCGTTTCAGAATTTCCTTATAATGTCTCTTATTTTTCCATGAGTGACGGTAGCAAAAAATCTTGTTATCTCATCTTTAAGCTATGACTGGGTTCACCCCATGGACTCAAACTCACACTGCACATTGTTTTCACCACGTTGCTCATCAGCAGACACCTGTAGATGGAAAGTAATGTATATGGAAGTAGTTTTTGATATTCACTCATGGATAGAATAAAGAAAAGTCTATAAAAGCAATCAAGGAGAGCAGGAGACGACATGCTGTAGAAGTAGATTCACGGTCAGTATTGTGCAAAACTGCCAGCAAAGATGTAGTAACCTGATGTAGCATTTACTCATTGGAGTTCAGAGCAGCTTCGTATTCACAACAGAACATGTTTGTTGCCATGAATTTATACAGAATCTATCGCAGTTGTATGTATAATGCTGTTCATGAGTAAACACGCCTCGTGTTTTCATTGTGAATGATACGATTGTAAGAGACTTAAAAGACTTAATCAGGCGAAAACATCCCTTTAGTGAGTTTGATTGAATCCCTCTGTCTCGTATGGTCCTGCCTTATTTTGCTGTTTAAGTGGAATGGTTTCACTCTATTTGTTTGGCCTTGCAATTAATTCTTACCTTTAAAAATATGTCCACAAAGATGGTTTGTTATAAAAGCATGGACTGCTGATGAAACGACTGTATTTTGTTCGGCTTTTTCTACCCCCAAACCCCACTATTGACTGTGCCAAATGAGCCTGACTGACTGTTGTTATATGCCTTTTACTTACATGCCATAAACTGAATTCACAAAGCTATGGAGTGCAGTCAGCTGTATTGTAAGAATCAATCACCTTGGTAACGCCGGCTTATTCTAAAGAATGAACCCATTAACTAATTTTAGGTACACAGTGGTGAGTCATGGTTGCCTCCAGCAGCGTGTGGTTTTCTCGACTTGTCCTGAGGGTTCATCCTGCAAAGGAATAAAATGTTCTATTACAAAAAAAAAGAGCATTCAGATTTATTATTTGGCTGCGGTAACGGTAGTGTACACATTTCATATTTTGCTTAAAGGAACAGACAAGATTTAGTTCAATTTTATTTATATAGCAGCAATTCATAGCATGAGTCATGTCAGGGCGGTTTATATAGTAAGGTGAAGACATAATATAGTGATTCTCCTTGAGTAAGCACTTGACTACAGTGGTATTTAATATTGATATTTAAATGCAGTGGCTTCTGAACCGTATGCAGAGATGTCTTGTAAAATCAAGATTACTGTTATTTAATAGGGAACACAACAGCGCTATAAAGAGTTCTCTCCCAATTCACTCTTGCAGCTCTAAGGATTTTTTAATTTTTTTTATCAGGCTCCAAAATTAAGTTCTATAAAATGCTTTGAATGTTTGGTTCTAACATATTTTATTTGTTCAGCTATATGCTGAATAACTTTATTAGCTTTCTACTCAAACATGAAGGTGTACGTAGCCTTTCAAGGCCTTCTCCAGACTGGCAGGATCAAAATTCTGTGTTGCAGTGTGAACTATTCATTTTTTAAAAAAAATGGTTATTCACAGTTAAATATAAAGTGTTTGGTTAATAATATATTAAACTAACAACGTTTTCACTAAAACCTACAAATTCACAGAAAAAAAGTAGAGTAAAAATTCCCTTTATATTGTGATGAGCACTGCCTAAAGAAAATCCTGCCCTTTTGCAGTAATGAAAAGTATATTTACTCAGTACTGTGCTTAGGTACGATTCAAAGCTGCTATTTAATTGATTAATTAACGTTTAAAAATTATTTTCAGCTGCTTTATACTTCTACTCCACTGCGATTCATGAGCAAATATTGTAATTGTTACTCCACTGCAGTTATTTGCTTAACTTAATTATTTTGGAGATTCAGTTTAATAATTGAAAATATAATCAACAAATAAATCTTGATGTAGTATTACAATATAGATTCGGCAACTCAAAAGCACTAGATACAAAGTAGTTAAATGGCCTTTACCAGCTCCAACATTAAAGTGATAAACACGTTAATGAGGCAGTAATTACAATCCAATAATATACACTAATCTGAATTATGCCATTCTGCATAATGAGTACTTTTAGTTCTGGTACTTTAGGTATATTTTGATGCTAATGCTTAAGAGTAACTGTAAATGCAACACTTGTACCTGTGGCAGAGTATTTCAATATTTTCCACTTGAGGACACGTTTTTCTCTTGTGTGGAAGAACCTCAACAAATGGTGACGTGTGGTTGACTGTGTCTCCATGGGGTTTCTTCCTTTCTACAGGCCACATGTTCCACCTGTCCACCACTTGGGGGCGCTGTTACACAAGTTTTGATTAAAAGAACACGCCTGCTTGCTTATTTGATCCATGCATAGTTGACCAGACAGTAAATCAAGGTAGCTAAATAAGTAGGACACTCTTATTTCTAACATTTCTAAAGGCTGGAGTGAGAGCCTGAATTTAGTGTTTTGATATTTTCCACCATTTCTTAAAATAGCAACCAGGATGACATGGTGTTCTAAGAGGAAAAATCATTGTGCACATTTTGTCTTCAGTTACTGACTGGTGTTATTATAGTAGTATTGTGTTAAAATCATAATAGGTTGGACTGAAACTGAAAGTTCTAGTGATGTAATTGAAGAAACAACTATATTTCCTTCACAAGCACAGCTCCTAGAAAAGGTCATATGAATTGTTATGACCTTAAATTTACATATATTTTGCTGTAGATGTAGACTATTTGTGAAAAAAATAGTGTTTATATATATATATATGTATATATATGTTTTATATATATATAAACCTCAGTACACACAATTTTTAAACCTCAGTACACATCCAAACATTGCTGACATTGGCATGGCACAGTGGTGTGACTCAGTAATTGTTAGCATTTAAATGTGGGCAAATTGCTGCTTATCAATCATACTACAAGCACCGTGTCATCCTTCAGGTAAATCGGCCGTGGGATCGCTCACGAACCCCCCGGCGGAGAGTGAGTTGATACTGCTGGAGCCCCGTGATGTGGTGTGGGGGAGGATAGCAGCTACCAGCCAGATAAACACTCAGCATTGGTTTGCAGAGCAGGAGTAACATGGCGGCACAGTTAGCCAGCAGAAATGTTGTTTCACTACCGCGAAGGTCAGAGCCGCTTCGGATAAACGGAATTTAACAGCGAGGACACAGCCAAAAGTATTAAATCGTAAGTAGCCACACGCGTTTGTGCTCCTTGACGAGACGCGACGGGGTGTTTTCGTGGTGAAATCCGCGATCCAGTGCGAGGGCTTCAATCTCGGTTGTGTGTCTGTCTGGCACAGGCTCTCGCTTCGGCGTTAGCTTATTAGCAAGCGTTAGCTTCTTGGCTAAGCTCGCCGCTTGTGTTAATAGTGTTTTCTGCAGCAAACTTAATTAGACGGCACGGACAGCGAGCTTGCAATGGAGTTGTTGCAGTGTTCATGTGCCGTTTTTATTTGGCGGCCGTGTGGGCACATGTACGTTTTGGGGGAAAGTAAATATGTGGCGTGCACAATACTTTCATGTGTCATTGTTTTTCGTGCTAAGTGAGCGGAGTGACCGTGCCTACAACACCGGACGAAGTTCGCCAGTTATAGCAGAAGCGTAGTTAGCATGCTAACTGTGTAGCTGCAGGCTAAGTGTCGCTGGTTGAACGTCGTTGTCAGAATACGAGTGAGTCAGGACAGTTCTCATCAGCATGTGTTCGAGCGGGCTGTTAACCTTGTTTGTTTTGATATAACCGAGCCTCTTCTATCCTCGCTACGTTTGGTAAGTTGACGAAATTTCTGCTTTCGTTCAAGCTGCAGGAGCCACTCTTCTCTTTCATGCTAAACTAATGTTTCTGTTGTGTTTCTGTGGATTGTCGACGTGCTCCGCTGATGGAGCTGTTAGCAGCCAGGCTAAAGCACTTTGTAACTTTAACTAGCAGCTTGAAACATTTTGGAGAGAAAAAAATAGAAAGTTGTCCCTGGCTTACACACGAGAAACCCAGATTGTGGCTCTTGCATTCAAGGTTGGAAGTGAAGCAGAGTGCCTGCAGTTTGTTGTGGCGTTGCTCTCCGGAGATGTCAAAACATTTAAAATTACGGTGCAAATAAATGATGTGGCAACACAGTTATTAGGGACTCCCAGAGGTGTCATCGTAGACTTGTAAATAGAGGTGGGACCTTCAGCTGAACTGAAAATGTGAGGCACTAATGCAGTGTGGGGGGATGCTGCTCGCAGTGCTCTCCCTCCTGCTTGACTGATTCAGGACTATACAGGCAGACAACTTGTGCCATTTCAATGACTGTCAGTGCTGCTCTCAGTAATGCTGGAGGAACGCATCCCGTGGAACCAGTTGAGCACTTTCTGTTGCATCACTCTGCCCACCTGATGGTGCATGGTGCTTGTCACATCACTGGTGTGGGATTTAACATGACATGCTGTCCAGCTGTGGTCTGGCTGCAGCTTCATTGCCATCCGTGAAAATGTGACATGATGGATTTCAGTCAGATCTGCCAGCAGTCATATGCAGAGTGAACTCCCAAGAAGTTCAAAAGAACAGTGTAGTGGTGTGGTTCATATCCTGGCTCTGGTCTCCACAATAACAAAAGGAGATGCAGGTGTAGATTTTTAGATTTATTTGTTTTTGTGTGTTGTATAAGTGCGTTTTGTTTACACATGTTCATAAGCATGACCAGAGGAATGTGTAGGTATTCACAAAAAGGAGAGAGAGAAAAAAAATCAGTGTAATTTTTTGTAATATGTATTCATTCATTTCATCTCTGTGCATGTGTTGCCAGTCAGACACTTAAAATGTGTTCCTCCTGTCAGCCTGAACAACAATTTAGCCGAGGCATAGTGCCAGAAGTTATTGCCTTTATAGTTTGCAGTTAAACTACAAGTCTACAAGTTGCACTCTCCACAAGTCTGTGGATACATAGAGGCAGATCAAAATGTTCTCCCTTGCAAGAAGCAAAACTGTTCCCCTCGACTGACCTGATTTTAATTTTGAGAGTGTATTAGTTGAGGACACGGAGCATACTTAAGACGCCTGTGACAGCCCTCTGTTAGTTACAAAGAATGTCGTCCTTTTCGGATGCAACCCTGCGTTCCAACAGTATGCGGTATTGTCGAATGCCCACACTTGTGTTGTTTGTTTTGCTTCAAAGTGGAGACATACTAGACTGTACTGAATCATATTAACAGAAAAAATGTGTGGAAAATGCTTTTATATGGTTCTGACCTAACAGTGCAAAAGAATGACTGAGTGCTAGGATGATGACAGAATTCCTGCAAGCATGTATGCAAGTATGTGGATGTTTATACAAGGATAACTGGCTGGAACTTTTCTCACACTAACTTGGCACAGTTTGTGCAAAGGGCGTTACCTAAAGTTAGTTCACTGCCTGCGTGGATTGTGAAGTAAAGCTATAGCAACAGGTATGTGACATAGGAACGCCCATCTCATCACATGATTTGAAAACAATTTTTCTCTTGCGTGCTAGCTCTCTTTTCTCAACTTGTGCCTCAGTCATTCCTGAGATTTAATTCTTGCAACCCCACCTTTCTGCGTTGCTCATTTTGCCTTCCTACCACCTGTACAGCTTGTGTTCAAAATTTCGTTAAATAACACAGTATGTTCCCGCACACTTGGATAGAAACCTCGTCTTGTAAGCACTGACTTTTGCCCTCTGATAGATTGCTTTGTTGCGTCACCTGAGATACTGTAATCGTTTGACCCTTGTTCTGTCGCATTTGCTGCCAGATCTAGGATTGTTGTCTGTCACTGTTGGAGTAATACATTAGTTCAGTAATGAGTTTTTTCGTACTGCAGCCCCTCCATAATTTTAAAACTGAATACAGTTTTTATGCATTTTGATTCATGCAGGCCTTTTGTATTTGACATTTTGAGTAATTTTTTAAGCATAAATACCAATTTTCTATAGCTCCAGCTTTTCTGTTGTGAATAATTGCTAATTTCCTTATTCTACTATGATTGCTCACTCAATTATTTCAGGTCATGTACTCTTTGTCAGACAAAGCGAGGCTTGTGCCCCTTTAAATTTCAGAAAGGCTTTTTAAACATAATTTTCTGACATTTTATGGACTGTAAAAATTAGAAAGTAAGTGGTAGATTAATCTATATTCACATCACAGCCCTGATAAATAATATTACCAGACTAGCATGGAAAAAAATATAACTACCTCTGGGGTCATGTTGCTCCAGGGTTCAAAAGACTCTCAAAACCGTGAGTAATGAAAGGTCATCATTTCATAGTATTCAGCTTGAGCCCTATACTGGGGTCTTCCTGGAGTAATTGTTATTGCTGAGGTCATCAAAGTTCTTGAAATGGCATCTCTGTTGTCACCTTTTCTGCCTTTATTTATTTCCATTATTATTATTATTATTATTTATAGGGTCTTAATGAATATTTTGCTGAACGCATAATGTAGGGATGAGTCCCTAAATCACGTGAGGTCTCTTGGTATTTATGGCCCATTCTTAACAAGTCAACTTATTTCAGACTTAACCTGAGTTTAAATTACGGTCTGTTTTAGAAAGACGACGCGCCTCCAGGATTTTAATACAATAGGATTTTAATATTTGTTAGTTCCTTAATCTTTTATGAATGCAAACTGAATATCTTTAAGGTAAGTAGTTTAAGTATTTCAACAGATTTGTTAATAAAGAAAACTTACTGCTTGACCTGCAATTCACAATCTAAGAACTGCCTTGTTGGATAATTCCAGCTATGTACCTGTGTTAAAACTAAAGATGATAACTGTGTGACATGTAAGCAAGTAGGGAATACTTGGGTTGCTTAGATAGTTTAATTACACAACTGTTAAAATGATGACATCAGTCCCTTTTAAAACATGTCACATTTCACCCGTGAACTACACTACTCCTCTTGTTACTACACACTTCTCTTTGCTAACAACATTAGGTTGACTCATTTGAACCAGGCAGGAAAATGACATCCCTGTCTCTGTTGCTTAGTACAGCCTGCCCCTGAACAGCACCATACGCCCCTGTCTTACACAGGCTCTTTAATGTGTACTCCTGAGCTCCTTTTTAAAAGCAGTGTCAAATGACAACATCTAGCCCTCAGAAGCTGGCTGGAATCTGGGCTTTCATAATGTTCTTGCAGAGTATCACTGTCCATACTCGAATCTGCACAAGCAAGGTCTGCACTGACCAGACAAGTTGACAACAGTTAGTGAAAAGGTGGAATTATAAACTATGACATTGAATGTTTAAGCCCAAATTAAAAGATAGACATTTGCTGGATAAGACAGGGGAAAATAAACACACTAGAAACCATGTGGCATCTTTTCTGGTTAGATGTAACAGATCGGACTACATTGTGTTATCTGTCCATCACATGCTGTATAAGGTCTACAGTATATTCTTGACATGGTGCACCCCTCCCCCTGGTATCTGTTTGCCTTGTCTCGCTGGGCATCTCACCCTGCTGTCTCTGCGTTTGTGTTGTCATGGAAACAGCAGTGTGACAGGTCCTGGGTGGGCGTGAGGGATGAGCTGTGGGGTAATGGCCAGGTTTTTACAGCAGAGGGAGAGAGGAGGGTGAAACAGCAGAGGAGAGGCATCTAAAGCAAGCAGCGATGGTTGATGGAAAGCTGAGAGGGCTCTGACATGGAAGAGGAGAAGTGGGGAGTGTTTACTCCCTCGCTGCTTCGAGGCTTGTTGTCATTGTGTTATTAGCTGACCTCAAATCAGCCATTCCATCTGTCTGCGCTGAGAGTAGGTCCTGTCTTGTTAACATCAGCCTGCACAGGATCTTTTATTTTGTTTAACTGATGCCATATGCTTTCCAGCAAACAATTTGAGTTCACTGTTTGTCATAAAATAGTTCTAAGAATGAGGTAAAGTGCTGTCAGATATAGGCTCACAGAGGGATTCCCGTGATGTTATTTGTTTACCAAATAGTATATCAAATTTTTAAAAAATGAAAAACTTCTACCCTTAAGCCTGGGTCTTATATTAAACAATTTGCTCATCACCCATGGCTTTGTATGTATTTGTCTATGTAACCCTGTTGTATATATTCTACTAGTGAACCAGGCTAGCCTGCACTTCATAAGTGACAATTTACCCGCTTTTTTTTACTTTTAGTTCACACGCGTGCACTGCACTAGTTGCTAGTAAATGGACTAGTTGTTCATGACCAGTAAAATAACATCCCTGTGAGGAAGTTAAGGGCTCAACTTGAGAATTGCCACTGTCTCACAGATGCTTTAATTGTTAAACCATGACTGTGTGTGACAGCTCACCTGTCTGAAGGGATGAATCGTGCGCTTTATAAATGGGCGTTGCATCCTGCCCAGTCATCATAGCCCACACAGTGAAATTCCTATATGCCTAGAAAAGCAGACCCAGGTATCACATCTTCTGGTTTTTTTAACCCTTATAAATAGTGACTACAGCAAGAAAATTGGGGTTTGTTGGAGACCACACTGATGAACCGTTCTTTAATTCTCACCCAACTGAAGTGGTAGAAACCAAAGCCTTCGATGTTGTTTCCTTGTGGTAAGCGTTTAGAGATCACAATGACAGTGTAATATGTCAATCACTGGTATCCCTCACTCCCATCAGTAGTTGTTATTTCGTCTGTCATTGCCATTTTGCCACAGCTGTTCTCTTCCTGTGTGTATCTGTCCAGAGGATCAATCGGTGATGAATATTTACGATACAGAATGCCTATTAAACTTAATATTCAAGAACACTAAGCTTGGTAAACAAATGCTGTCAGATTTTTAAAATTCCTTGATGGGGTGGCATTTGATTCATGAAATAATTATATGGGTAGTTATCTGACAGTTATTTGTGTCTGTAATCTTTTAAATACTGAGATTAGTAACCTCACACCAAAGCTTGCCTCATGCCCTACTCCCATCTAGGCTCCACCAGGGCTCCAAGGATCTTGACGCTAACAGACAATCCAATGATTTCAACAGTCCATGCTCTTCCACTTATGTAGGTCAGCCACAGCAAAGTGCATATTGATCTCTCAAGCTAAATGATATTGTGGTGTCTACTGCTCATTGCTAAGAAGGTGCCCTCAGCCAGTTTGGCTTGAACAGAGGAGACAGCAGAGGTCACATGACTGTGTGACAATGCTTCTGCAGCTGTTTTCCCTTTCCCATGTTGCAAGCCTGGTATTGCTTAGCTGTACAATATGGTAGATGTAATAACTGATACTATTTTGAAAATGTAAGTAGCTCATTTTCACTTCAGAGGAGCTCGGCTTTCTTTGCTCTTTTCACAGTCATTGCTGGTGTAATAACTCAAATAAATAGCACATGTTCAAACAGAGGAGATAAAAAGCTTTATGAGCAACAAAAGTAGAAATTATGGGTGGATGTGACAGATTGGGTATATAGATAAGGTTTGAGAATGTGGTGTCTTCATTTGTATGAGTGGGTGAACTGCATTTCCCTCTGCCACAATGTGTTTGTGGCACTGAAAGCTAGCGATGGTGCTAGCATGTGGTTGGCACCTTTCCCACTGCCCAGGGTGGAATCCTTGGCACTGAGGGAGGGAGAGAAAACTTGGATTGAGCAAGCTGCCTGCTGGAGTTGGGTGGGTGGTCCAAAAATATGCAGTGTGAATCGGTCCTGAGAAAGCCTTGTATACAACCTTATTCTGGGGTGGAGGTAAACGGCACACTTTCCCCACCATTGCAGGCTGGGCTAAGGTAGTATGGAATGACATGTGCAGAGCAGCAGCATTTCTCACTGGCTTGTCATAAAGCCAGAGGAATGCGGGGATTCAGTTTCAGGCTTTTCATTTCTGTACACATTGTGAGGGTCAAACTCTGACCAGTGTGATTTCTCCCAGCCCCCCCCAACTTCTCTCTCTCTGTCTCTCTCTTTCTGCTGACTCAGCAGTGTTCCTTCAGCGACCTATAATATGGTTTTGCGTGCTTTATCTTTACTGTTTTCAGTGAGGTAGGGAATCTCCTTAGCTGACCTGTGTTTTCCATCCATACTGTTCAGTGTAGGTGTACAGTAGGCTAATATCGTGACTAAATTAACGCAAACCCATCTGCTGCTGTACTTGTTTTCCTTTTATTAATCACAGAGAACATAAATGGTTGCACAGATTCATGAGCCTCATGTCTTGCCCCATTAACTCCCACAATAAATGGCGAGTGAAACGACCAGTATGAATAGGTGAACATGGTATGCATGTAAATCAGCATGTCAGTCAGCTGTATTGAACAGGTTATATTATTTAATTAACAAGCAGTTAACAGTAGTTTGCCTAATTGATCCATATATCCATTTCAAAGTTGACAAATACATTTTTATAAGTCCAGTTTGAGATCTAGGAATCTAGATCTAGAAACTTTCAAATAGTGCAAACGTACTGAATGTAGAGTGACATAGAACAGAGTTTACTAACTATATAACCAGCAACTTATCTGTTTTTATATTTTTATTATGTTTTAATAAATATAAAAAAATGCTAATTAAAAGATCTTTAAGCTGAGTGCGAAAGAGAGGTAGTGATTAGAGGTTGATACTACATGGATTATTATTCGGTGGTCATAGTTCGAACATGACCACAGTGAATTTAAATGGCAACAGAAGACGTCAAAATGTTCTCGCATCATACAGCTGTCAAACGTAGATGTGCGTACACGCTGATAATCCAAAGACAGAAAAGTAAAGGAAAAAGTCACAAAGGCAAAATACACATGCTGGTTATAAATAGACATTATGACTTCAGATTTTTTTCAACACCCAGGTTTTATTTTATAAGCTTTAGGTTTAAGAGGCTCACACCATGCAAACATTGAGGTTCATTGTTTTATTTTGCAAGGATGACAAGCTGAGAGGAATAAACTGCACCTGCTGTGTAACTCACCCAGGTGCAACAGTATGACTGTTTAATGTGCTTTTTTCCCCATTGTGGATAAGAGTGAAGTATTATAGTCTGGTATAGAGACGAACAATGTCAGCTCTTTTACAAAACACCCCACTTGCTAGAAGGATAAATGCATCATTGCCTTTTTCTTTTAATAACATCTGTTCGTGTTAACTGGATAAAATATGGCAGGTCTTGTCCTTTCTAAGTGGGGTAGAGGGCAAAGAAAGCAGGTGAAAACAGTGTATTTTAAAAATGAAGAGGCCATGAGTGCCCCAGCAATTCCTCTTAACCTTGTTGCTGTGCTGCTTTGCTGTTTCAGGTCATTTATTCAATTTTTTATATTTATGCTACCAGTGCCAACAATTCACATGTGCAGACACTGAAATTGTCTATGATTTCATTGCATTTCTGTCTCCGACAGGACTGTCAGATTACTGATGTTTGTCCCTCATGGAGTATGTTAGTGTGCATGTTTTGTTTGCAAGTTAAAGTGCTTCCATTCATGCCTCTACTGCGGAGATTTGTGGTTTTGGCACCTGAAGATGTGGGCCGTCAAAACAAAACTGCCTCCTATCTCATCTGGCTGTGGAGTAACAAACAAAGGCACTCATTGGACAGGAGATTAGTAGGAGACAGAGAAGTGATGTTACACTGATGCTTCTGCGTCAGTGCAGACTGATGATATTGTAATTTTAAAACTCTTTGCTGGGGTGGAGTTCTTTGACATTCACAGTAATGTTGACAGGAGATGAAGGAATTTAAATGATCTTAGATGTCACCTTACAATTCATAGCATCATCAGTATGAAGAAATATTTATATAATGTATCACCAGTGTTTGGGGAGCTGTTTGACACAAATTGGCAAACTTTTCGTCAGATTTTACCTCAGCAGTGAACTTGTAAGTTGTTTGACCAGGCAGAGATCATCAGTGGTCAGCAACATGAGAGTAACTATAATTTTACAGGAAAACACTGTTAGCTCCTGTTGGTTATTCTCTGAGTGAGTCACTGACTTGCTTTGCTAAATAAAGGTTAAATAGCTATAGTTGTTGGGTCTACCTGACCTGGCTGACACCAAATGTTTTAGCAGAGGACTGTGTAAATGGAGAGAATGGCAGAGGAAGAAGGGTGCTTCACTTGGCTCTTTGCTCTGTCTTGTCCAATTACATGTTCCACTGTCAAAGCAGTAGCACTCTTAATCAGGTAATGCTGGGGTTTAAAGTCGTCCCCTTGAACGTGCTCCACAGATTATTACAGTGCTAACACGTTAGTTTACTGGAGCAGAAAACAGTTTGAATCTTTTTTTCTCTGTCCTATCTATTTACAGATAACAAATTTCTCTCAGAATTGAAAGTCTTTTGTTTGGAGATTCGTCAGTCTGTGTGTGTGTGTGTGTGTGTTTGCTGTGAGCATTAGCCTGTCACACTGTCTCAGTCTTTGGCTGATAAAGTGACATAGTTGTGTCAGATGATCTCCTCTTCCCCTCCCCTCCGTGCTAACATGGCACCTCCTTATCCTGAGTCTGCCTTCACTGTACAGCCCTAGGCCCTATGGGAGCTAATTCCTTACAAACTGTGACAGGCAATAAAAGATGGAGGACACTCATACCAAAGCACTATATGTACAAGTCTTCTATTTTTTCATATTTGTCACACTTAAATGTTTCAGATCATCAAACAAATTTTAATGTAAGACAAAAATAACCCAAGAAAACACAAAATGCAATTTTTAGATACAGATTTTATTTTTTGAAAGGCGAATGCTGTCCATCTGACATTGTCCTATGTGAAAAAGTAATATCCCTCTTAGCTCCCAATCTACCAAGTGAATAAAAATTAATTTGGCAATTGGGTTCAGTTTCACCAGCCACACCCACATATGATTGCTGCCAGGCCTGTTGAATCTAAACATCACTTAAATAAAACCTGTCTGGCATTGTGAGGTAGCTAAAGGGTCTCAAAAAGCAGCACATGATGCCACATTCTAAAGAGATTCAAGAACAGATGTGAAACAAAGTCATTGACATTTATTAATTTTTTGACATTTTTAAACATGGAACAGTGGTGAACCTTCCCGGGTGTGGCCGGCCTACCAAACTTTCTCCAAGAGCGCATTGACATCTAATCCAGGAGGTCACAAAAGAACCCAGATGAATATCAAAAGAACTGCAGGGCTCACTGGCCTGAATTAAGGTCCGTCTATATGATTCGACAATAAGGAAGACACTGGGCAAAATGGCATCCATGGGAGAGCCGTGACGTGCAAACCGCTACTGACCAAAAAGAACATAAAGGCTCGTCTGGCATTTGCAAGAAAATGTTTAGATGAGTCCCAAGATTTCAGGGATAACCTCCTGTGGACTGATGAGTCGGAAGTGGAACTTTTTGGAGGACATGGGTTACATCTGGCGTAAAGCGAATACTGCATTCCATGAGAAGAACATCATACCAACGGTGAAACATGCTGGTAGTGTGATGGTGTGGGGCTACTTTTCTTCCACAGGACCTGGACAACTTGTCATAATTGATGGAACCACGAATTCTGTTATCTATCAGAAAATCCCTCTGGAGAATATTCACCCATTAGTTCACGACCTAAAGCTCAGACAGAAACAGGCAATGCAGCATGACAGTGACCCAAAGCACAAAAGCAAGTCCACATCTGAGTAGCTCAAAAACAACAAAATTAAGGTGTTGGAGTGGCCAAGTCAAAGTCTCAACTTCGATCTAATTGAGATGCTGTGGCAAGACCTTAAAAGGGCAGCTCATCCTCGAAAATCATCTGATGTGGCAGAATTGAAAGAGTGAACTGAAATTCCCCTATGGTTATGTAAAAGACTGATCAAAAGTTATCACAAACATTTAACTGCAGTTGTTGCTGCCAAGGCTAGCCCAACCAGTTAGGTTTAGAGGGCCGGTTACATTTTTCACAGGGGTGATATAGCTTTTCAATAATTCTTCAATAAACCATAATTTAGAAACAGCATTTTGTGTTTCATGGGTTATCTCTGTATAGTCACAAGATTAGTGAAAAATCATCTTTTAAACATTATACATTGGCTGTGCACAGAAATTGCTCTTTCTGCTCACACCCTTTCTCACACAAGTCTGCATTTTCATTTCGTCTACACACACATTTGCTTTCTCTTGTCATTATGACTCATCTTTTACAACACATCTTATCAGTCTCATTATGGTATGTACACATTTGTGTTTACTGTCGCTTGAGGTCCCAGCTGAAGGAGCTAGCTGTTGCTCTTTGAGCAACAGATGTAAGGGCACCTGGCACAAGATTGCGTCTGCATCAGCCAACAGAATAAATACTAGTGTTTTATATGAGCATCTCGGGATATATACTGATCACACAAAGATTAATAGATTAGATACTCATAAATAGTTTATATAGCAGCCTGTTCTTTCTGCCCCTTCTAACATTCCTGGTGAAAGACACTGAAATTGAAACTAAATGATGGATACCATACACATTTTGACTGTGTATATTACAAACGGCAAAAAAGGCAATGAAGTTTTGGGTGTTAAGTCCCACAGCCAGTCCTTGGGCGTAAACCTGCTGATGTGTACTTCTTAACTTATAAGCTCCTACAAACCTCACGTGTGGCAACAAATTAAGATTATATGTATTAGAAAATATCTCTTTGACGGACTCATCTGTGTGATTTCCTAAACCTCACAGTTTCTCCTTTACACCTCCCTCCACCACACCAGACAGACCAAAATCTATTGATTATGGGTAAAGAAAAGCATCTTCACCAAACCTTGGCATGACCAGAGCTAAAAGGTTGGGTATTTTCATTAGGGTAGACATCGGACTTGATTCTTATTGAATTGACAGCCATTAGTGAACCATTCGAAAGGCACCCAGAAAGAGCTCCATTGGTGTTTAGCCCTTCTGTGACCTGGCCATTATGGTCAATTTCTAGCACATGAACTATCTACCCTTTGTCCTATGTGAACCTGATTAGCCAGGCCATTAGCATTGTTAGCCCAGCCTCAGTGACGCAGCCTTTCACTCAGAAGGAGCCTATTGCCAGCTTTAGAAGAATGATGGGATTACAACTACTCCCAAGGTTTGGCTTTAAGCAGCATTTCTGCTGACCTCCTGTGGTCACTGTGCCTGTCTTAGGAAATGCTAATTGTCTTGACAAGTGCACCACATTCAAAGCTGTATGAACTTGTAGGTGAAATCTGTTGTAGTGTTAGGTTTAGTTGGGTTTGTGTGTGTGTGTGTGTTTGTTGTTTTTAGTTCATCTGGGTTTTTGTTTCATCACCTTAAGGATAATATGTGCTTTTGCTTTGCATAATAAACCTGTCTATTACCAGTTACGGTTTAATTGGCTATAATCTGTTTAAGGGGAGCTTGAACTTTCAACCTGATGATCTTTGACCTCCTTTTAAATACCAACAGATGGTTGGACTGTGAGTGTATTGAGCAAATGAGATAGAGATCCAGTGGCAGGTTTCAGTAGTGATAGTGTGAACTTTACTGTTTCATCTGTGACTTTTGATTTGTTTTTACATTTGTATGACATGCTTATTAACAAGTATCACATTTGATAAGTAAATAAAGTACCTTTATTGATCGTATCATGCAGTTGTTCAGAAGTAACATGAAACGCAATTAATGTTGCTGCTAAAGCTCAGTGACAGTGTTGGCAGGGTTGTGTGTTTTTGTTGAGGTTACACCACGTGTCATTCAACACTTCTGTGCCAACTAGAGTATCCCTTTAAGGACGGAAGGCTCCTCCAGTCTAAAGCATCACCACTTTTGTTCTCAGAAGACCTTCTGCTGAAGTGTATAGATGATTTGAGCATTTAGATGCCAGTGAATGTGTAGGCATTCTTCTCATGTGTCTTGGTACTGGTCTTGGATCACACTACTAATGTCACCAGAAGGTCCTCCACTGCTTATATGACAAGAAGCAGTGGATTAGCTGGTCTAATATGTGAGAGATGGTAGACAGAGCGCATATCGCACTTATGGACTTGCATGTGGCACTAAAACTCGCACATTAAAGTATTGTATCTGTATGCATTGCACAGGCCACTACATCACGTCTGGGATAAAAGCAGTCAGCTTAAGTGATGCAATAGGATGTACACATGCTTCAGTGTTGCTTGTAAAGCAATATTTTCTGTAATGTCAATGACAACACTACTTGTCTCTGATTCATTGCTTCTTGTTGCACTGCTCATTGATTTTCTGAGAGGAAATTACAATATTTGATTGGATCTTCTAAGCAGTTGGCTTAGATTTATAAACAAAGAAGAGACTTGTCTTACTGTAAAACTCAATCAGTTTGAAGTTTTCTGATCCAGTTTGGTCACTTAAAAATGATCACTGTTTAACAAGCTCAATAGAGTGTTTTCACACTATGCTTTATTCTGTCACTCAGTGCACAGATCAAGGGCTGGACTGAGACTGAGCATGTGACAGCATTAAAGCTCAGAGGAAATTCCTCCAGAGGATGAAAACTAATAGCCATGCAGGAAAGGGAAAAGGAAAAGAGAAAGGTGGAGTTGATAGAAATATAGAATTTGGAGATTTCATTATAGATTAGATTGACTGTAGTGTTTTAGTGTTCTTTATTAATATTAGCTGTTTTATGCTTCTGCTGTATCTAAAGAGTTTTTGTCAAAATGTCTTGTTTAAGCTTTATATTTGATCTCCTTCCCTGACTCGATGCAGATTTCAGCTATTTGAGTGTGTGGTGTGCAGCAATTCAGAATACTGAATATCACCTTTCCACATGGCTTTTAGCTATGCACTTGTGCAAGGTTCAAAAGGGGAATCAATTTACTCTTATGTTATGTCAGCACATGACATCACATGAGTGCATTCCTCAGCTGGCTCACTTGGCATGTATTTGAGAGATTGTTACCTCCATAAGGCTGCAGAAGCCTGTCATTGAGAGTTTTTTTACATTGCCAAATAGCCTGGCAAAGTCTTTTTTGAGTTACCAGTTGCATTTTGTCAGTATCCAAATGGGAATATGATATAAAATTGAAACGTTTTTTTCTGGTCTAATTAATTGTATGCCATGATTAAAAAGGCACACGGTGTTCCACAATGTAATAGGCTTGAAGGTCCCCAAGGATACGAAAAGACTTTGTAGACGCTTAACTTGGAGTTTGGTGCCAACTTAATGTAAACAGTACTGGATAAAATGACTTGACAGTTAATTAATTAGCTGTGGCTCTAAAAGGGGTTTGACATTTGGTGCCTGTACTTGAGATGACGCTACTCAGTCATTTTTCAAGAAATGCAATTCCACAAATTTCATTGTTGTTGTTCTCTAGTGTGAGAACTGGATGCTTTGTTCTGTCTTACATCATGGTCAAAGGGATATTTTGGGTTTTGGACTCTTGGTCAGGAAAAAATTCTGCAGAATCTTACAGTAATTTATTTTTTTCTACAGTAGAAAGCATACACAGCACCTGGTACAATCTTTTGTACGCAAACAGGACACTTTAGAACACTTGAACATCCTTGTAGGAGAACCGATACCTGAATAATTCTTTTAGTATTTTTTATTATTTCCATAGGAGTTGTGTTGATGTGCTGTCACAAAAATATGTGTAATATTATTACTTTGGGGTGTTAGTGTTTTAAACATGTAGATCTTTCATGTTTATGCTGTAAGGGTGAATGAGAAGCTCAATATACAAATCAAAGACATCAAAATTGTCTTTAATATCGCTGGAGATGATCGATAATAAAAATTAATCGGCAACTGCTGTCATGTAACTGATTTTTATCGAGAAAATTCTGGTCCCAACTCTTCCCAGTTTTGAAGATTTCCTGCCTTTCTTCTCATCAACTGATTTCTTTACAAAACTAAGAAAACTTAGAAGAGGTCTCTTTGTACTCCCAGAAATTATAGTGGCTATTTTCACAAGTTTTTCACGTTTTATTAAACAAGCAGTTAATTAGTAAGCAAACTATTTGGTAGTGAAAATAATTGTTAGTTGCAGTCCTAAATGTGTTGTTGTACCTTTACTAGACAGTGTGTAACCACTGCAGCCATTATCTTAAAGCATGTCCTCACCAAACACTGTTGTACTTATTGTGATGAGAGTTGTGCTGATTCACACTGTGTACTATATGTCCTAATATTGCTGTTTTTTCTTTCAGCAGGGAGAAGTGGATGATGCATAAAGGTTTCACAGCATTATCGTCTTGCAGCAATGGCCTGAGGGACTCTCTGGACTGATACCAAGGTGAGATTCATAGCCACGGCCAGCTCTCGTTTTACGTAACTCTGCTGTTCATTATGACAAATAGACACTCTCGTCCAAACACAAAATGACCAACTGTACAGATGATGACAAAATCGAAACTAAAAAAAAAATGTTTTATCTGAAATCTTTTTTTTTTAAAGATTAGACTTGGCTTCATGTGTGTATGTGAAACAATCTCCTGGTGCATTTGTGTTATTGCCTTGAGGGTCAGTGCTCCCTGTGTATGCTTTTTGTCTTTTGTCTAGCTGTTTCTTAGATGACTTCTGTAGTTAAACAAAACATTGTTCAAACAGATCTCTTGTTGGCACCGATTACTGTGAGATGAGCTAAATACCTCTCCCCTGATTTCCACACAATTCTTGCCTGACCGTTTTCTTTGCGCCTGGTAGTGTCCAGATCCAGCTGTTTTGTAAAAGTGAGGCTTGCATCCCGTAGTCCCGTTGGTCTGCAGTATTCATCCATCATGCTTGATAAAAGCTTTGCTTTAAAACCACCATTACTTCTCCAAGTTTCTGTTACTTTACAGGTTACAGTTCAGAAGGTGCTGGCTAGATTGTGTCTTTTAGGACTACTTCATTGCCAGTCGTTCTTCCAACACCATTTTCAGAATTTGCATGGGCTGGCAAGAATTGTTGTTAGTAAAACAGTTTTTTTAAATTATTATTATTAATGTACTGAGTCATATGATATAGAGAATGTATTCAGGGACTCATTCCGATATTTATATTTTCCCACATAATATGCATGACACAGTGCACATGTTCAATAATTTTGCATAATATGAGTGTTAAATGTCAGGAATGAATCACAGATATTTACATACATTTTTATACCATTAACAGTAATACAGAAGCAAAGAGCATATGAAAATGCAATTGCATTTATTTGTTTAAGTCAACTGTTAATTGAAACCACAGTGACAGAATCATATATGACATGGCATTGTGATAAATTTGACCAGTAGTGTTATGAGTACTGTATCTCTACTGGCGTGACACTTCTTTTGACAATTCACTGACAGGTCACTCCTCACCAGCTAGGCTTGGCCCAGCCTATCCTTTATTATATTTCCCTACTTACAGGTTGGCCAGGTTCCTGTTGTAGTGGTCCTTGATTTCATTTATCTCCCTCTCCAGTGAGTCTTTCTCCTGTTAACAGTCTCAAACTCCACTGTCTTCGACTGCAACTGGCGACAGTAGTCCTTGTTTTGCTCTATACTGTTAGCTAGAGGGTCACTGCAAATATTAAATACAGTAGGTGGAGAAGTGGTTCATGTGCACATGAATGCTGCAGAACTGAACAAGGGTGACATAAAGGACGCCGATGACAAGATGGCCGACTACAATCAGCTGAGTGGCATTGTGGACCACCACAACAGCGATCCAGCCTACATGTAGGAAAACACAAGGTGGGATGGGCTGAGGGTAGCTGGCTAGCAGCAACTGAACTTTCAAAATGGAAATATTTATATATGGCACCTTTAGTAACGCAGTCTATATGGTTTCACTGAAAAGCAGCTCATGTACCAATTTAAGATTGTACACAATATCAGATAATTAATTTTCATGATGTGTGCAAGAATTCTGATCATTTAAGAAACTCTCACTGAGACATCAGCCTTGGACTTCCCTATTTTTTCACGTCATAATAATCTCATTTCCACAGTGATATCTGAATCTCTTCTCTGGCACTGTTCTCAACCACAGATGAATTGTTGACAACATTGTTGTGGGGAGTTGTTTATTTATACCAGTTAATCAATTTTGCCAACCCTCAGTAATTGACACACCAGTTCACCTATCCCACCAATCTTCTTCTCTCTGTGTGTCTCTGACAACCAGAGGCCAGCATTCTCTGCTTATTATACAGAAAGCTCTCCCCTTGCCGTCCTGCGACATCCTGAAGTGACTGCCGATGTTAAAGATTGATGAGCGTGATCAGCTTTCAGTAAATGGGGGGCCTGGCTCTTGGTTGCACTCTGGCACTTTAGAGCCATTACCTTGCAGTGATTCTACAGTGGACAAACTCTTGAGTGGGACTTGGTAGCAGGCAAATTGCATACCTCTCCGTTGACTAAATCAGCAGCAGTCTGTTTATGTGTGTTTGTGTCAGACTTTCTGGGAACTTGTCATTTGAATATAGTTGATTTGCTTTTGTTTACCGTTTAACCCAGATAACTGGAAGTGTTTAAATGTCATTCAGTTACCTCTGAAGAGATGGTGAGCTTTACAAGAGGACTAAGAGTTAACTTTATGCACTTATGTAGTAAAATTATGTAATTTAGGGATTTATGGGGAAATACAGTTGCAGATTGGAGCCACTGATCTGACCCCAGGTTCTAATGAATACTGGTAATTATACTCAGTGAACCTTCTCTTAAAAAAAGACCCATGACTCATTTTGTTCCTTTTGTTTTCTCGTACTTCCTTTCCTCTCTAAACTCTGAACTCTTCTTCCATGATCACTGTTCTTTAATGATTCCTCTCCAGAGAAATGCGCATCTTTCAAATGTCGTTAAATTCACTCAAGATTCAAAGTTTCAATGTCCCACTGCTCTGAACCTCTTTAAATCAATCATCACATTCCTCCCTCTGCCTCTCCCTTGAACCAAACCTAATATCGTAACATCTGGTTCAAGGCAATGAAGGCTGTCAGCAAGGCCAGAGTTCACTGCAGACCCCACTCATATTGCTATCTCTTGAAATTGATATTGTTTTTAAAAACACATTTGTCTTTAATACCGTCTTACATGATTCCAACATGTTTCTGTGTGTTTTGGCACTCTCAGCACTTCTTCTCACCCTTGCAAATATTGAGATGTAAGATGAGAAGACACCAGTCCTCTGGGCCCCTCCCCTGTCATGATTTCCTCTTCAGTTTGCGGGAAATAAATGGCCCATGTTGCAGCCCTCCAGAAGCAGTCTTTATTGGCGCACTCTTGTTCTCCATTTCTCTCTTGAGGCCTGTTGTGCCAAGAAGCCATGTGAGGACAGATTACACACCAGCGAGACATTGTTCCGTACCCCACAGAGGTTTTCTGGAAGGACCCTCATTATTATAGTGCTGGAGACTTCAAACACTTCCCCAATAGCTTTTGATGCAGTTTAATGCATAGTCATGCCCGGCACTCTCTGAGCTTCAGAAACACTGGGTGTGTCTCTATAATCAAAGCCCTGCTAACCCACATGATTACAGGAATGGCACACTGGCACATGCCCTCTCCCCTTGGCAATCAGACACTGATTTTTTCCCCCCCCTTGCATCCATTTTTTTCCCTCCATTATACTATGACTGGAATGGGTGATTCAGTGTTTTTGAACGCCCTCCTTTGGTGATGTACATGCAGCCCGGTTCTCTTTGTGTGGTTATGGCGGCTGGATTTTGTTAAAGAAATATAGTCTAGTGGTAGAAGCAAAAGGTGTAATCTCAGCCGTACAGTGTTACCAAGTCATACAGATAGATTTAAGGTAAAGGAAACCGTTGTGTTGTCTATAATTTGGCAGCTTGGCATAAATCAGTTTGACAACATTACCACAAAGATACTGGTTTTACTATACCACAATATATAAAACCTTACATGATTGTTTAACCTTACATGTGTGTAAAACTTCACTTTTATGTGTTTTACGTACATATACTAAAATTTCCGCAAGTGAACTCAGAATCCCCCCGCCCCCGAATCATTAATTTGCACTCATATTATTGCATGAAGGAATGTGTCAGTGAGATTTTTTGCAGCTGAGTCTGTTTGCCAGTACTGTTGCATTAGAATCAGCTCCACTAATAGTGATCAAATTGGCCCCATTTCTTATCCTTAGTTCATACATTCAACTATCAAACAAGTCTTCCCCTTTTCAGTGTTTGTCACTTCTTTTTAAAGTAATTGGATAACTTAATAGTATCAAGGATTATACAAAGCTACATTTCCATGAATGTCACACATGTTGTGAAACTGAAACAGGAGATGTGACTCAGCTGCAGAGCAAACGGGATCCTGTCATACTGGATGTATGAAATTCTGAAATTTGAAGAATAACAGCATCCTGTCATCCTGACAGGTTTTGAGCACCATGTCAACTCAGCATCACGTCAAGTGTGTGCAGTGTGGCAGCACTGTTTGATTCAACTCAGAAGTTGCAGAGTGAATTTGCCCGGCACTAAGTATCCTCTATTGGATGAGAACTTTTGTATTATGTTGCTACAGTGTCATAGATGCAGATAAATCTGTAATAAATAACATGCAGTCTGACACTGCATGTTATGTACAGGTTGTACCAGCTGACTTTGACAGAGGGAACCATGGTCGCCTCCAGCACCCTGGGCAGCCACAGCAGCAGCCCCTTGTTGTCTGCATTCCACCCTCGCCAGACTGGTTGGCTCCAGCTCAGTCCTGGAGAGTCTGCTCTTGTGACACCTAAGATATAAGCAATGACACACACCTATATTCACCTCCCTGGAGTGCACCTAGTTCTTTCAAAGTCAATTGATTTCTCAGGCTTTTACTTGTGTTTGGTCAAATGGCCTGTTTACTTTGTTGCAGTGTTGTTATATACAGTTGGAAACAGATATTATTTCATATTTTGCTCATCTATTAGCATATTATGGAATCCCCAAAATAGCAATTGACCTAATAAACAGGTTCAGATGTTAGAAAACCATCAATGTTATGTTACTGAGGTAGTGTTGTGGCTGTTCCAGTGGTTTAATAGCCTAACCCTTCATTCAGTCTCATCAATCGGTCACACAGATACAAAGAAGATGAAAGCCTGTAATGAAGTGAAAATTGTTCATGCTGGCAGAGCTGACCTGTCAGCACACAAATATACAATTATGTTTGCGGTCTTTGTGTGTTTGTGTATGAGATGGGAAGAGGGGGAGTCTCAGTAGAAGTGTTTACTACACTTATGTAAGTGTGGACCTAACTCATCACAGCTTCAGAGTAGCAGCACAACTGCATGGAAGGAAATTTGCTCCAATAAACTTAATGACCTGAGCATCATTTTCACTGAGATTTTTAGTTTGTACTTTACCAGTGATTGTCAGCCTGACACTGCTCTGCCAGCTACAGCCAGCAGTTTGCCAAACTGTACATGGCAATCATTGGTCATAAGTGTAAAAGACATCACTCTTTTAACAAATGGATGGCATACAGACACAAAAGATGATGTGGCTAATTTGCCAGGAGCATAGTTTTGTCTTTTTTGTCCTTTGATATTTCCAGAAACAGCCGTTATGTGCTGCACTATTTGGACTGTATTCATTTTCTACAGGGACATTTAGTCAAAACAAATATTTTCCTTTATGCTGTTCCTCTTTGCTTTTTCAGTCTTTTTTTTATCCACAAGGGTATCTGTGACCTAAATATTGTCATCCACACAAGTCCGTGAGGGTCCATGCAGACCACTCAGCCCAAAATCTGTAACTGTCTGCACTGCAGGCAAGACAACTACACATGCGCCAGGAAAACAATGGTGCTTTAAACATGCTTGTTGTGAGGAGAAATTGTAAGAGAAGATTCCTCTTCCACACATTAATAATGCCATTATTAAAAGAATTTTAATTTAAGTAGTCATTCCGGACTTGGAGATATTAGATTTGTAGATACTTCCTATTGATGGGAAGTTGTAATTTATCCAGAAATCTTGTGCTAAGTCCACCGCCTGTCCTCGACATACCTCAGGAATAATCGCATTGACACGGTGCTACAGCTGAATCTGTAACCAGCTGCTACATCATGCAAAAAATGCAAAGTCTTTGTCATTCAGAAACATCTATGGGAACCCTGTATGGTTTTCTGTGTTCTATGTGAGGGGCAATGCAATGTCTGTGTAGCGAAGCAACACATGCCTAATGTTGTATGAATAAACTGCATCTGCTGTGTGCTTTCAAAGTCCACATCAGTCTGCACACAGACACAGAAAGCTTGATTTAGCCCTTACCCTTATGGAAATATGGCATGCCCAAGTGAGTTTCTACCCTTTTTTGGGGTTTGTGGAATATTAATTAGAAGCTTCATTTAGCCTTCCACTGACTGCATACCCTCTATGACTAACATAAGGTAGATCTAATGACTGACAGACCATATGTCTCAACTTACAGTTCTTAATGAACTAAATGAGCTGACAGCTTGATGAACTGTAAATCTGATAAATGCCTTCCAGAATATGCTGATCACTCCTATATAAAATGAGGTTACTTACCCCAGCCCCACGTACCCTACAATGCTTTCACTCTAATATCTGTATCCAGTGCAGGTATACCAGCGGATGGCTGTCTTTTATGCAGTCATTATTCTGTTAAGCCTGGTAATGTTACCCCAAGTTTTATTGTGGCTTCAGTGCTTTTGATGCAAACTGCCGTTGAAAGCACATACCAAAGACACAATGTTTGATTGCATGAATAAATCCCAAGCGTGCTCCCTCCATGGCTCATACCATATCACTTGATAATGGAGCCCTTTCGCCTTCCATTGTGCTGTGAGGCGTGCTAGCCAGTGGTCACCTGGACATTTAATCACTGCGCCTGTTTATTTTCTTATATCTGACACCTCAACTGGTTGAGGCAGGTGGCTGACTTCTCTAAGCCTGGTTCTGTCTAGGTTTTTTCCCTTCTCTGTTCTCTGTTCAAAATGTGTAAGGTCTTCGCATTACTGTGTTAACTGCTATTAGATGACTTGTGTTGTCAATTGCTGCTATACAAATAAATTGAAAATTGGAACCTTGAAAAGTGGTTAAATTCAAGTTCAGACTTTTCTCCTGCTGTTTTTATTTTTATTAAATATAGGTCATTAAAAATATCATTAAAGAAAATTAAATTAAACATTTTATTGCGATAAATTGTTCAGCTATGTAGCCTAGCCCTAGATCATGCCATCTTTCACTTACTGAGGCCTATGGTATCCAAGAACATTTAAGCTTTGAGGGACTCTCCCCTAGTGGCTGATGTTGATAATTAACTCAGTGACACAGCTTTGTACACAAAGTGCTAACACCACTGCCCAGCTGTTTATAGCTGCCCAGGGATCCAGGGCATTCTCTAGGATTAGAAGTCCCTTGCTTGTCTGCCCATGTGAAGATCAGATCCGCCCCCCCAACAACAGAAATGGCCTACCAGCCGGCTTGCCAGGCTGTCTGACTGTCTGTGTTGGTGTCATTGAAACGTGCCTGGTACTTCCAGTCTCTCTTATTTGTCTCAACGTACAATGACCCATCATTACTGCCATGTCAAGGAGACAGAGGCAACCAATCATATCTGGCCCAGCGGGACAGGCACAACCAATCAGGTCTAGAATCCCCATGGTAACTTGTGCTTGAAAGCCCAGGCACAACCAGTAGGAACGCAGAGTGCCACTTAGCTATTAGAGTTTAATGGCCTGTTTCTGTTGTCATTAATAAAAGCATATAACCTCTGATATAAAGACGGTTATATTTTCAGCGGACAGCACAGTGCCACTGTATGAAGACACCCCGATGGCATTCAAAAGAGCATAACACAAGGACACATGGACACTGACGTTTGTGTGTCATTATCTGTTCATTTACTGTACAGGTCAACAATGGTACTAAAGTCACTTGTCAACACAATGTGTTTTACCCCTCAGAGTCTCCTCTGCCTCTCTGGCCAATCACCACTGCTTTGACTTCATCCATCTGAGCACAGACCCTACCATTAGCCTAAAGTAGGTCACTCCAGGCCAGGAGGGAGCCAGACTCAAGTTTGCATGGTCACTATCTCTCTTTTTAGTTTAGCCTGCTTCTGCCATGCTATGCTATTCCACTCTGCTCTACATTGTGTTCTTCTCTACTCTGTTCTTCCTTATGTAATGGCTGAGCAGTGAGCGGTGTGTGTCATAGCCGTTTCCATGGTTAGAGTGGCTAAGAGTGTATCACAACACAGCATGCCCAGACCTTGGGCACTGTACTGGGGAAAGACTTTAATTTTGTTTCTCAAGGTCTCACTGATTATCCTTCCGGTCCCCCTTCATCCAAAACCCTCTGAAAAGCAAAAGTGTGTAGATCCAGCAAGAAGTTGTTTTCGTGCATATATTTTCCATTTGTTATGGAAGATGACAAGTGTTCACATCTTGTATGCAGACTATATTGAAATCCAAGTCCATTAGCCACCATCAGATTTTCAGGATGATGGTGGCAATTAATAAGACATTACTTTGATCAATAATTGATTGGCTTTCATTTAGTGGCATGAAGTTCAGCCTGTGGTGACGTTCAGGGTAAGAGTAGGAGCAGGATTGAAGACATATTGGCATACAGGATGAGGGACCAACTCTCCATATTCTCCAAAAGGCTCTTGACTTGTTGTTTTTAATTAATGATACAGTGTCATAACCTGATGGCATTTCATCTCAAATGGCAGAAAAACCCAAGACAGCAGTGTGTGTGGGGGGGTGATGGTAACTGAAACAGCCCTCAGCCAGCTTGTCACTTCGTATAGCACAAAACAGTCGCAACATGATTTCTTACTTACTAAAATCTTGCATTCTGCCACTTTCTGCTAAAAAGAGCAGACAAGAAAGGATTCTAATATTTAATTTATTTTTAAGGTACTCTTAAGTGACACCCCATTACAGGTGAGGCATTCTCAGAGGCTTTAGGTAAATACAGACACATGTTGTCATTGTGAACCCACACTGCTCTTAATGTGAGCTGGCTTTGCTTGGTTTCGTGTAACAAATGGGTTTTTCTTGGTACATGGTTGAGCGCGCAGTCTGGTGCTGTGGGCAAAGCGCCGTGCTCTCATTTCAGGCTCTCTGGGGAGAGCTGCACCATCAGAGAGAAATGATTGAATCTCTTTCTCCGCTCCATTTTCGCTCATTTCTCCTGGAGTGGATCAACCTGTGCCCCCAGCACACGACTGTGTGTGTGTTGTATGCAGATGCCCATGTTTGCATTTACACAGACCTGCCATGGTTGTTTTTCACATAATTATTGTTATTGAAGTATGTACTCGATCCAGGAGATGTTGTGAGCACTGGTTCATATGCAAAACTGCTGTGTGTTTTTTCCAGACGCTGATATGCATTGAGGATGAGTGGAGTTGGTGAAAACTCATCTGACCCTGCCAGGGCAGAGTCACGAAAACGCAAAGAATGTTCTGCAGAACTTCTAGGACCCAGGTAAGTAATTATCTTCAGGATCATATTTTGACATTTGTCCTAGATTTAAACTAAAGAGAAAAGAACGGTGGGAAAAGTAATTATCATGCAGTAAAGGTCAAATTCAGATTCCATCTCACCACACAAACAAGTTAGTAAATTTGCCCCCTGCTTTGCCAAAATATGAGATCCATAACCTCCTATTTACAGTAGTTTTTACCTTCTGTAAGATTGTAAAATAAAGCTGCAACCACTCTGGATCACTGAAATATTGCATGTAAAGTAGTTACCAAGAACACCATGCTGTTTTGACAGTTAACCCTGGAGCACTGTTAAAGAATGTATTATAAATCTGCATAATTAATCTGTAAACAAGCACTAAAAAAATATAGGTCTATTATGTTAGCATAGTGGAAAGGCCTAGAGAGATCTTTTAAGCCATATGAAGCATAATTGACTCTAGCCTTGTCCCTCCTCTGACTCTCCTCCATGCCAAGGTTTGCAGTAGATGTTGTGCACTGTCATTTGGCAGCTATGAAAATGAGAGGGCTCTTCAGTCATATACAGAGATCTGTGTGGACATAACCTTGGTGTAGTTTTGCAGATGGATTTTCTTTGCTGCCCTAGAATTGTTCTTGTGCGACTGCCTGTTCATTCTCTTATTTTGCTAGAACTGCACTTGCATCACACATGCACACACGCACACATTCCCACTCATTTATACTTTTTGCCATAGAGCTTTATCATATTTGCTGTTATTAATGCGTTCATTTTCCCACCCCTGTGTTGTTTTTACCTTTGCAGTCCCAAGCGGAGCAACGAGAAGCGCAACCGTGAGCACGAGAACAAATACATCGAAGAGCTCGCCGAGCTGATCTTTGCCAACTTCAACGACATCGACAACTTCAATGTTAAACCTGACAAATGTGCAATCCTGAAGGAAACTGTGAAGCAAATCAGACAAATAAAGGAGCAAGGTACAAGTGGCAACCTGTCATGTTTTTGACACTTTATCCTTGTTTGTTGAAGAAACTGTCAGGGTGATCGGTCCCGAAGTACAACAGTGAAAGGAATACTGAGTTACCTGAGCCGGCTGTTTTTCTTCTGAAGTTCAGAAGTTTTCCCTTCAGATTTCTGTGACATACTGTAAGGCTTAGTTGTATATTCAGTGTAACCTAAGTGAAAACCTGGAAATGAATTCAACTTTGTTATACATGAAATATGTACCTATAGGCTCTGGAAAAAGGGTTGCAATATAATGAATATGCTTAGTGTCTTGTTTCGGTTTTAGGGTTCCAGTACAGCTTTGAATGGCGCAGGTGGTATTATGTCTGCAAAAACTTCAGCTTTAACAGCATAAGTATTATAGTTTAGGATCTGCTGAACACATAATAGGAGCAGCACACCTGATTTAATGTTCCCTTCATCACTCAATCATATGATGTGCATGAACCAGAGTAGTTTTTGGCTGCCAGTCATTCTGAGCCAGAACATCAGGCAAATGGATCAGTGTGACTGTTTTTTCTTGCCAGCTTCTCCTATTTAGTAATCTTTAGTAACTGCTTGAGGTTTGCCTTTTTAATGTTTTGGATTTACCAGATCAATGGAAACACGTTTTTACTATCTTGCTGGTCCAAAGAGTTAAAAAAAAGCATAAATTTCCTTCATTAAATTTAAATACAATTAGTAAACTTAAGTTTAGACCGTGTATCCAAGAAAGCAGCTGAGTGACTGATAGACAAGAAGTGGCCAGTTGATGATGTCATCTTGTTTTATGTGACTCACAGAGCCAAGTGTTATGTAATGGTGAGCAATGTGATGCAAAAATCACGCTCAAACTCTAGCTGTCTGTCCCTCCCCCATTCTGCTGTCCTATTCTGTAGTCCCTCCCCTCCTACCTCAGACCCTGCATTGTCGTTCTTTCTCTCTAGCCTAGGCTGACATCCCCTGACTGCCTCAGAACACAAATTTGTATTTGTACAGGAAAAAAAAACACTGAGGGAGGGGGCTAAATCATCCTTTCCTGTTTTGTCCTCCATACGTAAGAGGCCACTTAGAGAGACCTTATTATAGTTAATATAAAAAGCCACTGCACGTCATCTCCCACAGTTCAGAGGAGCAGCGTTTTCAGTGGCCATTCATTTTTCTTGTTACACATGTTTTTGAACCAGAGATGCTGAGAGCTCATTTAGATGTCTTTATGCTTAAAGTAGATGTCCATTGTCATTTTAGCGCCACCATTTGTTCTTTTGATTGCACCTCTTCTGTCATCTGTTTAAGTGTGATGTACCTGGAATGTGTAGGGTACTTAGTGGTGTGTCTTTGTTTCTGTAGCCCAATAGCTCATCTTTTTATTGTTTAAGATATTTTCTTTCTGTAGTGGCATTATTGAATATATTAAATTACACTTTTGTGACTTAGTGACTCTCACTGATTGATGTCACAGCCTTCCTGCAGTAAAGTGCAATGTGGCCATAATGGCCTTTGAAAAAGCTGCCTCCTACTGAAAGCTGTTAATTCACCCCTGTTTGTTCCCCTCATGCTGTCTGAGTACATTTTACTAATTGAAATCAGGGTTGAAATGCTTAGCATAGCCTTGGCAGTTTTTTTTTCTCATTTCAGCATGTTGCTCCTTAAAGGTCCCATATTGTCCTGCAGTTCATCTTTAAATTTTTTATTTCAAAATACTGCAAAGATGGTTTGTCTTATGATGACTGTATAACCCCTAGTTTTAGGGCTGTTTAGCACTGAAAACAAATGAGCTTCTGCTATCCATGCCCACTTCAGGAAGAGAACTCTCTTTGTGTCTGTGATTTTGCAATGCCAAGCAAGACCCTTGACCACACGGCTACTCACACCAGTAGACCGGGACTTGCTATCACATCTAATTTTATCTCAGAGCAATCATTTGGCCTTGAAGTACCGTCAAATTCACAGTACAGCCATCATTTTTAACTTGTACATGCTGAGTTTGTCAGACTACATCGTGTTAATAAAATCAGTAATTTAGTGATGCAGAGCCACAGCTTGGAAATGGCTCTCAAGTGACTGCAGGTTAGCATGTAGTCTTAAACGAGCTGCTCCTTAGTCATACTTCATACATTTCCGATGACTGACAACAGATTCAGAAAAATATGTAAATGAGAACAGCTGTATTGAGATTTCCGCTGTATTAAAGTGCAGTTTATGTGAGCACAGAGAGCAGTAGAGATGCAAACAGATGTAAACGCCAGCTGAGTTTAGGTTGCACTGGAGCGCAACAAGAAAACAGTAATCCACCCACAGCTTGTGTATTGGTTTCAAATTTGTTTGAAAGTTTGCACCATCTCTTATTGTCCCTGAGCTTTACAGTTTCCGCACAGCTCTATGCCTCTTTGGGCATACGATCTAAGCTAATAGTAACATTAGCCACATTAGACATGCAATGCACTAACACTAAGAATTTTCCTGTTGTTGTTGTGACATAATCATCAAAAGTAAAAGTAATCGACTGGGTCTTCAGTTCTCAGATGCCTGGGTTCACTTTTGCAACCAGCAGCTGAACATTTCATGTGTTTTGCTCATGGCTGAGACATTTTAGAGTTATCAGAAGCAGCTGTAGAAAGTAAGCAAACCTGATGGGCTGCCACTCAGCTGCTTATTCTGAATGGCTCACCCTAAAAGCAGTGGGCAGTGAGGGGCAGAATTATCTAAACTTTGAGCTAGATGACACTTAAATGTGAGGTAGCAGTTTTACAGACAGTTTTATCTAGATGTGGGGGTCACTTGTGGAATGTAGAAGTAAATGTCTTTATATCTTAACAGCTTTTCTTTACACTTCAAGGTTTATAAGAGCCACAAACCAAATAAAAATGCTCCCCATATGGGATCTTGAACAGACAATATGTGGATTAATATCTTCATAAAGTCTTTTAAATAACAGCATAGTTTTCTAGCTTTACAGTTTTTTTTACACTTTATGTTGGCAAGAGCGGGCAGTTAAGAACACCTCTCATAGGCTGGTGGAAGAGAAGTATGTAAGTAGCTGCTTACATGTGCATTGTTTAGGAAGTATTTATTCATTATGCATATGTGAAAAATATAAAAATACAACATATGAATTGTTAAATACGAGAGGGAAGGAAAGAGTATGACAAATGTCTTGCCGGTTGCATATTAGATAGTAGCTATTACCTGATACAACCTTTTTAATTGATCAGTTCCTGCCCCTGTTTGTGGCACAGTTCCACAGTTCTGCAGATGGACAGAAAGCCAGTGAGGGCCGCACTGACATTGAGTGATGGGGCTGTACCTAGGGCAGCTGTGCTGGTCTACTGGGCCCCGCTGGGCCTAGAGAGGTCCTGCTGATGCACACATCATTAATGCTGAAAGAGATGAATATGGGTCTGTGGGGTGTTGCACGAGCCCACAGAGCGCAGGAAAACCTGCATTTGTGTTAGCTTTCGCACAGCCATACCCCCAAAAAAGAAAGGACATGATTTTGTTTGCTTTTCAACACAATATTTTTACACCATATGGTCAGCCCTCTTCTTGGCGTGGTGCGACAGTTAAATGTGTCCCCCCAACAGCCCACTCATATTCCACCTCTCATCATCATCTCTAAAAGTAGGGCAGCCTACACTCTGAACATAAGGCTTCTCTGCATGGTTATTAACCCACTCACATGGACAAATGCATAGCCTCATAGTGCAGGTACAAGAGCCTACAGGACACTCTAAATTTTCACTTTGAAGTAACCAGTCACAGAATGCTTGCATTGAAACATTTTTTTGACATATCATACAATAGAAAATATTCTGTATTTCATGTACCTTATCATCATTTTAGAAAAATCATGTCGCTGGCCAAATGATCATTTTGTTTTACACAGGTCCAGATACATAAATTATAGACCACACACATGTGTATGAGCAACAAATCTTGCTCTCTGCATCCATACTTGAAAATCCAATAGAGGTTTTAATGCTGAGGTCATAGTTTAGAACCCTAAACCCATTTCTCATATAGCTCCAGGTGCTGTAAGGAAAGAGCAGACCTGCTTGAAGATTAATTTTATGAAGCAATTTTTGTCTAGTTCTATTAATTACAAGAAGTCTTTGTGTTCAATCATCTAAAATTAAAAACCTATTTTGACTTGTTTGTATTATATTGCATTTTATATGTTTTTACTTATCTTATGTTTACCTGATAATAATGATTAAAGACTTGTCTTAATTAAAATGAGGGTTTATGGGCAACATTTTAAATAAGTTCCTGCTTGATTACATGGTAACAGCTTGCTAGCTTATTTGGAACAGGAATTGTTTACACACAGCCCGTGTTTCGGTTATATTCTTTTTTTGAACATGACAATGTAAACCATCCAGTGGCTGTCACCAGCGTGGCAGCAGTGTGCTCTGACACACTCATTTACAACAACCTTTCACTCTGTTTGCTGCTCTGTGCTCGGGTTTGAGCAATGGCCACATTTTATCACAAAGGGATTGAATGTGTTTGCTTTGTAACCGGATGGATACTTGTTAAAAGACTTACCAACAAGTGACCTCTTTAAATTATGTTGGCCAGCTTCACGAAATTGTTTGCATCTGCTTTTTCTCTCTGACCCCCATGTTTTAGTGTCCTGTGATGCAGTTTTGGTCACCATAACAACAGTAATAATGCACTTGTTGTGGCCACAGCAAGGGACATCAGTTTCAGAAAGTTAACATATTGAGATCCATGTTTTCTATTTAGTTTTTTTCCTAAATGTTTGTCATTCATTTTCCTGTTAACAGAAAAAGCTGCGGCAGCAAACGAGGAGGAGGTGCAGAAGGCTGATGTCTCATCAACAGGCCAAAGTGTGATTGACAAAGATGCCTTGGGACCAATGATGCTGGAGGTGGGTAGAGGGCCTTTTCTTTCTTACTCATAGTGTGATAGCTGTGAAGAAAATGTTATGAAATACCACACTCAAACCGAATAACCGCACACCGAACACTCTTACTTATACTCACATAGGATATACTCTCCTCTTTAGATCATGATTGGTAGATAATGAAGAGTGCCAGCCATAGAGAGCAATCGCAAATGGGCCAGTCGCGGTTGTGTGTGAGCGTAGCTGTGTGGAGTAAAAGCTGCCAGCATCTTGTATGTGCCTCTGATTGGCTGTAAATCACCGAGCAGAGCAATGGCCTCGTTGTCCTGCGGAGGGCCACTGAAGTGCTTACATATAATGGGAAAGAAAGCAACAGCCTGGCGAATGAATCAGTCCATTGAGCCTGTCCTCTCACTCATTTCCTCCCTCCCTTTCCCTCTCTCTTACTTGTTCAGTCCTCTTTTCTCTCCCTCCCCATCTTCTCTTCATTCGCCGCTAGATCTGTCCTGTCATGGAATATTTATAGCTCTCCTGGTCCAGCGTCACTGAATCGACATACTAACTCGCGGCTAAATATAGCCCAGTGCAGCCTGCAAGCTTTCCCATCTGTCAGCAGCCCCAAAACACAGCGATCGGCCATTCACACCCGCTCCACTCTAGCCATGTCCCCGTCCGCCAGGCCAGGCTCATTACAGGATGCTCTGAGGAGAATGGCTGTCGGCAGGAAATGCACCCACGCGCCCCATGACCCTCCTTCAAGGCTCTCTGCGAACCGCTGTCATGCAAACGCAGAGAGACGGAGAAGGCTGTGAAGAATCATTAGTGTGCTGTTGTTTTAACCTTCAGGGAGCAGTCTTGTTCTGTCACATGGCTATTGTGGCGTACGGTTCACATTCTTGGTAGACCGCTCCATATGGTTGCTGTTGTGTGGTATGACAAATGATGACACTACCAGGAATTTTTCTGGTGCTAGTGCTGGTGTGTAATTTATTTAGTTATTTTTTAAAATTCAGTATTATTCAAACACATCCAACCAGCCGGCAAAAAAATTTTAAATCAGCAAATATTTGATTGAAGAATAAGTAAATGATTGTATGAATCCAACCGACAGCATTTAATGCTCGATGCTTTCTGCACATTTCAGCCTGTACCAAAAAAATTATTAAGCTTCAATATCAATTAGTCCTGATTGGATTTATGTGTAGGATTGCGGTAATGGTTTGTCAAGTAGAAAATGCATATTTAGCAAGAATTTATGAGAAGAGATACCCTGTTTGCAGAGCACCAGTAAGATATAAATAACCCACAGAAAAAAGGGGAGTTGACCAGATCCCTACTCCCTACCCCGCAACAATTCACTACCTGCTGTATATGTTAGCAGAAGGGTAAGCAATATAGAGTCATATATCAAGACAATAGGGTATGTGCAAAGTGGAGCAGCTCCAGTGCGGAGCATGTGATTTCTCACTATGTATTTATTTAGAGTATATTAAATGACTTCAGTCATCTCTACAGGGTATATTTAGTGACCATTGTAAATTAAGGTATTGGCTAACAGAATTATGCAAGAGTGTCTGGAGGAAGGCAAGAGTTGGCACTAGAGAGTGTTTGCTTTGTTTCTGTTTGCCCTACTTGTCCAGTTCATGGCCTTTCTTCACACATGGTGGACTTACACAATCATGTTGCATTTTGGAACAGCTCTGGTACATGCAGTGATAGATGAGATCTCCTTAAGTCTATTTTCAGATCTTGCTGGGTTAAGGCAGGCAAGGGAACACTTCTATCCCCATTGTGATCATGTGTAACATTGGATGTATGAATTGCTGAACCCCAAAATTTAGTCACCTCACTGTAGACGTGTTAGACTGTGTATTTTTAGAGGTATAAAACTGACTGTAGTTGTACCCGTGCTGCTGTGTCAGGAAAAGGATGGCACAACCAGTCATGGAACCTTTAGGCATTGAGAGCAGTTGATGTTTTATTATAACTGCACATGCTGTGTGTGTGTGTGTGTGTGTGTGTGCAAGACTCTACAAACTGACAGCTGTGTGGGTGTGGTGTTGAGGTAAAGATTATTTAAGCAAAGGTGAGGAGCAGACACCTTGAGAACAGTCTCTTGTGTCTGATCTTAACACCAACTTTGCAAGCTCCAGAAATCCCTTTTAAGGGCTCCGGGTGATTTGATGGCCTAATTGACACCATCTTGTGTGTAATAGTTGACCTGGGGCTGTATTCTTTCAATTAAGTGCTGCTCCTCCTTCACATCTTCCAATCTCTGCAGGCACATGCTTTTATCCTGCTTTCTATCAGCCACACCGATGTTGAGCTTCTGCGGGAGTGATGCTTGTACTCAGCACACAGCGTACTAATCACCTCTCTTTAGACACAGTGTAGAATGCTGCATATTACACAGTTTGATAAGACTTGTGCCGACATTTAAGTCATGTATGTGCATTCCAGCAGATACATCATAGCCATAACTCGGGCACAGCAGGCATGCAAACAATAGAAGTCTGCAGGACTTTCAACATTCTTTGCATCTGTACCTGAAATATTTTTCATATGCAAAGCATATTGTAATTATGAACCAAAACCAAAATTAGGTTGTTTTGTTGGATGTGAAAGTTTCAAAGCAGAAGCAGTAAAATGATTCTAATAATCTGAGTAGATAAAAGCATATGAAGTCAGGACTAGGCTTTTAATAAACCACTCAGCTGAGGTGTTATTTGTATTATCAGCAATTATTGGTGAGAAGAACAGTTGGTTGAACATATTTTTATGCTCCTGCTTTTGTTATGATTTGTTCTGCATGTGCGAAAAAAAGTAACTTGTCTGTTCTGAACTGTTTTCTCTTTTCTTTCTTCCTTTTCCCTTCCAGGCCCTGGATGGCTTCTTCTTTGTGGTGAACATGGAGGGGAACATCGTGTTTGTGTCTGAGAATGTGACCCAGTACCTTCGCTACAACCAGGAGGAGCTGATGAACACCAGTGTCTACAGCGTGCTGCATGTCGGGGATCATGCTGAGTTCATCAAGAACCTGCTGCCTAAATCCCTTGGTTAGCGCTGAGCTTATTTTCCCTGCCAGCATTTACTTTGCTCTGTTTTTTCTCTACCTGTCAGTTTCTGTCTCACTCTGTCACTTTTGTTCAATGTCCCTCTCTTTACCTGACTGCATGTATGTCCTCTATGTTGCATCAGTTTAATATACTCTTAACACCTTCTTCTCACTGTTTAAGCAGGTATGTGTGGTTTGATGGGGATGTCAGTTTAATTAAAGTGTTTATGGTTCAACCACTGCAGAGAGAATGTGGCGAAGAAAAGTGTTGGCACCGTGCATAAAACCTATAGGTTCTTCATTTTCTCTTTTGCTGATGCTCAGCCCAGACATTTGCTCTCACTCTCCTCCTCTTCCTCCCTCCCTTTTCAGCTAATTAACTTCCTTTTTCGGCTTCTCTCCCCTGTCAGCAGCATCGTGCTCTTCCTATATTCTCATTTCATGCCCTTCGTTCCCCTTCTCTTCACTTTTTGTGTTATTTTCTCTCTCTCTCTCTCTCTCTCTCTCTCTCTCTCTCTCTCTCTGTCTCTGCCACACACCCTCACCAAGTTCCCCTTTTCATGTTCTCACTTTCCCATTTCCTTGCCCACCCATGAAAATCATTGTCTTTATCCTAGCATTACTCATCTCATGAAAACAGGCCATTTATTTCTGTAAGACAGAATTTATCTTTTTCATTCCTTCGCTTTTGCCCTTTCCCTTTCCCCATCTTCTTTCTGTTCTCACATACCTGCGCCCATTTAACATCCTACCTCTCCATCTACTCCACACGAGAGGTGTTTGTGATCTATGTCACCGCATTCCGTCAGGAGCTCTAAGTCCTTCTCTCCTGGTGCTTCGGATTGAGGTCTGAGTACCCAGCCATCTGGGTGGGAGAGCAGCACAGAGCGGAGTACCCTGGAAACGATCAGTGGGCTGTGTCCCAGATACTGGGAGATTATCAATGCACTGAATGAGATCACAAACCAGATGGAGTGTGATGGGAGTTTGCTAGAGTGAAATGAGTTGTGTGTGACTATACATGTCATTTTTTTTTCTTTTTTTGCACGCGTGTGTATATATGTGTCTGACTTCCTGCACATGTGTGGATGTGTGTTTGCTTGCGCCTGTGTAAGTGTTGGAGAAAAGAAGAACGATTGGCAAGGATGTTTTAGAGGACATGCATATGGAGGCCTGGCTGTGATGCATGGCAGTGGATAGATGGCACAGGGCTCAGGGTTCCAACTGCTCATTATGACTGATCTCTACCCAGCAACAGCTCTCTCCTTTTTACACTTTTTCTGCCTTCATTCTCTCTTTCTTGCTCTCATTATGTCTTTCACTTACAGTGTGGTAGCCTCTCTTGGCTTGCCCATTGCAGCTTCCCAATCTCCCTGTTCTGTTGTTCAGTTTTTGGCTGCAGTAAAATTTGTCAAATACAATCCCCAGGAGGCCAAACTGTGAATCTCCTTTGCCCCTTGTTGCTTCCTTACAGTCAATGGCGTCCCATGGTCAAGTGAGAGTCCAAGGAGGAACAGTCACACGTTCAACTGCCGAATGCTGGTCAATCCGCACAGCGAGAACCAGGACGAGCCGCACGAGCATGAGCCGCAGCAGCAGAAATACGAGACCATGCAGTGTTTTGCCGTGTCGGAGCCCAAGTCCATCAAAGAGGAAGGAGACGGTATGGAGATAGTATGTGGGTGGAAAATGAGAGTTGCAGGATCATTTGACACTGAATTAGTGACCATACAAAACACATTTTCACAAGATCAGTTTTCAAATATGTAAATAATGGGTGACTGTTGCTCAGGTGGAAGAGTGGGTTGTCAACTGATCGCAAGGTTAGTGGTTCGATCCCCGGCCCCTCCACATGCCAAAGTATCCTTAGGCAAGGCACTGAACCCTAAGTTGATCCCAATGGCAGGCAGGCACCTTGCATGGAAGCTTTATCGCCATTGGTGTCTGAATGGATGAACGTGAAACACATTGTAGAGCACTTTGAGTATCACTAAGGTAGAAAAAGGCTGCACAAGTGCAGACCATTTACCATTTTACCAAATAATGTCTGAATTGCATGCATCTTACGCTATAATGCTTTGACTGCATCGAAATTAATTGTAAATACCTTTGCAATTAGGTTATATAAGAATGGAATTGAAGGAACTTTAGTCTGGCTAACATTTTAGAGCAGACTTGCAAAGGAATATGTCTTGAAATACAAAAGTCTGAGTAGTTGGTGGAACAATTTCTAACAAATTGTGGGAGCTAAAAGTCAGTTCAGGCAATGAAAAGTTTCTTTTCAGAAAATGAGAATAAAAATAATTCTTCATACATTCTAGTATAAAAGAAGAAAGACATTTTAAAAAAGGGACAAAAAAAAGCCTAATTTAGTCTGCAAATCCGAGGCCACTCAGTCAGAGAACAAATTCATGAGCTTCTCTGTCTAGCATCAGACTGACTGCTGCCATCTTTAATGAATTTGACTGTCATGTTGTAGTTCTGACACCTTGATTAGGAAAAAAGAGTTTTGAGGCTTGCTTGGGTCTAGGAAACATTAGAACTTGATTGATTGCTACAAAATGGAAATTTTATTTAAATATAAACCAAAGTTATGTCTATCTACATTCAGATTTAATAGGAGTAGATGACCGTATTTTGTGTTATAATCGGCATTGTATGGTAGAAAGCAGCTTATGAAGCAACCGACGAAGGGAAGTGCTGGTGCCACTCAACTTACATCCCTGAAAAGTTAAGTGACACAAGGGAGACGAGAGGCTGGGCAGCTGTCATTAAAGCTCATCTATAATTCATGTACATCCCTCACAAACCTGGGCTTATGACTGCAAGGGAAGGATGCGTTTTAATCGTGTATTGCAGCAGTGAACCAATCTTTTGATAACCTTCAAAACCGATTTTCACACAGAATACAGAATACACCTTGAACATATTTCGGAGCATATGGGCGTAGAGAAAGAAAGAAGCTGCGTTTGTGTTCACCGCTAGGACAAACATCTGCGCGCCTTGCCTGGGAAATGATTTAAATTGTATGTTGTCTCTGCTCTTCTCTCAGTGTTCAGTCACTGAGAGGTCACTGGGCTTTTCCAGTGGTTTTCATGGCTTTAAGCAGGAACATGAGATTCTGAACTCTGTACAAACTTCCATCAAAAGTGTCCTTTATACAGAAATACTGAGGACTTTGTGAAGCATTGATTTCTTATGTCGGATTATTCTACGTCTTAACTACCTTGATCCTTTTTCCTCAGTGGATTTGTAGAGCAACTATAATGTTCCACGGCCTAACTGCAACTCAGTGGTAAATTAAAACAAGTGAAAATGCAAACGTTACACTCCAAGTCAAGTCTTAGCCCGTCTTTTCCCCTTGTTGGCTTCCTTTGTGCACCACCTGCTTGCCAGCCATACTCTGGCACATGGACTAGCTAGGACCCTGGCCAGAGATGTGAGTTTTTTTCTGCATGTGAGTAACAAGGCAGGATCAGCAGTTACAGTTGCAGGAATTTGTCCAGCTATAGACAGAAACAGAGAAAGGGAGGAGAGAGAAGGAAAGCTAAAAAAAAAAAAATTTAACGGAGATTCACAGATTTAAGTGGTGGACCACCCAAGAGGCTCTGTTTACAAGCCACAATAAGGAATGTGTGTGTGTGCGTGTGTGTGTTAGTGTTAGCCCTGGCATGCATTTCTTTGCCAGAAACATGTGTGGGATCATGGGTATTACTGGCACAGAAAAGTTAGATGGCAGACTTTTTGGGGTCACCCCAGTCCTGGACTTGGCGATGTCATCTTTGCGTGTGTTAGAGGCAACTGTCATGATTGAGCGATGGCGATCTTTAATGTTGGGCCAGGGGAGGTGTCATCAGTGTGAGATGGCACTGTAGGTGAGACCAGCCGGGGACACGCACGCAAGCACATGCACACATGCCGACACTAGCACACATGCACACACACACACCTTCAAAGGTCACACTTCATCATTTCCCTCGCCAGCAATAGCTGCTCATCCTCATGAAAGGAGCGGAGCCCTGATCCCCATGCTCATTAATAACTGTATTAATTATGCTGCCTGGGAATAACATGCATTTCATTTTCTTTCCCTCCCTCTGTCTCTATCATTTACGCCCCCTTCCTCCCCTCTCTCCTCTCCCCTGTCCCATCCCCCTTCATCTCTTCTGTCTCTGCCCTGTCCTCTTTGTTACATCCCCCTTCTCATCTTTTCTTCCCTCCACACGTTCCATCTGTTTTGTCCCCTCTTTCTCTCTCTCTCTGTTTCTCTTTTTTCAGACTTTCAGTCATGCCTGATCTGTGTGGCTCGCAGGGTGCCCACAAAGGAAAGACCCATGCTTCCCACGCATGAGAGCTTCACTACACGCCAGGACCTACAAGGTACATGAATCAGTCACACAGCCAGGAACTACAAACTGATACAACAAAGATAATTCACAGCAAACTTTGCTTGTGATGTTCAATTGCACTTCCTTTACTAATAGTTTAGTAGGGCATTTTCATACATGTAGCTGTTTGAGTACAACTTTGCTCTGCATAGGAAGAATAATATAGAGGCTCTTCTGAGGCACAGCAACAGTACCACTTTATCCCGTCACCAGCCTGTAAATCACTTCACAGTACAATTAGGTATTTAAAGATTATTATATCCTGGGTAGAGGCCCTTAGGATTGAACAAGTTGGTTAAACTAGCTTCCCACCTCTGTCTGCACTCTGGGAGGTAAAGTATCTGTCTGAACACTGGCATATAGATGCAGACAGCCGTCTGTGTTTCACCTGGTCTTTGATGTACTCAAACCATTTGTGTGGCATGCACACAGACACACAACATGCTAACACACTCATAGTTAGGCACTGACATATAGTAATTTCCTGTTTCCCACCCAGACTTCTGTAGGTGTACATGTATGTATGCCTCTGTTTATATGTCTGTTAGGACTGCAGAGTTGTAGATAATTACCATGATTTATTGTATTCAAGATTGATAGTATGATGTTTTACTCAAAACAGTATTTTAATACAAATATTGCCTTGGCAATACTTTCTTGCCAGAGAGCTTGCTGAATATGATATAGTGCTCCTGTTATGAGAGTGACAAGTCCTTAGTCTGTCCCTATGGCTGTCATTCAAGCAGCAGTATGCTTGTCACCCTTTCAAATGCATCACTGCCTCCATTTAAATTGCATTCCAGTGAGGGACAACTGTTACACTGCTATCAGTGAGTGTGTGTTTACACACGTAGCTTGGGTGTACTTGTTGTGATCTAAAGATAGTTGAGCCTGAGCTTCCCTGGTGACTTTTAAAAGGAATTCTTCTACCTGCTGTATTGAGTGTCTAAAGTTGTAGGTAACAGTGACTGACAAGCTGTAAGTAAAATGTAAATAGAGATACTTTACTATTTCATGAACCAATGTCAGATCATGGAGCAGCTGCAGCAGTATGGCTAAGTGGAGAGCAACTTCTGCTCCCCAAGCTCTACATGTTCATGTTTGATAGAAACATCAAATCCCCATCAATTTAGTTAATGTGGATGTGTACATGTGTATGGGAATCCCTACTTCCATGTTTGACTACAACCTTCCTAATCTGGTTCTGTTTGCGTAGGTAAGATAACATCCCTAGACACCAGTCTGCTACGAGCATCCATGAAGCCAGGCTGGGAAGATTTGGTGAGGCGCTGCATCCAGAGGTTTCACTTACAGAATGACGGAGAGATGTCTTTTGCCAAGAGACACCAGCAGGAAGGTAATGCTGTTAACTACAAGGACAGTCCTGTTACATTTTTGGCTCTTGATGTAATTGTCCTTTGATCTTTGATCTCTTCTGATGCTGTTGTTAGACAACTGCATGGGCATAAAGTGGTGATTTGAACTTGTCAAACTATGAGTCCCTTTTAACAAACGCTACTGGTAAAACATTGGCTTGGTTCAGGCTTAGTTTATCCGTGCAATGACTATTATACTAGAGCTCCAACAAGAAAATATAAACTGTTTATTTTATACAAAATAATCATCAATATAAAGATGCTTTGTCTGCATATGTTAATATAAAGGCATATCTTCCACAGTGCTACGACATGGTCAAGCTTTCAGCCCCATCTACCGGTTCTCCCTCTCTGATGGAACCATCGTCTCGGCTCACACCAAGAGCAAACTGGTGCGCTCGCCTGCCACCAATGAACCCCAGCTCTACATGTCCCTGCACATTCTGCAAAGGTATGTTTCACTATCTACACTTGTGTCAGTAGGAGAAAGACAAATCTGCAGCATGAACTCGCTTGCATGTTTTAACCTGTTAACGCCCTGCAGCACCTCTTAATGGCTTCATCGTTTTTGTGTGAATACGATAGTGTCTAACTTAATGCTTGTCAGCGGTCTGTGTCAAAATCAGGCATAAAGACAAGTTTTTTAAAAAAGCATTTTCCCACCATCCCCTTGTATAAATGCAGATGGTTTTGGCTGTATTTGCTTTGTCGCTGCTGAGATTTGAGCCAGAAGTACGACATAGAGCAAGCAAGTTTAATTTGGGATACCCAAATATTTATACCCAGGTATTTTTGAGAACAATATAAAGTCTTATTTTGACAATCATTACTTGTGTCAGTAAGACTGATACCAAACAAAATGATGTATCATGTTAGATCACATCCTTGGCATTAATTACTTTGGATTGAAGCCAGACTTTGTAATGTTGTCCACCTCTATCTCAAAACCGAAAAGTCATCCAAAAACAATGTGATGTTGCATTTTCTTACTGATTTCCAACAACCATTTAAAATCTGTGTTATTGAAAACTGTTGAAGCACTAATCAACTGCATTATCTGTGTGTTTCTTGCTGTAGGGAGCAGACAGTCTGTGGAATGGGCCAGGAGATGGGTCCTGGCAATCAGGCCACAGGGATGGCTCCCAAACCAATGAACTCCTCCACTCCCTCCATGACTCCTCCAACCCCAGGCAGTTTGCCAGGTTCGGGGCCTCAGGGCCAAGACACTACCATCAGCAGCAACAGCACGCCTTTCTCCCCTCCAGGTCCTGCCGGTCCCAGAGAACCAGCTGCCATGGGGGGCCATATGCAGGGCTACCGCTTTGGTTGTCCCCCACCACACAACCACACTGGGGGCATGCAACCACCACAGCAGGGCCCCAACTGGAGGATGAACAGCCCGTCTCGCGCCAGCCCCAGCCCGGCCGGAGGGCCCCATCCACCTCAACAGAACTCTATGCTGTCACCCAGGCACCGAGGCAGTCCTGGGGGGGCAGGAAGCCCTCGTGTAGCAGGAGGCCTTCACTCGCCGTCCCCAGTGGGGATGGGTGGAGGGCCTGGAGGTGCAGGTAGTAGCACGGCTAGCACCCATGCTAACAGCTACACTAGCAGTTCTCTATCAGCTCTGCAGGCTCTTAGTGAGTGTCATGGTGTAGGACATGGACATGGACCCCCTCATGCACATACACTGGGGTCTCCAGACCGCAAGATGGGCTCCCCAGCTGGAGTCACACAGGGGTCAGGGGTAAACACTCATATGATGTCAAAACTTGGAGCAGGCAGCAGTGCTACTGGTGGAACAGGAGACTCATTTGGACCTCACTCAGATGTGAGTCAGGGACACACACAGGCCCAAACGGAGGGCCTTGCTGAGCCCAAGGAGGAGAGGGAAGGCCCCCTCGAGGGCCACGATGCTCACAATCGTGTGCATGACAACAAGGGCCACACCAAGTTACTTCAGTTACTCACCACCAAGCCAGAACCTCTAGAGACACCTCTGTCACCTGGTGCAGGAGGTGAGGGCAAGGACCAGGCTGGGACAGGGGTCCGGGGTGGCCACACAGGAGGTAACACTCATGCCACGTCCCTTAAAGAAAAACACAAAATCCTCCACCAACTGCTTCAGAACAGTACATCTCCTGTAGATCTTGCCAAACTTACTGCAGAGGCTACAGGCAAAGAGCTGGGCCAAGACCAAACCCAGGGTGCTGGTAGTACAGCTTCTGGGGCTGAAATTGCTCCGAAGCAGGAGCCATTAAGCCCCAAGAAGAAGGACAATGCCCTACTACGCTACCTACTGGATAAGGATGACACTGTATTGAAAGACAAGGTCCCCAAGCTCGAGCCTGGGGAAGTGAAGGTGGAAGGGGGCAAACACCCCCAGGTCAAGGCGGAGAAACAAGATGCAGGATACGACCGGGCTGAGCAGGTCAGTTTTTGCAAAAAAGCTTTGTTTTGGAAATGTTAATATTGGAAGCACTTTGTTGGGCTGTGTGAAAAGCAGCTGGTTTACTGGATTTTCTGTCTTTGACATGTTGAGAGAACATGAGTTGCCCCCAAACTGACTTTGCAACCTCTTTAGAGTACTGCAAAAGTTTTTTGCCTTGAATTGCTCCACTTGCCTGTTCTCTCTGTTTCAGTGTTAATCTGGGTTAGGTAGCAGATGTTGGCTCCTCTAAGTCCCATGTCCACGCAGGATGTTACAACTAAACACACAAACAGTTGGGCAGTATAGAGTGGAGGACAGACAGTATTTGTGACATATATGCATTCAGATTTATAGTCTTGTCATATATGCTTTATTCATTCTGCTTGTTTCTAATAACGTATATAAACACATCTGGTCTTTTCACTGCCTGTGTGTTGGCAGCATAAGCCAAGGGAATTTATCCGCCAGCTTCAAACAACTGTGACATTTGGAAGGAGCCCCTGTGGTTCTTCAGCCATTTGATCCTGGTTGCATTTGGCCAGAATCCTTAGGTTTGGCACCGAGCTCAGGTCAGTCCTGGCACTGAAAGAGAGAAAAGAGTAAAAGGGAGTGAGCAGGGCGAGTGTTGCTGGTGAAACTCAAAATTTCTGTGTAGCAGACGTTTTAGCAAAGTAGTTTTTAGACCAACCTGCTGATGCCCTAATGCAGCAAATAAAAGCAGAGGCTCATAAGCTTTCATACAGGAAACCTGTGTGACGTGCTCTACTAGACATACGTTCAAGACACAAGCCTGCAAATGTCATTTTATCACAGACATCACCTAAACCACAGAATTACATAGAATTACGCAAATTACATGAATGTCCTTCCTCTCTTTGCTGTCTCTGTTTCGCTCATTACCTTCTTTAGACAAATCATAGTGTAGGTTACATGCCTTCTGTTTAAATGTCAGTAACATTGAACTAAGGTCACTTTTTTGTAGAAATGCACGATCATTTTTTTATAAAACAGCATAGCAGTGACCAAACTGCACTTAAATCTTTTCTGGAGTAAGATCACGAAAGCGGTTCGGACACCGGGTTTTGATTGACCAGTTTGAAATGTCTGCCAACACAAGTTTAATTTTTAAAGTAGGAACCGTCTTTTCATTGTCCCAAAGTCTCCTGCCTTCTTTGTGGCACATTTGTGTTGAGGCGGTGTTGTTTTTCCATTCAGACAGAGGGGCAGTGGCACAGAATGTCACCTAGCTATGTGTGCTAGCTGTATATGTACAGTATGTGCTTGGCTGCTTGTATGGAGAAGAGAAAAAGGTGATTGGTTGGATAATAAGAGCCGCTGTTGAACTGAACAAAGAAGGGGAGATGAGAGAGGTGTAGATACCCCCAGGAGAGCCCAGCCTCGGCAGGCAGAGTGAAAATGATGAGCCATATGCTCCTGCATGTCCTCTCTGCTACCATGGAGATAGAGGGGAGAGGGAGTGGTGTGTTTGTAGAACCTACAAGAAACAATAAAGGGAAGTGGAAATTGAGAGAAATGCAGGTTTAATGTTCACGTCTTCATACTGAAGGTTTGATTTACTGAAAAGTACAGTGTGACAAAATAAAACTGAACAATGATGTGGTTTATTTCTGCCTTGCGTAGATGGTACAAATTAAATCTGGATTTCACATTTAGATGGTGATTAAGCTCCCAGCTTCCAACGGCGATGATGATGGCTCATTCCAGTTTAACAGATTTCACCAACTAGAACAAGGCCATTTGTTAGACATGCACTAAGCCACGACTTCATTAGAGCCATTATATGTGTGTGAGTGGGTTTCTGTTCCTTGCTGGTGAATTGCTGCTTGCCATGTGTGAAAGCTGACTGTACTAGTTAGAAAGTCCACTCATCCTCCTCTCTACTAACCTCACCCACTGTTTTCTCGCTGACTCTCCCTCCCTCCCTCCGACTCGCTCCTCCTCATGATTGTTTGAGAGCTGAATTATTGATGGCTGGAGCAGAGCTAAATGAGAAATCAGAGCAGAGCTCCGATGGGGCTGAAGGAGTTGTGGGCTCAGTTGACCATAGGGATGGTTTCGGCTTGTGCCTTGACAGTCAGGTGGACTGTCAGCGATTGACGAGACAATCACCGGTTGTTTTCACTGACGATATTAACTAACGGTGATTATGATCACTGCTCATCACCAAAAGTGACTCTACTCCTTAATTTAAAGCAACCGATTTGCTATCCCTTTTCCATCTGCCACCCCTGACAAGTGTGCTGGCCAATCTGCCAAAAGCCTGTATCTTCATTCTCCATATGCTTGCTCACCAAAGCAGCATCCGGCTGCGTCACATTCCAGCTCTGTCACACCTGCCAGAGAAAATCTGCTGCCACTCTAGAGTGTGTGTGACCCTCGACTGCATGAGTTGTGTGTGACCCAGGCTCTTTTTCTTGCTCCAGTGTCTGTACAAACCAGATCTATTTTTTCAAAGACCAGTTTACATCAAGCTGAAATATAAATGCCTGTAGTTACTGACAGTTCTTTAAATTAATGTGTCTTAAGACAAAGGTTTTTGTAATTAAGAGAGAAACAGAGAGAGGGAGACTTCTAGCTAGCTCTCTGTCATCATATATTTATGCAGCCCAATTCACAATAGTGTTCTCATATATTTTTGTTTTTCCATTGTGAGACATAGGAAGTAGTGTGTAATTTAATCACAGCTCATAAATACTTTCTTAACCAGCAGTCATTACCAAGCTGTTGCTCTGCAGATAAAATCTTTATTTTATGGTCTCTAATTACCTAACAGAATGAAACAAAATACAGGTTAATGAAAGCTACTGTGATGTGGGTTTAGATTTACTGACATCGTAAATGAGTGATCAGATCCAGATCTGTGAAGTGGAGCAAATAATTCTCAGCATTGTTGTAGAAAGACCAAAAGTGCGCCATGATGACATTAATTGTTTATTATTTTAGCAAATAAAATCAATGCAGCTCAGCTCAGTGTTGCTTCTTTAAAGAATTGTGATGGATGCATGTTGTAGTATTAGTAGCTGTGAGAAAATAAATAATCTTTACTTTATAATTTAAAAAAACTACTAGACTTTATGCATGTCAAAAGGTGCTTGTGCTGTCTCACTACAGTGTAAGTTTTTATTATAATATATATTTTTTGCTATTCTGTTTTGAATAAACAAGAACGTAAAAAAGCAGGCTTTATAGACGCACACATACAGAAATATAGAAATAAATATAGGTGTGTGTGTATATATATGTAAATATACATACATGTATATACATGTATGTATGAAAAAAACTGTTGAATAGTTAAAACAGTAAAAGATAGAAGACTTTGATCAAATTGAATCAAAATATTACTGAAAAAGCAAAGAGAACAAAACTGTAGTGGAGTATTTAAGCATTGCAATTAACATTGTTGCCCTTCTTGTGACTTGAAAAATTCCAGTTTCAACTCCTTCAGATAGTGAATAATATTTTTGCCAATCTGTTTTTCTCCAGTTATTTAAAAAAAAATATAGTTTTGCCTGACAAAAGGCAGCAAGATTCTAGGGTGAAGTGACTTTTCCTTTTTCCTTACTTGGCAGTGGCACTTCTGCTTTACACGGCCCGTTTCTCAGTTCCCCTTCCTAGAAAATGGCATGTGCTAGGTCAGAAAGACACAACAGCCGTCCTACCCTGAAGTCCACACGGACATCTGGGCGCATCTGTACATGAAATAGACAGATCTGAGATTAACGACTAGATGTTCGAATGTGGGATTAGGATGCGTGTCAGTGTGTAGCTGTGAACATACCCTGCTCATTCACAGATGTGATTGCTGTAAGTTCAGTAACAGATAGATACAAGTCAAATTGTAAGAATACACATTTGGTGGGGCCGTCACTTCCCTACTGTGAGAAAGTCAGCTTGTTGTTGCTAGGCATACAAATGTCTCTAAGCAAGGGCATTCTGTATCAATGAAATATAGGACACACCATCGGTTGGCAGTTCATTTCTGCTGCCTAACGTGCATTCATATTATAAAAGTAACAATAAAAAGGAGGACCAGTTAAAGTTAAGACTCCCTCATTGGTATTTGCTACATACTCAGGGTGTTTTTTATGTTTGTGCAGCCTTAAACATGTTGCATCTTGTTTTATATGCGTCTTTCACTGCTTTTTATTGCAACTACAGTTCTGACAAGATGTTAAATTGGGATCTAAAAATAGGGCATGGTGGAAGACAAAATACTTAACAATTTAATGGTCATTTTGCCTAAAAACATACTTGCAGTTTTAAGTCAGTGTCATAATCGGTGTGATCTGCAGAAAAGAAGGACATTGGCTGCATTGCATGCACTGACATGCATTGAAAGAAGAGAGTAACAAGGATTGATAGAAATAGGACCCATTAAGGGTAAAAGCAACTAGAGAAGTCGAGAGAATAGAAAGTGGGAGGAGAGAGAATTGGAGAGGAGGAGGAGGAGGAGAGCAAACTGAGAGTGTACAGAAGCATTACATCATTCCTGACCTCATTAGGGCTTTTCTCTCTCTCCCACCACCACCACCCCCCACTCTGTTACTCTCTCTAGCTCTCCTACATATCCTGTCTGCCTCTAAGTATGATCAGCATTGTGTGGCTAACCTTTTTGTTCTGTGTATTGGAGACATTATTTAAAGGGGGTCTTCTTAGATGGAGGAGCAAAAAGTCCTAACCATAAAAAGTATACAAAGGCATGACCAAGGCTATAGTACTTAAGCTCTCTAGATAACTGTTCTATCAGACATTGCTGGCAGCCTTGTTATCTTTCGCTGCAGTTACATGACTAACAAGTACATGTCATTGTCCAGAACATTGAAGTACAACACTGGAACAGTGCTGGTGTGCTGTTTTCCTGCTGTACAGTATGTCACGATCAGGAGATGTCAGTGATTCCAGGTGTGCTGCACTCTGGTGGACACTTACAGCCAGTGCAACTTATTTACCTTAAGTCCCTCAGGTCTCTATAGGAACCAGTATGATCATCTATGTCAAAGTTTTTGTTAGATTTTGACTGTAATCTACATTTTCTTTCCAGTTGCCAATACGGCTGCCTTTTGTAAAATACATGTTTGTGAAACTGTGTTAGATTGGTGTTGATCAACTTTCTGATACTTTTGTGAGGCTGTTGATTATAGGGGTGTTTAATTTGCTGTATTATTTAGATGTCCCTCTTATTTCGACCATGCAATCTGTCACAGCAAGAAAGGCAGACACAGAGGGGACTATGCAAGTGTTCTGAAACGAAAAACTATTTTCAAAAAGATTTTGGTTTTGTTGTCACAGCAATTCTTTAGTTCAGCAAGTGAAACCAGGTCCCTTCATGGCCTTCTTTGTTTTGGATAGTGTGTGAAAAACTAAACAAAAATTGTCCAAGCTAGTCCAAAGCCCAGTTGTATATGATTGCAGCCTTGGGCTGTATTGGGCTGGCTCGGTCCTTGTGTTTACAGTAGGAGGGCAGAGAGCAGTTCAAACTTTGGCACCAACCAAACTCCTGCCTATTCCTGCTTTTTTGTTGCTTTGGCAGAAAGCAGCTTTAGTAGCCACATGTTTTCTATCTTGCTGTTTCCTCAGCTAATTGGGGGTAAAATATTGTTTATAATCATATGGCATTCCTAATTATGTGCTTGAAAATACTGTGCTATAAAAGGGGGAGCAGCTGTAGTGTTGTGCATCTGAAAGAACAAGGCGGTAAGCAATAACTAGTATGTGAGTCTGATAAGCTAAGTCAAAGTGAAGTGTGGCCTAGATTTATTGGAAAGTGGTCCATTTTTTTTCTTGGGGTTACTGCCGTATTATAAACAAGGCCAAGCCTGCTGCTCTCATCTCCCACTTAAAGTCTCCTCATGTGAGTTTGCTCTCAGTTAATGTGTATGATTGTCACTATTTGGGCTTGTTACAGGTGAAGCAGTAATAGGTTTCTAAATGGGAGCTTAAATGGCTAATCTACTTGTGTGCTCACATTTTTTTTTTCTCTCTCCTCTAGTCATCAGAGCTGGATGACATCCTGAACGACCTGCAGAATACTCAGCCACAGCTCTTCTGTGAGCCACGGCCTGTTTCGTTGCCCAGTCCCATGGACAAACAGAACATCATCAATGACATCCTGCAGATGTCCGAGACCAGTCCTGCCATGCCGCCACAGCAGCCACACAGGGGCATCGGAACTGGCATTGGCCCGACTAGTGAGTCCCTCTCTTAGTTGGATGAAGTGCACAGACCACATTATGTTAAACATTTACAGTGTTTTTGTAATATTTTCATCATGAGGTTATGAGGTTTTACTTTTTGAATTGTTTTAGTTGATGCAGCATGTGGCTAAAACCTCCTTATTCATGTCTTCAGACTTTGGGGGTGTCCGACCAGGCCAGCCAGGCAGGGGTCTTCCTGTAAGGAGTGTGTCTCTGGACATGAATGTGTCCCCCCAGCAGCCCTCGTTACAGTACCCTATAAGGGCCACAAGCCCGTACACTCTTATGCAGCAACAGCAGCAAGGCATGGTGGGAAGTCACGGCATGATTGCTAGCCAGGCCGGTATGGTCAACGCAGGTAGGTGTGACAGTTACTATTTGTGGGCACAGTTTGTTACTGTCTGAATCAGTAGCACACAGTATTGTTACTGTGTGTTACTGTTGTTGTTCCTCAATGTTCCTTGATAAGTAATTGAATCAATGTAGCTTGCTGTCATGTGTCACTGCACATTAAATGAAAATAGCCAACCTACAAAGAAACTGACTGTGCAATACAAACTTGATGATATAGTAAGATTAATGGATTATGTAAAAGAAATATCCTCAGCAATTTTTGAACACCAAGGTTAGAAAATGTGCAATAACATTATAAAGACACTTACTTTGATTACTTTAGTTACAACATATTAAAAAAGCATCAAGAGAAAAAACAAAATTCAACATTTTGTTCATGGGAGTAGCAGAATTCAGTTCAATTTAGTGGATATCATAGTTGTTTGTGTTTTTCCAATTTGGAGTCACTATTGAATGTAGATCAGTTTTCACCCTTTGTCAGGTTTGATTTCTTCTTGACAATCTCAAAGCAGCAAAACCAGTAATTGGATCAAAATTACAACCTCCTTTGCAATTGTGTTACCAATTGTGGTGGCTTCCAAATTCTGACGAAAGACCTCCTTGCCTCTGTGTTTTTCTCACCGTGTAACGTATGTCATGGTACAGTGAGTCACGTCCTGTGACAGGAAATAGTCACTCACAGCAGCACAAAGTTTCTCTCACAGTCACTCCCACATATTAGTAGTCCTCAAACATACCCCACTGCACTGAGGGCTTTTCCCTTTATGTTGTACCATTGCATCATGGGGACAGTTGACATCTCACTGAAATCTGTCCGGAGATACACTCACAGCTTTTGTTTCTTTGTGTGTGTTTGATCCTCTAGGACTGATGGCTCCAGGTGGTCCACGGCCAGGTATGCAGCAACAGGAGGGCTGGGTGGGTTCAGCCTCTGCCCCTCCTCTGGGAGCGGCTGGTCCTGGGCAGCAAGGTGCCATGCAGGGCAGGATGGGACCTGTCAATGCTCCCATGAGGCCCAATAGCCAGCCAGGGACCCGGCCAATGCTCCAGTCCCCGATGATGGCCAGTGGTGAGAGCACATTGTACCTGAAAAGTTACATTGCGTTTTAATATGAAACTAGATAGGATTGCACTGTAGATTTCAGACTGTTGAAACGCAATAGAGCCATTCTCCAGTCTGTCAGACCAGAACAAATTCTAAAGCATGTCGATATAGAAACCCTTAAAGCACTTTTGTGAATATCAGATCCAGTTTGCCATATGTGGTCCATCCAAAACCTATAATGCTTGGCTACAGGTGAGGCAAGACCTCAGCTCACCCACATACTGTTTACCTGCTTCTCATAGTTGCAAAGACTGCCACCTTGTGGCTAGTCATAATATATCACTTCACACAGGAATGTAATGTCTGACCCAGAACTTTCTGTTCCTGCATTGAAGAGAACATTAACCAGTTTTCAGCTTGCTTTTTTTCCCCAGCATAATGTGATGCCCATGTAATATTTTACATCTTTATTCTTTTTTCCCCATTTAGCCCAGCCTGACATGGATATTGGTATGGTCAGCCACCATTTCTCCCAACAACAGGCTCCACCCAACCAAACAGCCCCCTGGCCAGACAGTATGATGCCAATCGACCAGACAGCTTTTGTAAACCAGGGCCGGTAAGGGAATTACTTACAAATTGCTGGCAACAGTACACAGAATTAAGTTTTGTGTTTATACCAAGCTTCTTTTTTGTATATTTTTGATGTAGTTGAATTGCTTTAAGTGTTTGCCTTGGTTCATGATGGACAAAATTTTTGCTGTGAGAAAATAATTAAGTATTTTCTCTGTGTCGTTTTTGCTCAGACCGGCACCCCAGGATGATTTGTTGTGCAACACGGGACTCAGCTCAGGTGAAGGCAGTGCAGTAGACGAAGGGGCCTTGATGTCACAGCTGTACACCGCACTAAAGGATTTTGATGGCCTGGAGGAGATTGATCGTGCTCTGGGGATCCCTGCTCTGGTAGAACAAGTGAGATTTCAATTCCTCTAACCTACATCACCACAGTAATTTTTCACTGGTCATCAGTGATGTCCTATTATTCTTTGTTATGGCTCTACATTTTGTATCTGTGGCCTGTTTCAGAGCCAATCACTGGACCCAGACCAGTTCCCCCAGGACCCCTCCATGATGCTAGACCAGAAGCCCCCCATGTACACTCAACAATTTGGTCCGCCACCATCCCACATGGCACAAAGGGGCTACCCTGGTGCTCCCATGCAAGAGCCAGGCTTCCACCCCATGTCTGGCCAGATGGGCGCACGGCCGGGTTACCCAATGATGAGAATGCAGACCCGGCCCGGATTGAGGCCTACTGGCGTCGTACCTAACCAGCCCAACACACTACGACTGCAGCTGCAGCACCGGCTACAGTCACAGCAGGTACACATGCGTCTAGTCTGTCCTGACACCACTGGAAGTGATTCTGCTCATTGGTTATTTACTCTGATGTAACCATAGTGTTTGATCAGTAGATTGAACACACAGATGAGAGTTGTGCAATTATCCTTGAGGTTGACATTTTGACAGGTCGACTATGCGCACAAGTATTTTGGATATTTAGGTCGGTCTTCCTGCCACCTGCTGGACTTTCAATGAATTTACTGGAACATTATGTTGTACTAAGACTGCGCAACTGAAAAGACCATTTAAATCCATCTATGCAGTCATTTTATTTACCTGTTATATAATTCCAGTCCATATGTCTCCCATAGGATACTGGTTGTATTGATGTTCCTTAACTATTTACTAAATACAACTAAGCAGTATGTCTTAAACTTAATGAAAATCAGAGCATTTAAGATTTTTAAAATAATCTAAACCCATCTGTTTGTATTAATCTCATATTAATCTTATTCTGTCTTTCGTTCCAGCAGAACCGTCAACCAATGATGACTCAGATGAGTAGTGTGTCAAATGTGAACCTACCTCTTAGAGCCAACGCTCCAAACCAGGTACAGCACCACTACCATTACATAATCTGTCTGCACAGACATGTTGTTACAGCATGACAGCAGGTAGTGTTTAGGTTGTTAATGGCTTTCAGTGAATTGAAGGCTTCTATTTCAGTGTTATTTTGTAAAGGCACAAGTAGACTTGCATGCTTTTTGGGGCTTTTTTGTCCCTTTTTTCTGACATATTATGCCCCTGTCACTTCCAGGGAACCATCAACGCTCAGATGTTGGCGCAACGTCAGCGGGAGCTGCTGAGTAATCACCTGAGACAAAGGCAGCAGCAGCAGCAGGTGCAACAGGCCCAGCAGGTCCAACAGCAAAGGAGCATGGCCATGAGGGCCCAGGGCCTGAACCTGCCTCCCAACATGGCCCCCGGAGGCATGAGTAACCCCCGGAATCCTCAGGCCAACCCACAGCAGTTCCCCTACCCGCCCAGCTACGGTACCAGTACAGGCCTGGCCTCGTCACCTCCCCCTACCAGCCCTTTCTCCTCCCCTCTCTCCCCCAGCCTGCCCTCTCTCCCCCCCAACCCCCAGCTCCACCTGCATGGCACCTCCTCCTCTTCCTCCACCTCCTCCTCCTCCTCACAGATGATGATGGGAAACACAAACATGATGGGCGGACAGTACGGGGCCGTACTCAGCCCCCAAATGCAGCACAGTGCCTTTCAGTTTCCCAACTCAGGTACTGCTCCCACATCCCAGTCAACCACACACTTCACCCTGCAGCCAATGTGTGTGTGTGTGTGTGCGCGCGCCATATGTGTCTATGTTGGTGTGCCTCTAGTTGCACAGCATTACATGCTTTTTAGTAGCTGCAATCATCCAATTTGTAATGTTATGTACTGATGACTGCATTAATCAGCTGCCATCGAATGATCCAAATCATACTGCATATTTTTTGCTCCTCAATTTTATACCATATGAATAGTTTTCAGTGAGTGTGATCATATATTGTCATTGTTTTGTCAAGTGCCCAAAATGGTGTCTTGGATATGCACTCTTACTCCAGCAGAGGGCACCAAGAGCACAGTAATTCAAGCTTAATTCAGGATGGACACTGACACCCAGGCCTAAAGACTGTGCCCAGGAAGAGCAATAATCATGGCTACACTTGTCAGTTTAATCATCTGATTTGTCTAATGACATGTTTGATTTATTCTCCACTTCCAATCCTGGTCTAGGATTCTTATAGAGCATTAGTTTTGTTAGACATTATTTTTCTCTCTCCCTTTTTTCCCCAAGCCATCTCCTTATCCCCTTCCTTCCGAACTCACCTTTCTGTTCATTTTTTTTACATGCATGTAGGAAATATTAACTGCCTGTCAATAATCCTGAGTGCAAACTGGAATGGACTGTCTTCAGTTACACTAATCTTCATGCTTGCTCATTTTCTGCATTTGTTTGTCTTTATGTGGCATGTTTGGTAATTTACATGGAAGGGTATTATTACCTTCACTCAATACATTGGTTTGTAGTTGAGTCTCTGCAGGATGGCGTCTGGCTGACCCGTTTTGATGCGTCCACCACAGGTATGAGCCAACAGGCAGACGGAAGTTTTGGAGGTCCCGGCACACCACAGAGCCCTCTGCTTTCTCCCCGCATGGCCCACACACAGTCCCCAATGATGCAGCAGGGCCAAGGAAACGCTGCTTTCCAGGGTTCCCCTGACATGAATGGCTGGCCGCAGGGCAACATGGGAGGCAACAGGTAAAGATGGCGAGAACTAAGTAGTGCCTGGCTGGATGCTGAGATTTAGTGTGGCGTACGCTGTCTCAGGACATCATTTCTATATTTTTTGTCATTATCATAGCAATCCATTGGTAGCTGTGTAGCACACTTTTAAATGGTTAAGATTTACAGAAATGGACACAAAAGCAGGCTTGATTTTGTAGTCCACTTTCCCCTCCTGCATGAGTACTGCTGTGCTCTGACACCGCTAGAATAGTGTTGTGCAAATCAGTCAGAGCCACTTTGTTTGTTTCCCATTTAGAGAGCCAGGCCTATGTACGTACATGGAACTTTTGTCCCAGCACACACAGTTAGTGGATTGCAAGGAGATATTCACTGATAGTACAAAAAGTGTTATGGATTAGTATTGCTTACTCTACATTTAAAGCAATCACATCATAAGTGGTTCAAACAATTGACACTGCTGATTTTCTGCTCTTTTTAGCCTTCAAAATTAGTGTGAATTATACTCATGTTTGGTCAAACCTCTGAAAATATAAGGAACATGTTCAAATGGAATTATTCCAGACTTGTCCTTTCCTTTTTTGCATCAGTACCATTTTTTTTTTTAGTTTACCTGACTTACACAGTGTCTTTGAATCTCCTTCCCTCTCCACAGTATGTTCTCACAGCAGCAGGCATCACCTCAGTTCACCCAGCAGAATAACAGCAACATGTACAATGGCAATGGCATGAACCTCAACAATGTCTCTATGGCCACCAACATGGCAACCAGCAGCATGAGCAGCATGGGCCAGATGGCCGGACAGATGAGTGTCACGTCCATGGCCTCAGGGCCCTCACCCGGCTTGCCCTCCATGGGACAAGAACAGGTAAAAACTACTTGACCAGTCCCGACACATAAGTTTTTTAATGGGAAAAAAGCTTTTAGAAGGGGTCGGTACAAGAGTTACAGAACTTCTCTGTGGGGAAATACGTAGGGTTTTTTTTAGACATTTCACAGTTGGGCTTCGTTAAGTATGGCCTGACCAAATTAGAGGTTTTCAAGAGCTCCAGTAATATCCTCAGGGTATCCATTTACAGTAGCGCCTTGTCTTTCAGAATTTAAACCTGAGAGTTAACAAAATGGGCCCCTTAAAGTTTTAAACAGTTATCTGGGGACCAAGAAATACTAAAAGGTTTGTGTTTCTTTCCCTCCACTCCCGACTGCTTATCTCTGTGTTTGTCTTATCGTAAGACCCTAAGTGTTTGGGTACACTTATTGAACGGCCGTGCTAGTGAATAATTTACTCAGTAGTTTACGTAAGTCCTCTTGCCAGAGTTCTGCTACTTGACTTAAACTTAGAGGACAGTGATGTAATTAGCAGTGGGCACTTCAGAGCCTGACCATTTAGAGATATATAGACGTTACTGTGTGATGTTCAAAGGCTGCTCTGTCTGGACTGTAGACACATGAGCCGGTTCGCTTAACATGGAAAGCTTGACTCCTTTAGTCTCAGATTTGTCAAATGTACACAGTGTCTGCACCCAATGCAATTTGACAGGTCATACTTGGATTTGCATGTAGACAACTTTTACTCAACCGAACTTGGATAAAGGTAAAAAGGTTTTCTCTTTCCCAGCACTCAGTTCCTGGTGGTTATCGTTCATTTAATGTCACCCATGTTAATCCTTCTTCCTTTGTCTCACTGGTATTGTTAGCTTGGTATGTGGGATGCACTGTTGTTGTCCATGATGCTTTTAAGCCAATAAAGAGCCATTAATATTTAACCAAGTTACTGCTGTTTGATTGTCTGCACTTCAGACTGTTGCAACATACCAGTATATCTGTCACTTGATTTACCTCCCCTGTAGGATTATAGAAGAATATTGGCACTTATTATTTCAATTATTTACTGTTTGCCCATTAGTGCAGGCATTTGTGATTTATGGACTTGTTTTAGACCTGCTGCTGTGGTCCAAGATGGTTTCTGTTTGTTTATAGTCTTTTGCAAAACTGCAGTTTACTCCAGTCAAGTTCAAGTTAACCAGTCAGCTGTGCTGTTGAGTTGTGGGTTTATTAAATGTCTTACAAGGTGTGTTGTTTCTCTGCAGAAATACTGTTGACCCTCATGGAGCTCTTAACATGAACCTCAGTGATCAGCTGGTGCAAGGAGCGCGTCGGCCCTTTAAGAATTAAAAATACAAACATGTAACCAACCGACTGCCCCTTGAACCAGCCGGGCCGTGCCCTGACCCCCCTTCTCCCCAGCCCCAATTTGCCGTCTGTCCAGCCGGGGCCTCTTCGGCAGCCAAACAGACACCGGAGCGTGAAGACGGCTGGGGAAGGATGGTGGATCTTCTGTCCAACATGCCTAACCCTCCTGGAGGAGAGCCTCGTGATGAGCCAGTCTATCTGCCTGTCCAGCTGCATTCACCGTCGTGTGACTTACTGTAGGCCTCCTGGTGGGGTACACTGACTTAAGGGGGCAGCAGTGGGTGGGATCCTTTGTTCTGATGAATGTATTCCTCTCAGTGGACAGCGGCCATTTACAATCTCATCTCAAAAAATAATGTACACTGATTTTTTTCTTTTGTTTTATCTCACTCATTTGTGACATTTCCACATAGTTCCAAAATGGCAGCAAAGACTCCAAATTATGTTCAGAATTATGGATGGAGCTCAGACACTTAGCCGGTTTTGCCTTTTTTTTTCTTTTTTTGCAGTTCTTTATTTTATTATTATTATTATTATTGTTGTTCTTTTAGTTTTTTTCCTGTTGTGAAAATTAAGATGTAGAGTGAAGATATGGTGGAAAAAACTGATCTTGAAAAACACTGCAGAAGAATGGTTTGAGTGGAATGGTGAATTCTATGATTAGACTAATTTAGTCAAGAGGTTTATATAGTGTATTAAATTAAGTTTTATTTTTCTGTATAGATTCATTTTAATTATTGTAGATGATTCTTTATCCTAGTAGCAAGAAGAGAAATATTTCTAAAAGTGTGAAAGAGGCACTTTTTTTATCATTTTAACAGTAATGGTTGTATTCTTTCTGAGAAGATTCTTCTATTAACCTGAATTATGGATTATACTTCGGTCCTGTAGTTTCAGAAGATGTCAAAATCAAATATAGTTTAAAATTAATTACAGAGATTGTACATACCAATAAGTAAAACATTTTCTTTCCTATTTATTTTATTCCTTAGGGTTTTGGTTCTCCCAGCCTGGTCACAACTGCCTCTTGAAGCAGAGCAGTTCTTTTTCTTTCTATTTTGTTTTGTTTCATTTTGGTTTTGGGACATGGAGTGGGAACCTTCACATTCTGATGTTCTGGTACGATGCAGACAGTGGTGCGGGTGGGAGGTGGGGACGGGTTGTAAATGGGTGTGCTGTGTATACAGTGTACAGATTATCGCTTGCTTCTCTGCCTTTAGCATAGAACACAACAAAAAAAGGAAAAAAACAATTCAACACAGCCATACAGTAACTCAAAAAAGTATAAAAAGTGTGCTTTCTATGTTGTCTGGAGTGAAAAATGCTTCATACAAGCTGCTAGGTGCAAACTGTTCCGGTGTGATGTAAACAAGCAATAACAATTACTTGAGAATCTCTTGGGGTTTTTTGTGTTTTTGTTTTTGTAATTTTTGTACAGTTTCCTGAATAAAAAGGACACATTTTTGCTCTGCGTTTGGATGCAGTATTAAACACAGTTTTTTATTGCAGTTTGTACCAAGAAAGTCCACATCCACACAGCGTTCCTATTAGATTATGCAGCATTGGCTGAGACCTGGAGAGGGAGGTAGTTTGTGATCCCCCATTGGCACTCGCCCTCTCTGCCTCCAGCCGCTCTTCTATAGCAGAGGTCAGAGTTAAGACTGCACGGTTCACGAGACCTGCTCTGACAGACACTTAGCCATATTTTATGACCTCAGGCAGTTAGTTCAACTATAAAGTGTTCAGTAATGACATGCTGGTCTTGTGCCCCAGTAGGGGTTTGGTTTGACCTTCACAAGATCTGAAGCAAGTCATCCTCTCTAACCTCAAAAGTAGATTTTCCTCAAAAAAAAAACCTTTTTATATTAACTATTTTAACCCAGGACAGACTTTGAGCAAGCCAAATAATCCTCACATTTCAATTGGATTTCTGAATTCTACTCACTTTTCTTTCAGTAGTGAGAGACCACTTGTTGGTTGGCGTGCTTTGAGGCCCACAGAAAACAGGAAATTTACGATGATGTCACTTAACAGGGTCTGATGTAAATGTTGCATCATTAAACAGGAAGAGAATCATTCTGAATGTATTGTAATTCAAGGCCTAAGGATGTGACTGATGGTGTTTCTTGTCAACATGTTGACAACGTGGTGTTGCACAGTTACACCATGCTCTCCTCAGCATTTCCAAAGTTGCCCATTGTTGCTTCTTTTCTTTTTTCTTTTTTTTGTTTTTGTTTTAGTTCTATATCAAATTTGAAGTTGTAGCAATCAACTTTGGGACAAAGTCTGCATTTGGTTGTCCTGCAGGTGTTTTGTTGTTGGGCCTACAGGAGATCACACATTTTTGATAAAAAATGCTGTTTTGATTGTAAAATACAGTCGTGCAGAAGAAGCCTTTTGAGCCATTTTAAAGAAGGATTCACAGCCCTTTGCAAATTTCCAAAGATTGTCAAGATTTTGAAATGACTTAAAGCCATGTGGTAGCAGTGCATTTTTTAGCATTTATAATGAGGACAGGTGCAAATAAATGATTTTGCCCCTTACAAATATCCAGGCTTTGGACCCACTAAACAAAAATATTTCTTTTTCTCTTTAACTTATGGTTTTGAAGAACTTTAAATGCCCTTTTGTATTGTCTGCCAATTTCTTAGAGCTAAGATGCAACCTTGAAATGCTAAAAACCCTAGCATAATGCCTTAGATTTCGTCCGTTCTCGTTCTTGTACATTACACCGCTGTCTGTATAAATTTGTATAATGACTTGTGTACAATATTGAATGGGTGCATCATTGTTCAACTCTTCTCAGCTGCTGGAGACTCGGCCACAGTTCAAGTTTCCCTCATCATTGCTCTCTGTTCTGTGTTGGGTTGAAGACTCTGTTCTTTCATTTCTCCCCCTCCTCACTGTTTCTATGGAAAAGCTGATACATAGGGATATTGAAGCAATATGTAATATACTATATGGACTTTCTGAAGAAAGCTTACTGTTGTGTTTTCCCGCGATATTTTTTCTGCATTGTTCACAGGAGTCACACTGTATACCCGCATCGATCTTTGTACCCCTAGTGTGTGTGAGCGTTTTATGCAAAATTAGATATACAAGAGAAGTTAAAAACCACAGTTATGCAAGTTGTGAACTAATATGGCTTCGCTGATGCTATTTGCCTTGTAAATAAAGAATTCTGTTATTGCATTATTTAATCGAGTGACTCTTATTTCGCGCGATTGTAAGTGAAGAGAGGAGGGAGTTTGTTTAACTGTTAATGTTTGTTCCCCAACAGATAAAATGCACAAAGAAGCAAAGGGGTAAGTTGTTTTGTTTGTTTGGGTGGTTGGTTGTGAAACAATATGTGCTAATCTTATTATTTTTAATGAATAGAACTCATGGCAAAGAAGTCCCACGGCAATACGGTGAGTTTTAAATTGAAGTATAACAACACTTCAAACAAACTTATTGCAGTTTTCTTCAGAAATATTTGAGAATATGTGAGTTTTTGTTGAGGATTTACGCTGCACTTCACTGATTTAATGCGAATGATGGAAAAAAATAACTTTTTGGTTTTTGCTGTCCTTGTTATTTAATATTTTTCGTTTACCAGGTTAAAACACACCAGAATTGAGCCTGGAAGAGCCTTAATGCAAATGGATTACACAACACTAGAAATGCAATCTGTAAAGTTAACAAGAAAACACATTTTAAAAAGCAAAAAAACACAATATCAGGCCTAGAGTAAAATGATCGAAGAACCAACGACGAGAAAACGATTTCCATTTGAACTGCAGTTTACAGAATCGCTGATAGATTGCTTACTTGTTTATGAGTCTAATTTTAAATGCCTATTTGAACCACTGTTTTCTCTCCAAATTATAACAGTTAATAGCTGCTCCCTCAGATAACATCTAATCAAGAGTGTGTGAAGAGACACAGAGAGGGGAGGAGGGTGTCTTCATATGGAAATGTTCGGGAACCTCTGTCAATCGGCCTCATTGTGGCTGCTGTGTGGAGACGTTAACGGGGTGGGTCGTCCCTCGGAAAGCGTTTCCCCACAGGGGCTTTGAGATGTATGAGGTCGAGCTCGGCCAATAGGAGGAAAGCAGCAGAGAAGAAGCATCTTCAGCAGACCTGGCTGTAGGACAGATGCCCTCAGATGACCACAGACAGAGAGGGGCTGCAGCAGCAAACATCCACTCTGGAGTTCAGATCTGGCCTGCAGAATCTGGAGGTTTTGTCTGCAGTGCTTCACTTTCTACTAGGAGGCAGTTAGAACTCTGACCATGAGGGAGAAAACTTCACTGTGAAGCTGCTCTCATTTATTTCAGAAGGTAAGCTTCTTGTCCTGTTTATGAAAGAAAACTACAACAGCCCTCTGCTGCACGTTTGTACACTCTCTCTGGTGCTATTGATTCCTATTTATACATTTATTTGCCAAGTCTTTAAAAAATACTATATCATCAGGATAGCACTATTTTTTTTTCATAAAATTAAAATTACGCACTCAGCATGATGCACTACAACTCCCAGTCTTTTCTTCTTTTGGTCATTATTGCACGGTGATTGTAAAAGTCTATAAAATGCTTCATTAATGTTGACCTCTGCTCCGGCCGACTGTTCCTTAATTAGTGTCATGACCCTGATTTGTCTCTCTATTTACTGGCTGATTGGTGAACGGTTCCTAAAAAACACACACACACATGTTCCAGCCGGTCATTTAAAGCCACTGATGAACATTTGATGTGTGACCTCTCAGCTGGAAATATTGCAAAATCGGCGGTCCTTTTTTTTGCACCGCAGATTGCTGTCCCACATCCCCAAAGTGGTTTGTTCAATGTTTGTCCAATATTTAAAAACACCCGGTTAAATGGGTGAGATTTTGTGTTATCACGAAGGAAAAATAACCCCTCTGCTTGGATTTGCAGCCTGGTGTTGTTTTTCTGTTATAATATATCACCTTAGCTCTGTTTTTAGGGGAAATAATAGTTCATGAAGTGAAGTAAAAGCTGTTTCTCATATTAAAGTAATGAATTCAGGTGTGGTCGACCTCTTTTAGTGTTTCCCTTTTTAGGTTTCTTCCATTAAACTTTTATAACTCCCCCCTCTTCCTCTCCCACCCCCCTCCTTCTTGTCTCTCCCTCATCCATTGAAGGACACACCATCATCATCATCATCATCATCTCCATTTGAACCTCCAGCTTCACGTCCGGGCAATCATGTCCGTGTCCCTGTCCAGCATCCCTGTAATGCTGAAGGACAAAAGCTACCCAGCCGGCATGTTGAAGGGAAGCCCTGCCCGGGGCTTCTACCCGGCCCCTTTCCCCGGACCCCACTCCCACTACATGGACTTCTTCCCGCGGACGCACAGCCTCCTCCACCCTCTCAAGTCCCTCGGTCGCCTGGTGTCAGACACTCAGGCTTCCCTGCCGCTCAGCCTGCCCGGCGGGCTCCCTCCGTTCGTCGGCCAGAGCGGCCACAACGCCTCGGTCCTCCACGAACACATGTTGAGCACCTCCGGGATCCCGTACCTGAGCCACATGTTGCCCGGACACCCTCTGTACTCCAAACCCGAGGAGCTGGCTGCCGTGGTGACGGAGCACGCCGCCGGTCCGCTGTCCTCAGACTTCAGCAGCCCGTCCAGCGAGAGATCTTCATCTGCGTCTTCCTCCGCCAACACGCCGCCGAAAGAGAGTTTATTTCGCCTCCGTGGCGCAGAATTGTCGCCGGAAAAAAGGGCTGCGTGCTTTAATTTCAGCGAGGACGACTTGTTCATGGTGCTGTACGGCTACTCAGGCAGCCAGGAGCGCAGCGTGGGTCATGCTATATCAGGAGTTTCCCTGCCAGAAAACTCAAGTGAGACTAAAATTTGTGCTCTAAGATATAAATAACTGGATTTTTATTTAGTTTAGTGCGTAATAATACAACTAGTTTGCTGCAACCTTTTATCTCTAGAAATGTCTAAAATGCATCTTTCTAGTGACTAACAGCCTAAAACTGTTTACATCAACACCCTTTTTAAATTAAAGTCTCTACAAAAATAACATTAAAATGACTTAAATTTATTCACTTGTGTTTGTTTTCTTCTCAGTTTCTGATTCCCACATTCTCTCCCTGGACAAAGAAACTCTTGAACTTCCAGAGGGTAAGACAAAGCAACTATTTAAAATCACATTTAGCTGCAAGCTGGACGTCAGAAGTCTGACAGTGTTCTGTTTGGACTCTGTTTTGCAGGGTTAACCATCCTCCAGCAGTCGTGGGGAAACGCTTCACACTGTGGAGTTTTCACGGACAAAAGCAACATCCCCAAAGGCACGCGTTTTGGGCCTTTCCAGGGGAAACTCGTGAACACCAGCGAGATCAAAACATACGATGACAACACCTTGATGTGGGAGGTAAAGAGCTGGTTACATTTCCACGGTCTTGATCTTATTTCTGCATCATCTTCTTCATCATTAAAACACTCTCTCATTTCACTTCAGGTGTTTGAAAACGGCCGGCTGAGTCATTTCGTGGACGGCAGAGGAGGATCCGGAAACTGGATGTCTTTGGTGAAGTGTGCTCGCTTTCCTGAGGAGCAGAACCTGATTGCAGTGCAGGTCCAGGGCCAGATTTTCTACGAGGCCTGCAAAGAGATCACGCCGGGCCAGGAGCTTTTGGTTTGGTATGGAGACTGCTACATGCAGTTCCTCGGGATCCCTCTCACACTGAAAGACCCCAGAGAGGACACCAACGTGGTTCCTCCCACCGAAGGTCAGAACTTCACATTTTTCTTGCGTAAGCTTTAATTAAATTTATTTTACCAGCACACTAAACATGTTTTGGTCTGTCTTCTCCCAGATGTTGGTGAAGGCTTTAAGTGCGACAGATGTGGAAAGGTGTTTGCGTACAAATACTACAGAGACAAGCATCTCAAGTACACGCGCTGTGTGGATCAGGGAGACCGAAAGTTTCCTTGCCACCTCTGCAACAGATCTTTCGAGAAGAGGGACAGATTACGGATCCACATCCTACATGTGCACGAGAAACACAGGCCTCACAAGGTACTGGGGCAAGATATGTGCTTGTTTGTTGCGTTTACGTAAAATGTCCCTTTCCATTATAACGCTATATGAGGGAGAAAGATGGAGTAAAGTGTGTGTGGTGCTGAAAGAACAGCTCCCTACGCCGGCAAAAAAGTGATCGCCTGCCAAAAACTGTTGTTAAAGCTGTATTTCCCATTTTATATCCGTCCACAGCTGCTTTTATCCGGATCAAACAGTTGTAACGTGCAACTATACCGAACTTTGTATCTGTGGTACCATTAAAAGTGTGTATTTGTGAAGGTTTATTGCTTCTTTTAACGAAATAATTGTGACCAAAAGAATGTTTGCAGTTTATAGGCTAACTAAGCCTGATATTTAGGATCATTATAGTGCTGTGTTTCAATATTTAGGCAAAGGAGTTTTGAATACAAATAAGGAGATAATGTCCAATGCAATTATCCTATAAGGTATTATCCTTAAAATACACCTCTAATGGATGGAATCAAGTCTATTTTATGCATTATTAACAGTGCAGTCAAAATGTAGAGATTGCATCACTATTTGACTATTATTTCAATACATAAAAAGAATTGGATTGCTTTTAATAATAAAATAATGCAGATATTTCTTACTGACTATTTGATCCAGAAAAAAAGCAGCTGTGTATGTATGCAGACGAGGTGATACCACTTTTTTTAGCACATATATGATACTTTAGATTTTTTTTTATTAGGCCTCAAATCAAGTCAAACTGCTGTGAGACCTGTAGTTGGTGTTAACTAAAGCTTATAGAATAAATGATCACAGATAAACGATATCAGCAATGCTTATAAAAGAAACAAAATCAGCCTTAAATGTATTTCACATCTTCCACAAAATAACTTTAGTTTTTTTTTACGTCCAAATAACCTATGACGAATTTAAATACCTGCTATAACCTGCTTTTATTTTCCTGGTCTGCAGTGCTCAGTGTGTGGAAAGAGTTTCTCCCAGTCGTCCAGTCTCAACAAACACATGCGGGTTCACTCTGGAGAACGGCCGTACAAGTGTGTCTACTGTAATAAGGTAAGGAGCCATTTTTTTTAACCCAGTGCAAAGCTGCTTTTAAAGCGTTTGGTTATCCAATGCACTGTTATTTAAAAGTTGTGTGTCTCTCAATTAAGTTTCAGAAATGAATAAACGGATAAACGACTTAAATATCAAATTTGTAGCTAAAAAAAAGTTAGCCATACAATGTAACACAGAACCGTGCTAGTAGCAACAAAAACCTTAGAGAAAGTTTTATTCAGGAAACGAAATAAATTTAATTTTTCAGCTATAACAAGAGTTACTTTCTGGGCTTTTATTACTCACTCTTGTTCTGTAAAACGTGCAGCTTTTCCTCTCTCGTGTTTTCCAAACTGCGCCATCCTCCTTCTCCCTCGTTTCACGGTGAATTTGGCACGAGCCCCTCATTATTGTGTCTCGCGGCGGGCACGCGCTGCGGAGACACTTAGATGCTAATTACGGCCAGATGTACAGCCTCCCTTTGTCTCCTCCAGCTATACTGTCAATTTATGGCCCCGGAATGAGCACAAGTTTTTATTGTTGTTGTTGTTCTTTGTTCTCGATATCCTCTCCCCCTTTTTATGCACCTCTGAGGACGTTTTGTTTAAGTTAATCCGCCTTTCTCCTTATCTGAGCCAATGAAACCGGAGCCTGCGCCAGGGACACAGTGTTTTGGAGTGTGGCACTGTCTAAAAAATGCTAATAAGACCAACAAAAATTCCTAAAAAAATAAAAATAAAAAATGCGTAGGACATTTTTTAACGTTATAAACTAAAAAAAAAATCTTGCTTATAAATTGTTTTGAACGAAATTTTTAAAGTAACACATTTAACAGGGCTAAAAATGAAGTTGTATTTCCAATTAGCTTATTTTTAAAAAGCGGTTTAGCCACTTTATTCGCTATCTGGCCTTTGAAAAAAAAAATTGTATGTGTGTGTGTGGGTGAAATATGACTTAAACAAACAAAAAAAGAAAATATGATGCTCACTAATTCTCCTAAATTCGTCTCTTCCAGGCCTTCACCGCCTCCAGTATTCTGCGCACGCACATCCGCCAGCACTCCGGAGAGCGGCCCTTCAAGTGCAAGCACTGCGGCAAGGCCTTCGCCTCCCACGCCGCCCACGACAGCCACGTCCGCCGGACCCACGCCAAAGACAAGCCGCACCCGTGCGACCTGTGTGGAGCCACTTTCCAGGAGGAGCAGGAGCTCAGATACCACATGAAAAGCCACAAAAGTAAGATTTTATTTTAATATAATAGCAATAATTAATATTAAATACGGTTATAGTCATCTTAAGTGTGCTTTTCATTGTTATTTCGTGCGTATATAATTATAAGTGGCGTTCTGAGGTGATAAAAGCATTAAAAACAATTAAGAAGAATAGAAGTTATTATTTAATATTATCCCATATTAAAATAAATCAGTTACAAGTTAATATTGCCCCTTTTGTTGTTTTGTTATGTTTTAGTTTAAAACAGTTTGTTCCAGGCTACTAGATTAGGGTTTTTCATATATAATTTACAAGCAGTTTTTTTTTTTTACTTTAAACTATAATTTCCAAAAAAGCAAATATTGCAAGCCACAAACTGAAAAATGTTGCATTATCTCTGCATTGAAAGTTTTTTATTTATTGCAATATTTCCCCTCTGCAGAAAGACAGACCTTGGACAGCACCGGGGTCCCGTCCTCTCCTGGGAGTGGACTGCAGGAGGACTCAGGGTTTCCAGGGAAGGAGAATCCAAATATACAGAAGAACGCCGGACAAACCTTCCCTTACTCCGGGCTGACAGTTTTAAATCCAGAATACAGACCTTGGAACTAGACTGCGTTGTTCTCAGTACACTGATAGAAATTTTGAAGACCATACAAATATCACAGACAGATTAAATGAGAGATAAATAAGCAAGGCCTTCCTAATATCACTGCTGCTTATGGAAACAATTTTTTGTTGTATAGGCATTTTTAAATAGGTACATGATAATTTAAATTCTTAGGGAAATGTGTTTACATCTATTTATATTCATGTGTTGTCTGTTGTTCTGTGGCTTAAAGCTTTCACTCTGCAATAGTTTTGTTGGCCCAGTTTTATTATGTAATAACACCAATTATTATTATTATTATTATTATTATTATTATTATTATTATTATTATTATTATTATTGGGGTTCCTTGCATCCACTAAGCTTAAAAAGCAAAGCTATTTTTATCACTGTAGATTCGAGCCTATTTGTGTATAAAATAAATGTTTTATCCTCTCTTTATTTATAAGGTATGATAATATTTTGTACTGTAATGTAAGGCTGCCAAAAGCAATCAGAAACTGTCATGGTTTGTTCTCTTGGAGCATCTGCTTTTTCACTATTAACGAATAATAAAAAAATCAGTGCATGGAAATGAGAGTGTCGGTTTTTGGTCTGCGTCCGAATTTATCATTAAAATTACAAGTGAATAAAATAGAA